>VMYD01000086.1:0-689402 GCA_007663325.1 Eucalyptus pauciflora
AAGTGAATTTGACTCGGATTTTGCATGAATCGTGATAGTAGACTTGTTGCATACATAATATCTGGTCGTGTAGCAATGAGATATAGCAGACTGCTAATCAAACTTCTATAGAGTGAAGCATCTGCTTTTTCAACACCACTTATTCATCATAAGTAGTATTGCCACTGTTTTACAATTACTCATTTTAAATTTTTCAATGAGCTTTTTCTGCATATTTCTTTTGCGAGATGAAAATTCCTTCATCTTGATTGACTTCAATATCGAGGAAATAGTTCATCAAGCCTAAGTCCGTCATTTCAAATGTCTGCATCATTTCTTCTTTAAATTCTCGGATCATTGTCTCATTGTTTCCTGTATATATGAGATCATCTACATATAGAGAGACAATGAGAGTGTCGGACTTACCTTGGGTCTTGATGTAGAGTGTCGGCTCACTCATACTCCTCCTGAATCCCTGCTTAATGAAGTACTCATTGATTCTACTATACCATGCACGTGGTGCTTGTTTTAAGCCGTATAGGGCCTTCTTAAGCTTTAAGACTTTTTCTTCATTACCTTTGACAGTAAAGCCTTCTGGTTGAGCTACATAAATTTCTTCTTGAAGATATCCATTTAGGAATGCTGATTTTACATCTAGTTGATGGATCTTCCATTCTTTTTGTGCTGCTAGAGCTATGAAAGCGCGAATAGTATCAAGGCGAGCAACAGGAGCAAAAGTTTCAATATAGTCAATACCTAGTTGTTGCAAGTATCCTTTCGCCACAAGCCTTGCTTTATGCTTCTGAATTGATCCATCCGCGTTGAGCTTCGTCTTGTAGACCCACTTGATGCCAATGATCTCTTTGTCTTTGGGTCGATCGACAAGCTCCCAAGTTTCATTTTTCTCTATCATCTTGATCTCTTCCTCCATGGCTTTTATCCAGACTTCATCTTTGGATGCTTGTTCGTAGTTTTCTGGTTCCAAAATAGCAAAGTTGCATGTGTTGTAAATTCTTCTAAGGGCTTTTACCCTTAGTACTGGAGACTCTGGAGTAGAGCTTCTTGCATCACTCTTGGAGAGCTTGGTGGAGTTATGTCGTGAGTGGTGGAATCCGATACTTCTCCTTCTTCTTGTGACGTTGACTCCTCTTGAGCAGGTGGTATGTCTAGCAAGGTGATGTACTTCTTCTCGATCTTTTCGTCCTGCCAATTCCAGGCAGCATTCTCGTTGAACTCGACGTCTTGACCAATCATAAGCTTTTTAGTTCTTAGGTTGTAAATTCGATATCCTTTTGATTGGTCACTTTAGTCGAGGAATATTCCATTTTTTGTCTTCCATCTAGCATACTCCTTTTTTGAGCAGGGATGTAGGCATAGCATATGCATCCAAACACTTTGAGATGCTTTGCTGAAGGCTTCCATCCACTCCATGCTTCAACTGGTGTTTTATTTTGAACAGCTTTAGTTGGACACCTGTTTAACAAGTATACTACAGTATAAGCTGCTTCTGCCCAAAAAGTGTTGGGAAGGCCTTTCTCCTTTAGCATAGACCTTGCCATCTCCATGACAGTTCTATTTTTTCTTTCAGCTACTCCATTTTGTTCTGGGGCGTAGCCAACAGTTAGTTGATGATGGACTCCTTCATCTTCACAAAATTTATTAAACTTCTTTGAATTGTATTATGTGCCTCTGTCACTCCTTAGGACTTTGATTCTTTGGCCACTTTGATTCTCAACGTGGTTCTTGAATTTTCTGAAGATAGAGAAAACCTCAGATTTTTCTCGAAGAAAGTATACCCACGTCATTCTTGTGTAATCGTCAATGAATAGGATGAAGTATTTATTTTGACTAGGTGTAGGTGTCCTCATCGGACCGCACACGTCCGTGTGGACAAGTTCTAATGGCTTCTTAGCTTTCCATGCACCTCTAGATGGGAAGGACCGTCTCTATTGTTTTCCAAGAAGACAGCCTTCACAAACATCTGAAATTTCTGTGATAGCTGGAAAATCTCTCATCATATTTTTCTGATGGAGAATTTTTAGCCCAACAAAATTGAAGTGGCCAAATCCTTGATGCCATAGCCATGAATCATCAAGTTGAGCTTTCATGGCTATATCTTTGACATATTTCCATTGAATAGGAAAATTGTTATTTTTCATCTTAACAGAGGCAATGATATTTTTATATTTATCATAGATAATGCAGGCATCTCTATTAAAATATAGAGAATACCCACTTTGTATCATTTGGCCCACACTTAAGAGATTTTGTGCAAGACGAGGGACTAGATATACATTATGTATATATTTTGGGCCTTTATTCGTTTCCACGGCGCTAGTGCCTTTTCCTTTGACATCTACTAATGCACCAGTGCCCAACTTTACTTGGGATTTCACCGACTTATCAATATCAGTGAATATAGATTCGTCCCCCGTCATGTGATTGCTACACCCACTATCGATGTACCATGTTTCACATTTATTGTTATTTGCCGTTTGGCCTGTGTAGAATGTATTCTCTTCACTTTCTTTTTTTTTTTCTACATAGTTTGCTTGATAATTTGTTTTCGAGCGACAATCTTTTTCTACGTGGCCATATCTTTTACAAAAGCGGCATTGTTTTTTTATTTTTAAACCAACAATCCTTCTCCAAATGATTTGTTTTCTTGCAAATACCACAAAGTGGATAATTTTCCTTTTTTATAGTTTCTCCTCCTCTTTTGTTTTTCCATGAGCTCCTTCCACCATTTTTAGTTTGATGAGACCGTATATTTACTTTAGACTGAAAGGCACTTTCAACTGAATCTTCATCTTGTGCCATTAGTCTTTTCTCATGTGTTTCTAGAGAGCCCATTAATTCACTTATTGATAAGGTCGTCAAGTCTTTAGTTCCTTCAATAGTTGTAACTATAGAGTTGTATTTTTTGGTAAGTGACACCAATATTTTCTCAACAACCCTTTGATCAGTTATCCCATCTCCATAGGCTCTCATTTGATTAACGAGTTCCTTTAATTTTCCACAATATTCTTGTACGGTCTCATAATTTTTCATTTTAGAATTCTCAAAATCTCTTCTCAGAGTTTGAAGGCGAATAGTGCGTACCTTTTCCGATCCTTGAAATTCTTCTCATAGTATATCCCAAGCCTCTTTTGCAGTCCTCGCTCCAATAATTCTTGGAAATACAATTTCCGAGAGTACTTGCTGGATAAAATATAGCGCCATTGCATCCTTTTGTAGTTGATCCTTCGAAACACTTGCACCTTCTGGTGAAGCCTCACAACCTTTTTCCATGATGTCCCATAAGTCTTGGGCCATCAAGAATGTAGTCGTTTTTATGCTCCAAAAGTCATAGTTGTTCCCATAAAAAATGGGGATGGGAAATGAGGATGAGGTAGAGTTGGCCATGGTTTAGTTAGTGGGTATTTGGAATGGGTAGTTTTAGGAGTGGGTAGGTAGGACAAACGCCCAATACCAACCAAAGACGTGGCTCTGATGCCACTGTTGGTGTTTGCGGAAGCGTGTGTTTGATGTGTGTGCAAGGGAGTGTGTTAGAAGAGAGTATAATGGAACAAAAATAAATTTTTTATTATTAATTATAGTACAAAGGGAAGGGAATGAGCTTGCTTACATTTATTGGTTTGCTATGCTCCCCTTCTTTCCTATTTATAGGGACTAAATACAACATTCTAGATTTATGTGGAATGTTGTCCACTTAGGTTTCTTCTAGGAGATTCTAGTTTGTAGTTTATCCTCTCTTCTTCTAGAGAGTTCACTTAGGCTTCTTCTAGGAGATTCTAGTTTGTAGTTTATCCTCTCTTCTTCTAGAGAGTTCTACACATGTGTTTCTACATTTTTCTTTGCCATCTAAGATAGATTTTCTTCTTCTTTTTTTAAGGATTTTTCTTGTCTTTTCTAGCTATCATCGATCTTGAAGTTTCTAGAAATTGGATCAACAATTCAACATATACTCTGCTCATTTTGGGGGACGATGACACGGGAGGTTCACGAGATCGGAGCTCCTATTAGCAGCACAGCAGCCATGGCATATCAAGAGGCGATGGCATCATCTCGTGCAGGCGGCACATACTTTATCCGGAGAAATCGTTTCCCAGCTTTAAGCCCCCCCTGATGCCAATAGGCGCAGATATCGACACAAGAAATTTAAACCTGGACGCCTTGAAGCTGCTCCTTGCTTCCGGTGGCAAGGTGACGATAAGCTGCCAGCATCCTCGACCCTCTCCGTCGATCTGGTGGCAAGGTACGGATGGAGAGATACGACGTACAGAAGAAGTAGCGAGCAGACTTCCGCTGGTACAGCGTCGGGGGAGGAACCATGCACGGTTCTTCTCCATCACAATCAATTACGAGCCATCCCCTTCTGTCCCCATCGCCCCCAGCCCCTTTATTTAAAAAAATATATGACGTAATAGTCCGGATTTATGACATATTTTCTAGTTAGTTCCTCTTTTTGGCTGGACCACACTTTCTTTTTACAAATTAACTAAGGATCCGTTTGTTTCGAGGAAAATAATTTCCGAGAAAATATTTTCTAGATTTTCTAACGTTTGTTTCACGAAAAATGAATTTTTTTTGGAAAATGTTTTTCGATTTTGAAAAGTTGAAAACATTTTTCTCACTTGATCTCTCTTATTTCACACCTTTACAAATCCTCAATTCCTCCTCCCCTTTCTTCTTCTTCTTTTCTTTTTTAATTCGAATTATTTTTAATTTCCTTTTTCTTTTCTTTTTTTTCTTCTTATTTATTTTTTCTTTTCTTTCCTTTATTTCTCATCTTTTTCTTTCTTGGCTAGTCGTCGGCCGTCACTAGGCGAATCTCGAGCTCGTCGATCTCAAGTTCGCACTCTGCACTCTTGCTTATCCTTTTTTCTTTATTTACTCTACCATGCAGTTGTACATTACTCAAGCAAAGGGCTCTACATGCTTTACTTCTTTTTTTCTTTTGTTTATTAGAACACTGGTTTGGATTTAGCTTGGGTTGCCATTGTTTGGCTAGCCGGTCACCTTCTTTTGTTTGGTCCATCTTTTGGATGTGGCCATAGTTGTGCGGCTTAACCGCGTTTTGTGCCTTGTTGGCTTCCCTTTTCTTCTTCCTTCAGCATTCTTTCACTCATTATGTTTCTGTTCATTATGAGTGTATGTTTTGGTGCCGTTTTTGTTGTAATTATTTATTAGCTTAATATGATTACCTTTTACCAAAAAAAAAAGATGCAGGGAAAGAACGGGCCACTCAATTAGAAGATTCTCATTAGGGTTGTACATGCTTTGCTTCTTTACTCTTTTACTTCTTTTTAAAATCCATACAAACATTTTTTAGAGTAGATGAGCGTTTGACGACAATGAGAAAACAAATATATGAAGCAAGTTTGCCCAGAGTTAAAGGCAAGTTCATATTTGATAAATTTATAGGTCGGTAAGTGATTCATGCATAAGTGGTGAAGTCTTAGAAAATATTTTCATTAACGAACATCAGAAAATATTGTCATTTTCCTGGAAAATGACTTATGGGAAAATATTTTCCGGAAATAGCCCATTTTCCACGAAACGAATGGACCATAAATGTATCATTTTCAGGTACCGAATAATCGCCTCCCCTGAGTTTTAATATCACTATATTAATTTCTCTATAATGATGACATACACAACATCCATAAGAAACCATATCCACCCAAAAAAAAAAAAATCACGTGAGAGATTACTGTTGCATTTAGTGGCGATGGAGCGAAAATAATATTATGTAATTTGCCTTTATCTACCTAGAAAATAGAAACAAAAAAAAAGGCAAACATATAAGATTAATTTATTCCAATAAGCACAAAAATAGTGGTCTATGTTGATCATTTATGAAAAACAAAGGTCGTAATCTTTTTTTTGCTGCAATTTGACAGAATTTTATTGAAGATTATGGCTTGTCTATTTTGCGAAAAAACTCCTATTTTAGAAAATATTTTCCTAAAAATTAATTGTTGTAAAAAATGTATAAATGAAATATTTCATGTCCATGAACAAGTTTAGGTTAACTTTATGCTAACTTTGATTTTGTACTCTTCAATAATCCTGCAATCCCATAAATTTGAAAATGAATATTTGAAAAATAAAATAAAATAAAATCCTTTGAACACAATCAGGCCCTCGAAAGAACATATCCCTGCCAGGAAAGCCCAAACAAGCACTACTGCATCTCATTTAAATCTATAAATGCAACAGGTTTCTATGTATATTGATTACCTAATCAACTCTTTTACTTATCTTCAAAATAACATTAACTCACATAACCCGAACTCAAGCTTCGCTGGAGAATGACGTTTTTTGGTGGGATTCGGAGGACGGAGGGGGAGGGGTTGATTGAGATCGTGTTGGATTTGCACGAAAGTGAGAAAAAGGATTTGATCGAGATTGACATTTCTATCGCACTTAATACTAAATTAGCGATTTGCCTTATTCATCGTATTGAATTTTTTGGTGAAGTTTTATTTATTTGGATGAGGAAGAGAAATGGGATCTTGTATACATCGACGGTTCGAGGTATAGAAAACTAATTACTATTCAATTTTAATGACAAAAATTTTGACAAAAAAATTAATGGCCATAATTGAAGGGGTAAAAATGACATTTTACTTATTAGTGCATACCGATGATGAAGACCCGGTTCGCTTTCCCTGCCCGGATCATCGTCTCGCGGGCACGGGGGCGGGAATGGGGACTTGCGGGGCCCACCCCGTATAAGTTGAGTAGTTTTTTGAAATTTTTTTATTTTAATGGTGTCATTTACTTATTATGATATTGTCTGCTACTTTTACTAGGTGATTAATTTTAAAAGCTTATAGTGATTTGAAAACAAAAGAATAGCAGTTGTGCTTTTTTTATTTTTTTTATTTTGTCTGATTATTAATTTTTCTAGCGGCAAAATCACGTATTTTTTTTTCTTGATACGAGCGTGTCCATTAATGTTAGCATCTCTTTTTATGATTTCAAATGCCTTGATAAAGGAATGAAGTTTGCCATCATCGGCAACAATGCAAAGTTGTTCATTCTTTTAAGTCCCTCTTCCTCGATGATAGTCCTAATACCCTTAACACTTATGTGGTGCGCATATATGCATCGGTGTATAAACGTGTCATGTTCCATTAGCTAGTGAAGAGAAAAATTGACATGAAAGGGCCGTGACACGTCAAAGTAAAAAGAAAAAAAGAACTAGAAAACGTAAAAAAAGAAAAAAGAAAAAGAAGCAAACAATTTTGGTCATTAATGATTGATTATCCTATTTTTCAAAATAAAATACCGATTTGGTCATTTTTTTCATCCCCTAATTATCTTGTTGCTTCCATGAGTATAAAATTTTGACTAGAGCATATCATCCCATGGCATTTTCTGATAAGATGGTGGTGTTGCGATCATAATAGTTATGGTTCAAATTGAATGTTTTTTCATCGCTTTAAGAACTTTCAATTCATTTAATGTGAATGATTTTTAAGAAAAATTCCTAACCCTAAAGATGACCTTTTATATTGCTTAAAAAAATGAATCAACGAAAATTAATTTCATCATCTACCAAAAAGTATAAATATAATTGTTGTAATTGATTAAATTGTTTTTTTCATTTATTAATTATTTCATATGACATAAACAATTATTTTCATACCATTGATTATTCGTGAAACAAAGCTTTCATCTATTTAATATAGTCTCACAATTTTTTGTGGTAAACTCCAAGAAAATGGCAATCTTCGAATGCATGTTATTACAACAAGGAAGGACCTTCTATGAGGATAGTGTCGCTCCTGTTTTTTGTTGCCACGTGACAACAGCCCATCAGCTCTCTTCAATGGCGGGAGGAATATCATGAGCCATCGCTTTCCAATTCTACAATCTTTGCGCACCAATCCCTCCTTATTCCTCCAATTCTGGATTAGTGGTCCTTGCTGGTGTCACTGGCGAGAAATATCACAGCACAGCTCGGAAGAATTATACTTATATCATAACCAAAGTGGTGCTGTTCTCCAAAATCAATTTTGTTGTATATATTGAGGAGTGCAATACATTTTGCGAGAGCATAACTTTCATCTATTCATTTTAAATCACTCTTAACCGAAAAGTTTACCATGGCCGGTATACTTATTACAGTAGTACTAAACCTTGTTAAATCAAGCCAGTCTCGGCATTTTGCTCTAACAGTTGAAGTTGTATTGTTGCTCTAATAATGAATCAGCAAATGTTGCCATGAGGTTAGACCATGAAAATATGGATTTCCCATGTTTCAATGATAAGTATTTCCACAATTTGCAAATTACAAAGTAATGTCCTTTTTGGGTTTCAGTCATTTCGTTTGGTAAGCATCACTAGAATTCAGTCATTTCAATTGGAAAGCAGTACATATTCAGTGAAAGAAACTGAGCTATTAAATGATGAATCGGCAAATTTGTGATGATGTTGAGCAATGGGATATAAGATATTTTATTATATAATTTCATTCTTTTGTGACTATGAACCCAAAGTGCGTTTTTATAATGAGAAATGAATAAATATTTTCATAAATTTGATCTTTTATTTTGTTTAAAAAATACAAAATATGTGTTACGCCTTAGGATCTCGATAAGCAACCCCATAATTTATGGTTCCTTTTTCCTCATGCGGTTAATATAAATTTTGTAACATTTTGGGACACACATAGAACGCTAAACATGTGTATGACGGAACAACATACATATATTATGGCAAAAGTACAGCCCAAGTGCCAAAACTTGACATGGAGAGACACTTAAGTGCCAAAAGTTTCGAAAGATACACTTAAGTGCTAAAATCGGAGAAAAATTGATCACTTAAGTGCCACTTCGGCCAAAATTCGGTCAAATTGCTGACGTGGCAATTTTCCGACGAGGTGAGTGCAAAACGGTGTCGTTTTGCATGCTGATGTGGCTAGAAAATGCAAAAACGGTGTCATTTTGTCTCTGATGTGGTAAATAATTAATATAAAAATTAATTAAATAAAAATAAAAATTAAATTTATTTAAAATATTTATAAAAAAAAAAAAATTTAAAAAGGAAGGGGGGCCGAAGGGAGGCGGCTAAGGGCTGAGCCCTCACCGTCGCTATTGGGAAGGGCCGGCGACAGAGGGGGGAGGATTGGCTGGGGTTACTGGCCGTTTTGCACTCAGCTCGCCGGAAAATTACCACGTCAGCAATTTGGCTGGATTTTGGCACTGAAGTAATTCATTTTGCTCTGATTTTAGCACTTAAGTGTACATTTCGAATTTTTTGATACTTAAATATTCCTCCGTGCCAAGTTTTGGCACTCCAGATGTCCGTATCTCGATATATGATTGATGTTGTGATGATAAAGATGTCTCATGTTGTTTCAAATTAAGGTGATGCATTTTAAAACCATATCGCCGATGATACACGACCAGACCAAAATGAACAATATTAGATAAGATCACCCAAAATGAAAGTTTACTTCCACGTGCTAACCCACAACCGTTCATATTTCTTTTAGTAATTAGTAAAATTTATGAAAATACTTAGCAAATCGAGGGGAAAAAAAAGAGATAGAGTGAGGGTTAAAAAAGATGGGTTAATACCATGAAAAATTCCAAATTGGTATACCTATTACAAATTTACCCCAAATTAATTTTTTTACTACCAAAAACCTTAAACAGGTACATTTTTGACAAATTTACCATTTGTTAGTTTTCATAAATTTTACTATCAAATTGCTGAGTTGGATGACACGTGATAGTTTATTGGTATACCAATTTGAGATTTTATTCTTTATTTGTCACAGTTGTACCAGTTTTGTGATTTTTTGTGGTATTAATCCAATTAACAAAATATATATTTATCACAAATGTATCGGTTTGAGATTTTTGGCGGCCAAAAAAATTAATTTGGGATAAATTATCACAAATGTACCAGTTTAGAGTTTTTTTTTTTTTATAATCTAGAGTAAATTTGTTATAGGTATATATGTTTGGGAGTTTTTGGTAATCAAAAAATTAATTTGGGGGTAAACTTAGGGTTTTTCGTGATATTAACCAAAAGGGTTAATACTATGAAGAATCCCAAATTGGTACACCCGTAACAAATTTAGCACAAACTGATACACTTGTGACAATTTTATCATTTGTTAGTTTTTGTTCAACTTTACTATCAAATTATTAAGTTAAATGACATTTACAGTTTATTGGTATACCAATTTAGAATTTTACACTCTGTTTGTTATAATTTACAATTTTTGTGATTTTTTTGTGGTATTAATCCAATTTAGCGAATGATATATTTGTCATAAATTTATCAATTTTGAGTTTTTTGCTGTCGAATAAATTAGTTTGGGGTAAATTTATTATAGGTGTACCAGTTTTGAGTTTTTAAGGGTATTAAGCCTAATAATAAGAGAGAGAGATAATTGTGCAAATCAACTGTCCCCTCGCTTGGCAACAATTGGTACGATAATATTGTATTTCCTCCATATGGCTATCGCATGTCATAATGAAGGGCATAATATCACAGGGCAGAAGAAAGGTGTCGAGACGCTTCAAATCATCTCTCTCGCTGCTCAACGATCGACGTCGCTGCATCGGAGGCGAAGATGGTGTCTGTGTCGTACCGGGCCGCTAGAACCGCCAGCCCAACCCCATCCTCCTCTGCGTGGCAGAAGTAGGAGGAGGGCGACGCGTGTTACCTGCTGGACTGGAGCATGCCGCTTGGGGCCCTCATGGACGACTACTGTGCCTGCAAGGGCTTCCCATGTGAGGCCACGCGGTTTGACTACGACAGTGGGCAGGTCTCGGAGGCCATGTCGGTGAAGGATCTCGGCATGGACGACGAGAACGTCATCTACATCCGGGACAATAAATTTGGTGGCTAGGGTTAGAACTAGTGTAAGGTATGGGTTTTTAGAAGTCAAAAGAAGAAAGAATAAAAGAGACCACCGTGCGAAATAAAAGGAAGAGAGAGAGGAGCGAGAGCAGTTCGAGAAAAGGCAAAAAAAAAAAAAAGAAGAAAGGGGAAGACGAAGAAGAGGAAAGTGGAAAACAGAAGAGGGCTTTCATAAATGTCTTACCAAGCCGATTCGACTTACATAAATTTGAATTAACCAAATTACTAGCGTACACACGCTACTTCAATTCTATTGCAAAATCTATGTGAGGAAAAACAAATTCAGTTCGACCATCATCTTCCTTCGACCACGGAATTCGTCATGGTGTTCACAGAGAAAATACTTTCCCCTTGTGCCTCGTTATCGTGACTTGGATTTCCCCTTTGGAAGGTGAATGTTGGAGGTCTCGGCTGAGGAAGATCTGACTCACCGCTCAGCATCCGAACTACGGATAGCATGTTGGGTCGGTCCGTCATTTTGTCCTGCACACAGAGAAGCCCCACCTGAATGCATCTCATTGCTTCTGATGGTGGACAAGTATCAACTATAGCTTCATCCCTTAGGTCTGGTCCTCTATCTTCGCTCCACAATTGCCATGCCTATAAGAATTAGAGAACTTAGGGAGCAAAAATAGCCGAAGGATTATAGAAGATCACTCGAGATTGTACTCCTCACACTTACATAGGAAAGAAGATTGAAATGCTGGCCATGGTAGTATAAGCTCGTGTTCTTTTTGCCAGCGACGATCTCAATTAGCAACACCCCAAAGCTATAGACATCGGATTTCTCAGAAAATATCCCTCCCATGGCGTACTCAGGAGACATATATCCTCTGCAATTAATTATCATGTTAATCAATCAAGTTATAGTTTCCTAATCGTGTCGTAGAGTTTCCTAATTTATTTTATAATTTCAGCAAGAAGGCTTGAATACTAACAGTGTTCCTACAACTTTGTGAGTATTTAGCAAAACTTGAGTGCCTTCGAAGATCCGCGCCAGCCCAAAGTCCGAAATTCTTGGGTTCATTTTCTCATCCAAGAGAATATTGCTTGCCTTCAAATCTCGATGGATAACTCGAAGGTAAGAATCACGATGCAGATACAGGAGCCCACTCGCAATCCGTTGAATGATGCGGAAACGTGTATCCCAGTTGAGTTCTGCTTTCCTTTTTGAATCTAAGCAAGGAAGAAAGAGAAAGAATTCGTGACCTTAAATACTACTAAGATATATATATATATATATATATATATATTTCCATAAGCACAAGTATGATTTGAAAAGAGTGAGACCAACCAAACAGAAAGGAATCTAAGCTTTTGTTTGACAAGTATTCGTATACTAAAATCTTTTCTTCTCCTTCGACGCAGCAGCCCATGAGTCTGACCAGATTTCGATGCTGAAGTTTCGATATTAGAATGATCTCATTCTTAAACTCATCCATGCCTTGGCCTGAGCTACTGGAAAGTCTTTTGACAGCTATCTCCTTTCCATCATTCAGCATTCCCTGTTTCCGAACTCAAAGACCTGTCAGACCTTGGATAATGTCATAAAATTCCCTAAACGAACATCTTAGAGAAGGCTTTTACCTTATAAACGGGTCCAAACCCTCCTTGGCCAAGTTTATTTGTTGCATCGAAGTTGTTAGTTGCAAGAAGTAAGCTACTAAAACTGAACAGCTTAAATTGGGATGCGTCATTTTGCTTCAGCTGATCTTTCCACGCATTTCCAAAAGACATATCTGGCCAGTCAAGTGCGTTAGGAATTTGGCAAAGTTTTTAGATTACAATCAATGTGAAATTAAGCATTGGACGTGAGCTGCTCGTACCTCTTTTGCTGGCTCTCCCCTTCCAGAGACCGAAAATAGCAGTTCCAACGAACATGATGCCTAGGATGGTACTTATGCTGATGACAAGTTTTGCTTCTGTTGACATGCCTGACATGAGAAAAGAATTGTAAGATGTGCGATAAAGTTTAAATGAAACTCATAGTGAAACTTCTTATACCTGTATTGTCATGCGTGACTCGAATATATACATCTTGCCCAGCTGTTGAAAACTCCTGAAAATCCATGAGATCTTTAGCCCAGACCAAACACCCTATCGTCTGGACATAAGAATAAGCCAAGCAAGAACAATTATTCATGCACCAGCTTTGGCATCCTCCTACATCTCCAGGGTCTGATAAATATTCTGCAGAATCAGGAACTTTCATCTGTTTCATGTGTACAAAGACATCTTTCTTCATCTGCGTTGAAGGCGACCTGCTTGTGTTCTTCTGGCAGTTCAATTCTGTTTCTCTAATGCACCCCCTGGTCCAATTCCTTCTGTTCCATTCTTCTTTCGATTGCGGCATAAACCCTTTTACACAACGGCAGATAGGAGAGTTTTTTGAGTTGCAGATGCCAAAGGGACCGCAAGTTCCATAAATGTCACAACTGTTGCTCGGTGCTGCCAAATTTTTCAACCAACGATTGGATCCATAATCCCATATCATTTGTGCTAGAATTCCTCCGGGTGAAATGAAGCCATAAGAAAGAAAAGAGTTGTTGTCAGAATCAGCAGAGAAATAAGCGATTCCCTGCTGAGGACTGTTCTGGAGACTGTACCCGGTATAGTATGAGGATTCCATTTCTGGTATGCCGATGAATTTCGATTTATCCCACGGTCCACTTCTCCAATAAGGGGTCGAGCCATTCCAAGTGAAAAGTTGCGGCGGAGTCTCCAACGTCATCCCAGTGGTGAAATTTCCCGATGATGGATCGTTGTTGTTTTTCCAGGAAACTAAAACCCGTCTCTCTCCTGTTCTCTTGTTTAGTCCTATCTTCATGTTTGGTAGAATTGCATCAGTTGGATCATCAAAGCTTGCCCATACTTCAGTAGAATTCCTGTCTTGTAGAACAAACTTTCCACCATCTGAAAGCATTGCTGCGGTATTATTTGACTGGACAGAAACATTGGTGGACCAAACTATGTTCTGTTGTCCATCCACGAGCTTCAAATTCCCATCACCGCCTATCGTTAATTTCGTTGACCGATCTGCTGACGCGAGTGGTGAATCCCTATTGGCCACCCACACGATTGTAGGAGGCGTCAAGTTCTTGTACCGTATGCCAACATACTGATTTTCCGACCCATTCGGCGTGAAGAAGCCAAGCTCGAAGATTTGGCCTGAGGAGACGAGAGTTTGGTTCTGAAAGAGCGGCTCCGATGTAGTAATATTGTGAACCGCGCCACTGGCTATATGTCTCGCCGGAAGTAGGAAGAAGAAGACCAAGCAAGAGCACCAAGCAATTATGAGTCGCATAATAAGAATGGATGAGCCTGACGAACTCGGCGGCTTCGGTCTAATCTGCAGACAAGAGCACCAAGCAATTATGAGTCACATAATAAGAATGAATGAGCCTGACGAACTCGGCGGCTTCGGTCTAATCTGCACTTTCTGCAGATCAAGAATAGATGATCAGGATTTTCTGCTGAGTTCAATCTCGTGGCTCAAGGGTGGCTCCATTTTGGCTGGGTCCGCCTTAGGCCTGGTAACATTAATAATAAGAAAAAGAAGTCAAAATGTCAACCAACAAGAAGAGGGTTTGGTGCGGGCGTACCGTTCACGAGACTGAGGGCTACAAGTTGACCGGTTTCATCCAAAGACAACCTTCCCCGAATTGTCTCTCATTTTTTTTTCAATTATGGTTAGAATTTCTTGTTGCACTTGTGTTGAGCCTTTAGTATATGACAAGAGAAGAAACTTTGTATGTCCTAGTGATTAGTGGAAATCTTGGTGTAGTTACCTTTGTCTTTTTTTTTTTTTTTTTTTTTAAGGTTGTATTACTAAAATATTACTCGTTATTGTTGAGGTTAAAAATCGATTTTGGTCAATTTAGTTTTGGGGAAGATGTTGATCTTGAATTGGTTTAATTCTTGATGAATTGTTGCCCAGTTTTCCCCAACACTCCATAACCGTTGTTTTCACCTAATCATATTTTCATTGACAATTCAACTTTGAGATTGTTCCTCGCCAGTGTTCAAATTCGACTTAGACTCTCAGTTTACACCTACATCATCCTCCTCCACAAAATTCGAATTTGCTTATCTGTTAACCCATACAATGGATGAGATCAAAGTGTTGTGTAATCAATTATTTAAGGCCATGCATTTATGTTAGAAGTTAGAATAATTTCAAGTGCCTACAACTGTAAGTCAACACAAATAGTCATTTAAGGCCGTGCATTTATTTGTAATGTCATTCTTAAAATGTCTAAAATGTAATGTGTTCCTAAACTTTCAATTGCTTGGATTTATATCAAGCCAAATTTGAAGATGAGTACATATAAGTCATTTAAATTGTTATATTATGTCTCGAGTTTGAGTATTTGTAAAATAGGATCCGCTTGGATAAGTTTTTTTTTAATATTTGATCGTGGGTCCTGTTAAAGATAATATTTAAGATTGCGCACAAGAAAAGAAACCCCCTTGAGGGATTGAATGTCTTCTTCAAATCCTAATTCTTTAATTGGTTGGTCAACAAAAGGAGTAATTCATTGGACTCCCTGTAGTAGCATAAAATAGGAAATAAAATAAAAGAAAAACAAGGGTTTCTTTCTTTTTGTAACTGCGAATCCTTGTTGAAGTAGCACATGGTGGGGCTTAGGGTCAAAGTTGTTGACCTTGGGCACAATATAAAGAAATGTGGTTTTTTCCTTGAAGAAAGAGAAGAAGCCGCAAAAAGCCAGAGCGGCACACAGATAAAATGTGACAGCCTCAATTTTCAGATTTTGCTTTCGATTAAATAAATCGGGCATTTCATCGACCCACCGAAAGTGCTATTCTCTGAACTGATCACTCACGAGATAACTGGATTATCTGGAGAAGCAATTAAGGAATCTAAGGGTGCATTTGTTTGTGTTTCTATTTAAAAATTGTTCTAGAGAACAAAAACTATTTCTGTTTCGGGAAACAATTTTTTACCAGGAAAACACGTTTGGTAAACTTGAATAAAAAAAGAACAAAAACACGTTTGGTAAATTTGTGTTCTTTTTTTGTTTCTTTTAATTTTTTAATATTTTTATTTTCTTTTTTCTTTATTTTATTTGTTTTTTGTTTTTTTCTTCTTTTGGTTGGTCGCCGGCCTCGGCCATGGCCGGCGATCGGCTGATGAGGGTCGACAGCCTCGCCCAGCCACGGCGAGGCTCACCGGCCCAGCTCACCCAGATCGCCAGCCAAAGAAAAAAGAAGAAGAAGAAAAAAAAAAATAGGAGAGAAATGTTTCTTGGAATTGTTCATGAAACAAGTTTTTCTTGTTTCTTGTTCCTGTTCCAATTTTGTTCCCAAAAACAAAAAAACAGATTTGGAACAAAAACGCAAACAAACGCGTTTCTATTCTTTTTTTGTTCCCGGGAACAAAAAAACAAAATTTTTGTTCATAAACAGAAAAAAAGAATACAAACAAACACACCCTAGAGCAATGGACTTAAGAATTCGACCAGGAATCGATTGCTCGACCGTGTTAGTTTGCAATGGTCATTATAGCACTATCGAAATCGATTAGAAACCGGAGATATGTCGATTTGACGGAGATATGTGATCAGAATGTAGGTGATTCCACCTGATTGCAAAATACTCGTCGATCGACACTAGATCGATTTTTCTATCGTTTTGGTACCCAGTACCCATATTTGAAACCTTTAGACTTTCACGACAATCGAAAGTCGCCAATATATCGAAGATGTACATTGTAACTCGAAATAAATCAATCACGGGTCAATTACACTAAAAATTCCTAAAAGTTACACGGTAGACTAGGTCACGCTAAAAGCGCGCCGGATTAAAATTAACCGCGAATTTGAACCCGATTTCAGAAATTGAAAGTTTTGTGGCGTTACGATCTATTTAAGGAACGTCGACTCATCCTCCGAAATTTTTTTAGAGATTTCGAGATTTTTACGGAAAATCATTTTGGACGTTGCAGAAAATTAACGGAAATTCGGATGGACTCATTTGAAGGAAATTTGGACTTCCAAGTTGGGCTATATGCTAATGGGGACTTGTAGAAATTATGTGGATTTTTTTCTACATCAATTGGACATCGAATTTGGGAAATTGAGTGAAAAAGTTGAAGACCAAAAATGGAAATTCGGAGCCTTGCAAGGGGCTTCAATTTTTGGCTTCAATTTGGAATATTTAGATGGAAAATTGGCTAGAAAGTATTAGGGGGACATTGCATTAAATTGGGTGGATAGAGGTGTGGACTTTAAGCTTTGCTCCAATCCTCTTGAGCAAGAAATCCAGCTGCCTTCCTCTTCTGTTATTCTCCTCCTCGTGTGAAGTCTTTGACCGAACTAGGTGTCCCTGCCTTCTCCTTTCATCTGTTTTCTTTCATCTTCTTAAAAGCTCACACCCTCACGCCATCTCCATCTTCCTCATCTCTCTTTCCGTGTCCATGTCCCACGCATGGTCAACAACGCCACACACACAGAAGTCCTTGTTTGACCGAAGCCCAGCCGCTTGCCGCCACTCGTCCACGTTTCTTGTTCTCCTCAACCGAAGCAGCTGCTGCTTCCCTTTTCGCATCTCCACTACCTTGCATGTTCGGTCTTCTCTTGCTCGTGCTAGCTACCCTTCAGCTGTGACGTCCCCAGCAACTCACACAATCAAGCCATAGCCGAAGTTGCTTCCTCGTTCACTTATCCAAGCCGCGAGAAGCCCAGCAACCTCTAGCAGCTTCTGATGTGGACATCGAGCCATATCGAGGATGAGGTGCTAAGGACCCATTGTCTATTCCTACTGGTTCAATCACTTGAGCGCAAGCCAAGAAATTTAGGCAAGCTGTTGGCGTCATGGTTCGTGATCTTCGGCATGGAGATGACCTTGGATTAAATCTTGAAGAATCTTGGAAATCTTGGTGCAATTTGATTATCTGGTTATCAAATATTTGACCAAATCTTGGTGCAATTTGTTTAGGAATATTCTAGAATATGACGCATTAGATTTTTACGGTTGGTTTTAGGGTTTGTGTGGCGGGTAGAAAGCCTATATAAAGGATTTACCAAATTTCTTTGGGGACAGATATATTTTTACTTTGAGAAAAAATTGAGAAATTCTCTTCTATTGTTCTTTTGAGGACTTGACCTAATCAAGGTTCCCTTGTGACGGTCGATTCGACTTATTGAGCGAGATAGCAAATTCTTTCGCTCATGGCATCTATAACGTTGGTTGGTTGACACGCGTTTGTTAACAAGTCACGTTCATACCGAGGTTGCCAATCACAGGTTTGATTGGAGGTCGAGGTTCGCAATTCGCATCATATGGGCCTTCGTAGAACGATCTTTCCGCAACGATTCACATCAGCTTCGGTCTTCTCCAACTACGTGTCTTCGGCCCAGCTTTCAGTAGCAAAAAAGCCAGCCCAATCCAACAGTCTTCAGCCCACGCAAGCAGCAACGGTCCACGCAAATTTTCGTGGCCCAACAGCTGGGCCTGTCTTCAGTCCATCAAGTCCAGCAAAGCCCTCAGATCCAGCAAAGTTTTAGCCCAACATCTCCATCAAGTTCAGCCCATTTTCAGTCTTGAAGTCCAGCCCAATTCCAACTCACTTGAAGCCCAAGAAGTAGGCCCAAGCCTGAGACCAAGCCCAGCAATCACTGTGGGCTTGCAAGGCTTTTAGGCCCGGTCCGTGTGCCCGTCGACACCGCCAAAAATTCAGATTTCGGCCGCCATCACGTCATCGTTGCGGTGATCCAGTCTTCGCTTTTCACAAGTGAGTTTAACTCACTAAACCCCGCTTAGTTTGCTAATGATGCTTAGGGGTTAATTAGATTTAATTAAGTGCAATTAGGTGGATAGATTAGATTAAAATAATTAAATTAAGGATTTACATATGCATGTTAGGAGATTGGTTAGTGCAATTAGCAAGTAGATATGTGCTATTAATTATTGAACGAGTCTTGGTTATTTTCCGGGCTCGTCTCGGCTTCCAATTAGGCATTACGGGCCTAAATTGGATTTATTGTATTTATTTATTAATTTTCGTAATTATTTAATTATTTATTTATTGTTCGGAAATTAGACCGAGGTGGTCGATGATCGGAATTTTATGCTGATTATCGTGGTGTAGTCTGTTTATTTATTTGAGCGGTAATCCGTGCTGAATTGATTTAATTGTGTTTTTAGGATTTTATTCATAAATTAATTAATTTTGGTAATTAATGGGAAAATTACTAGGCGTCGGTTTATAGCGTCAAAAATATGTAATGGGCTATTGAAACTGGTGGGATGTTTAAAACGGTGAAATTATTATATTTTGGTTAAGACCGACTGTGTATTCACACACGGCTATTTTATCGAGAATGATAAAAGATGAAATTGATTGAATGGTCGGAATAGTATACTATATCAGCTTAGTGAGAGCAGTATACCGGTATATTATATCAACCTATGGGCGATATGTCAGCTTAGCGAGAGCGGTATACCCAATCAGCTTAGCGAGAGTAGTATGATCAGCTTAGAGAGAGCATTATTAGTGTATTATATCAGCCTACGGGCGATATATCAACTTAGTGAGAGCAGTACACTATTTATCAGCTTAGTGCGAGCTATACTATCTATATATCAGCTTAGAGTGAGCAGTCTTGGACTATGGTCGGACTTATAGATAGTATTGATTGTACTGACCGAGGGAAAGGTCATGAGGACATGTAACCGACTAGGTTGATTGATCAATGGTTTGATATGATATTATGCATTGATTGATTGATGTGATATAAGGCATTTATAAATAACGTTGATTTGCAAGATGGAACTGAGGCTAAGATAAGTCTTCTAACTCGTGTTGTGTTTAGGCAGCCTTTAGTGCATATTGGCTCCCTAATCAGGTCTTAGGGAGTAGAACTCGCTGAGATATTATCTCATTGGTTATTGTATAACCATTTCAGGTCCTTAGATGGTGTTCATGGATAACTTGAAGTTGCGGATTTTAGGGAAGTGAAGGAAACAGAATCGGCAAACCTGTTTTACTCGTTAGTCATAGGACAAGCCTCTTTTGATGGAAGTTGATTCCTTTCTGCAGACTTTGTTTTATGAACCAGTGGTTTAAAACCTGACTTAACAATTCGCCTTGTATATATTTGCACTATGATTTGCAATGTATATAAGTGTGGTTGCTTTTAAAGTGTGGAAATTTGAAGTCCTACTCTTCTATCCCATTACTTTATTGTCTAGGGATTATTATTATATGCTTCCGTATGCGCATATTAAAATAAATGGGTCAGCGATGCGTCTTAAGACATCACTATTATATTAACCAGTAAGGGATGGACACATGCTCGAGGATCAAGGCGTGACATAAAAGCCAAACGGGGGTCCTCTTGAAAATCTATAGAGCACAAGAAGAGACGCACGAAGAAGAAGCCACTGAAGGCAAGGAAAGACAAACATGTTGAGTTTTATTTTTGGGCGTACATAGAGGGCTTGAACATTAGTGATTTTGTGCCGTGAGTTTACATTGTTTATTTGTAAACATTTTGGATTTTGGATTTGTTGGAAGAAAGTCAGCGGAAGAAGATTTACCTATTTCCAATGCGCAGTCAACAATTTATCTCGGAACGATTGTTGAATTGCGGATGAATTGCTGAAAAAAATACTTCATGTTGGTATGAATGCAATCACAATGAAAGCATCCGATTTCCACAGCGTAAATGCCAATTATTCTCGTAAAGGAGAAATGGAACGCCTTCTTTTTCTTTTAATGGAAAGGGGACAAGAAAAAGGAGAGGAATTTCTGACCGTGCGTTCTGCCAACCCTCTCAATGGTTGTCTTTAGGAGTCTTTTATATGACTCCCTCACACCCTTTCAAATGGTGTCTTTCCATCGTAGCATATCAAAACGAAACAGTGCGTTCTCATCGCACCCCATCATGAACGTACTAATTAAGTATAACATCTCCCACTCAGACATGATGGGCTTGATAGCGTTCTATCAAGAATATAAAAGGCATTCAACATTCATCAACTTTACAAAACAATTCATACTGGCAAGTAAGCCGTGCGACCAATGAGTACACATGTACTTGAGAGCTCCAATTTTGCACATATTGGGGGTGACATAATGGCTACAACCCTAAAAAAATAAACAATTGATGTCTCACAGTGCTCCATACATATTTTGTTACATCAATTTTAATATACCTATCCTTTTAAGGCTATAATACTTGACTATTCTAAAAAAACACCATGTATTTACAATTATATTTGCAACCACATAAGGTGATATAATTGGTTGATCAGTAAATACATGTGATAGATGTAAAACAACAATAGTTTTTCTTCGCACTCATGTCTCTCTCTATTTCAGAACAATTGCTTTCCTAGACACGTCCCATAAAACCATATCTATTCATGACCGCCGGTAACATGCTAAAGTAGCAATATTGATCTTTCACTTCAAGAACAAAGTCAAAAGTAACATCGGGCATAAAATGAGGTAAATTAGAAATTACCTCAAGGGCTCACACGATGAGTAAATATGGATAATTTTACTCACTTTCCCTTATCGGCCATACAATGCACATGTAGTATGAATTACATGCTATAGTGGATTTCTATTTTTATAAGAGCATACGTCATTTATTAAATATATCCACTATACGGATCTTAGCCTAAACATAGTCACGTGCTTCTCATGTACTCATGTTCCGGCATTTTTCAAGCATACATGACTGTGGGACTATCATGTTCGGTCTTATTATAAACAAATCACAAACCTCATCTTGACTACAATCAAGGTGACATATTATTTTATGTACTAAACTTGCTCTTCAGCATTTATTTGTACATAACGTCTCATCTCAACGTGCTAACTATAGCAGTTGAGGTGATTGCTCGTGTGAGTGAGCCAATCATCACTTTATACAATCCTAGTGACATCATGTGGGTCAAAAATACGTCTCTAGGAACAGCCTTCGTAAAGGATTAGCAACCATTCTATTAATTGAAATATAGTGTAGAATCACTTCTTTCTGTGCTATTATATCTCTGATGAAGTTGTTCTTTATGTCAATGTGCTTCATCCTTCCATGATACTTGGGATCTTTCACATATGCAATGGCTGTTTGACTATCACAATAAATTATCATCGGTCTTGGAACCTCAGTAACTATGGCTAAATTTTTCAAGAAACGTTTTAGCCATATTGCTTCTTGCACTGTAGCAGAATATGCAATAAATTATGCCTCCATCGTAGACAAGGCTGTGCACATCTATTTCTTGCTATTTCAAGAAATTGCACCTCCATTGAGTAAGAACGCATATCCAGAAGTTGATTTACACTCATCTAAGTCTCCACCTCAATCAGCATCTGAATAGCCTAATAGGCATAAATCATTCCCTCGGTAACAAAGTCGATAGTTCATTATGCCTTTTAAGTATCTTAGGATCATCTTCACTACTTTCCAGTGTGCTTGACCAAGATTTGATTTATATCAGCTCACCAATCCAATGGCATAACATATGTCGGGTCAAGTACACATTATAGCATACATCAAACTTTCAACCGTACTAGCATAAGGAACAGTTTCCATTACCTTATTTTCCTCTGGAATTTTAAGATACATCTTAGTACTTAGGCCTTCACCTTGCATGATAGGGGTATCAATGGGATTACAGTGCTGCATATTGAAATGTTCAAAAATCTTCATTATATAATATTATTGTCATAAAGTAAGGAGTTTCCTTGATCGATCTCTTTCGATCTTAACTCCTAATATATAAGCAGCTTCTCTCACGTCCTTCATTTCAAAATTGGAAGACAACCATTTTTTTTTTTATGGTGATAACCAAAACCTTGTCATTTCCAGCCAATAGAATATCATCCACATAAAGTGATACAATTACAAATTTATCTTCAAACCGCTTGACATATACATAGTGATCTTCTTCGATCATCGTGAAACCAAAAGTCATTATGGCTTGATGAAAACAAATATACCATTGTCTAGATGATTGCTTAAGGCCATATATTGAATGATGAAGTTTGCATACTTTATCCTCTTGACCTTTAGTTATGAAACCTATTGGTTGCTTCATATAGATTTCCTCATCTAGTTCTCCATTGAGAAATGTCGTCTTTACATCCATTTGATGTAATTCAAGGTCCAAATGTACAACGATGACTAGAATAAGGCATATTGAGGCAAACATTACAACTGGTGAAAAGGTTTCCTCATAGTCTATACCCTTTTGTTGATATAACATTTCGCCACAAAACAAGCCTTATACTTTTCAATTGATCCATCCGCCATTCGCTTAATCTTAAAAACACATTTGTTTCCAATGGCCTTGCGATTGGGTGGTAGATCAACTAAGTCCCATATGTGATTTGACATTATTGACTCAATCTCATCTTCCAAAGCTTTTCTCCATTCTTCCTTATCAGAGAATGAGAGAGCCTCTTGAACAATCTTAGGCTCGGCATCGTCTTTTTGAGCAATTATAAATGCTTCCCCTTCAATCTCAAAACGATGACGGGGAATGCTTTTACGATTACTTTTACGTAACTAAATTTATCTTGAATTGAGTTCGTCAAGCAATGCAACACTCCCACTAGGTCTTGTATATTGAGGTAAATTTTCATTTCCCTTTACAACATTAGTAGATGTGTTATCAAGATCTTCCATCTTATATAATTGGAAGTCCTTATTAATCTCACATCTACTAGGAAAATCATTCTCCAAGAACGTGACATCCCGTGACTCCATTTCAGTCATACTTCCATCAGCTTGTTCACCTATAAACATGTACTCTTTAGAGTGTTCTAAATATCTTATAAAGATACATTTCTTCTTTCTATGACCTAATTTGCCATATTTATGGGAAGAATCATGAACATAAGCTGCACATCCCCATGGACATAAATTACTTAAGTTTGATTTTCTACTAGTCCATAATTCATAAGGGGTGTAAATGACTGATTTTGAGGGCACTTGGTTAAGTACATAGGCAGCAATCAATAACGCATCTCCCCAATAGGAGATAGCTAAATTTGTTTGCGCCATCATAGACCTAACCATTTCAATATTGTTATATTCCTTCTCTCAGCTACCCCATTTTGTTGTGGAATACCAAGAATAGTCGATTGTCATACAATTCCCTTTTCATCACAAAAAGCCTTGAATTACTCCAATAGATACTCACGTCCACGATCAGTTCTCAATGCCTTTATTGTTTTGTTCAACTGATTCTCTACCATCGATATATATCGTCTAAAACACTCTAATGCTTCTGACTTATTGGAGATCGAAAAGACATAACCGAAACGCATGAAGTCATCTATGAAAGTAATGAAATATGAGACTTCATGTCTCACCCTCACATTCAAAAAACCACAAATGTCAATGTTTACATACGGGTAGATTAACATTAGTGAGTGACCTTAAAATGCATTCTTTAGCTAATATTTGCATTCTTTGTAACCCGATATGACTTAATATAGCATGACAAGTACTTGCATCAATCTTAACATCACTAGAATATGCAATTAAATAAAAACAACCATCGACACTAATATTGTACTGATCATAATCAATGTCTAACACCATAAAACCATTCAATACATGACCCGAACCATAATAAATTGTTCTAAACAAAATGTCAACACAATCACCACGAAAATTCAATACATAACCTAGGCTAAGAAGAATAACTACGAATACCAAGTTTCGTCAAATATCTGGAGCATATAGGACATCATGTAAGAATAGGCTTCGACCACCACGTAAAATTAATTTACATGTGTCGATACCATTCACTTCAATTCTTGAGTTATTCCCAACATATATCTATCTTCTTCCAAGCTGTATCCGACAATACTCCACAAATGCTTCTCGGTCTCTAGCTACATGATCTGTTGCTCTTAAATCTATAGTCCACATTGGATGAGATTTAGCAAGTATTACTTAAAGTAATTGAGTAATAAGGTGCCTTTTTTGGCTCAGTGCATGCACGAGCAAAGTAACCCATCTTGCCACAATTGTAGTACTTCATCTTGGCCTTATCCTTCTTCCCACCACGCTTCTTGCGTTGGAAGGTCTTAGACCTCTTAGGGCGCATGATAAAATTTATGTTTCTCGATTTCTCTGTTTCTCTATTCCCCGGAATAGGTTTGGAACAAAAATCCATTTAGTAACGCAATTTGATTTCTCTATTTCTGAAACATATTTCTATTCTAGAAATAGAGAAATCAAATAAATCATAAGCTGAAATTTTTAACTTCTCGGTTTCTGAAATAAAAATAGAAAATTTTTTTTCTCAACTTTTCAATTTAGTTAATTTAGTCCAAAATATTTTAATGATTTTTTAATATAATCATTTCAATCAATATTGATTGAAAATCTTAACCATTGGGCTAGATGGTGGGACTTGAATGAATAAGGCTTCATTTGTTGCACGCAAGAGATTTCACGCATGGTAATAGTCAACTTGCCATATTCATATCTAACGAGTCTTTCTTCACCTACTTTTCCGTAGTATGTCAGACAACGGCTCTATCTAGCTAACTATTTTTTTAATCATAAACTTCATATTGAGGCAGTAAAAAGGGGTCAAATCATTAGGGTTTCATCCGATTTTTCTTTTTATATAGTGTCCTCACTTATCAAGACGTGGGTAAAAAGAGATCTAATAAGGAATCTGCTTATAAGAGTGTTGATAAAAATACATATTTTGATAATAAATTTTTAAATAATCCTAGTGTTGATAATTTTGAAAAAAAAAACTGGTGATGATTTTTGAACATAGTGAGGATTTTTTTAACAAAAATTGGAAAGAAATTGGAATTAGACTTGAAGTTAGGATTTTTTTTTTAAGAGATTAGACTATTATAATCATGGCTATCATTAGACTTATTTGATTAATGTGAAATCAATTTCGGCAAAAACATAACGACATATTCACTACAATTGAATTTCAATTGATTTTTTTTTTTGGCAACGTTGTTTATTTTTCGAAAGAAAATATTACGTAATAGGAAACGTAAGCACATGTAATAGGAAATTCCATGAAATTGTATTTTCAACTTTTGTAATGTATTAGTATTATTTCGACTATTATTTTATATTTGAGGATTTCCTATGTTGTTATCTAATCAATTTCTATTTCTAGAAATAGAAATTTTATTCTGTTATCAAACGGATTTTTGTTCCAGAAATAGAAATTTTGAGTCGTTATCAAACGGGTTTCTTTGCTCAAAATCTTGTCTAGAGAATAAAAATTGAGAAATCCATTTCTTGTCAGAAATCAATTTCTGGAATAGAAATTTTGTCACGCGCGCCCTTAGGTGTCTGATCAGTCTTTCTCCCTTTGTTGTTGAATTGATGATTCCTTTTGCGCTTGAAATCCGAAACTTTGCGCGAACTCAATTCAGCAACATAAGCATGGGTAGAGGATCTCACAGCCTCTAGGCGCTCATCCTCTAATTTCAAATGACGCGTTATGTCATCAAAAGTGACAATATTCTCATTATGCATCATGTTGATTTTCATATGCTCCCGATTGTCAGGAAGAGACCTCATAACAGCCTGAACTTGTTGTTCATTAGTAAGGGAGTGACCTGCCGACTTCAGCTCACGAATCATATTTGACATCTCCCAAAGATGCTGCCTCATCGTTACATTTGAGCACTTTCGGTATGTGTCAGACTTGATGGTGAGTCTCCTCAACTTAGTGGCAGATGTACCCCCAAACTTATCTTTCAAGGCAACCCACATAGCTTGAGCTTTATCATAACTTTCAAACTTACATATGAGATCATCTTGCATACAGCTCAACAACGTGATACGAGCAATGCTAATTTTCTTCATCCAAGCTTGATAAGCTTCTACATCTCTCCTGTATTGAGTTGAAGTTCCATGCTCAGGTTCATCCATGGTGTGGTTGAGGGTTTCCAAAACCTCTTGCTCCTTAAGGATGTATTGAACCTTTTGGTGTCAAATATCATAATTGTCACCGTTCAGCTTCTCACCCTTATTGAGGTCAGCCACAATGATCTTGGATACCGAAGTCATAATCAATTGCTATAACGCATTGACGTAATAAAAGCAGAATCAATACTAGCACACTTTTCAGAGTAACACACATATTTAATTTGCAGTGAAGACAAACTAAATTAATGCTAATTCAACAAAAGACACATAATGAAAGTTCACTATGTTCCCAATTAGCTCCTATGTACGATTGTTCTATTATCATTAATTAGTTTAATTTGCATAAATTTTAAATTCAAGGTGAGAACTCCTTTGAATTCTACCAACCTACGAACTCTCATTAGAAAAAATAATTACATGACCTCATGTAATTTCTACATTTTTTCATTAACACAAAAGCATAGCATGATGTGAACCAACGTACAAAAATAATCATGCTGCAACTACAATCAAAACAGCAATTCATAATGTAACGGAAAAATAAGGATTTCCTACCATTGTTTGAATTTTCTTGGAACTAGAAAATTGCAAGTATATTAAACTATATACATGCTATCATTGAACCAAGCTTTACATAGTATATATGGTATCATTTTCATATAGGCTAGCTACTGTATTTCATAAAACATAAGAAAATGCAAGCTACTAATGAATAAACTATGCATTTATATCCTAAAAATATGCGTACTTAGGGCTCCGTACGCAATTTTATACATTTATAAAACTCAAAAATAAAAAATAATTACACCACAATGTAGAGCACATCCATACGAACCAACCGCCACCAACCATGCTCCAATCGGAGTCCCCACACGCCTACACACGCTGCCTAAGTGTGTGGCGCGCGTGGCACACGCGCCAACAAGCTAGATGGCTCCTAGCCGATCCGACCGGTCCAACCGATTTGACCGCCGGACCATTGACCAGTCAATGGTTGGGTCGGGTCTAGGTCCGGGTCCAGGTCGAGTCATGGGTCAAGCCTCGGGTTGGGTCGCAGGTCGGGTCGCCGGCCAGCCAACTACCGTCGGCGGTGATGTTATCAATGACGTCATCTAGCGGTTACTGACTGTTGGATGACATCATTTGTGACGTCAACAAACGTCACGCTCACGTGCTGGCGTTCCCAGTGCGTTGAGCACGTGCGTCCACGTGTTGCGGCTTTTGGCCGCGTGTGTGGTCACGTCCAGCCTCATCTTGCCGCGCTCGACCCACCATTGGACTCGTCTCGACAAGTACTTTCACTATGTATATTTGAAAATTGATTTTTGTTGAAAAAATATTCCGAAAAAGTGGCCAAAAGCGTACAAGTGTACGCGGCCCCAAACCCGTTCTTCGCTTCAGTTCGTTTTTAACGATTCAAATTGCAATTTCGAGCAATAAACATCCAAATAGTGTAGATTTCAATCTCTTGATCTCGATATCAAGTGGTACACGAGAAAATTTGATGAAAAAACAAGGTAGAAATCACAACCGGGCTCTGATACCAATGTTGGAAGAAAGTCTACTGAAGACGATTTACCTATTTCCGATGTGCAGTCAACAATTTATCCCGGAACGATCATTGAATTGCGGATGAATCGTGGACAAAAATACTTCACGTTGGTCTAAATGCAATCATGAGGAAAGCATCCGATTTCCACAGCGTAAATGTCAATTGTTCTTGTAAAGGAGAAATAGAACGCCTTCTTTTTCTTTTGATGGAAAGGGGACAAGAAAAAGGAGAGGAATTTATGAGCGTGCGTTCTACCAACGCTCTCAACGGTTGTCTTCAAGAGTCTTTTATATGACTTCCTCACATCCTTTCAAATGATGTCTTTCTATCGTAGCATACCAAGACAAAACGATGCGTTCTCATCGCACCCCATCATAGATGTACTAATTAAGTACAACGGGATTAAATTTACGTACGAGAAACACTCAAGTGTGTGAACGATTGTAACTTTGATTCTCCGATTATAATGGATTATTTACTGTAGCCCTCTCCATAGATGTAGATATTGATACTCAAATCAAATCACGTAAATCTCTTGTGTCCTTATTATTCCTCATATATTTCTATAATAATTTCACGTTGACGTAAATTGCAAGATCCTGTCGTTTTCGCGTATTATATTTCAACATAATTGTCGACCATAGTAAATTTTTCGTAGTCACCTAAAAACTTATTTAATTGTGCTTGCAGGGGTCCGAACACTATATCAATCAAAACTTATGTCCACTTAAATCGAGGTTTAGGTGACATTTATATTTTTGCCTATGACTTCGTGTTGATTAATCGATGAATTTTGAAATCCGATACTAAGTAAACAATGTTGTTCTTTTGAATCGGGCTTTGATCCGGAGCATCTCAGACCAAACCCAAACGATGGAGCAAATTTTTTCGTGATTTAAGACTACGCCATCGATCAAGCTTAGTATGTCTAGCCTCAATCTGTTCGATCAACATGGATCAATACTCGATTTAATAGTCAATCTACTCCGAACAAACTATGTGATCACTTATTGACACTGCAAACTCAAGTTAGTCGACATGTACTACTCGTGGGCGAGAACAATGGAAATTGCCTCTACGATGGAGGGGCATTGACCAGGCCATGACATCGAAGAGAGGAGTTCTTGCTTGAATCCGGGTCCATGATTCATGATCATTATCATTACGTCCACGTGTGCCCAGGTCCGTGCAATGATTTGCCTACCCAAAATCCCTTTGCTTCTTAGTTTAGCCAAGGGATTGGCGATCATCTCCCATGTCGATCACGACAGCTTTAGCTCTGGAAGAAGCTATGCTATGGCTGCGATAGAAGAAGTTCAGTCAAGAGAAACTGTGACAGCCTGAATTTTTAAATTAGTTTTCGATTAAATAAATCGGGCTTTTCGTCGACGCATCTATAGTGTTATTCTCTGAGTTGGTCACTTACGAGATAACTGGTCTATCTGGGAAATCAATTAAGGAATCTAAATGCAATGGACTTGAGAATTCGAACAGGAATTGACTGCTCGACCGTGTCGGTCTACAAGGGTCATTGCGGCACTGTCAGAATCGATCAGAAATCAGAGATAGGTCAATCTGGCTGAGATATGTGATCAGAATGTGGGTGATTCCACTTGATTTCAAAATTCTCACCGATCGGCACTAAATTGATTTTCTGACGTTTTGGGTACCACGTGTCCGTATTTGAAACCTCAAGATTTTCACGACAACTGAGAGTTGTCAATGTGTCGAAGATGTACTTTGTGACTCGAGATAAATCGATCACGGGTCAATTGCACAAAAAATTCCTAAAAGTGACCCGGTAGACTAGGTCACACTAAAAGCGCGCCAGATTGAAATTAACCGCTTATTTGAACCCGATTTCAAAAATTGAAAGTTCTGTGGTGTCACGAGCTATTTTAGGAACGTCGACTCATCCTCCGAAAAATTTTCGGAGATTTCGAGATTTTTACGGAAATCCGATTCGGACGTCGTGGAAAAATAATGAAAATTCGGATCGGCCGAATTGAAGAGATTCTCGACTTGCAAATCGAGCCATATGATGAATGGGGACTTGTAGAAATTATGTGGGCTTTTTCTACATCAAAATTGGACGTCGAATTTGAGAATTTGTCGATGAAATTGATGTCCCAAAATTGGAAATTCGGAGCTATACAAAGGGGCAGCAATTTTGGCTTGACAATTTGTGAATTCATGGAATTATCAAGTGGAAAGAAATAGGGAACATGCAATCAATGTAATGGATTGAGTTGCTTTACTTTGGGACCCTCCACCGGCTACTTCTCCCGCACGCCAAGACAACCGCCTCTTCCTCCCCTTTGTGCGACGCCCTCTGCTCTTACCTCACTTTCATTTTCATGTTTTCCCTGCATCTTCATTCATTCATTCTCCGCGAACAAAGCCCAACCCAAAATCACTCAGCCTCATCAACGTCCCTGCTCCACTTCTTCTTGTCTCCCTCAGTCAACCATGCAACTCCACCTTCCATTTTGTTGACCCATCCCACGCCCACGCACGGATCAAAAGCCAGGCGAAGCCAAAGCTGCTCCATCCCCGCACGCTCGCGCCAACACCTGCCGAGCGAAGCCCAGCGATTTCTCCACCGATTTTGTCGGCCACCGAAGTCAATTGAAGACCCCTCCACGCGTCTCCCAACTCCAGTCATCAACGAATGAGCAGATGCCCCTCTGTTGACCCGCGCTTCTTCCTCACGTGGGCAGCACCGATCGAAGCAGTAGTCCACGGTTCTTCATCGCCAGCTGCTTGCGTGCAATCGAGCGGCCCATCAGTCCAAGAATTCTTCAGTCCAGCCCGCATGTGATCTTCTCCAATCCAGCCCAGCATCTCAGTCAAGTTTCGAAGCCCATCTCAGCCCATTAAGTTAGCCCAGCAAGCAGCCCATCTCCAGCAAATTTTAAAGCCCAAGTTCAGTTGAAGTTCAGCCCATTTTGGGCTCGCGAAGAAGACCCAAGCCCGCGACTAGCAGCACAAGTTGAAAACAAATCTCAATTTGGGCTGAGATTTGTGAGGCCCGTTTTAGGCCTGGTCCGAAAGTTCGTCGACGCCGTCGAAAATTAAGATTTCGGCCGCCATCGCGTCGTCGTCGCGGTGAATCGGTTTTCGCGATACACCGGTGAGTTTATTCTCTAAACTCTTCTTAGTAGGCTTTGATGCTAAGGGGTGTTTAAATTTATTTAATTAGGTGGTTAGTTAGATTAAATTGTGATTTAATTATTTAATTGAGCATGTTAGGTGGTTAGTATGGTTGAGCTAAGGCCTATTTAAATTGTATTATTTATCTAGAAGGGTTCGAGAATTTTTCGGGTCCGTATTGGTATTTAATTTAATAATTTTGGCCTAGGTTAGTATTTTTAGAAATTAAATTGAATTAATTAATTAATTTTCGAAATTAATTAATTATTAATTATTTTTCCGGAAATTAGGCCAAGATGGCCGGTGACCGGAATTTCGTGCCGATTGCAATGGTGTGGTTAATTTATGCAATTGAGTGTTGAATTATGCAAATTGAGTGATGATTGGATTTTTGGTATTTAATTCCAAAAATTGTGAATTTTCAATATTTACTCAGAAAATTCCGAGTGTCAGATTTTAACATCGAAAATGGTTTTATATACTATATAAAATAGTGGGATTTTAAAAAGAAAGAATGTCAATTTTTCTGGGTCGAGTTGACCGTGTACCCACACACGACTATTTTCATGCGTATTTCTAATACGAAGAAAAAGGCCATATTTGAGTGATCGTGTGATAACAATGAGAAATCGTTCCGGGCTGTTGAGCTGGACGTTATCCCAATTTGGGATACCCCTTGATAAAGGGAAGCCGGTCGCAGTAGATTTTGGACCCTATGCTCCTTCGGGAAAGCCGTCGACGAAGTGACGTGCCGTGCTCAATGGGGTGAGACGAAGCCTGGCAATGCCAAAAGACCGCCGAACTGAGAGTAGGCCGTGCTATATGCCGAGATCAAAACTAGGAACGCATGATGAATTGAGTATTGGGTTCCAATTAACTGTGCTGACCTGCAAGGTGGAACTGAGACGAGGTAAGTCTCATTGATTGTGTGATTGCGTGCTTAGAACGCTTCTTAGCGTCTTTTCCTCCTAGCCGCAGTTTAGAGCATAGACTTACTGAGACATTGTCTCACTGGTTATTGTATAACCACTTTCAGGGTCATCGAGTGGAGGACCTGGAGCAAAGAGAAGGTGATTTGAAGCATAGGTCGGATATGACCGCTTCTTTTTGGAGAACAGTCTTTTGTAGTCTTTTGACCATAGACTCTTGTACTTGACTCAGCATATGTTTATAAAGGCATGTTTGTTTGTGAAATTATTGTTCTGCTTTTTTATCCCGAGATGGTTACTGTCAGGGGATTCTTTTTCGCTTCCGCATGTGCAATAAAGTAAAAGGGTCGGCGACTAGCTTTAGGAAGTCGCAAAAATTTATCGACCTGAGAGGGATGGGTACGCGCTTGGGGTTTGGGGCGTGATAGAAACACCTTTAGATGTGGCCAAACATTCGCAGCGATGGTACATTGAAATGAAGCAATGATCATTGTTTTTATGGCGTTTTAGCAAAGTGCTTCAAGGAAAGTCGTGAATGTAGTTGTTGATGACGATCTAAACAGATGAAGATCATCCGAAACCACTTGGTATATGTTACATGTTGGGCCTATCCACAGCGTGGTCCAGCATGCAGAGAAGGGCCCACGTGCACGCATCAAATCACCTTCGATGGCCAAAAGGCATCCTTAATAACCTCATAAATTAGGTGACAATTGTTATATTCCACAACGGCCTAATCAGTTGTCGCCTTTGCCCTGGCCTAAAGGAGCCCTTGCTAGGGCTCACCCTCGCCCAGCCAAGCCTCTCTTGCGATGGGCGAGGGCAAGCCTCACCAAAGTAGGCCAGCCTAGTCATGATTGGTGGCCAGTTACTAGCAAAAGAAAGAAGAAGGGGAAAAAAAAGAAATAGAAAAGAAGAGAGAAAAAGATTAGAAAAATTAATAAAAACTAAAAACATTAAACTATTATTAAAAATTATCTACGTCAACGTCAGTAGTATCACGTAGGCTAGCATCTACATCAGCAATATCTAGTCAAAATTGGCCTGAATGACTAAATTGTATCAAAACATATTTAACTAAATTAGCATTATCAAAAAGTTTATAATTAAATTGGCATAAATACAATAGATATAGGACTTTTTCAACACTTCTTCTTTTTTTTGGCTGCTGACAATCTCTAGGAACAGTATTTCGAACTACAAACATTGGATTTCTCAGAAAATATTACGTCCATGGCATACTCAAGAGATATGTGGCCGCTGCATAATTTGAACATTTCAAATTATCTTTCGTAGAATGTCATAATTATAATAAAACTATAATGCCTGACCGAAGATTTGTGGGATGCACTTCAAAAGTTAGAAAATCCTTAACTAAGAAAGGTTAAAGGTCAGAAATTTGAGGCTAGTAGTTTTACAAAATCCTGGTGTACCGACAGCTTTTCTCTTTTTAAGATATTAAGGAAAATTGTCTAAAAAGTCATAAATTTATTACACTTTTGCCAATTCAGTTCTAAACATTTTCACTTCTTGCTAATTAAGTTTATCCGGTCAATTTTGACCGGAAATTGCTGACGTGGCCAGATGACATTGATGTTGCATTTTTTAATATTCTTTTTGAATTTTAATGTTTTTTCCTTTTGTTTTACTTCTCTCTCTCTCTCTCTCTCTCTCTCTCTCTCTCGGTTTGGGGTTAGGGTCGGTGAGAGTTGCTAGTTGACCCTCGCTGGCCATAGTCAACGGCCCTTAGTAGCCACAGGTAAGGACAGCGTGAGGTCGTCAAGGGTTGGAGAGCTCTCACCCGGAATCAACAAGGGCCGTGACACCCTCGCCGAATCTGGCCAGGTGAGGGCTCGCGAGCCCTCGATTTCATTAGCGAGGGTCGGTTGACCCTCGCATTGGGCTAGTGAGGGTCGACTGGCCTTTGCCTATGGCTAGCGAGGGCCGTCGGCCCTCGCCTGTGGCTAGCGAAGGTCAGTCAGTAACTCTTGCCGGCCTTAACCCTAAACCCAAAAAATAATAATTAATTAATTAATTAATTAAAAGTAAAAAGATTATCAAAAAATTATTAAAAAGCGCAACATTAGCGCCAACTGACGTTGATATGTTAGTGTTAATCTAAGAGATATGAGTAATTTAGAACTTAACAAGTACATATAATCACAACTCCACACTTTTAAAAACTTTCATCCATTCAATACTTAGGGTGGAAAAATAACTTCCATCAACAATATTAGTTGTATTGACATGCAACCAAAAATATGCATTTCGCCAGTTTTAATTCCCGTGAAAAATATTTCACTAAACGTTGTGTTTTGGTTTTATTATAGGAGACTCAGGTTATGTGTTGAGCGTGGACAGAGAATGTCAAATATAAGGGGAAATTTTATTTTCAACTTATATATACAACCTTGACATCAATACTTGGATGACTCAAAGACCAATCGATGTTGATTACAAATTACACCGGAATTTAATCAATGATGTCATCTGGACACTAGTAACTGGATAGTCCAAACTTCAAACTCAAATTATGCAGGAATTTAATCTACGACACAACTTGTTTTAGGCGTAAAGCTGAAATCTGATCAACATCAATACTCCTAGATAGGAAACACAATGGACAAAGTACACCCCAAGTGCTAAAACTTGGCACGGAAGGACACTTAAGTGCCAAAACTTTGGAAAGGTACACTTAAGTGTCAGTTTCGGAGTAAAGTGGAATACTTAAATGCCACTCCGGCCAAAATCCGATCAAATGGCTGACGTGGCAATTTTCCGACGAGTTTCGTGCAAAATGACGTCATTTTGCATGCTGACATGGCTTAACAATACAGAAACGGCGTTGTTTTGGTGCATATGTGTTAAAAAATTCATATAAAAATTAATTAAATTAAATTTTGAAACTAAACTTATCTAAAACATTTAAAATTAAAATATTAAAAAATTAAAATTATAAAAAAAAAAAAACTAATTTCTTTTCAAAAAAAATATTATAAAAACTAAAAATTTATAAAATTTTAAAACTAAACTTATTTAAAACATTTAAAAAATTTAAAAAAATTAAAATGTAAAAATTAAAAATATATATATTAAAAACTATATTAACATTTAAAAATAAACTTATTTAAAACATTTAAAATTAAAATTTAAAATTTAAAAAATATATATTAGAAAAACTAAAAAATTATAACATTTAAAAACTAAACTTATTTAAAACATTTAAAAATAAAATAATTAAAAAATACTAAAAATTAAATATATATATATATATTAAAAAAACTAATATTTAAAATATTTAAAAACTAAAATTATTTAAAACATTTTAAAATAAAATTAAAAAATTAAAAAAACTAAAAATTAAAAAAGGGGTGGCGGCGAGGGCCAAGCCCTGCCGCCGTCACCGGAAGCCCCCCCCCCCCCTTTATAATTTTTTTAATATTTTTATTTTATTTTTAAATGTTTTAAATAAGTTTAGTTTTTAAATATTTTAAATTTTTAGTTTTTTAATATATATTTTAAAATTTTTAGTTTTTTTAATATTTTATTTTATTTTTTATTGTTTTAATTTTTTTAATTTGTTTAATTTTTAATATTATTAAGTTTTTAGTTTTTTAAAATTATTTTTTTAAATGTTTTAAATAAGTTTACTTTTTTAAAAAAAAAATAGTTTTTTAATATTTTTTTTTTTTTAGTTTTTTAAAAAAATTAGTTTTTTAATATTTGTATTTTATTTTTAATTTTTTTTTAAATTTTAGTTTTTTCATATTTTTATTTTATTTTTAAATTTTTTAAGTAAATTTCGTTTTTAATTTAATTTAATTAATTTTTATATTAATTTTTTTAACACATTAGCACCAAAACGACGCCGTTTTGCACCCAACTCGCCGGAAAATTGCAACGTCAGCCATTTGGCTGAATTTTGGCCGGAGTGGCACTTAAGTATTCCACTTTACTCCGATTTTGGCACTTAAGTGTACATTTCCAAAGTTTTGGCACTTAAATGTCTCTCCGTGCCAAGTTTTGGCACTTAGGGTTTACTTTGTCCGAAACACAATGACAGAATTTAATCAACAATGCTAGACTTGTGGAACAACACCAAAATTTAATGGATGATGCTGGACTGGATAAAGATACATGTAGGAATCTAATCAACGATGGGAATCTTGAAAATTACAGCTAAAATACGATAAAGTAAAGATAAAATAAAAGTAGTTGTTGTGTTGTTCAGGGGGTTTCTCAATGGAAAGGCTATGGTATTTATAGGGTAAACTGGTGATCCTTAGTTGGTTACTCCTCCTTGGGCACTACTCTTCGTATTCCCCCACGTTTTTCATTTCTTCTTGACAACCTTATCCATGAGCAACTGCTACCTGACTTGTCGATGATGCTTATGCGGCTTGCTCATCAAGCAAATAACGGCTCTCTATTTTTACGTGTATTTTGCACAACAGTTATGCTCACTCGAGATCCAATGCTAATTTCATTTAAACTTCAAATCTAATGCATTATCCCCCTAGTCTAACATGTGGCAATTAATTACTTGGTCGTTGACTTTGGAATTTGTGTCTAGGAACCCATTGACACTTGGCTCAAATGACCTTTACGAACACTGTTGTCCTTAGCTTTTATGAACAAAATGGGGTGTTTCATTCCATCGTGGTCAGACATGATATCGGGGATAATTTTGAGTATCAATATATGCCCCATTTTAAAAGAAATAAGTTTGAATTTATTTCTTTTAAAGAAATACCTCATCTCCGCGCAACTTCCCAAGGCAATCATCCATTTTTGTCTTCTGACATATTTTCCCTAATACGGATTTCTATTTTTTATATTATCTCAACACGTCTCCTCTAATTTTGTAGGCAACTATTTTCCTTTTTTCCCAAGCCATCGTCTTCTACTAGTATCTCCTTAGAGATTCCATTAGCACGTTTCGTCTTCTCACCCCATTTCTAGATTCTCCTTCGTGATTCCTTTCATCTACGCTTCATCGCTTGCTATGGCACCCAATAAAACTTCCGCATATGACTCAACAAACTACATTAACAATTTGGTCATTCTCCAAACAGGGGAACATCCAAAGATTGTCATTTTAATTTGTCGCATGAGGTTGAAGATGTAATGAGCTGCTTTCTTTTGGGTCCCAGTATCATTGACTATAATAAAATCCCTCATTTGCTTAAACTTGTTTTCCTAGTGAGACTTTGGCCTTCCAACATAGCTCCTTCCAAGATATTTGGTCCCTAGCTTCTTCTCGATTCCGTGGCTTTCCTTCATTTGAAGTAGATTTTCACAAATGGTATCTTCGACTAAGGGATGATATACCAACTCGACTTGCTTGGATGAACGATGGGACTGAGAAAACATGTCACGCCCCGATCCTCGAACGCGCGTCCATCCCTCTATGGTCGATTAATTAGCGACGTCCCAGGATGCATCACCGACCCATTCATTTCAACGCGCATGCAGAAGCGAATAAATAATCCCCAGACAACAATCAGATGGGATAGAAAAGCAAGGCCGCAAATTTTCAATAACCATAACACGTTTATATATATCAAAATATGTCATATACAATAATAGCCGACTATATACAAGGTCTGCAAAAAAAAGGGGGGTTAAGTGCTACAGCTTCTCAATCATTCGAGTCCCCTTCCGAAGACACCGGGGACTTTGGATCCAACAGATTCAGGTCCACCACCGAACCACCTGGAGGGTCAGCCGTACCCTTTCCAAAAGCTACTTCCAACATGTACATAGGGACCTCAGACTCAAGTATAGACCATCTCTCTGTCCATTCCACTCTTGACGATACAATTATTTGTATTAATGGGGTACCTTATGGGGTAAGGCCTCATCAACCCAGACCACGGATCTCACTAGCTCATAGACCCATCTTCTTAGGTTCCCATGCAGTGGAATAAAACACTTATGCTCCATGACCTTCTTCGGCTGTCCAAAATGCTTGGAAGGAGCTACCATCTAAGGACCTGAAAATGTTATCCCACAACGGGGTGAAACGACGTCTCAGCGAGTTCACCCCCTAAGACCCGACTAGGAAGAAATTACACCCCAAGGGCTGCCTAAGCACAAGCACAAATCAGAGGACTTACCTTTGCCTCGGTTCCTTCTTGCAAATCAGTACAATTCATCTTCTCAATCAATCATTTCAACAAATCAATTCATCAAATCAGATCGAACCATCGATCAATCGACCCAGTCGATTCCATGTCATCAAGACCATTTCACGGTCATTCCAATCAATATTATCTATCAAGTTCGATCACATCAAGAACTATTCACTCTAAGCTGAAGATAGATAGTATAGTTCACACTAAGCTAATAAGGTATACTGCTTACGCTAAGCTGATATATTAAAGCCCTCAGGCTAATATAGTATACTGGTATACTGTTCACACTAAGCTGACATATCCAAGCCCTCAGGCTGATATAGTATACTCATGATGCTCACTCTAAGTTGATAAAATATACAGCTCGCACTAAGCTGACATATTAAGGCTCGTAGGCTGATATAGTATATTGTTCTCACCAACTGAGAATTTCATCATTTTTATCATATGCTGATAAAAATAATAGTGTGGGGGTACATTGTCGGCCTTAGCCAAAATATAATATTTTCCCTTTTGAAAATCCCACTAATTCTAACAGTCCACAAACATATTTTTGGCATTGTGAATCGACACCTGGTATTTTCTAATTAATTACCAAAAATAATAAATTTTGGGATAAATATCCAAAATTACAATCAACAGTCAAATTGCACAAAATAGCAATCAAATAAATAAACTAATCATACCACTGCAATCAGCACGAAATTCTAGTCACCGACTATCCCGGTCTAATTTACGAAAAATAATAATTAATTAAATATCAAATTTAATTAATAAATACCAATAAATGCAACTTAGGCCGGAAAAGCCTAAATAAAAGTCGAGACAGGCCCAAAAAAATTCTGAACCTATCTAAATAAATACTACAGCTTATCTAGTCTCTAATTACACTACTCTAACCACCTAACACATAATAACGATTAATTAAATTGCTAGTACAATCTAACTAATAACATAAACCATACTTAACTTAAACTGATTAAGCCTTAAGCATAATTAATTCCCTAAGCGGAGATTAGTGAGTAAACTCACTGGATTAGTGATCCAACGAGACCACGACGACAAGGACGCAAAGACAAGCCAAAACTCCAAAGCGGAGACACCCTTCAAGGCCAGGAAAGGGTCCAAAGCGGGCTAAACAGTGTGCTCCAAACCCAAGAGCTTCGGATTCTGATCTTGGGCTGAAAAAGGAGGCTAAGCGGACGGCTGGGCTGGAAACGGGCAAGGACGGGCGGAGGAGCTGTTGCAAGTCTAGGCGGGGCTTCACGGTGGCAGGCGATGGTTGGACGGCGACCCAAGGGCTCCGGCGTCAACCTAGGGACTTCGTGGGACGGCGAGTAGGCGAAAAGGAGGCAGCTGGAAGCGGCAGGGGCGGAGCAACGCGTGCGGGCAAGCAAGCGCGAGCGACGGCGTGCGATGGCTTCGGTGGGCGGCTAGGGGCGTTGACGGCTAGGGGGAAGCTGCTGGTCGGTTTTCTGGGTTTTTGGAAGCTTCAAACTGCTGGAATGGAGAGGGAGGGTCAACAGAAGGAAGGGGAAAGGGACCAACTTGCTTGGAGGGGGCCACTTCTCTCTCTTTCTATTCTCTTGTCCCCTAGAAGAGGTCCCACCATGGCTCAGCTCTATCCTCAACATTTTCTAGCCCCTTAGCTTCCTCTAGAAGCCTTGGAAGTGGTCCAAAAGTGGTGTCCAAGGGGGGCTACGAATTTGAAGACATTTCCCTCAATTCCATCTCAATTCCTTCTTGAATTGATTCAATTTGGCCCTAAAAAATTCAACCAAGGTACTCATGATCAAATCGACATTTTTCCTCGCCAATAGAACCAATTTGCATCCCAATTTCGCGATAAAAAATGGTCCTCTGAATTTTCCGGTCGAAAATGGCCTATCTTGACTTTTCCACCGAAATCTCAATTTGCAGAAAAAATTTTGGATGATGAGTCAATGTTCCTAAAATGACTCATGACATGACAGAACTTTCAATTTCTGAAATCATATTCAAATTCGCGATTAATTTCAATCTGGCGCGATTTTAGCATGACCTAGCCTACCGAGTAACTTTTAGAAATTTTTAGCACAAATGACCCGTGGTCGATTTTCTTCGAGCCACAATGAACCTCTTCGACACATTGGTGACTTTCGGTTGTCGTGAAAATTTCGAGATTTCCAATACGGACACAAGGTACCAAAAAGACTAGAAAAATCGACCTAGTGACAATCGACGAGAATTTTGCAATCTGGTAGAATCACTCACACTTTGATCACCTATCTCAATCGAAATGACCAATCTCTTATCTCTAATCGATTTTTAACTGTGCCATAATGATCTCTACAGACGAGCACGGTCGAGTAGTCGATTCCTAGTCGAATTCTCAGGTCTATTGCATTAAAATTCCTTAATGGCTCTTCCAGATAGTCTAATTATCTCAAGAGTGATTAGCTTTGAGAATAGCACTATAGATGCATCGATGAAAGGCCCTATTTATTAAATTGAAAACAGGACTAAAATTCTAGGATGTCACAAAACACTTGCAATCAACATGTCTTCCTATGACATAAACTGAGGATTGATAGAGTCTACAGTAAGCTTCTAGTCCCCTTCAATTAATTGTTTCCTTTTTCCTTGGGGACCCATGACTATTACCCGACTGGACATGTATACTATAACAGGTTTCCAACTACTTGGTTGTTCTATCGAGCAATTGCCTATGATTGAGCTCTCTTTCTCATTTCAGATGGAGTTCTTGCATATAGTAAATTTCTTAAACGGTTTGGTGGAGCTACTGGTTCTATCGATGGGAAGGAACATATCACTTTCCTATTGTACGGGTTGTCAAGATACGTATTCTTTTGTCCTACGCTTAAAGTTAACAAGTGTCGTGACCAAATTTCGGGTGAACCACCTAGGGTTTGGCTAATGAATTACTAAGCCTAAACTTAGCTCGGACTCTTCCAAGCTCATACCAATTCGTGACTTAGGTTCAAATTCTTAACATGCAAATGATTTTTCAATCAGAAGTCGCCACTAATCTATTTTTTAGTGGGTCGATTAGAAACCCAAGTAAAGTAACAGGAGATTTACTTTACTCCTACAAACCAGAGATTTGTGAGTTCGAGAACTTGATTACTCTAGATTTCTCTAACGCCATTTCGGTACATTTCTCTTTTATTTTGAAAAAAAAAAATGTTTGGCAAGCAAGTTGAATTGATTTTAATTTACCTTCTTAACATGTGAAGTGATCATGCGGGTGCGCAAACCACTAATTTAACACACAGATAAAGCAGTGAATAAATTGCAAGACTTACCTCATGGCATCGAAAGCATCTATAGTGTTAGATCAAAATTCACATTAACAATCCTAGATATGATTTCTAATTAACACGCAATCACTCAATTTTCTTTTTGTTTTCATTTATTTAATGAGAATCACGCTTTATGCATTGCATGCTACTAATCTAACATGAAATGATATGACATTATAGTATAGCATAAATTATATGAATGAGTAAAATAATTTTTTTTCTGTTTTCTTAATGAACATGCAATAATTAAATATGCAATCTAAATTAACCAAATTGACCTAATCTTAATGACAGACAATTTCTAATTAAATGAACCTAGCAACAATCACAAAATGACGTGCATTTCATGAACCTAATTCTATATGACATGCACATGATTTTTATTTTCTTATAAGCATGTGATCTATCCTAATATGCAATGACGTGCAAAGAATGCCCTAATTTTAATTTTTTTTTCTTTTTATTTTATGAAATTCGAAATTAATATTAACATAAAATTAAACGTGCAATTCAAACTTAAAAAAACTAACATCCTAAATGAATGCATTTTTTTATTTTTTATTTTAGAAATTCGAAATAAAATCCCTATTCTAAATGTGCGAGATAACCCTAAAACAAGAAATATTATAATCCTAAATCAATTTTTTTTTGGATTATTTCTTTTACGAAAATAAAATTGATTCAAACACCACAACAGCAAATCAAACAAGATAAGATTGATATCCAAAAATTGACGAACCATATCTCGTGCATGAGATCGGGTTGGCCAATTTTAAACTAAATCGTGAACCGAATCTCGGGCGTGAGATCGGATTGACGATTTTGCAAGCGATTACGAGTTGGATTTCGAGCGCGAAAATTGGACTGACAATCGTAATTAGGGATTAATCTCCAATTTAAAATGCTACTCGAGTTGAGAATACCAATCGGGGATTTCGTACGAGATAACGATTTCATAAATTAGGCAATAAAAATATACGAAGATCAATTTGATGAAAATTATTACCTAAATTGCAATATCGCTCGAATACTGTTTTCAAACTCAGACAGACAACAAATCATGCGAATTACGGTGGGTGATCGACTCACAACAATGGCTACTCATGTTGGTGGGGACTTCTCAGCTCAAGTCAATTAGTGACCAGCAAAACTCACGACACGGCCGTCAAGGGTGAGGCAAGGACAAGCGACAATGGGAAACTCGGGCAACAACGAGAGCAGAAGGCCTTTGAGATAATTGGGGCTCCTTGGTGCATGGACAATCACTAGAAAATCTGCGGAAAGAAGAGCATAATGAACTCTCTGAATTGAAGTGCGCTGAGAAACAAAGTAAAAATAATTTGCCGATTTTTGCTGAGGAGCTTACGAGCTTGTTCACTCAATTTGCAGGTATTGGCGTCGAGGCTTCACGGAGTACAGGTGATGACTCGGCCCTGCCTGCAAAAACGAAGAGTACGGCCGATGTGCCTTCGAGGATCACGTCTCACCAAGGGGATTCTCGGCCACGCAAAGAGAGGGAGCAAGGGGGTCGACGAGATTTGACCGTTGATAGTGCTAGTGTGAACACCTAGAGGGGGGTGAATAGGTGTAAAAATAGATTCTCCAAAATACAGTGAAAACCTTTACTTTTAACCTGAGTCTGAATAATAACAGACTTTCGAAACTGAGTCTGAAGAGAAGCAGACTTTGAGCGAGATCAGACTTTAGCAGTTAAATAGAAATACGAACAAAATAAAGAGATTCAGGGAAGAGAATAAGAACACAAGGTTTATAGTGGTTCGGCTTAATCCAAGCCTACGTCCACTCTCCCACTCTAACAGCCTTCTTGGCTGGATTCCACTATGCAATCAACAAGAGATTACAACTTTGAGTGCAAACACTTAGTAGTAGATCACACTATCTCACTAAGTCACTCTTTTGGTATTTCTCTCAAGATCACAAACGTTTAAGCTCACGAGAGACAAGTGTATGATAGAAGATCGCTTAGACTTTGGAATTATAAATTCTACACTCTATCTCTTACTTGCTCATCGGTCCTTCATCTCCTTAAATATTCCTCCACTTCCAAACTAACCGTTGGACAGTATCTTGAGGATCGTCTTCCAATATACCCATTGGACAGCTCTGTATCAAGAAGATTTGGTAGCCGTTGAGTGACAAAGGTAGAATCCTAAATTGATTCCGATCGCCCATACAAACGAAATCTTGGTTTCCATAAGTAAAGCTTCTTCGTATAGAAAGTTCTTGTCTTCAAGATCTAATTGTCAATCAATTAAGTCAATCAAATCAATCTTGATGTAGAATCCAAACCAGATCATTAGCCGTTATATCTTCGGGGCTTGTGTTACGTTCTGTCGAATCTGGATGTAAAGTCTGAGAGCAATAGACTTTACAATCTGAGTCTGAACAGATTTAGCTTTAAGGTCTGAACACAGTCTGTTATGTTCTGCTTCAGCATAGAGTCTGTCTTCTGATTCAGCTTCAGCATAGAGTCTGTCTTCTGATTCTTCCAAGCACGTTCAGTTTGTAATTTGTCATAACAGACTTTGACACTAAAGTCTGGCAGTCTTCAGACTTTGACACAGAAATCTGTAAATCTTCAAAATATACTTTGGACATGTGTTCCGTTCAGTCTTCTGGCCGTCTTCAGACTTTGACAATATCCTTTACATGCTCAATCATTTGCATAGTCTATTACTCAACCATCAAACATGTTAGTAGCCTTTGATTTATTTTGTCATCTTCAAAACATCATAAGGGATTTCCCTAACAATCTCCCCCTTTTTGATAATGACAAAACAATCTCTTGAATATGCAGATTTGTAAACATACTTTTAAAATATTAATTTAAATCAAAGGATATCAAAAGATAGCAAATAGATTGAGCATAATAATATATAGAAAAATAATCGCAGCTCAATATTATGCAATAAAATCAAACAATCAACACATATGCATATTCATATTCTCTCCCCCTTTTTGTCATAATCAAAAAGCAATAACAAAGAGTCATGTGGAGAATATAAAATGATAAATATATGTCTTGCACAATTTCCAAAAATCAGCTTTTATAAATCGAATATTAAAGATATGCAATATAGCTCACTTCGATCATATATATCAGCAAATAAAAATCACGGATGCATTATAAAATTCACTTATCCTTTTTGTCATAATAAAAAGATAATACCAATAAAAGATTTGTTATGACAAAAGGTAAAAGAAAATGCACTAACCGGATTTTGTAGAACTTGGTAAGTTCCAACACATTTACCTTTTCCGATATTCCATAATAAACAAGATCACGATCAATTCAAAAAGATTTTTCCATAATTGATCAAAGCTCCCCCTCAATTTGTTGCCTTTTTGAGATGATCACGATTCTTTCCTTTCTTTTTCTTGGATTCGCTTTCTCCCCCTGTCATCTTGACAATATTTGCGAATACAAACAACTATTGCTTGTGCACGTTTAACAAAATATTTTTCCAGTATTTCCTTTGCAGTGACAACATCTGCAACGATCATTTGTATTTTGAAATTCGAGGCAAAAATCTTCAATCAAGCTCGTCTCGAATTTAACCTGCATCAACTTAACGAACTTTTTGCACAAATAAACTTTCATATGACACATAAGGGATTTCCTCAATAAGCAAGAGTTTTGCACAAGGAATAGAATTTTTTAGCCTCCAGGAGATAGTATAGAATCTTCATAATTTTCTGATCAAGCTTTCCAAATTCCATATGGAAGATTCTATTGCCACCTGCAAAATCTTGTATAATAGATAATCATCTATGCAAAAATGTCATGTAATATCTTCGTTTGATTTGCGGATCAAACTTGCTATATATAATATATCTTCTAAGCATATAGCAAGAATATCCATGAATATGTAGTAATATCTTTCGAGATCAAAGGATTTCCTTGAGCATAAATTTCAAATATGCATTTTGCAAAAGGAAAATAGATATTTCTATCACGTGCCAAAATTGCAATACCTTATATTTTATGACAAAAGATATTCGCAATATAATAAACAATCATCCAAAATCATTATAAATGCACGTAGGAATTTGCAAGGCAAGATGATAAAAAAATTTCTCTTACCTAAGGTATATGTTTCAAATATATCATTGATTAAAAAAAACATTACCAATCTTCGTAGGAGATATTTTTCTGATTGCACCAAAATTTGCGTAGATTCGCAATCATTCTTGCCTTATTGAATTTCCTGCAATCAACTCATTTCCTTTTTGGTATCCATCAATTTGGATCCTTCCATGACGTTAGAGCAAAATATAAAACCTCCATAATCAAATATTCTTTCCAAACTCATCAAACATATTATTTAAGGAAAGAACATCTCAATAATATCTTAAAAAAGAAATTCTCACTTGGTCATAGCACGATAAAATCAGAGAGAATAAAATTCTTGAATATCTAAGAAAATCTCGCGTAATAATTTAATATTACGTAAAACAGATTTCTATTTGGCAAAATATGATAAAATTTGAGAGTATAAAATCAAACCAAATAAATTCATTTGTCTCTTAAGCAAAAATGATCACATGTATTAAAACAAATCTCAACGCACGAATCACAAAAATAAATCACATGATTCTTTCTTCAATAAAACAAATCATAGGATATGATCTTTATAAAATCAATTTCTCTTTCTTCTTTTCCTTTATATCCTGCAAAAAAATAACTCATATTTTCTTTGGTACCCATTTTTTCTTGGGTCCATGAGAGTTAGTAGAATATGCTGCTTGTATCCAATCTTTCTTAATAGGTCTCCAGACTTTAGGATATTCTTTCTCAAAGTGTTCTGAATTTCCACAATTTGAACACTCGAGGGCATTTCGACCAACAGGTTTTATAAACCCTTTTCGAAAATGATTTTTGTAAAATGTCTTTGAAGGTCTTTGTCTAAGTCTCTCCTTGACTTTAGGAAAATCAATTAGAGAATCACTTTCCTTATTGAAACCAAGTCCCGACTTATTATAGTAAGGTACTTGTATAGAAAGGATATGCTCTAATGTTTTTGATCCATTTGAAAATTTTGTCGAAATATTTGAAAGTTCTTTCTTTAAAGAATCATTTTCCTTGACAAGTAAATCTCGGCTTTCTTTTGTTTGTAGAAATACTTTTTGCAAAATTTCAAACTTTTCTTTTTGAGAAAGATCATGTTGCCTAAGCCAAGAATTTTCCTTTTTAAGTTTGGAGATCCTTTTAAGAGAAGATTTGAGATTTAAGCATAACTCATTTATATACTTAAGAACTTTAGTAGATATTCTTGAATGGCTTACCTCGATTTCCTCATCGAATTCTGAGTTTGTGTCTGAGTCAGACTCTAATTCTGAATGTGCCATCAAGCATAGATTTCCTTGCTCATCATCTTCTTTTATTGTTCTTTTCTGGCCATTCTGCTTGTATTGTCTTCCTCTACGGAATTCACTTCCTTTTCTATTCAGCCTTTTGAATTTCTTGATCATAAAAGCAAGTTCTCCGTCGTCCATGTCATTTTTTGAGTCTGTATCAACATAATCAGCGTTAGATATTAAAGCAATGGACTTCTTACCTTCGGGATCTTCGTCAACAATTTGTTCCACTTCGTAGGATTGAAGAGTGCCAATCAATTCATCAACGGAGAGTGGCATAATCCTTTCTCCCGGATTGAAGTCTCGACATGTTTCCAATCTTTTGAAAGACCTCGCAAGAGTTTGTTGACCTTCATTAGGGAAGAAATTGGATGACCTTGACATGCTAAACCATTTACAATTTCTGTAAAATGGTTGAACATATCTCCAATCGACTCTCCTTGCTTCATCTTGAAGGATTCATATTTGCCGAGCAAGAAGTTTACTTTTGTCTCTTTTACACGATCGGTTCCTTCATATGTAACATGAAGTCTATCCCAAACTTCTTTTGATGTTTCACATGAAGAGATTTTGTTATATTCAGTAGGAGATAAAGCACAATATAAGGAATAAATGGCTTTTGCATCAAGCGCTTCTCTTTTGGACATCTCCGTCCGAGACATAGGAGCAAGGGGTTTGGTTTCTTTGTCTTTGCCATTCTTATTTGATGTAGACGCGGCTATGGGATTGATTCCTCTTTCCACAACATCCCATTGCAAGGGATCTCTGGATCTTAGGAATGCTTTCATTTTGTTTTTCCACACGTTGTATTCCTTTCCATCAAAATATGGTGGCCTTGTGTTGATTTGTCCCTCCATAAGTCCTAGTGCCAAGATACTAGCCATAAAAGATCTTTAGCTCAAAAGTAAAAATATTTTTATAAACCGAGCACTTGGCTCTGATACCAATTAATAGTGCTAGTGTGAACACCTAGAGGGGGTGAATAGGTGTAAAAATAGATTCTGCAAAATACAGTGAAAACATTTACTTTTAACCTGAGTCTGAATAACAACAGACTTTCGAAACTGAGTCTGAAGAGAAGCAGACTTTGAGCGAGATCAGACTTTAGCAGTTAAATAGAACTAAGAACAAAATAAAGAGATTCAGGGAAGAGAATAAGAACACAAGGTTTATAGTGGTTCGGCTTAATCCAAGCCTACATCCACTCTCCCACGCTAACATCCTTCTTGGCTGGATTCCACTATGCAATCAACAAGAGATTACAACTTTGAGTGCAAACACTTAGTAGTAGATCACACTATCTCACTAAGTCACTCTTTTGGTATTTCTCTCAAGATCACAAACGTTTAAGCTCACGAGAGACAAGTGTATGATAGAAGATCGCTCAGACTTTGGAATTATAAATTCTACACTCTCTCTCTTATTTGCTCATCGGTCTTTCATCTCCTTAAATACTCCTCCAATTCCAAACTAACCGTTGGACAGTATCTTGAGGATCGTCTTCCAATATACCCATTGGACAGCTCTGTATTAAGAAGATTTGGTAGCCGTTGAGTGACAAAGGTAGAATCCCAAATTGATTCCGATCGCCCATACAAACGAAATCTTGGTTTCCATAAGTAAAGGGTTTGTGTTACGTTATGTCGAATCTGGATGTAAAGTCTGAGAGCAATAGACTTTACAATCTGAGTCTGAACAGATTTAGTTTTAAGGTCTGAACACAGTCTGTTATGTTCTGCTTCAGCATAGAGTATGTCTTCTGATTCAGCTTCAGCATAGAGTCTGTCTTCTGGTTCTTCCAAGCACGTTCAGTCTGTAATTTGTCATAACAGACTTTGACACTAAAGTCTGGCAGTCTTCAGACTTTGACACAGAAATCTGTAAATCTTCAAAATATACTTTGGACATGTGTTCCGTTCAGTCTTCTGGCTGTCTTCAGACTTTGACAATATCCTTTACATGTTCAATCATTTGCATAGTCTATTACTCAACCATCAAACATGTTAGTAGCCTTTGATTTATTTTGTCATCTTCAAAACATCATAAGGGATTTCCCTAACAACCGTGACCTCTCCTTCTTGCTTCTCTCTCTATTTCTCACGTGTCTCTCAATGTGGCTGTATGTGTATTCTATGAAGCTCCCCTCAACGTGGCCTCCTCCCTAAAAGTTTTCTTCCTGGTTAGTGAGTAGTCAAGAGAAAATAAATAATTAAACTCAAATTGGAGGCATGAATCTGAAGCGATTCATGGGATCATGGCGGTGGCTCGTGATTGAAGGATAGTGGATGGAACAGTGGTGCTCGGTCATGGAAGGTCGGGAGTAGTAAACAGTGCAGGGCCTTCTCGGTTCGGAACAAATCAACAAGCTAAGGACGGCATCAACGAGGCAACAACTGGACAACAGATCTACGCATGGTCTCAGTGCAGTAGCGTCAGTGTCACCGGGACAGAGCAACAATGTTGTCGCTGCAGCGAGGCGAGCACCACGTCAAGGAAACAACGTGTTGTCTCAGTGGAAGTGCAGCAAGCTGTCAAGGCTCGCGGTAGTGATGCCGGAACCAATGTGGCAGCCGCTGGAATCACTGGATGAAACACCGGAAAGCTGTGGAGTGGGCGAGGACTGGCTTCGTTGATATTGGTCTCGAAAAAGTGGCGTTCGAGATGTGAGTGAATTAATCTCCACAAACCACGACTCACAATTCCTCTTTAATTCCTTATTTTTTATTCCTCCACTCACTCATGGCATCTCAATGCTTCATGCCCTCCTTCTCTCTCTGAATTGTCTCTTGCAAAGTGAAGGCGCGCCAATCAAGAACGTTTTGATGAAGGCGTCTAAGCCAGCAACGTGAGATGCAACCCCATACACGGTTGTGTATCTCCACCGGGTGGCCTCGCTCTTACGAACTGATAAAAAAGAAGTCTCCCGAAGAAAGTAAAACCCCTATGAAGTGATGAAAAGAAAAGCCCCCTTGGGTGGCCCTATATTCAATATGTGGCCCCTTTAAAACCCTACGTGAACAATCCTTTTATAGGTCAAGGATTAGGGTTTTAATTTTTCAAATTAATATCCATAAAGATTTCTTTTCTAAACGCAATATTTGATTTTCTGAACGCAATATTTGCTTCATATCTACCCTATTCAAAAAAAAATTTCATATCTCGGAAAAATTTCAAATCTCTATTTTTTACGAGATAATTTTCGATCATTAAAACAAACAGGCTTGGGCTAATTTGCTCGCTTCGTGGGCTTAGTCCAGCCTATCAATTTAAAGCTCAGAACTACTAATTTGAACCCATCCGCAACCGGTCCAATAAATAAATGCAACAAATGCAAATTAAAAATAAATGCACTTAAATTTACATGCTATGCAATTATTATTTTTTAGGGATAAAATTAACCCCTAATTTTTTAATGCGATAAATGATTAAACGGGTCGCCAAAATTTAGGTGTCAACAACAAGGATTATCTTTAAATAGCTACAAATCTTGCACTCAATAGGCGTATTGCTCTGGCTCCAATAGTTCTTGTTTCTCTGTATAGAGGGTTTGCACATGCCTCGTTAGTAATGAAGGTTGAAAAGAGTGGCACCATCTCTAGTCCCTTTTGGATTTTACTAGCATGGATGTCATTATAACTTGAATTTTTTTTTCAATCTAGGTTCTCGTGACCTGCCTCATTACCCCTTGCTAGGCGCAGCATTTGGTAGACCTCTTCTAGGTTATCAACTCTTAAACAGTCTACCCAAGAAAGGTTCCTTCGGATGTCTCTCCTTTTCTTCATTATTTTCAGGCTATCTTGGGATGTTGATCATAGGGATATTGATTTTTTCTCCTATGAAAGTGAGAAGCATTACTATCTTTTTAATCCTAATCGCTTAAACTCTTTTCAAGACTTCTGCATCCGTGTATTATCCCAGGTAGATCTTCCATTATGGCTATCTATGAAAGGTCGATTCTACCAGGTTTTGAAGTATATTCTCATCATTACTGTGCAAGGAAATTTGGCCTTTTTCAAGCCATTCCCATGCCTATCCCTTACTCGATGGATTTCTCTCAAGCAAAAAGGAAGGAATATAATCTAGAAGATCGTAATCCTCCAACTTGTTGTTCCGAAATAACTAAGACTATGTATACTAGATATTCCCAAAACCTGGACAGAGACTTCCAACCTTGTCATGGTCACTATCCTGAGTGAATGACATGGTGGGTCAACCTTACTCATGAGGGTCCTTATTAAGAGGGTATCATGACAGCAGTCGATCGAGTTAAACGCAAGAAAAAAAATCAAAGCAAAGCAATGAGGTCACCAATCTTAGCTCTTCTTCTGTTCTAGCCGTACTTGATGACAACATTCTGACCAATAACCTTCTTCCTGAACCTAGTAACCCCCTACCTAAGCTTCTACCCAGCTTTGATGATCTTGAAAGACCCAACAATGACACCATCAACCTTCCTGACAAGTTGGATGAAGGTACCTTATTTCTGTTTATAAGTTCTTCATGTTCCTTCTTCTGTGTATATATCTTTTGCTTACATGAGGTTATATACTTTATATTCAGATAGAGAACCACTGGCACAGTTGCTGAAAAAAAAGAAAAGAACTTCCCCTACTTCTCCAAAGAAGCAACTTAAAGCTCTTCCTAACATCTCTATTTCAACTGCTCTTACTTCTTAAAGAAGATCTTTAGCAATTGATACTCCGACAATTTATGTCCCTTTGGGGAACGCTCCTATAGACAATGTTTCAATTACTTCTACTCCGATGGAGCTTCCTGGCACCAACGACCATGCTGTTCCTTCTAATCCCATCATTTGCTCTACATCTCAATCAGAACATGCTGATCTCAATCCTTTTGCACTAGTTGTTTATTGTAAGTTCTATTTGATTATGATTTAGCTGTAGATATACTATATATTCTGCGATAACCTTTGTTTATGGATGACAGCTAAACCCACCATTGCGACTGGTAACACTAAATGTGTTGAAGCTCAACCCACCATTGCAGTTCGTAACTTTGAACATGTTAAGGCTCCTATTACTTTAACACCTATCTCACTTGTGCATGCTCCATCTCCAAGTCCTGGCATGTATTTATCTTACTTGGTCCTTATTAATCATTCCACTAACCTTCTGGTTTGACAATTAATCTCATGTTGCCAGCCGATCTTACACATGTCCTTGCTTTTAAAATTGTTGTCCCTACTACTAGGACTTCTGAACCTCAAGTTGATGTTTCTCCAAAGATTGAGCCTCAAGTGGACACATCTTATCCAGCAATGGAAACACTCAACTAGGCCAAAATTGTTTTAGGTTTCAATCCTTATGATTTGACCCCTAGTCGTACCCCTAATCCCATGAATAGTGACAAGATGAAGATAGAACTATCAAAGTTCCTATTAACCCAGCTTGGTGACCGAGATAACGAATCCAATGCTATTCTCCCTCGGGAGCTTAGAGAGAAATTCCAACAATTCTCTAAGGACTACCATGGCATTTTTTACATGTACCGTTACCATATGGACCGACTGCAGAAGTGACCTCTCTTGAGGATGACAATACAGAATCTAATGCTGCCTTCATGGAACTTAATCAAAAGATGTTGGAGCTCAGCAAATCCATGGAGACCATTATGGGTGAAGTCACTTAGCTCAATGAGGAAGAGGCTCGTCTTATGAAAGCACTCCAACTAGAGAAGAATGATCAAGCTTGGACAACCAATGAAAACAGATATCAAATTGAAATCCCAAGTGTCGACACTCCAAGACTTGAAGAAAAAGGAACATCTATGAGTGATCCATTGAGTGGTACAACATATAATTCATAAAAATGAGCATCTTTCGTGGATGAGCGATCTTGATTCCAGAATATTTCACCTTCAAAATGATGTAAAATCTTTCTTGTACCCCAAGAAACAAATCAATAAATAAAATGAGTTTTTCTTTTACTTCCCCACTTTTGCATGAAACTCACATCATTTGTGTCAAATGGGTTCCTATTTCCATGCTCTCACGTTCGCACGAACTTCCTCAAAACAAGGCAAATGGTTACCTGACTAGGCATATTTATACTCAACTATTGCACATTGATGCTCACAACTACTATTCATCATGGCCAATTCTTATTCCACCACAATCAGTGTCCAAGCTACCCTGCGTATACATCGGTTTAAAAGTCTCCAACCATGTTAGGCTCAAGGGCAACTTTCCCTCTCCTTCATGGACTATAATCCAAACACTTGATGTATTACTCTAGATCCACACTTCAAGTCAACGCCTCCACCGTATGCTTTCACCAAGCATTTCTCTCGTCACTACAAAGAGATTCTTCCTATCAACTAGTCACATATTTGTATGCATGCTTAGTCATCACCCAACTTTCGATTCAACTCCTATCCTCCTTTTGACAAACATTTCTTTAAGCGGTACTACAGATTGCAGCAAGAGATGCCGGATGTTTAGGAAGCAGCTAAATTTGGAGAGACACTTTCCTTTAACTATATGGTGATTGACCCAGTCAAGTATGACTCATAGGGAGCCTTTGTTGCTTTTGGTCACCGTCGACCAACTGCTTCTTCTTGCCAACTGGTCCAGTAACAATCACTCTTCTTGATATATGGTCCTTGACCGGCCTGTCCCCTCTTATGGACTTCTATGGTCAATGGCCACGCACATGTCCAGACTTTTGTGGTATTTCATTTACCGACTTACCATTTGGTGAGTTCATGGACAAATTTGCCAGGTCAAGTGGACCTATCTCCTCCCAAAAGCACGTAGCATTTCTATTGTACTGGCTTAATCGTTATATATTCTGTTCACCCATTGCTTCTGTGTCTCATGAACTCATTGATATAGCATATGCACTCTCCAATAGGATTGATGTGGGTCTTGGCCGTATGGCACTTGGCGCGTTGTACAAGGACTTTACTGACGCACAATCTTCCCTGTTCAGCACCCATCCTACATCATTCTTTGGCCCTCTATGGATTATGCATGGATGGCTGCGTGCATATTTTCCTCAGCTATTTTCTAAAGGCAAAACCACTCCAATCATGAAATACCAACTGAAAATAAGTTTGGGCTTTGGAAGCTTTGTAGTGCATTTCTGCCAATCCCCGAAGGATTCTTAGTCTTTTAGGGTGCGTTTGTTTGTGTTTCTGTTCTTTTTTTTGTTCCAGGGAACAGAAATAGAAAAAATTATTTATGTTCCGGGGAACAATTTTTGAACAAAAAAGTGCGTTTGGTAAACTTGTTCCTGAAATAAAAAAAGAACAGAAACATGTTTGGTAAATTTATATTCTTTTTTTGTTTCTTTTAATTTTTTAATGTTTTTTTTTCTTTTTTTTTCTTTTCTTCTTGCTTTAGCCGATCGCCGGCCTCGGCCATGGCCAACGACCGGCCGACGGCCTCGCCCGCCACGGCGAGGCTCGACCTGGAGCGAGCCCTGCGATGGTTGAGGCCGAGCCTTGGCGTGGTTGGCGAGGCGGAGCCTCGCCGGTGGCTGGGCGAGCCCGAGCTCGCGAGCCTCGCGGCCGACTGGGCGAGCTCGGGCTCGCCCAGATCCAGCGAGGCCGAGCTCGCCCAGCCACCGGCGACCGGCCAAAGCAAGAAGAAGAAGAAAAGAAGAAAAAGAAAAGAGAGGAGAGAGAAAAGTTGTTCTTTATTTTTGTTCCAGAAACAAGAAACAACTTTTTTTTGTTTCTTGTTTCTATTCTTTTTTTCTTCCCGGGAACAAAAAAATAAAAAAATCTGTTCATAAACAGAAATAAAGAACACAAACAAACACGCCCTTAAATGCTTCCTTAGCTGCCTACTTTCTTTAGAGAGTTTTACTTTCTACGGGTTTGGCGTCGACTTCATATGCAACCCTTCCTTATCCCATCATGACATGTCTGCTTTTTGGATGAGCGTTCTCATCCCCATTGATCTTATGCTGGATTTCCACTTTGTGGAAAAATATACATTGAGCTTTGAAGCATACAATCCCCATTATTACGCTCGCCAGTTCGGGCTGACTTAAGGTATGCTTATGTCCATAGTATATTCCATGAATTTTCCTCTTGTCTTGGCTGAAGAAAAGACTTCTGCCATATGCTACATCGAGATCACCCAGCATATTTCAAAGAAATTAAAATTCTTTGATTACTTTGGGGTTCCGTATAGCTCTGAGATCTTTAACCAATGGTGGGTAGATTATACGGCTTTCATTTTCCCATGTAATCCGAGTTTGGTGATGTCGAGAATTACTCAATATCTCATGAGCATGCAACATCCTTTCGAAAGGCTTGCGTACCAAATTCCTACCATTCAGATACACCATTATCCTTCACAGGGATTTTACATTCACAAGGTGAGTATATTAGTGATTCAATGGATGAATCACAATCTCCTCACAACACTTATTCTTCCGATGTACTGTTTGTCAATGGCGTCTATGCCTTCAGGACAAGTAATCCTCCAGCAGAAAAGACTCTCCCATCCATCAATTGTAGTGACGTCCAAAGTAAATGGGTCAAGCTCTATAATTTGTTGGAGAAAGGGTATGAAATTATATGCGAGACTCCTAAAATTGAGGATGAGATTGGATCTTTGCTCGCATATTTAACCAATTTACCTTACCCATTACCATGTCATGCCTTGAAATTTGCCATTAATGAATTTTTTATTTCCTTCGACTCTGCCTTAGAAGCTTACAAGGCAAATGTGAAGTCCATTAAGGCCATCGAGGAGCAAGAGGAGGCATTATCCCTCAAGGAGAAGGAGTTGGCGCAATCCTATAAGCTTTTTGATGTATATCGTGGCAACACCAACATCTCATCACAGGTTCTATTCAAGCTATGCCAGTTAATCTCCGAGTTTGAAACCACATGTGAATCAGTGACGCAAGCCCTTATAATGATCGTGTCCAGAAAGACAAGCTCTTTGAGGCTAATTGTGATAAAAAAAAAAATTAAAGCTTCATAGCTTCATTTCTGGACTGCGGCAGCACTTTATGTAATGCTCTAGGCTGCACGTTATCCTTTCTTTGATGTTTTTTTTTCGCGAAACGAACGGACCCTTGTTTGATGTTTCTTTTCCATGAAATAATCATCAATGTACATACCTCTAGCATATGATGTTTCGATATGTTACTTGCTGATGTCATCGATAGCACATGCCTATCCGTTGCGCTCCTTTTCCATAGTTATAATATATGTGCATTTATGATCTTCAGCAAACAACTTTTACTGTATATGATGCATATCCCATGAGGATCGGGACCTCGATTTTGGCAGGTGCGCCTTGTCTCAATACTCTTCATCCTAATAAAGTTGCCTTTCCGGTGAGCTAGCTCAACTAGAAAAAATTCTCCATTCTAGGGGGATCGTTTTGGATTCGAATAGTGGTAAAAATTAAATTAGCAATTTGCCTTATCTATCACATTGAATTTGAAGGTGATTATTTTTTTTTTCTTATTTATATATTTTGGTTGGGGATGAAGAAGGGAAATGGGGTCATGCATACATTAACGGTTCGAAGTACAAAAGCCGCTTGCTCCATAGGTCTGCAATTGATTTGACGTGGAATTAATACCAATTCAATTTAATGGCCATAAACGTGAAGGGGCAAAAATGACTTTCTACGTATTAGTGGACGTGGAAAATGAGCACCCGGTTCGCTTTCCCTGCCCGGATCGTCACACGGGCCCACCCCGGACAAGTAGTTATTTTCTTCGTTCTTTTTTATTTTGATGGTTTCAATTACTTGTTATTTGTTATTTTATTGCCTACTAATTTAGCTTATCACCCTCTATTTCTCTACAGTTTTTTAAATATAGTGTATTGTAATTATTTATATAAAAGTATTACAAGGTAATTAGTTTTTAAAGCTTATAATGATTTGAAAACAAAATAATGTTTGCATACGATTGGCAAAGGGAAATAAGAAAAAAAAAAGGAAAAAGAGAAAGGAAAGGAAAGGAAAAAAAAGAAGGAAAAGAAAATAAAAATTAAAAATATTTAAAAATCATTAAAATGTCCATGTCAGCGCCAATCATGTCAATTAGAATACCCAGCGTCTACATTAATAATTTCCGGCTTAAAGTGACCGAATGAACGAAATTAGTACTGACCTAAAAAGGTTTAGCACTAAATTGATTACACGGAAAGGTTTAATACTATATTGATATTAACGCAACAAATTTAAAGACTCTTTTTGTACTTTCCCCAAGAGTTAGAAACTTAGAATGGTTATGTCAATTATTACAGTCTCCAAGAATGTGCTTGAGGGAACAAATTTCGTTATGAAGTGAAATATTATTTGGAGAAAGTGGCAATAATCACCAACACCCAATAAAATGAACAAATCGCATTGTAATTTCTTAATTAGATCATTGCATCGAAAAGTAAGATTAATCATTTTTTTAAGAAACCCGTCAAAAACCCTAATTGCGTTCTCATGTTAAGGGGGCAAAATATCAGACCCCCTATTACAAATAATGCTTGCAAGACATAAAGCTGTCGACGAGCGATAGCCTTGTGAAGAACCCTAAAATGCATGAAGAGTAACGGGGGATGTCGGAGTCGATGTTAAATGTGCCCATTATAATATACGATTTCTTCTTTTTCCCTTGTTTTATAGAGACCATACACAGTACGAAACAGATACATGATTTTTGCACGTTATGAAAGGGCGAGAAAACTGCTATTCAAGCTTTAGAATTGATCGATAAAATATCTCTCAAATTCATTTTACTATTGTCAAGTCCCACCTATGACAATTGGCAAGCTACATCATAATATTTGAAACTTGGCTGAAGTTCGGTTATAGATTTATTTGATCTCAAGTAGACAAATATCAAGCTTTTTGTGTACCACTTGTATATATTGGTAATTTTAATGGACAGGATAATTACACAAATTGTTCCTAAACTTTGGCTAATATGCAATGTGATCTCTGACCATGCATAGAATTAAGTATTTACACACTTTATTGTAATTAAATAAAATAGTTATGACATAAAATTGTACATTTTCATAGCCAATACGAAATATTCTTGTTTCCGCTCTTACTTAGGTTTTCTTATTGCTTTGAAATTATCTTTGTCGCCAACATCTTCTCCCTCATGCTTATGAACTATCTAGCTCAATCACCTAGTTTATCGGAAAATCACAATCAACTCAGAATCAAAACCCTAAACGTTTTCCTATAGCTCTGGAATTGCCTTCATTGCCAACATCTTCTCCTTCATGTTCTTGTGAACTATTTGGCTCAATCACTCGGTGATCGTTGTCGCGACTGAACCCTTTTGATAGGGAGGGAAATTAGGTTTAAGGGTATTGCCAACTTCAAGGCAATAAATTTTCATTGACCTGGGCTCTCTCAACTCATACCTCACGCAACATTGAGCATTCAAATTTTAAACAATTAACCCAACATGAATTCCAACTAAAGAGCCGTCATTAGCCTTTTTTAATCTACTAGAAACCAAGTAAATACGAAAGGATATATTACTATTTGCACAACCAGAGATTGTAGACTCGAGCATTTGATTACATTAGTCCTAAATCTAATGCCCCTTCAGTATGAAACTCGATTAAATGCTAATGCCATAGCTACCTATTGAAGAATTTTATGTTTCGTCCTAACCGTTCTAAAACAAAGAAAATAACATCCAAGACATTGAAATGCACAAGCAAGTATAATCCCAAAGAAAAACACACAAGTATCATAATATTGTACTTAAAAAGAAAAAGACAATCCAAAACGAGGAACCCTATTGTTTAGGCTTGTCCAATTTTAGGTTTTAATTTATAGGAATTTTCCAAATCTTCTGATTTCTTTTTTAGAATTTTCTGATTTTTTATGATTTCTCTAAATTATATATATTTTTTGTTTTTATGAATTTTATTTTTTAAATTTCTTAATGATTTTTTGGATTTTTAAATTTTTATTTTTTAGGAATTTTATTTTTAAAAATTTTTGGAATTTTTAAATATTTTTCAATTTTCTGAACCTTTTAATCTTTATGATTTCTTTTTTAATTTAAATAATTTATTATTTTTTAAGGATTTTCTAATTTTTTATTATTATTTTTATGATTTTTTGAAATTTTTGATGAAATTTATGATTTTTTTTATCTTTTATTATTATTAAATTCAAGGAATAGGTTTGTAATGGGTTTACCTGAAGTTGCCTTCGTGGCCAACATCTTCTCCCTCATGTTCTTACAAACTATCTAACTCAATCATATAGATACTTGGAATATCACAATCAACTTAAATTCAAAACCCTAAACACAAAATATTCTCGTTTCTAGACTACCCACCTAGGAACCACAAGGGGTTCGCCCCAGTGGCCACCCCTCCATCTTGGAAGGGAGAGGTTGGGGGTTCAAATCCCCACCTTCTCAGGGGGGATTGGGGTGGGGACGACTTCATTTCAAGAGTGGGTTTCGACTCTCACGTCCTGCAAAGAGGCAGGGCAAAAGTCTGAGAGTGAGTGTTAAAGTAGGATTAGTGTAGAACTAACCAAAAAAAAAAAAAAAAAAGACTACCCACCCAGGTCATGCTCCTCACATATGGCAGAATTTCTTATGCGAATTGTGTTTTTTGCTCCTGTCGTCCTGATTCTATTGACCACATTTTCTTTGGATGTCCTACTGCTGGAGCTTTAGCTACTCTTTGGGCTTCTAGATCTAATGTTACTTGGCGGAATAGTTCGTGGATGGATACCATGCAATGGGCCATCAGATATCTTTCGGGAGCTTCCTTCCACATTGCATTTTCCCGCTTCACATTTGGTGCCATGTGCAACATAATTTGGAAGGAACGTAATAATATCATTTTCCGTGCCAATACTCCCTCATTGTCGACTATGAAGAGGCGCCTTGAAAAGGTTGTTAGGGACAAGGCCTTGACATTCCACCAGGTTCCTCCTACCACTATTAATAGAAGACTGCTGCGGTGTTGGGGCTTAAGCCTAAGTATTTTTTCATACTAATTGTTTTGCCTTTCCTTTTGAAGTTTGCGAATGAGCTGGGGCCTCAGCTGTCTTTTATTTTGTCTCTGCTCTTCCTCTTCCGATGTTGGTTTCAGTGTAGTAGGGGTTAGATCTAATCCTCTTTCCTTTTGGAGGTTCTTCCTGCTTCTATGGCTCGGTGGACTCGCCAAAGCTAGGGACTGCATTCGGTTTTCCAGAGGTCGTCACTCGAGGGTTGCCACTGGCTTGTTGGTTGTTGTCCTTGGTTGTCTCTTCGTTTCTCTTGTTGCCGCCATTGGCAGCTTGTTGTTACTAGTTGGCGGTTTGGCTACCGTTGTTTGGCTTTTTGTTTTTTATTCTTTCCCGACACCCTTCCACTCGCTATGACTTGTTTGTCATTAGGAGTGTAAGTTTTGGTGCCGTGAACCCCTGTTGTATAGTCTTTGGTTTCAAGTCTATATTATCCTTACCTTACCAAAAATATATATATAGACTCTCATTTCCAATCTTATGTTTTCCTATCACAGTTTCTCCCTCCATGGGAATAGGCTCGCAGCTGGCTCTGCTCTTCAGCGATGGAGCATGTCGATGGGCAATGAATTTATGTGCGTTTTGTGTTTTATTTGCAAAGAAGAACCTTTCAAATTTGTGCAAATTTTGGAATCGATCGAGAGTGGGAGCGTATCCCACGTATCTGGCAGGAATGGATTCATCCTTCTGGATGAATTCCAGTTGAATGATAATTTGAAATCCGCTAATTGTAGTTTTTAAAACTGAGAAAAAGGGCTCGGGTTATTTTTATTCTCTCTCTTAAGGGGGTGCATGATAAAAATTATTTGTGTTCCAAAAATGATTTTTCTGTTCCAGACCAATTTCTGGAACATAAACTTGTTTGATAACACTTATCAAATTTTCTATTTCTCGAATAGGTTTCTATTCCAGAAATAGAAATTGAGGAGAAATCAGAAATAGAAAATTTCTATTTCTGATTTCTGGGAGAAATCAATTTCTATTTCTTCAACCCTAATTTCACACTTCTCTCCCGATTACGCCTCTTCTCTGCCTCCTCCTCCGCCTCTTCTCTGCGTCTTCCTGAGACGAGATCGTCTCCTCCGCCTCTCCTCCGCCTCTGCTCTGCGTCCTCCTCCGCCTCTCCTCCGCATCTGCTCTGCCTCATCCTCCGCCTCTCCTTCGCCTCTGCTCTGCCTCATCCTCCGCCTCTCCTCCGCCTCTCCTCCGCCTCTCTCGCGAATCCACCCCCTCCGCCTCTGCTCGTCTCCTCCGCCTGTCCCCGATACTTTGGTCCGAGGGTTTGCTGGTCTCCTCCGCCTCTGCTCGCGAATCCACCCCCTCCACCTCTGCTCGTCTCCTCTGCCTCATCCTCCGCCTGTCACCGATTGTTTTCCGAGCACCCCTCGACGACAGATCTCGCGCCTGCACCCCCGCCGCTCGTTCCCCTGCGAAGCCAAGCCAGAAGCCCTCTGCAACAGATCCAAGCACCGACGCCCCAAGCCGCCATTGCCCCGCAACCTCAGCAACGCCACGCGCCCTCTCCTCATCCAGCGACGAGCCCCTTCGCCTCATCTAGAAGCCCTCTGCAGCAGACACCGGAGCCGCTCGAGTTCGTCCGACGAGGCCGTGAAGTGCGCAAAGAAGTAGAACTACCCTTCTCTAGTTCGTGCCGATTCCTCTTCTTTTGCTGGCAATGCCGAGGCCGACTACTCAGCGAAGGGAGGCGGAGCTCTCCCCTCTAGTGGTATCATCTCTTTCGAGTACTTCGCCTCCTCCATGCAAATCTTCGCCTTCAAGCATATTGGGATCTTTTGCAAGTAATCTAAGGCTATCAATTTTCAGCTGTCTAGGTGTGGTAGACCAATGGAGGTATCAGTGTCAGGAGATATTTTCAGATTCCTTCACATCTTTCAAGGATCATTTTGCTGGGATTCTTGAGAAATAAAGAGCAATATATAGCAATAATCAATAATACCATGTTGCTGTTACAACTCTGTTCTTTTATCATATGCTTGAGTGTGGCTTTCAAGGGATAGTATTAAGCTATCTCTGGCACATCTTGCGTCATTTCTCAGAAGACAACCCCTCGCATAAGTGGCGATGACAATTATGTTTTACGACTTCAAAGTTGAGAATAAGCAGGCAAGTTGATTAAGATTGATAAACATAACCTCCTCGACAATCACTTCTCAGTCCCGTTTTTACCAATTATTAGTTGGATTCCACACCATAAATGTGCGAAACCACCAGCTTACCATGACCATAATGATGCTAAATGCACCTTTCCATGGAAATCCTAAAACACTTCTTAGTGTTTCTTTCTAAAACGATTGCTCGATATCGTAAACCGTGGCGGCGATCAACGTGACACACTAGCATGAAGGGGATTAGAATATGGTTGCCCGCCTTCATTCTAGTAGAATTTTGGGAACCTTCTATTATGCTCAAGAGTAATGCATATTGATCTCTTTTTCTATTGTATGGAGACTATTGATAAGTATATTGTTTGACCGTAATTACCTATCTACGTGGATGCTAAAGAATTTTGTGTGAAAATTTAGAAAATTTGATATAACATCTCTTACTTTGTATTTTTTTTTTTTTTTTTGCAAAAAAGGGAGACTTTACTTTTAAAAAAAATCATACTTTGTATTTGGGTCAATGATTTCATAAGCATATGAAATTTGTAAGAATGTACATCTCATTTGCTCCAAAAAAAGAAAAAATTCTTTTAAGAAATAGAAATTTTATTCAGTTATCAAACGAATTTCTATTTCTGAAACAGAAATTTTGTATCGTTATCAAACAAATTTTTTTCCTCAGAAACTCATCCAGAAATAGAAATAGAAAAATTCATTTCTATTCCAGAAACTATTTCTGGAACAGAAATGTTGTCATGCGCCCCCAGAAAATGAGGTTTATTCGAGTTTTATTATTCTGAAATAGATAGGTTTGATGAATCTTATAAATTCTTAAAATTTATTTATTTTAAGAATTTATAAGTTCCATTCTTAAAGAGGGAGAGAGAAAATTGGGTTTGATATTTTTATTTCGCATTGAATAACTCAATTCGATTTGGCCCCTTTTTTACTCATCTCAGCCTCGTTGGGTTTATAATTTTCCCAGACTGGACCGAATAAAGTTCTTAGAAAAGATTTAAAAAAAAAACAAATCTTCAATGGTCAATATCTGGTTTCATTGCATTACACTCAAACTCCACGTTGATAACTCATTAAGTCATGAGAACATTAACCAACAATTAAGTTTATTCGGAATAGCTCGCCAAACACTTGCTCGTGACTAATTTGGTTGTGCGATGCGATACCGAGGTTGTAAGCTATAAGGTAATTCTTTAACGCGGAAATTCCAAATAATGGATATTTGGTCTTTATGACTTTCACAATAGGAGAGATAAAGACATACCATTGAAAATAATTGTTACAGAAACTGAAGAGATGAAGAAATCTGATTTCTCTCCCTTAACCCATTTTTATTTAACGTATTTTGTCTAATGGATAATGGAATACAATGTTCATTCCTTGTTTGGGTGAAGAGAGTATTAGATTATATTTATACATGCTATCAATAAGTGCTTTTGATTAAAGGGTATTTTTACTTAGTAAGAGTTGCACCTTTTCGTGAAAATTGTAAATTCACAATAGAATTGTACCTTTTCATCATTTTTATAAGTGTTACAACCTTTCATAGCCAATACATTTTAGCACTTAAATGTTTATTAAACCATTAATTAATAACATTATGTGGGCTACAATTATTCTTACATTCTCCCACTTGGCTCATATGACCTCCCTTTCATGGTTTAACAAAGACTATGATGTGCACAATAAAATAATGCTAAAACTTTAATTAAATTGGCTATCACAAAATTATCACTATTAAGTAAAAAAAACTATTACAAATCATAGTGGTTATACGTCATTAATCGACATAATCCCTTTTGTGTAATACAACTATAGCTCTCTCCTTAACATGATAAAAAAAAATGAGGAGTACAATAATGGTCCAATTATAATGTATATATATTTCTATAGTGTATACTAAATAAAAAAACATTAAATATGATAAACACATAAATGAGCTTTGAGTATCAAATACATAAACCTAATGTAACCATAATACAATTACTAATGATGTCCAATAATGCCCATTTTTTCAACGTGTTCATTAAATGTTTTGGGGGGCAATACTTCTGTTAATGAATATGCTATCATTAGAGTGTTGCTAACGTGTTCATTTGACACTTTTTGTCACTGTGAAAATCGCTATTGCTGTACACTGTTTCTGCAACTGTTTCAAAAGACGAAGACGATAAAGCGCCGTGAAAAAACGAAAAAGAAAAATCGGTCAGGCCCAACCCATGAGAAAAGCCCAAACTGAGAAACTCGTAGGCCCATTCTTCAATGGGCCCATTCAAAGCTTAAAGTTGCAGATCGGAGATGCTGAAGCCTGCAGCCACGGGGAAGACGACTTTCGAATTCGCAGTGATTCGATGCAATGCGGAAGGTCGCTGCTTCGCAAATCGCGAGCATAAGCATTCCGATTCGACGACGAAGCGATCGCAATCGGCTCGCTAGATCCGGCGGCCTCTCGATTTCGCTTCTTGATCTCTCGTTTTCGAGTTTCCATAGCTAGATCGGATCCTTCAGGCGTCCGGATTCGGAATCCAGTTCTGGTTTTTGTAACTTCTTCTTCGATCCGAGATGCTGCGGCTGAGAGCGTTCCGCCCGAGCGGCGACAAGATAGTGAAGATTCAGTTGCATCCGACGCACCCGTGGCTCGTCACCGCGGACGCGTCGGACTTCGTCTCCGTCTGGAATTGGGAGCATCGTCAGGTAGCTCGCCGTGCATTTTCGTGTTTTGCTGCGTGTGGGCTGGCTTGTTGCGGCGGTCGATTTCGATGTTGTTTGATGCGATGATGATCGCGGGCTCTTCTGGTTTTCTTAGGTGATTTACGAGCTGAAAGCGGGCGGCGTCGACGAGAGGCGTTTGGTCGGTGCTAAGTTGGAGAAGCTTGCCGAAGGAGAATCAGGTGCGTAGAGTTTAATAGGATTCTGATAAAAGGAAAAAGATATGAGTGAGTGTTGATGAAAGCTCGTTTAGTTGCAGCAGATGGCATTGGTTGTATAGGCATTAAACATTGATTCCTATGACGAAAGAGATTTATATTACTGGCCCAAAGCTAGTATACTCATGAGAAGAACATAACTTGAAGCATACAAGCGCGATTTTTTTCACAGCTTATGTTTTTCTGCAGACTAATTGGTAGGTGGTCTTCTGTAAATGAACTTCTGCATTAATGATTTCCTTTTTCTGGGTTCTTGTAGAGTCTAAGGGTAAACCGACCGAGGCCATTCGGGGAGGAAGGTAATTGCTCTTTCTTTACGAATTTCTGTCTCCTTTGTTTACTGATTTCCGATCTGTCAAGTTGAGAAACTGAACTATTTTTGCGCATTGTTACTCAAGTGTTAAGCAGGTGAACTTTTATGATGATGATGTGCGCTATTGGCAGCTGTGGCGTAACCGATCTGCTGCTGCAGAAGCTCCATCGGCAGTTACCAACGTCACTTCAGCATTTGCTTCTCCAGCACCATCAACGAAGGGGCGTCATTTTCTTGTTATTTGTTGTGAAAACAAAGCTATTTTCCTGGACTTGGTGACAATGCGAGGCCGAGATGTACCTAAGCAAGAACTTGACAACAGATCACTACTCTGGCAAGTCCTTACTCCTGGGCACAGCCTGATTTCGATTTGATGACAGTTCTTTGCTTAATGTGAGAATATTATAGTTTGAGAGCCACTTGTCAGTACTAATTTTTTTGAGCGCCCTCGAATTTGACCCTTTAAATGTACACTACTGGATGTGCCCCTATCATATATATATTGTTTCTGTAAGTTATGTTTCTTTTCAGACTAAGTGAGTATAGTAAACTTTTAGTCGATTAATTATGGTTCTTTTTAGTATATTAACTAGTTGTCAAGCTTGAGGAGTAAGGTCACTATGGTAGGACCAGAACCATTGTTAGATTTAAAATGTAGATTAGTAAATTCTACTCTCAAACTCCATTCGATGAAATGATAATCCAACATGGATGATAGTTGATGAATTGTAACTGCAAATGGCTCTATAGTTGATTAGTCAAGGAACTTTATATCGATTCGATGAAATGATAACTTGGTTCATGATTGAGTTTGGCCAGAAACTAGAGGCCTTCCAGGCTTGGGTTGCTAAATTTGGAGACCAATCAGGTTTCCAAAAGATAATAGTAGCTGTCGAGCTGTTACTTGCAGCAACTTGTTTTGTCATATTTCTTCAACCAAGTATTGGATAACATCTTCATATTGATGTCAATTGTCATTTTTTTGCAGTGATATGTATCATATCCTTCCTTTTATTATTCTTTTTTAGGCTCCAATCCGTTTCATATCTTCTAATACTTGGAGGGCTAGTATTAATGTTTGTATAGGTCATTGGAATCTGCATTTACAACACAAGTCACTCAATCATCCCTTACACTGTTTTTCTTTCTTTTCTTTCCAATGAATTACTGTCTGTTGGCTGTTCATCTTTTTAGTGCTGATATGTGCCGGTATCTCTGTTGCTTTTTTCTTTTGACGCAGTATGGAGTTCCTGGCCAGATCTGCATCTGGAGATGGTCCACTTGTTGCTTTTGGTGGATCTGATGGTGTCATTAGAGTACTTTCAATGATAACATGGAAGGTTTGGCCTTTGTCAATTTTGTGGTCTGAATATTAGTGCTGAACATGCAATTTGAGGATAGTAAATTATCTGCAGCTTGTAAGGAGATACACAGGCGGTCATAAAGGATCAATTGCTTGTCTAATGACCTTCATGGCTTCTTCTGGTGAGGTAGATATTCATAACTCATCTATATTTAGCTTTCATTGTATTGTTACTTGGTTGTGAATGCTTATGTAATGGACAAATTGATGGGACAAGTTTCTACATCCAAACATATGGATATTGTGAGGTGTGAGTATTGACTTATAATGTTAAGGTAAAAAGCTCTACTTGTGACTGTTAACTTTGCGGGAATAGCTTTGTGAACCAGCAAGTCTAAAGTCAAGGTTGAGGCACAACGTGTTTTGACAATAGTGTAAGAAGATGATAAGACTGAAGATGGAACTAAAAGTGGGACTTATGGGAAAGCTTGGCACTATATGAACCTTTGTAGATTAAGTGAAGTGGTATGAGCTCTTGAGGCTTGCTGTTGAAGGAGAAAAGTGACAGCTTCTGACATGGTCAATTCTTTGTTGGATTTCAACTTATGCAACTCCTTCAACGCTAGCAGCAGTTATTGATTTTTATTGTAAGCGGTTAGCAATGGTGACGGTGATCCAAATTCAAGCTTTTTCTTCGTTATCAAAGCAATTGCTGAGCAATTTCATTGGAGAGGGTTCAATTACAAAATCTACATTTATTGTTGTAGTAAATACATATCGTTTTGTTATACCTGTTTTCGTATAGTCATCTTAATCCATTGAGTTTTTGAATTATTTGCATTCATAAATGTACGCAGACTTCCAGCAGTTTACCTAATGAAACTTGCTTTATCAATATTAACATGTGCTCTGGAGGATTAGTTTCTCACATTGTTTTACTGCAACTGGTTGCAGTTGCAAGTTTGTTTATCTTGCCTTTTATTGCTGGTGCAGTCAAACAAGTTGATCCACAGTAGCTTATACATGGTTTCTTCATCGTCCAAGTTATATGCTTTCTAATGGTTACTTGTATTTATTGTAGGCACTTCTGGTGTCTGGTGCCAGTGATGGTTTGCTTGTTCTCTGGAGTGCAGACCATGGTCAAGATTCTCGAGAACTAGTACCCAAGCTAAGCTTGAAAGTACTATTTTCCCCTATTTTCTCCTCATTCTTATTATTATCTTTCAGTTCAAATTTTTATAAATGAACCAAAACCCATTTTGATGCGTTAATTTAATTAACTAATATTTGCTTGTAAAGTGAAGACCATGCAACACTGTCATCACTGTAGAGGGAACAAGTCCTGGATTGTGCAAATCCAATTATTGACTTTTACTTCACGAAACTGCCACATGAATATTCTTATCCTGACAAATTTTGTTGCAAAAAAATGTAACTGCTGGTGTTTGATCATGTATTTGCTCTTGATGGTATCTATTGTCTATTGTCAGCTTTGCTTTCCACATCTTTTTTCGTTGATGCTCGATGGAAGTATAGTCCTCATTGCAAACCCATTTAAATTTTTAGATGCCAGTACTAGTAGGTCGAATCAGGGACTAATTGATTCCAATTTCAGGCACATGATGGTGGGGTCGTGGCTGTTGAACTTTCTAGAGTGAGTGGAGGACCTCCACAGCTTATAACAATTGGTGCAGACAAAACGCTAGCTATATGGGACACAATGTCTTTCAAGGTGTGGAATTTGATCTTTTGATTTACAGTAATGGTTGAAAATTTCTTTGTTTGATGCTTTATAACATTGACAACTTTTAGCTCATCCCTTTTTTTAGGAGTTGCGAAGAATTAAACCCGTGTCTAAACTTGCTTGCCACAGTGTTGCATCTTGGTGCCATCCTCGGGCGCCAAACCTTGATATATTGACTTGTGTGAAAGATTCCCACATATGGTACGCGTATCTCTTTTCCTTAGTAGCTTTTGTTGGTTTTCAGCTAGATGGTGTTATGAGCTTTTCTTTTGCAAATAATTATTGCAATGTGTAGAACTGAGTTTGTTCTATGTGTATGGGTTTCTTGGTAAATGAAAATAATTAGACGAAAGATGCTTATCTGCTAACTTGGTAGAGTAATTCCATTATCGTCTTTTGCAGGGCCATTGAACACCCCACATATTCAGCTCTCACAAGGCCCTTGTGTGAGCTTTCCTCACTTGTTCCACCGCAAATACTTGCTCCGAACAAGAAGCTTAGAGTATGTACTGAGTAACTGATCCTTTCCCTCTACCTACTTATTCCATCCGTGGGTTAAGCGTAATCTCATAAGGGGAAACATCTCAACCTTAACGCAAAAATTTCTTGGAGTAGATGTGCTTAATTTAAATATCTGTTATATAAACTTGCCTGATGCGTAAATCAAATGTTAGATGAGTAATGATTTTCCATGTGAAAATTAAGAACATCGGCCTAGCTCATTGTTATGTTCTGTCACCTCTTCTTCGAACTTGAAAGGGGAGTTCTACAGAAAACGTTGAAATATAATTTACTGTTTCTTTGTCATAATGCACAAATTGTTACTAAGTTCTTAAAAAGAAAAATTCATGAGGGCTTTAAAGTGGTTTATGTATTTATGTTCTGATTAAGGATGGTTGTTTAGAGAGGGGGAGGGATAGCAGAAAAAGAGAATTATTCATCTCCAATTACCAAATTGACCTTTACTGGGTACTTCTGGAAAGGAAATCTTATAGGGCTTAAAATAGTTTTTGGTGATGGTATTTTCTTTTGGATTGTATAGCTCTGATCCTTAGGAGTTGCTATTGCAGGTATATTGCATGGTTGCACATCCATTACAACCTCACCTTGTTGCTACTGGAACCAATGTTGGTGTGATTATGTGTGAGTTTGATGCCAGGTCCCTTCCACCTGTAGCTCCACTACCAACGCCTCCCGAGAGCAGGGAGCATTCAGCAGTCTTCGTGGTTGAGAGGGAACTGAAGCTGCTAAACTTCCAGTTGTCACCCACTGGAAATCCATCGCTTGGGAATAATGCCTCATTATCTGAAGCAGGAAGGTTGAAGGGAGAGTCATCAGAGTTGTTACATGTCAAGCAGATTAAGAAGCACATTAGTACTCCAGTTCAAAATGATTCGTACTCAATTCTTTCTGTCAGCAGTTCTGGGAAGTAAGTTCTGTCAAATTTTAATTTTCCTATGTTTTATAGATGCATTACAACATGCAACCTATCTCGTATTTTTTTTTCTGGCTTCTGGCGACTGAACTTAAAGGGAATGAATACATTTTTCAGTATGTACGGTGCAACAATTACAAACAGATTTATGCCTGGATATTGTTAATTCTCATTAACATGGACTGTCAACTGCAGATTACTTAATATTATTGCATGTGTTTGTTTCTTCTGTGTACTTGACTGACTGTAGCTGCTTGCTTCCTACTGGATTTGGGTGCAGGTATCTTGCAATTGTGTGGCCAGATATTCCTTATTTTTCTATTTATAAAGTTGGTGACTGGTCTATCGTTGATTCCGGTACTGCAAGACTTCTGGCATGGGATACTTGTCGTGATAGATTTGCCATATTAGAATCTGCACCTGCCCCAAGAATTCCCGTACTTCCTAAAGGTGGTTCCTCAAGGAGAGCAAAAGAGGCAGCTGCTGCAGCAGCACAAGCTGCAGCAGCCGCTGCATCTGCAGCTTCTGCGGCCGGTGTTCAAGTTCGTATCCTACTGGATGATGGAACATCAAATATATTAATGAAATCCATAGGCAGTCGCAGTGAACCGGTACTATTTATTTAGCTATCTAGTGTGCTTTCTCGTGCATGCGATTTAATTCTCTTTCTCCTTGCAAGTCTTTGCCTAAACTGTACAGGGATCATGCATTAGTAGGGTTCAATGACTTCTTGGTTTGCTTTTAAACTGAGTAATTTTAGTAGATGCACTTCTCATGACATAGTTAGAATATGTCAGGAAACGGGTATGCTGTGTTGTATTTAAGCCAGTTTCATTCACCAACAGATACAAAATTAGCTTGTGAATTACACATCTCTAAAATACTTGTTCAAAGTTCATGAAGTGAGGAAGTGCTGGGAAGGATTCAAGTAAAAGTCTCACTCTAGGGATTCCCCATATTTTACCATGGCCACAAGTTGGTCAGACATTGTACATTTCTTCTGACCATCAGAATTATTATTCATCAAGCTTTGATGACCCAATGGTCTAATTATTGTGGTACATTTTATATGCAAGAGCCTGCTTTGTGATGTGACAAACATTTTGATATAATTAGGAGATGTGATTTTGTTTAAAAAGATCATTAACTGATAATTGCGTACACTAATTTTCTTTTTCATGTATTAAGAGGGTTATGTAACTTCATTGCTGAGTGGTATGGAAAAGAACTTGTTTTTTTTTTCGTGGTTTTCACTTGTTCATTGTCCTCCTAGCAAATTCCTTGTTGTATTTTGTGGGTTTTCCATTTCTTTTGCATGGTAATCTCAACTGAAAATCATCTCTTGTAGGTTATTGGCTTGCATGGTGGAGCACTTCTCGGTGTAGCTTATCGGATGTCACGAAGGATCAGCCCTGTTGCTGCAACTGCTATATCAACAATTCAGTCGATGCCCTTATCAGGATATGGCAATAGTGGCCTTTCTTCCTTCACTGCTTTGGATGATAGTTTATCTCATAAATCTTCTGCTGAGGCAGCACCGCCAAATTTTCAGCTCTATAGGTCAGCTGTAATTTTTTTTCTTAGCTAGTAGCAAAATGGCATCTAATTGCCAGTTATTTGGATCATCAGTATTAGGATATTGCTGAGTGGTAGAGCGCTTGCTCACTATTATTTACAATAATTACAAACTGTGTGCAAGACACTATGAAATATAATACACTCGAAATATATCTAGGATAAACTGAGAAGAAGACATAACAGCATTTTGGGTTCTATCTCTCTCATTCTCCTGAAATATGTCTTGGAAAAATTGTTCTGTGTCCGATTCCATGTGACCCAAGGCATGTGAACCGTCAAATCAAGTGGAACTCATATGATCTGATGACTCACGTGCACAGGGCTCACATGGTCCGGGTGGATGTATGCTCAAATTTGTCGTCTGGAGTTGCGGTGCTAGTTGTAGTGATTAATAATGATTTTTTATGTCTCCCCGCAACTCAGTGGTGTGCATTGGTTTCCATCTTTATTTACTGGCGAAATTGGTTCCATCTTTCAATAAAATTCTTCTTTCTTCATTTATAGTCATTGCATATTTGAACCTTTTTTGTGGCAGCTGGGAGAGTTTTGAACCTGTTGGTGGTCTTCTTCCTCAGCCAGAATGGACTGCATGGGACCAAACTGTTGAGTACTGTGCGTTTGCATATCATCATTATATAGTCATATCTTCTTTGCGACCGCAGTATAGATATTTAGGAGATGTTGCAATCCCTAATGCTACTGGTGCTGTTTGGAATCGAAGACAGCTGTTCGTGGTTACACCTACCACCATTGAGTAAGATGCTGTCATTGTCTGATAATCTATCTTGATGTTTTTTTTCTCCTTTAGTTGCTTGGTTGTAGTCCTTGAGAAGTTTGTATGCTCAACTAAATGTCTCTTTTCTGATAGTTCCCTTCTCTGAACAATTAGTTACCTTCGAATTTTTTTTTATATCTTAGTTTTTTATCGTGTACTCTTTGGTTTGCTAGTAGGATGATATGCTAAGCTTCTATTTTGTTCAATTCCTAGATTATCTAATATCGTGCTTGTGTCACCCTAGATGTGTCTTTGTCGATGCTGGAGTGGCACCAATTGATATAGAAACAAGAAAGATGAAAGAAGAAATGAAATTGAGGGAGGCACAATCACGGGCAGTTGCAGAGCATGGAGAGTTAGCTCTAATTGCAGTAGAAGGTCCCCAAGCGAGCTCACAAGAAAGAATCAAACTAAGGCCGCCAATGCTGCAGGTTAAGCATTTTCAGCATTCTGTATGACGTCATTTCACTATTCTTTGTTAACACTTAGTTTCTTTTGATTGGCTGGAGATTCTCTCCCTCGAGATGAGATCAAGATACTGGATTTAATTGTGCTTATAATAATGCTATAGATTCTGAAATAAGCTAGCAGAAAGAATAATAATCTGGAATGTTACTCGCTAAGATTTATCTTTCTTGCGCCTATAGTCAAGTTTCTTTGGGCCTATGATCAGCCTATAAAATTGTGAAGGCATTGTGTTTGATTATTGATTGCACACATGAAAGAGCTTTCTGCTTTAATATGTATTAATAAGTTGGAGGATTTTCAAGTACACTTTGAAGCCAAATAGAAGTTGCTGACCTATGTGGCGATATTCCTATGCCACTTCAATAACTGAGTCCTTTTTGACTTGTTTTAGCAGGGGACTCTAAATTAGGAGAATCTACCATCTTAATCTTAGTCATTATCCACCTTATTTTTTTGAGACTGTCTCGTCCTTTCTTTAATGTGTAGTAACAGTCCATCTTTCTCTATTCAGGTTGTTCGTCTAGCATCTTTCCAGCACGCTCCTTCTGTTCCTCCATTTGTGAGTTTGCCGAGGCAATCCAAAGTTGATAGTGATGACATAGCAGTGCTGAAGGAGTTTGAAGAAAGAAAAGTTAATGAGGTTGCTGTTGGGGGTGGTGGGGTCTCAGTAGCAGTTACTCGTTTTCCAATGGAGCAAAAACGACCTGTTGGACCTTTGGTAGTGGTTGGCGTTAGGGATGGTGTTCTTTGGCTAATTGATAGGTAACAGGCCTCCAATGCTTCTAAAATGAGATAGATTAATGGTTTTCTCAAGTGTATCATTTAGTTACTTCCTGAAAGGTTATTGATGCTCACATGTGCCTTCATACTAAGAGTAAAATGAATCAGAGGACTATTTCCTTTGTGCAATCTTGCTTAAGAACTTACTATCCTCTCAATCTAAATTTGCACAAACAAAATGTCATTTTGAATCAACAGCTTTGTCAGCATTTGTACAATTATCTGATTTCCTATTAGGAGCTACTCAAAGTTCTGTTGTAATTCTTTTATCTGATGTCAAGCTTTTGAAACCTGTAGCGTAGGTATGAGTGTTTACCATATTTGACTTATTGTGTGTAATGTACTATGGAATATGTAAACTTTTCTGTCATATTTTTATGTGTAGAAACATAGATACAATATTTCACTCTTGAAGTACTAGCTTTGGTGGAAGTTATCATTAGGCAATTACAGACTTATCATTTCTGGAAACTGAATACCAAAATCACAGACAGTAGCCAAAGCCGAAAGGCCACAATGAAAGTTTAAATTACCCAGCCATTTCTGAAGTTGGTTAAGCTGGAAGTAGGAAGCAGAGATTGGCCTCTTGTATGCTTTTTCCCTTTTCTGTTGTGGGTTATGTATTCATAAATTAGAATTTTAAGAGCATTGGGCTGTTTATCTATGAATATAACTGTAGCTAGTATTTATTGATTTCACTATGCATCTTTTTGTAACCCAATTGTCCTTTCTAGGTACATGTGTGCACATGCCTTATCTTTGAGTCACCCGGGTATTCGTTGCCGGTGTCTTGCTGCTTATGGAGATGCAGTTAGTGCGGTGAAATGGTAGTTGGTCCTTTCCTTCATGTATTGGTGCTTCTTGTCCCTTTGTGTTATCTCGGGTCAAGTAAACATTGTCTCTTTTGCTGATGGAACTGCAGGGCAAGTAGGCTTGCTAGAGAACATCATGATGATTTGGCCCAGTTTATGCTTGGAATGGGCTATGCTACAGAAGCTCTTCATTTGCCTGGAATATCTAAGAGGTAAACTCTCACTATAGCTGACAAGAAATGACAAGGTTACTCCTTTGTGTTTTTTAAATCTGGAATGGAATTAACTGGAAGAAAATAAAAATTGCTTTGCTGTAGATTAGATCTAATTGAACCATAATAATTTCTAAAGTTACTTTTTGATTGAAGAGTTCTTGGAGGCACTAACTACTGGCCTCAACAAATGATCTGATTATATTTCCATTCCTATAAGTAGAAAATTCCCTATCGATTTGAATCATGGACAAACAATTGAAGGACATTACCGAGTTACCACAATATAAAATTTCCGAACTGAATCATATTATTTGACCGATTATCAAATCATTGGACTTATTTATCCAAAGTCAAAAGATTGGTATGATTTTGCATCTACAGCTACATCACTGCTTGAAGGTCCTCGTCTATTCTATAGTGCATATGGACAGAGGTCCTATGATGATGGTATTACATTAATCCTTGACGATGCATCCATTTCTCTGAGCATATGACAAGGTGTTCAGCTTTTGTTTGTGTTTTAGGATGAAATGTGAGGTATTAAGCATTTTTGGTGTTTCTACACTATCCAGGTTGGAGTTTGATTTGGCTATGCAAAGCAGTGATCTGAAAAGAGCTCTACAGTGCCTTCTTACAATGAGCAACAGTAGGGAGCTGGGCCAAGACAGTGTAGGGTTTGATTTGAAAGATATCCTCACCGTAACAACTAAGAAAGAAAATCTTGTAGAGGCTGTGCAAGGAGTTGTTAAATTTGCTAAGGAATTTTTGGATCTTATTGATGCTGCGGATGCTACTGGGCAAGCTGACATTGCTCGGGAAGCTCTTAAAAGGTTATCTGCTGCCGGTTCAGTAAAAGGAGCTTTACAGGGTCATGAGCTAAGGGGACTGGCTTTGCGACTTGCTAATCATGGAGAACTGACACGGCTTAATGTATGCAGCTATCTTTGTGTGACTTTATGTCTTGTGTCATTATGTGCGTTGATACTAATTGCTCAGGCTGTCCATTTATTTAGGACACATCTATTGGCCGGTTATTTTTATGCCATGTTGAGCACCAGTACCAAACTAGGCTGTGATGAGCACTAGTACATTTACTATGTGTTGCATGTTAGTGGAGTTTGTCATCTTCATTACCATTCAATTGGATTCCAATCAAAATGGATTATATGGGGACTTTAAATGTCATTAGGCACACAGAAGTAATCAAATACCAAAAGTTGTTTGGTGAACTCCAAGTGGTTTCTAATTTCTAACAATCAATACAGGGTCTGGTTAACAATTTGGTCTCAGTTGGCTCGGGACGCGAAGCAGCTTTTTCAGCGGCTCTTTTGGGCGACAATGCTCTCATGGAGAGGGCATGGCAAGATACCGGGATGCTTGCTGAGGCTGTACTCCATGCCCATGTATGGGTCAATCAACTTACACTTCCCTAATCTTGTCTCATTATGTCCTGACCTGACTTTCCTAATGCATGTGTACTTCTAGGCTCATGGAAGACCCACTTTAAAGAACTTGGTGGAGGCGTGGAATAAAATGTTACAGAAGGAAGTTGAGCATGCACCAGCCACTAAAACAGATGCCGCAGCTTCATTTCTTGCTTCTTTGGAGGAACCGAAGCTTACCAGTTTGGCAGAAGCTGGCAAGAAACCACCGATTGAAATTTTACCACCAGGAATGCCTTCTCTTTCAGCTACAATGGCAATGAAGAAGAAACCCCCTCCTGCCGCGCAAAATCCACAGCCAGATCCTGCTAAGCCAATGGCGATAGAAGCACCTCCCTCAGCAACACCTGTAGCGACACCTACAGAGACACCCCCAAGACCAGAAAGCGCTCCACCACAAGTACAAGCAAGTGAACTTGCCAAGGATGCTGGAGCTCCTCTATCTTCATCAGCCAGTGACCCGGGCCCACTTGCTCAGGTTGAAGGTGAGCACGCCAAAACAACTTCTGATGCTGATGCAGCAGAACAAAAGACAAATGAGACATCGGATCCTGGTTCAGATACTCAGAAGGTGGAGGAACAAGAAGAGCGAGCAGTGTTGGAGGAAAAAAAGGAAGTGACCCCCAAGACGCCAGATACTCAGGAGCCGGTTGCATCTGGGGTTTCGACGTCTACACCATTACCAGTTGTGTCTGCACCATTACCGGTTGCGTCTGGGGTTTCGATGTCTACACCGTTACCGGACTTTTTTATCTAAGCAGCAATATGCGAAGATTGCTAAAGCTAGCAGTAGAGTTCTTTTTCCTGGAGTCACTCGAATTACCATCGCTCGTGATGAAACATCCGCTGCTATGTCCTTTCCCACTGGATCAGGAAGGCCGAAGTAACCATTGATCAGTCATTAGTATGTCGAGAGGCTCAGATTGCTGGATGCATGCAGATTAGGATGGTTTGCTAAGTTGATCTTCGCTTAGATTGTGCGGGTTTTTTGTTTTCTGTTGCAGGCAACACGGCTATACACCCTGTGCGAGAGCAGGGTTCAGTACACCACATGTAGCCGCCGGCTCTTGTAAATCTATCAGAGGACCGCCCGTTTTGTATGATATGTTTTTTTTTTTTTTTTATATGATATGCATTCATGGGACGGTCCTCCGTGATTTTGCGTTTCTTTTTTTTTTTATCAGATTGCTGTTTTTGTCGTCGTTCGTTATGGTCTTGTTTCTTCTGTCTGGGGAGTCTCTTCAATCTCTATTCCAAGTCGGTTGCTGAGGTTTATTTCTCTTTAGTGTAGGAGGAATCAACTTCGTTCTTACTTCCCATGCTGGACTGCTCTTCGGGCAATATTACTACCTAAAAAGTACCGACACTCTCCAGAAGCCTCTGTATCGTATTCTATTCCGGCACATTTTGACACGCAGTCAACGAGTGTTAGAAAATTCGACATGTATAGGATCAATTTTAAAAAATTTCAAGATTTGAGGGGTCAAAATGTAAATACATGAAAAAATAACAAAAATAGGTAACCAAAAGCCAAACTAATCATTTCCTTTCTCTTACCTCCCCATCGTAGCAGGAAGATAAATTGCCAATCCCTTCTCGCTATCCTCCGCCGTCTTCCTCCACCTCCCCAGCCGTTGCCACTGTTGTCGCCGCTGACCTTCTTCGCCGCCATTGAAGGAGCTCGACAAGCTATTCTTATCAGCTGCCGCCACTGTTAAGCTCCAACCAGCTGATCCTCAGTAGCGAGGAGGTGGAAACGAGGCATCGCAAATGCTGAGCCTACAATTGCCTCAGTGTCGATTCTCTCTCCCCGTCGCTTTCTCCGGCTCGGGCGGTGGCGCCGGTCCCTCTTTCTTCTTCACCGCTGGGTGACCGTTGGTGTAGAATCCGTGGCTTGCAGAGGAAGGCCGTGAGAGTGAGGAGCATAGGGAAGGAGATTGATTTAGTGTCGAAGATCAAGCGTGCATTTACAAACTTCTGTGGCCCACAAACAGAGGACTCCCTGTCTGCCTCCGCCTCTGATATTTAATCTTAAACACACCGTGGATGACATTAAAATTTTCGTCATCCAAAATTGAATGAATTTTATTTTCTTTTAATTTTTTTTTCATTTAATTTAGCTATATCATTTAGATGTTCGGATTGGGGAGTGTAATTGCGATTTTATCTCGGCAAATCTTTGAAGAGGGTTCTTGTTATTTCATCTTTTCTTCCCATGACCTATTATGTGTATGTAAAAGTGCACTGATTAAAAAAAGTTCAATGTTGATATCCACAACAAAATTAAGAGTTTGTGAATATTTGAATGGGTTAAGAAGTCATTCAAAAATTATATGAGTTTATTATTTATCCTTCCTTTAACATGATAATATAATACTCCTCTTACTTATTATGTTTTTTTTATTTTTATTTTATTTTATTAAATAAGATACTATAGTGATCAATGACTTAATAAAGATCCTACTCGAGTTTATCGACCAAAAAAGAATAAAATACTTTAGGAAATATTTTCCTAACTTGAATAAGCACAACAAAATAAATTTGGAAGTATGTAAATTTATTCTATGCACTTTCTATTATTATTTATCTATTTGTGAATTTAAATGATAATTTATCATTTATATATAAAAATATATTTAATATATAACGTGTCCAACGTGTCGGAATACTTTACATTTTGAAAAATGACATGTCGGCGTGTCATGTTGTATCGTATCACATGTTATGTGTCGAGTGTCCGTATCGGTGCTACATAGATTACTACGACCTATTATAACTATAGCATCACAGGTCTTGATGATTGCAAACCTTCAAATCGTTAGCATAGACCGCATGCTGGTTTTGATTTTAATAGGAACGTCACCTTATAGAAATATCAGGTCTTGTTTCTTTTGTCTCGTGGTATGCGAGTACTATTGTCTTCATGACTCTTTTTGGGTGCAAAGCTCTACCAATTGATCAAAGAAATGGAGGTGCAAGACAGGTATCAAATTTGTCCTAAACTTTTAGATTTTATCAATTAAGTCTTAAAACCTCAATGTAAAATTTCAATATAGTCATTTCGGTCAATTTTTACCGGAGATTGTTGATGTGGTGATGTGCATGTAGAACGATGGGCGACGACTGATCCGCCACATCAATTATTTTTGGCAAAAAATGACCTAGAAAACTGCCTTGGAATTTCATTGAAAGGATGGAATTGATACCCGTACAATAAGTTTAGGATTAATTGGGTAATTTAACTATTCAGCTCCATTGTAAAATCCTGGCGGCACTCTACGAACATTATTCACATTGTCAATTCTTGTGACCAAGATGCACATTGTTAGTTCGCAGTTTCGGAAAATGCTCTCTGGAGGGACTAGGCCATTTTCCTAGGAATGAACGAGATCCTTGCCAGAAGTTCTCTAGCAACAAATCTCAAGAAGGAAACTCGTGTTCAGATTCAACTTTTTTACGTTCCCACCACCATTTTATTTGTCGAGAGACAAAACCCAAAACTTCTAATTAGCTTAACTCATTTCCCTTTTGATCCCCCAACGACAATTTTAATGAAAATGGCATTTGGAAGAACTAAAAGTAGTCGCCGAAAATGATGAATGGTGATGTTTCAACCAGTAGCTTGATATCCTTATTACAATTGAAACCAAACTGCGTCCAACGCAAAAGTGATCCAATACTAGTAGAATCTGCAGAACCGAAAATCAACTCAACGAAAGTGCATATCAGAACCGAGGGCATGTGGCTCAGAAACAGCAGAGGCCACACGATTCTAATCCACAAGGTTAGTCTTACTCTCAACTAAGAAAAGCCGATAAACCCCACCATGTACACTGCCCCAATCATTCTCAAATTGTGCATCTCATTACTCAGGTCCTCGCCATCACAGCTTCAAAATTTAAAGATAAAAGATCTATGGCCAAAGAAATAAATGGAAAAAACCAAAAATAAAAATAAAAATTAGGGAGCCTTGTAGAAAAATGAAGTTCCAAGGAATTTCTCATGCCCTCTCATCTTTTGGTTTTGTTGAGATCGATTCTCTTTGTGGCCTGTGCTTCTTCCACCTCTTTTTGGTCAAGGCCATAATCCAAGAAGGTACCTCACAGCCTGAAGCTGTCATGACATTCGCTATGTTCCGCAAATATGGAATGTCATCTTCAGTGTAGAAGGTAACGGCTTCTCCACTCCTTCCTGCCCTGCCCGATCGACCTATTTCAAACACCAACAGGAGAAAAAACAAAAAGATAAAATAGGTCACTGTGTGTTGTCTCAACAGATAGAGATGGTGGATCTAATAGATTGCCCATAATGAATCACTTGATAGGTTGTCTTTGGCATAGAAATAACATGCATAAATCATTTTGTATCTGATTGTGCCAAGTGCACTGAATTTCATGATGCAATTGATTCATGGTATGTAGGTTTATAGCCACCATCATTTCATGTACTAATCACTGATTGATATGGTTTTTTAAGGGAAAATACCAAAAATCATCCTTTACTTTCAAACCTTTTTTAGCTTGTGCGCTCTATTTCTAAACCCACTATTTTGTATCTCAAACTAACAACTAACTAGAGCTAAAATGACTGACTTACAGTCCCCTAGAAGAAACAGCCCAAAGAAAACCCTTTGATTCCACAATCCTAGATATCAAAACCCTAAACAAAGTCCCCACCATCACCATCCGCCGCCAGCCTTCACCCCACCACCTCTGACCACCTTACAGGTGACATCGCCAACCCCTCAGCTCGCTCGCTCTCTGTCTCATTGCTGGAATGACCTCTGTGAGGTCACCATGGTCATTGCAACCCTAGATCAAGGTCACAATGCCATGGCTGACCTCAACATGAGGTTGTTGTGGCCCATGGCGACCTCGGTGAGGTGGCTTAATGCATCTATGACTGTGACACGACAGAGAGAGACAAAAACAACGAACATAGAGGGAGGACTATTCTTTGGACCGTCACCTGCGACAGAGTCCTTCACAGATGATTCGAGTATGTCATGGTAGTAAGGGGCCATGTGTCAACTTCTCACAAAGCTAAAGAGAACGCATCAAGATTTCTATACGAAAAATAGACAGATACTTTCCCAGTAGACAACTACCATGCTACTATGGCACCAGTCAATAGTACGACGTAGATGCAATAGAAGAAGCATACCTATCCTGTGGATATATGCTGCTGCAGAATCTGGAAAATCATAATTGATGACGCAATTGACACCTTTGAAATCCATACCCCTTGCAATAACATCTGTGGCAATTAATACCCAAGTTTTCCCAGCTCTGAAATCATCAACAGCATTTTCCCTCTGCATCCCACACATAAAATAAAATAAAAATAAAGCAGACCAAAATTTCTGAAAACGCTCACAAGAAGATGCGAAAACATGAGCTTTGCTGCTATATAATTTACAATGCCTGGACAATTAATAGCAATATATGAGATTAATTCGCCCATTACCATTTTCAGCTTATACACATGCAATTTTGCAACTGCCAAAGGGATTTGACACAGCTAGTGCAGAAATGCTTCAAGTGACAGGTTATCTGCCACATCTCATTGTCACGATCAGTACGCAAAAAAGAACTTCCATCGTAACTATTTTCCCCATCTTTTTTTTTTGCCAATTGCAACACAGAATCAGTGACTCTAAAGGTTGGACTATGATAAACTGGCAAGAATGATTCATCCTTACTAAATTTCCCTTGCTTAAGATAAGGGGGTCGCAAAACAGAATCAGTGACTCTAAAAGTTGGAGTCTGAGAAACTGCCAAGAATGATTTACCCATAATAAATTCCCCTTGCTTAAGATATGAGGGAACAAGTGAAAAATAGAGAGAGAGAGAGAGAGATGGTGGAATAATCATCAATAAAAGAGAAGATGGAATAAAATTACCTGTATTTGGGATAGATCAGAATGGATAACATTTGCTCGAATGTTGTCCAACACTAGCTCCCCATAGAGTTCTTTAGCCCTCTCCTTACTTTGAACGAAGATGAGAACAGGTGGATTCAAACTCTGCAAACACATCATATACATGGAAACCAAATACATAAAACAAAAGAACAGCCAAGAAGGTATAGTGATAAATTTCCCAAAAAAAAAAATACCAGGCTAAACAAACAAGAGAATCACATTGTCAATTTAGCTCCTCAATTATTTCTTTTCTCTGATTCAATTATGACCCACATTTGACTGACTTGTTCCCACCACCAAAAGCCCAACAAGAAAAAAGAAGGAAAACCAACAAATTGTTGATTCAGATTTAGCCACAATTTGCAAGATGATGGAAGGGGATGTAATATCTCTCATATTGCATATCAGATTCCCAGAACCTCACAGACGAGGATGCTTTCAAGGTACCACTTCCCGCGTCAAGCATCACAATATATTGTGAGAGAGTATTTCGCTCCTTCTCCACAAGAGAAATGAGATGCACCTGCTTTTTAGCACTCGCTCACATGCTTGATCACTAATTTAATAACAAAGTTTTTACCATATAATTACACCTACCTCAGCAAAACTCTGACGCAGTGCAAGAAGCTTCCCTTCTTCACTTCCAGCAAAGACCAACTTTTGTTTAATTGATTCACAAGCCGTATTCCTGCACACATTATATTGGAACATGTCAAAAGATGGGAACTGTCATGCACTTCCAACTTACGAAAAAGCATCTCTTCCTTACTTCCTGCCGACAATAACTCGAACTGCATCGTGCATAATCGTTCGGGCAAGCTCTTCCACATAATCAGGTAAGGTAGCACTGAATAGAGACCGTACTATTGAAGGATTGGAGCATGCCTTGACCACAAAATCAATCTGCTTTACCAGACCAAGTTCGAACAGCTTATCAGATTCATCTAAGACAAGATACTCAACCCTGTAATAACATCCATGCTCAGGTATAAGTATCGATGACATTATTGGAGCGAGTTTAAGGAAATTAGGATAATTTAAAAGACAGTCCTGGAGCTGGCCTTAGTAAAAGATAAAACGAGATAATACAATTCAATGTATGATAAATTTCTTTTGAAACAAATTAGGCATAGTCACAAGTGAGCATGTTATCCCCCCATTTGTTTACCAATTGGTTAATTTAGAACCTTCAAAATTATGCAAGAAGTTCTTGACTCACGGATCAATCACCAAAACTTACTTTAGAGTGGCATTGTTCTTGAATTTATATTTTCAGTCATTACATGACAATGTGAAGGTAGGGTATTTGGTTCCCTAACTTAATTATAAAAGTGGAGTCATAAGAGATGCCTATGAACTCGGCTTGAGTCCAGAATTTCCCCATCTAAGTTGTAAAAGGCTTCTCTTTCATGAATTGAACCCCATCAATATCTGACACCAATCTCTACCAAAATATATCCATTGAGAGAGAAGGCACTCAATTCAACACTGTTTCCTCAATACACACACTCTAATGGATTCAACTAAGATCATTGCAGACTCTTGAATTATTCCATATATGCCCAACCAAGAGAAGAAAATTGAATGTTCAGCTACCTTGTAGATGCAAATGTACACATCATTCATGCTCCCATTGGCAAAATTGTCGTATAGATATGTGGAGCCTTCGATATGTGGCCATAAAATGTCCCATGAAAATATTTGATTATTTAGCAACAAATATATTTTTTCTTATTGAGTTTAGCAGCAAAAATACAACATGTTTGTTGTCTTTGACAAACTGCAGAGTCACACATAATGGAGACATTTCCAGTGGTGCATACCTGCTCAGGTCCATTTTTCTTTTCTTGATGGCCATCCATAAGCGAAGGGGAGTGGATATAAGTATATCACACCGGAGTTTGGATAAATCAGGATTTGTCACAAGTGCTTTAGTCATCAACTTAATGCGAAATTTATTTCCTCTAGCCAATTTCCTGCACTCCCTTGTTGTCTGGGCTGCTAACTCCTTCGTTGGACAAAGGATAACCGCACGAATGCCTTCCTTGGATGCACGCTAAAAATAAACCTAAAACTTCAACAGTTTATCTGAAAAACAGAAGAATATGATGTATAGGGAATGACACGCTACCTTGAGCTTCATAAGCATGGGACATACAAAAGCCAGAGTTTTCCCAGAACCAGTGGGAGCACAAGCGAAACACTCCCGACCCTGGCAACGACCGCATGATGTAAAAAATTGAAAAATACTTCAGAATAGGAACCAGTGACCTTCAGACATTATTCCAATGAACATGAAGAAGAAGAGACTGTGGATCTGAAAACAATGCCGGGACATACAGATGCTAGAACTGGAATAGCCTGCCGCTGAATAGGAGTTGGCTCCTTAAATCCAAGCTCTGCTATGTTCCGTAATAAATAAGATTTGCATTTAAACCTAATGAAGACATCCAATTATCAGTCCGGAGTACCGCAATCAAAAGTCACTTGATCACATAACTAATAGCCTGAAAAAAATCTGGAAAATGAGCAATAGGAGAATTGCTGTTCAATATGTGTTTCTTTGAACGTGTTACAGAATACTTCCCATAATTGTTAATGTACTTGAACTTCCAAACATTAATGTTCAGAATATACTAAAAGTGCAGGAAAAGCAAAATATAAAACGAGTGAAAATGATGCAGTTTAACCCATCAGAACCTAAGAGCCCCACTACGAATCAGAAAGTCCGGCTTGACTATTTGCATGGCTATTGATAGAAAATTTGTTGCCGTAATCATAAACTTCATAGAGATGTACCAAAACAATATTCAAAACGCAAACAACCACGAAGAGAAACAAGCAGCAACGTACCGAGTTTTTAATTCTGCAAAGTCCTGAAGCGGTGAAGGGACATTACTCCCGGAAACGTGTATACTATGCCTCTTTCGCAGAATCGCGTCACGCTTGAACCAGAGAACAGAACCCAAGTGTCAAATTCAAGGCACGACTCGAACGGGCAAAATCACGGAAAGGAAAAACAAATGAAACTTTACAACGTCAGCAAAAGAATTAAACCTCCATTTGTCTGTACATCTCTTTCCTTTCCTTCAAATGCCCATCTTCATCCCTCTCTTTCTGTTCGACTACGGAATCAGGAGCCGACTTCGAAATCTTGAAGACGCTGAAACCCTCCACCGCGTCTGCCAAAGCAAGGCTGGCTCCATGAACAGCACCCAACAAGACATGCCCAAAGCCAAAGAAACTCGACAACCAAGCAAGTACCTGAACCACTCACCGCCTTCCTCTTCCTCTTCTTCGCGGGCACCGGCGCCTCTTCAGGCTCGACCGCGCCGGCGGTCTCCGTCAAGCTCGAGCTTTCGACCGGATCGTCTCTTTCCTTCTTGTCCTGAAACCAGAGGAACGAATTAGCGATCGACCCTTTTGCGAGGAGAGCAGAAAGGAACGAACTTGGAGGGCGGGAGCGGTACTCGGAATCTGGCGAAGTCGCCGGCGAACTTCTTCCGGTTGAAATTGATTCCGGCGAAAAGGAACGATGATGGGTCTCTTTCCATGGCCGAAAAGTAGAGAACTTTGAGGTCGGATGGAGATGAAGAATGCCGAGGAGGAGGAGGAGAAGAAGAAGAAGAGCAGGGGAGGAAGCAAAACGGCAGACCGTTGAAACTCGACCAGGGGACCAACTAGGGTTTTAGTGCAATTTTGTTTTCAGTTTTTAACAGCTGCTTCATCCGCATTTAAATTAAAATAAAAAGATAAAAAAAATGTATTTTAAGACTATAATAAAATTATATTATTGGAGAATTAAAATGCCTATTGTTCGAACATGTGATATCCCGAATTATTTTTAGGGATGAACTTGTTAAGTTTGATATTCGCCTTTTTTGGTCTGTAAAAAGTAGCATGATCCTTTATTACATTTTTAAAGTAGACCGTGAACTAAAATTGAATGTGTAAATGACGTTTTGTGAATAATTGTATGTTGTTGGGTAGCGATTCCTTTGTTGAGAATATATGTGCTGTGAGATTTGTATATGACCTTGATCATATGAGGAGAGTTCAATTTGGTACTAAGGCGTGCTCATGTACATTATGGTTATGGTGATTGCACCATAGGAAACATATAAAACCTATGTATTTTGAGGGGAACTACCGCTACTCAAATATTTGATGATTTTCTTTTCCAAACGTATGATTTTCTAGTTATGGTGTTGAATTACTTGCTTATTATATAATTTGTTCATTTGAGGTGGAGGTTGAGTCGCTTACAATTTCATATATTTTAAGTACATTGGAATTCCTATTTAGGTATAAGAATGTGGCACAAAAGTATTTTCGAATTTTTGGCATATGCAATTTTTGAATGTGTATATCTACTTGTGGAATAAGAATCATCTTTGTAATTTTAAGATTATTCATGAATAATTATCTAGTGAATATGGGGTGGGAGACTACCATAGTCGATGGACATTGATCGAGTGCTTAAAGGTCCCCAAATTTAGTTTTACATATTAAGAATGAGAAGAAAAATAAGAAGATGATGATGGTGAGGTGGTGGAGTTTTTAGACTATAGCTTGTATGCTTGCAACTTGGGAAATCCTATCTATTTTGGGATAGCTAAATTACTTTCATTTTTGGCCGGTTAATCTTGAATAATATCATATATGATACGTGTTATGTTGTCTTGATTTTTATCCGGGTTGTTATGTATAGCGAATTAGAGACATCGACCACAAATCTTTTCTCTTAAAAAAATCAGTTAGTTTATATATTGCACTATTTATATATTTATGTTTTAGCCTCTCACCTAATAAACGAGTCTTTATAACCTCAAATCAAGTAGTCTCGCGTTAAATCTTTTACAATCGAGGGCGGTGGAGGGAGATCACATTGTGTTTGTGATTCAAGGGATTGGATCTCCATCACTTGACTGGAAAAGCTTACTAGAGAAGCTGAACCCCTTTTTTGACGCTCGACGCCACCCCGCTACGTCGCTCACCTTTTCCATCTGCCTCTCTCTCCTCTTCTACCTCTCCCTAGGCCCTACAGAGAAAATATTACATGCAGCTCTGACTCCAACATGGCATTGTCATAGTCCACTCACCAGGCGACACGTGTCGCCCGATGGCCACGCTAGAACCAGAGCTCATTAATTTTCTCTTCAAAAAGGCATGCTACAAAAAAAATGTTTCTCTCCTCTTGCAAGAAGCCGTCTTGTCTTGTCTTGTCTTGTCTTGTCTTGTCTTACTTCTCAAATTGACCGAACTCCCTTTGCAAGGAAATATTTGGTGGAGGCCACCAAATCCTTCACACAATTTCTTCTCTCCTCCAATGACAAATTTGAACGGCAAAAGGAAACTCTCTCTCCTTCTCTCCATTTCTTTCGTTCCAATGTCGCTCCTGCCACTCTACTCTTTGCTCTTCCTCCGACGGATGATGGAGGTTGCCGTTCGACGAACCATGCCACTTTGAATCTTTGGCTTTTGTACTTGGCGGGTATGGATGGTGAGCATGGTCTCGGCCATTTCAAGATTGGTGGCGAGCCCGTTAAGATCCTCGGTGGAGAAGGTGTACGAAGTAGTGCTGAACAGTCATCTTTGGCGACTGGAGGCTCTACATGTGAAGAAGCCGAAGGAAGTAGAGGGGTTGACCGGTGACGACTTGTTAAACGAGGCCTACGAGAGGTGCGGCTCCAGCTAGTCTTCCTCGTAATGAAAAAGCTGCTGAGATTTACCACCAGGCTGGTCTTGTAAAGCAATTGGAGAAGGCTGATGTACTACCAAGGTATACGTAGCATTTTTGCTATATACCGATGTTATAAAACCTTGCTCTACAAGTTTTATTGCCTCGATAATTTAATGATCTACCATTAGTCTCACAAAAGTTTCCTATGATTTTGAAGTGAAGGTTCATAATTAACCTAAAATGTAATTTATCCTTTGACTAACTAGCTCCACTCTAATTTGCTAGACTTCTTAATTGCTAAATGCATTCTTTGTGAAGATTTATGATGTTATTGTATTTGTTGCATTACTTCGAGAATCGATGCTCTAAGTTTTAATCTTGCTCTAATATTCCTAACACTCTCTTTCAAAATCATTTATGAAGATGTGTTGCAAATTTATGTAGGATGACGAGGATGACAATTTTGCCATCATGTTTGCAGCCATGGGAGTGGTGAGCGTGTGTGATCTCCGCCATTTCGAGCTCGGTGGCGAGCCCGTCGAGATCCTCGATGGTGAAGGGTGGTGCTGAAGTAGGTGGCTTTGGTATGATTTTCAGAGAAGATGGCGAAACATCATCGGATTTTCAGTGTTTATTATTTAAACCGCAACAAAAGCTTTATTTGTTGATGTGTTGTGTAGCCTCCGAATTGCTTCAATATCACAAGTAATTGTATTTGTTGTTTTTACACATCCTAGTGGTGTGGTTTTGGTTAGCTCTTTTGATATCTTTAGCTTTTGAACTATGAATGGACATTTTTAAATTGTTTTGATATTTTTTTCAGAGATTTTTGGCCACTTTTCCACATAGGGGGAGTTGCATTTGGAACCCATTCATCCTCAAGTTTCCTTTCATTGTCATGCAATCAGGGCTATGGAGTTAGCCTACGGTTGCATGCAATGTTGTAAGGCGTGCTAACTCCATAGTGGGTGTTTCACCAACCTTTATTCACCTCAGTCGCGAGTGGTTATTATACCAGCTTACCTAGTGGTAGCCTAAGTATGCATACACACTCAGACGTGGAGTCTACCTTCCCCACCATAGGACCCCCTAATTCCTTGTCTATTTTTGTCTTTCCAACAGGGAGGGAATACGGAGGACAGCGCAAGATCTCCCACCCCAGGGCAGTTATCCCGCCTCTTTCCTCCTTAAGCCTTTTAAGGAATTGCTTAGGTCCAGTATTAGCTTTGTGCTTTGATATAGTTTTAGCCTTGTAATTGTCTTGGGATAGTTACTTCGTCATACTCGTTATTGTGCATGTGTGTTGCCTTGTTCTGGTGATGTGCATTCTTGTTTCAGATTGACGAGAATGTTCAAAGGGTCATTAACCAATGTTCAAAGGGAAATCATTAACCACAGATCGCTGAAGCACCCAAATATTGTTAGGTTCAAGGAGGTATGGGACTAGTTTCATGTCTTTCACCATAAAATAGATAGATTAAATGAAGATTTTTGAAACTTGAAATGTAAAAAGCATGTCAAGCTAGTCTCCACCGAATCTGTAGTTTGTAAATCTATTTCAGTTATCTATTTCAAATAGTTGAATGGGAGAAATTTAGGCAATCTTATATCATGTCGTTATGGAGTCCTGCATTAGCTTTATCGAAGTCTTTAAATACTAATTGTCTTTGCTCGTCTCGCATATTGAGCAATCAATTCAACTTTAACATAAACCTACGCTATAGTTTTAGTGGAACTTGAATAGCACGTTAGATGGAAACTACATTGCACATTCTAAAACCTTAGTCCCATAGAATCCCAATTTAAGGTGTTATGAGGTCTTTGGAATTGTAAAACTCATCGCATTGTGTGTTGGTGAAACATTACCACCTTCCATAGTATAAGAAATTCAATGTGACATGTTGAATTTTATAAGGCCCCCTTACGAGGTGGTACTGAAGCAAGTGGCTTTGGTGAGGAAGCAGAGGCGGGAGGAGGCTCTCCATGTGAAGAAGCCAGAGGAAGTAGAGGGATTGACCGAAAATGACCTGTTGAATGAGGCCTATGAGAGGTGCGGCGAGGTCTGTGCCGAGCACGCCAAGACGTTTTACTTGGGTACACTTTGCTCTCTCCTTGTGCTGTGTGTTTCCTACTTTTTCCTACTGAAATTTGGATAATGCCTTTATCTTTTGATCACAAATTCTAAAAAATTGGTGTTTGTTAAGTATAAAGAGGAAAAAGAATATCATCGTCATGCTCCATTGATTAAAAAAAATAAAAATGGGTCCAATGAAAATGCACCTTTTATGGCTGACCTTATCTCCTGCATTGCCTATTAAGCTATTCCAGTGTTTAGTCACATGAAGCGATCTTTGCGGTTTAAGTGACTTATAGTGTCGTGTGAAACTCACATGGATGAAGCGCAATATGAATGATTTTTAGATAGTCTTCTGGTAAATGATGTTCTTTTCTTTGTTAGAAAACAACTCATAGATAAGTTGCATACACCTACTTCTACTTGTCTATGTTTTTTAATTGGATCAAGAAAGTTTGGAGGCAAATAAAGTAAGACTAGGATACATTGCACATGTTCTCTTGAATGCTCAGATATAATGCAACTCATATGATGATATCATCTTGGCAAGTATAATTTGGGTGCAAATTTGCACATACAAATTTATCGAATAGTAAAATCACAGGTAATTCTTTGATCATACTATGTGAAACATATTTTGCTTTCTTAAGTAATGGATGAGATTTTATTATGCTTGTAAAAGCATGATGTTGATTAATTTTTGTTATTTTAATTGCATCATGAATCTTCCCATCTTTCACATGCAATATGTCATATGAAAAAGATTTTGAATTTGCAGTAGGAATAGTGTTTTCAAATGAACTTGAAACATATTATAAATATGTAGCCTATGCAATCGGCAAAGGATTTAGAGTGAGGAAGAGTAATATGTTTAGAAATAGTAAATGAGAACTAACCCGACGAACTTTTGTATGTAATTGTGAGCATCTTGATAGCTCATATTGTAAAGAAAAGAAATATCAGAGGTATGAAGTTAGATGTGACTATCTTGCTCATATCAAATTTAAGGTTAACAATAATGTCCATGAAGTCATAGAATATGTTTCTGAGCATAACCATCTATTTATTCCAAAGATCAAAAGCATTGATTAGATGTAGAAGATTGATATATGATACTTGCAAAAGTGTTTTAGTTGATATGATTAAAGCTGGTTTTGGGGGGAGTACATCATATAAGTTTTTATTAAATGAAGTTGGAGGAAGCCAAAACTTGGGTTTTAATTTGTGTGACTCTTAAAATTATTTGCAGACAAAAAGATCCGAGGATGTAAGTAGGGGAGATTGTCAAAATCTTCTAAATCATTTTCATTGCATGCAAATGCAAAATCCAATATTTTCCTATGCTATACAGGTTTAAGATGGTAGATTGACAAATTTGTTTTGGAGAGATAGCTTGTCTAAATTTGATTACAATTGTTTCGGTGATGTGCTGGTATTTGACACTACATATCACACCAATAGATATGAAATGATATGTGCACATTTTTTTTAGGATTGATCACCATTGGAAGAATACTCTATTTGGGTATGCATTTTTTATGGATGAGACTACAGAATAATTTATTTAGTCATTTGAAGCGTTTTTGAAGTCTATAGGAAATAAGGCCCGAAAACAATGTTTACTAATCAAGATGCAGCCATTGCAAAAGCCATTAGAATGGTGTTTCCAAATATACATTGTTTATGCACTTGGCACATTGGGAAAAATGCCAATCAAAACATCCCGCATTTTTACAACAAGTCAGATTTTAAGGATAAATATTTCTTAAGACTTATGTATAGATGCAGATCGGAAGATTAATTTGAATCCACTTGAAAGGAAATGGAAGAGGAGTGGTATACTGAGAATAACAATTGATTTTGGAGATCATAGGACATTAGATATAAATGGAGTTTAGCTTTTGATTGTGATACATTTACTTGTGGTATAACATCAAGTCAAATGAGTGAGAGCACCAATAATATCTTTCAACGTATGTCGAAGAAGACATTACATCTTGTAGAATTTGTCCACTACTATGAAGAACAACTGAAGCACATAAGAGAAATTGAAAATCAATATGATTATGCCTCTCGAGGGAAGCCCAAATTGCAGGTTTCGAGTAATGGGATCTTGGACCATGCCGCTTTAGTGTATACACGCACCATTTTTAACAAGTTCAATGCAGAATTTTTGGAAATTCTCCCTGAGCATATTTCAAGTGTTATGTTTGATGGATTTATTTATTTATGTACTATCAAGTGTATGGGAAATCGACGTGAAAATATTGTCAGATTTGATCCTGCAGACTTTTCAGTCTTTTGTGAATGCAAATTATTTGAATCAAAAGAATGGTTGTGTCGTCATGTCTTGAAAGTGCTAATTGAGAATATGTCGGTTACGAGCATTCCATTTGCTTAAATTTTGAAAAGATGGACTAAATGGGCCAAACAATGGATTGTAAGTGATGAATCTCATCCAATGTCGAGTTCATCTAAATTTAATCGATTTTCTATATTAACACAACAATCTTTTGAATCGATGAGTTTGGAAGCCAAAAATGTAAACACTATGAGATTAGTGTCAAAGAACATAGAAAATGCAAAGGTTGAACTATTATCATATCAATCAAGTGTGATTGTGACCGATGATGCTAGTAATAATCATAATTAGGCCTCTTTGTGCAATGTTTCGGTACTGGACCCCCCCTCGAAGAAAAGGAAAGGGAATAGCTTATGGAAGGCTTAAAAATTCAAGTGAAAAGAAGAAGAAGAAATCTAAGAAATGAACATCCCCAACGCGAATAGAAAGTCAAGGTGAATGACATATTATTCTAGTGAATATCATTAGGTAAATTTTTCGCTTATATTACATTATGTCGATTAATATATTTATTACTTTGTAATATAGAGTTGGCCGTTCAAGTAACACCTGATAAAACTCATTTTCCAAATTATTCAAATAATTCAAATCATTTTCTACGTGCTTTTTAGCCTAGCGACATTGGTGGTCCAATGGTAAATTTAATTTTTCATAAGTATGTATATCGCTCTTAGTCCTCCGTTTGTATTTACATATTATTGATTTAGTCAATTTTGACATAGATGCAGCAACCACTATACATTATGCCACCGGGGATTATGAGTGGATTTTGTTCATTCCCTAATAAAGTACTTAATAATTTGGTGTATTAATTTAGTTATAATAGATTGTGCCTTTTTATAACTATAGAAAACTCATCCTTTGCAGAAATTATAATAATTACGATAATCTAGTTACATTATGCTAATGAAGTCATTTTTTTATATATAGATGTAGTCACCATACATCATGTCGCTGGGGATTATGAATAGATTTTCACCATTTACTAATCAAGTGCTTAATATGAAATCATTTTTAATCTTAGTGTTATTTCATCGTTTTGTTACTATTGTAATATTGTCAATTGTTTCTTTTGAATAGATGTTGGAATACCATAATATATCTCATGGAACTATTTTGAGTCAGGTACAACTTGCCTTGCGTTTTGTCTCATAAGATTACTTGAGACATATTTATTTTAGCAACTTATTTAGTAAAATGTAAATAAATTGGTTATTTGTTTGTACAGGAGTCATCGAACTCTTTTCAACATCCTAAGGTAAATGAATAGAACAATTTTGAAGAAGTGCGTATCAATTTGCCGAAATAATAATTTCATGCAAAAAACTAAAGAGGCAGACACCACATAATTACTTGAGCACTTGCCAGCTCTCTAAGAGCTTCTTTTTTGTGTGCTTGGTTGCCAAGTATTTCTTAAATTTGCTAGGTTTAATGTCTCTTATCCCTAAGTAGTATTACTCGAGAATCCCACTAGTTGTCTCATATTTTTTAAGTGTTATGGAAATATGGCAACATCACATTTAATTGTTTTTTCTGTGTTTACTAATTGTCCACCAGTTTGGGTGGTAATAAATGAGGGAGGACTTGACGAGATTACACTAGACAGCTACATATGCACATCTTCAAGTTCAAATGGCAACAATGCACCAACAGTAGGCCTTCATGTTGCAGCAACAAATGATGAAGTTGAACCCAAAGATGCAATAGTTGTTTCGATGACAGAACTTGATGTTGGAGAATTGGTTCAATAGTTCTTTCATGCAGGGCCTTCGGCTGCCAAAGCTGACTGTTCAGCTCCACTTCGTACACCCTCTCCACCGAGGATCTTAACAAGCTTGCCATCAAGATTGAAATGGCCGAGACCATGCTCACCACTTGTACTCGTCGAGTACAAAAGCCAGAGATTCAAGGTGGTGTGGTTCATTGGACAACGGCCTTCGTCATCCGTCGGTGGAAGAGCAAAGAGCAGAGAGGCAATGGAGCGACATTGGAACGAAAGAAATGGAGAGAGGCAGAGAGAGTTTTTTTCTGCCCTTCAAATTTGTCTTGGGAGGAGAGAAGAAATTGTTTGAAGAATTTGGTGGGCCCCACCAAATATGTCATTGCCGTGGGAGTTCGGTCAATTTAAATTGATTGAGAAGTGGGACAAGACAGGACAGCTTCTTGTTGGAGGAGAGAGACATTTTTTTGCAGCATGCCTTTTTGAACTACCGGGCGACACGTGTTGCCTAGTGAGTGGACTTTCACGATATTACGCCAGAATTAGAGTTTCACCTAATATTTTCTCGTCCCTATGCGTTTTAATTTCATTCTTCTTTTTTTATTCCACGTCACCATTTTCAGACAAAATTCCCGCGCATCACCCGAGGGAGAAGTTTTTAAGATTACGAACTTTCCAGAGCCAACCACCCCCTCTCTGCTGAAGCTGCAACTGCAAGCGCCCGTCGATGGCGGCCGGCGCCGTCTCCCGCTCTCTCGCCTCCTCCTTCGCTCCCTTTCTCCACAAGCATCTCTCTCATTTCTCTCGTCTCATAAGCTCGACCCATGTCCATCTTCGCCCTCCCGCCGCCGTCACCAGAACAGCCGCGTTCGCGCCTTTCGCCGCCGCCGCCGTCCGTCCAGGGCAACGGAGCTCCGCTCCCTTGCGGCCGTTCTCCACCGGCTCCGACGACGCCCACAAGCCGCGCGCCCCCAGAAACCCCAAATTAGTCAACTTCTCGCTCTCCGACTCCGAAGACGAAGAGGCCGAGGGGGAGGGCGACGGCGACGCGGCCGCTTCGGCCCCCGCAGACAAGGCGAAGCTGCCGCCGCCCTACGACCCATTCAGCAAGAAGCCGGCGGTGGAGGAGCCCGAGGATCCCAAGAACCTGCAGGAGGTCTTCCACAAGATGCGGAACGAGGGGCTGACCGACTATGCGGTCAAGATGTTCGACGCTTTGTCCAAGGACGGGCGCACCCACGAGGCCCTCGAGCTCTTCGGCCAGATCAAGGACAAGGGCCACATGCCCGACGTTGTTGCCCACACCGCCGTCATCGAGGCATACTGCAATGCAGGTGCGGAACCCTGTGCTCTTTACCTTTTGACTCAGCTCGAAAAAAGCTAGCACTCGATGATGCTAAACTCAATATGTTCAAGCTTGCTTGAAAATCCAATGAAGGTATGAACTTGGTTTGCATGAGTTATCGAGCAGATGACATGAGTAGGCTTCAAACGCTCGAATTAAGTAGGATGGAGTCCAAACTGGACTAGATTTTGACAATTGAATAGCTCAAACTCGATAGGAGCTGGTCAAGCTCGAGTAGGTTGTGTGAATAAGTTGAGTAGTTTACTCTGCGGTCCAGTTGTTTGGATCAATTATTCCAAAACCAATAGAAGAAGGCGTGTGAACTGGACTCGGACTGAAACGATCCCGTGTTTTTCTGTCGCCGTGATTGGTTTTCCATTGTGTCAAGCATGGGAGTCTGAATCATATGTTTCTCATTACAGGCGGACAGAGCAAAGAAGCGCTCAAGGTATTCATGCGGATGCTGGCTTCCGGGGTTGCGCCCAATGCCTACACCTACGCAGTCCTCGTGAAGGGACTTGCAGGTGACGGGAGGCTGGAGGACGCGAAGAAGTACATCATGGAGATGATGAGCAAAGGGATGATGCCACCTGCCGCGACCTATGCTGCGGTGTTTGAGGCGTTCGCAAAGGACGGGAAAGAGGAAGAAGCGAGGGAGTTCCTCGAGGCGATGAAAGGCAGAGGGTTTGTGCCTGATGAGAAGGATGTTAGGGAAGCAATTGGCAGTACAAGAGGTCCTGTTTTCAGGAGTGTCATGAGCATTCTCTTTGGGAAGTAGAGAGACTGTGCTTGTTTGCTGATGAGAATGAGAAAAATTTTGACTTTATGAGTTTCGGGTGGTGAGATTCTTGCCTTCTTGGCAATGTTGGCATGTCACTCCTGCAATGTATCTTTGTCACTGATGGATAAAGAAGAAGCTGCCATCGGAGGCGTGCCTTTGAAGCTCTTGTTGGTCAAAAGGGTTTGTTTGGGTGGCTTGCCTTTGACAATTCATCAAGAGAGGAACTCAGACTAAAGCATGATGGCCATTGGCCCCTGCTTTCCTGTGCATATTCCTAGGTACTAGGTTAGACCATGAACCACTGGTCCAGTGCTTGTGTCGTGCCGGGATGTGATCCCGGGCTTCGGCCTCGTCCCCGTCCTGGCCCTCGATTCCCTCACCATCGTCAGGCCGGGTGCTTGGCAGGGAATCTGATCAATCGAATCAAATGAAAATGGGCAACGATCTTTGTCAAAAATGGAATTGTGATGCTAGGATATTGGGTAAAGACTGGCGATGTTTTAGTAGGCGGATTAGGGCGCGTTTGGTAACGATTCTGTTCCCGGGAACAAATTCTGATCAGAAATGATTATTTTTTATTCTGTTCCCGGGAACTGATTCTGAGTAAAACAACGTGTTTGGTAACTGTACAAAATTTCTGATTCTGGAATAGAATTGCGTTTGGTATCGTATTCATTGATTCTGTTCCAAATCAATTTATTTTAATTTTTAAATAATTTTTATAATTTTTTTCTTTTTTTCTTTTTTTTCTTTTTCCTTTTCTTTTATTTTTTTCCTTTTATTTATATTTATTTTATTTTTTTCCTTTTTTATTTTTATTTTTTAATTTTCTTTAATTTTCCTTTCCTTTTCTTTTTATTTTTTATTTATTTATTTTTTTTTTTATTTTTCTTTAATTTTCCTTTCCTTTTATTTTTATTTACTTTTTTTATTTTTTTATTTTTTTATTTTTATTTTCTTTAATTTTCCTTTTCTTTTCTTTTTTCATTTTCTTTTTATTTATTTTTTTTCCTTTTTTTAATTTGCTTTAATTTTCCTTTTCTTTTATTTTTTTCCTTTTATTTTATTTACTTTTTTATTTTATTTTCTTTAATTTTCCTTTTCTTTTCTTTTTTTCCTTTTTTCCTTTTTTTTATTTATTTATTTTTTCCTTTTTTCTTTTTATTTTATTTATTTATTTATTTTTCTCCTATTCTTCTTTTTTCTTTTTTTTTTTCTTTTTCATTTTTATTTTTATTTTTATTTTTTTTCAGGCCAGACGAGAGCCTCCGGCGAGTCCGTCGGACCAATTGCCGGTGATCGGCGACGGCGGACGGTGGCGGGCGACGGTCGCGGGATGGCGGCCAATGAAGAAAAAGAAAAGAGAAGAAGAAGACTTTTGATTCTCAAATTGATTCTCGGAACAAGAATCAACTTTTTTTTTTATTCTTGATTCTCTTCCCAATCTGTTCCTGGGAACAAATTTGGTCCCAGGAACAAAAAATTTACCAAACGCGATTCTCGTCCGAAACTGATTCTGGGAACAAAAAATCAGAATCAGGCACTGTTTGGATGGTTACCAAACAGGCCCTTAACTTCCTAGACAGCGAAAGAATTATCATATGCCCTAGAAGATAGATTGTTACGAGCCATACTTGTCTACAGCGGATCGAACCACCGAACTTTGCAAATGAAATCGCAAGACGCCGGATTGTGCACAAGCTGAAAATCAAAGGGGTACAAGTTTGAGACAACGGACCCCAAAAAGGTTTAGTTTACTACGTCGGGTCGGGTCTGATTTTAGGTTTTGGGTTAGAATGACACGAGACAAAGGAAGGCATTTTCCCTTGTGTCCGCATCCTGGCTTTTGTCTGTTTAGCTTTTGGATTTCCATTTAAGCGAAGTCAAAAGTACTTCTGATTCTCACGTATTTTCTTAAACAAAATTGCGATTAAAAAAAATAAAAATCATCTGGTCTCTGAATTTGAAATGTCGGAAATGCCCTTGCGAAGATTGCAAATATCAAAACCAAGAATATATAAAGATATCAATCAAAAGAATAATCCATGAACCATATATCGCGCGATCATGCGCTTAATCTTGTTTAATTGTTATTCTACTCAACATGCATAATTATTCAAGAGTCGATTATAGAGATTTTTGTAGTGTTTTGATTTTCTTTTCAGGGGTTTGACATTGCTCAAGTACAAAAATAAAATTTTTATTCGATTAAAAAAAAACTCTTCATTTTTTAAAACAAAATTGCAAAAAAAAAAAAAAACAAAGCATTTGGTCTCTGAATTTGAAATGTCCGAATTATCCTCACAAAAACTGCAAATATAACCAAACTTAGATAAATATATCGATTGTCAATTCAAAAAGAAAAGATAAATATATCAATTTAAAACCACCCACCTGGGTGGCGTCGCTGGAGCGGGCGCTCTTCCTCTCGCAAAAGGTTGAGCGTTTGAATCTCGAGCGTCGCAGGGTGACTTACCCGGTGATCGTGTGTGGTGGTTAGCATGTGTTGCCCCCAGGTTTTACCCTCCCGTTACCCCGGGCCTATCGGGCCGTCCGCGTTAGTACGGTACGGAGGTTCTTGGGTCACCAAAAAAAAAAAAAAGATATCAATTTAAAAGTAATCCATAGATCCCATGCCGCGTGATTGATCACGCCCAATCTAGTTCAATTGTTACGTCGATAACTATTCGCACGCCGGTATTCAAAAATAAAAAGAAAGAAATGATGATAATTATTCAAGTATTTTAATTTTTTTAGGGGTTTGACGTTGCTCAAAAACAAAACAACAACAATAATAACAATAATAATAATTTTATTAATTCGACCCAGAAAAGATTAAAAAAATACGTCATATTTTTTTGTGTTTTCCAGCGAAGAAGACTGCAAAGCCGCCATTGTTGCCTCCGCCAGCCAAAGCAAATTTCCTCTCTCTCTCTCTCTCTCTCCGTGTCTCTGCATTGTCGCCACATTTTCTCTCTCTAGCGATCCGTCTCCTCCAGCTCAACTGCGCTACCTCTCGATCCATCCCCGCCTCTCTCTCCAACTCGACTAGGTCAGTTCCCGTAAACCCTAACCCCCCTTCCGATTCCGTGAAAGGAAACAAGGTTCTCGTGCAGTTGGGGCTTCGAGTTTCGTTTTTCGATGGCGGTTGTCGGTAATTACTGATTCGGGCGGTTTGATGTTTGATGTGAAGCGAATTCCGTCGCGGGTTTTCGCATTCGTTTAGGGAGAGCGTGGGGAAATTTCGTTGCTTTAGCTAGATTGTTTGGAGAACTGGCGGGAGAAGTAGACTGATCGTGGTAATTTTTTCTTTTTACGGGGGTTTGCGGCATTTGGTTGCTGGCCGGTTGCGGTCCTGGGTTAGGGTTTGCGGCATTTGCGAGTTCAGATGATGTGAGGCGAATTCCGTCGTGGGTTTTGCGTTTGTTTAAGGAGAGCGTGGGGAAATTTGGTTGCTTTAGCTACATTGTTTGGACAACTGGCAGGAGAAGTAGACTTATTGAGCTGTTAGTGGAGATGATTGTAGTAATTTTTTTTTACGGGGGTTTGCGGCATTTGCTTGCAGGCTGGTTGCAGTTCTGGAATAGGGTTTGCGGCATTTGCGAAGTTCAGTTGGAGGAGAAAGAAGGATCGCCATGCGAACTGAGCTTGGGAATTTGAAATTGAAAGTGTAGGTTGTGTACCATTGGTGGCCTGCGCTTGGAGGTATGTGGAGTTGAGTAATAACATTGTGGGTTGTCGATGTTTAGTTGGTTTTTGTTATTGTTAACGAATGCTTTTTGTCGTCAGGACACGTTGGTGGATCAGAACATTGCCATGGCCGAGTCGGTGCCGATTTACTTCAGCATTATCGCATTCTTTTGCACGGTGGGGGCCATTGCTTTGGCCATTTTTCACATCTACAGGCACCTAATTAACTATACGGAGCCCATCTACCAGAGATATATTGTCCGGATCATCTTTATGGTTCCCGTGAGTGTTTCCATTCTTGCTGAGTTTAATGCTGCCTCCTCAATTGGAGTTTACTTTCAATTAATTTAATTTGTTCCACATAGTGTTGTGGCTCGTTTCCTATTTTTTCATAGCTTTTCCTAGTTTGAACGATCAATGTGCCTTGTTTCGGAAATTACAAGTTGAGTTTAGTGAGCAAAATTTTTTATTTGATTACGGTGAAACTGGGCCGTTAGGTGGATTGCTGTTGATTGGCACTTGTGATGATTATGAACACTTGTAAATGAGTGTCTGCTCTCGACTCAATTGACTAAATGAGGCAAAGAATGCTTGGGATGTGCTGGCACTAAAGATAGATGAGAAATTTGGAATACTTAGCTTTTCTTATGTGTGTTTATCCAATTGTGGATCAGTGAAATGCTTGTTGACTTATAGCTTAAAAAATGATAGACGTGAGGATTATTTGGCGTCGGTATATTGCCTTGGGATCAGGGGAAACAATTGTAATGCTTATCCCAAGTCTAGCTCATGTAATTACATGATTTGCTGATTTGCTCTGTATTACTTGACAGGTATATGCTTTGATGTCCTTCTTGTCTCTGGTTTTACCTGGGAGTTCAATATATTTCAACTCCTTTCGGGAAGTGTAAGTGCACTCTTATTGATGCAATTGCATGCATGTGCCATCTTCTCTACTTGTGTTTCTTCTCCCTTTCATCGGTTATGGTCATTTTGGGGTTGACTTTTATATTATGTTGCATGCCTGAAACCTCTCGAAACATACACTCATGGACCTGTGTAGTCATTTTAGAGTTTCTTCATAATTTCTTAATATTAACAGTATATATTGTTTTTCGATGTTCTGGAGGGAAAACAAAAAGTATGTAAAGAAGCTAGAACAAGTAACGCCAAGCTTGATTATTTTGAAATGTCATTTTCATGGTTTGATGGACAATGCCTTTTTAAGCACTCCTATAAATGCTATTGGCTTGAGTCGCAGCATTATCGTATAACCTGAATGACTTGTATAAGAATAGATGGAATAATGAATCTTCCCTTGCTATGAAGTAGATCATGCATACTTTTTTTCCTCTTAGTCGATAAAAGTACACATTTTGAAAAGGTTATGCAGATTATATTATAAACTTCAATCAATGGTACATTGCATCCTGTTAAAATTTGTTCCCCTGACATCTTTCTGATTTTGAACTGTTTCCAGATATGAAGCCTGGGTTATTTACAACTTTCTGTCTCTGTGCCTTGCATGGGTTGGTGGGCCAGGAGCTGTGGTTCTGAGCTTAAGTGGTCGTGTTCTCAAACCATCCTTGTTTTTAATGACATGCTGTTTCCCTCCCTTGCCACTGGATGGGTTGGTCCCTGATCTATACCTTTGCAAGTTATACAAGAGTTAATTTGGTCCTTGGAATATTGCTTTATTAAGTCATCTTGACATCAACACTTAGGAAAATTAGATGATATAAATGGGGTCATTGGGTCTTTGGCAGTCATCTTGAATAAACACTTACTTTTGGCCCAAATTTGTCATATTGTGGTTCTCCATTTTTTTTTTTTTTTTTTGCTACACTTGTTGTTCTTCCTTATTGTCTGGCAAACAAATAGAGTTGGATGCGATCAACAGTATATATAAGGATTGGATATAGATTCAAGATCTCAAAGCTTTGTTACAACTTATGATTATACAAATTACTTTCTTACCTGTCAAACTGATACATGAACTTATCGCAATTTTTTATACCTTTGTTGCAGACGTTTCATACGTAGATGCAAGCAAGGATGCTTACAGTTTGTAATACTGAAGCCCATTTTGGTTGTTGTTACCCTTGTCCTCTATGCTCAAGGAAAATATCATGATGGAAATTTTGATCCTCGACAATCATACCTGTATCTCACTATCATCTACACTGTATCATACTCGATGGCTCTTTATTCTTTGGCACTGGTTTATGTGGCATGTAGAGATCGGCTCCAGCCATTCAATCCTGTTCCAAAGTTTATCATCATCAAGTCTGTTGTCTTTTTAACTTATTGGCAGGTAAAAGGAATGTGCTATGTTGTTTTCATACATACCTAACCCATTTCCTCTTCCCTTGTTCTCATCTGCACTTCCCGGAGAACAGAATGGATGTAGCCATTAAATCACCATGCATGCATAGATCCTCACAAGTCAAAGCAAAAGAGAAGTTGCCATACTGATTTTCATGAACATGTATCTTATTGAAGTATTGAAGTACGAACCTAACGAATCACAAAGGGCTTTGTCTTTAAGCACACAAATGTTTTAGGAGAGTTTCGCTTTCACTTATCTTGAGTAGTCACTATTGATTTCAAGGGTCACAGGCTAGGTTGCGTGGTGTTTATTTTTATAGTACAGAAGGAATGATGGTTCGATTTGGCAAATCTTATTCTGAATTAGTTATCCCAAATTAGAATTTGATAGCAAATTTGCATTTTGATTAAGATGTGAGATAACTGTAGATCTCTCGTGTAATGTGTAGCTGATTATTTTGCTGGAAAGCAGCTTTTAAATTTAGTTAGTGATATGTAATTTACTATAATAATGTTACGAGTTGGCATATTTCTGTTATGCTTTTATTCTTGTAGTTATGTTAAAACTATTTTATCTGCTGTTTGAATCTTTTCCCAGGCTCTGCATCCTATGTTCAACTCGGTTCCCTTCCCTTTTCTGCAGGGTGTCTTGGTTTTTCTTGCTGCAAAGTCGGGCCTTATAAAAAATGCGGAGGAAGCTGCTCGGTTTCAGGATTTTATAATATGTGTTGAGATGCTAATTGCTGCCATTGGTCACCTTTATGCTTTTCCATACAGAGAGTATGCAGGTGCAAATATCGGCAGCTCTAATGGTTTCATGGGGAACCTTGGCCATGCTATGAAGTTAAATGATTTTTACCATGACACCGTCCACCAGGTTAATAGTGAGCTCTTTGTACTTTATGCTTGTGATTTGCCCGTGATGGTGTCTCAAGTAGACTCTTTTCTTTTCTTTTTTCTCTTTACAGTTTGCACCAACATATCATGAATATGTCCTTTATAACAATAGCGAGGGTGAAGAGGGCGCGAAGAAGTATCGATCACGCACATTTGTGCCAACAGGCCAGGAAATGGATACTGTAAGAAGAAACAAACACGTGCTTGGAAACAAGATGGATGAACTGCAGCTCTCAAGTTCTTCTGGTGAAAGCACGCCCAGGAATCACACCTCTGTGCCTGGTTCAACAAATTCCGAAGCCATGAATGCACAATCTTCCCCTTTTGTTGACCTCTCAGTCTCGTCATCTACACCATCCGACATGACACTTATCGATTTAGACATGTCTAACTATGCAGCTGAAGTTCCAGCAGCTAATGATGGGCAGAAAAGGTGACGAGAAAAATTGCTGCATCTTCACTTAATGGATTTAATTGCCCTTAACATAAAGGGATAAATACGAAAGAGTAACATGGGTCGATGGAGACAGATATTGCCTTTTATTTTTAGGAAACCAATGCTCGTGTCATCATGTCCTTCAAGGTACTCATTGAATTTTGGGCTTCCTATTGGAATCTTGTTTAGTGGCAGGCTTGTCCAGTGTACATTGTAGTTAAAGATTTCTCAAACTTTTACAAACTCACAGTGTTCAACTTGTAATTCAGTGTTGAAATAGATTCTTGGCTTCCATGTGATCTAGTTTTGGCGTGGGAGTGAGCACATGTGATTACCATGGTCTAAATTGGAGCATGCATTGGTTTGTACATGAATTTGCAGTTAATTCTATTGGTATGTGATTTTTTCATTGTGTGCCATAGTCTTGAGCCATTAAAGTCTCCTTACTATGCTCTTAGCGAGAATTTTATTGAACGCAAATATATCAATCTGCTGTTACTCCTGGAGCTATTGGCGATGAGCTTGAGCCGTTTTTTTCTCATGCAAGCGAAGAAGCACATGTAACTGTTGCTTGTTTGATGAGAGTTCTTATCCATCTTTTCTGTTTAGCTTTAGACGTGTACTGAAACGTCCCATAAATCTGGCCTTTATTTGAGCACTTTCTGCTCTTCTTCCCCATGTATTCAGGATAGGTAAAGTAACCTGCAGAGGCTATCTTTTGCTTGCCCATGATGTAATACATGACTGTATTCACATGCTGAGATATGATCTTTTGACGTGCACATCTAGATCACCACCTCAGGTGTCTTTGCATTCTTAGAAGCTACGGCAACCATATTTGACTTTTATTTTCTTAATATATCCCAATGCTCTGATTTTGTCACTCTATGCTCTTGGTTTGCTGAGTTAGCCTGGACTAACTTGCATGGTTAGGGAAGAAATTTGGGGTTGTTGATGTTGCCAGAAAAGGAAGCTCTCGTGGGTCATGACTTTCTGTGCAGAAAGCATCTTCGTGGTTGCCTTAACTGCTTAGACTCTCTCTCTCTCTCTCTCTCTCTCTCTCTCATGGGTTTTCTCCTGTGTTGACATGAATATGGTATGCTTGAACATGTTGAGAAAAGGACTATCTTTGTAAGACCTTTTCCTCTAAAAAGCAAAGGGGATGTCGCGTTTGGGCCAAACTTGACGGCGAATGATGCAAACCCTGAGAAGAAAAGATGGGGGGTTGGTTGCACCTGTCTTTGATCATCATCTCATCCTGATCACGACAGAAAAGGCTGGTGTGGAACGAACTTAAAGCTTTCTTGCGATCTCTTCTTCTCAAAACTGACGAGCCAATCGCCTCATCGTGCACTCGGCTTTTCATTCACACTCCTCCCCGTCATCACGTAATCATCCGTTTCAAGCAACCGACCCTCCTTCCTTTTTACCCTCTTTTTGCCAATCAGACATGAATGGCCTCATATCAGAGCCACCTTTCTCACTACCTAACGCGGGACGTCTGCTGATGTGGACGGTCAAGATCGGACCAAACAAATTTGGATTTTCATGATCTGCTGAATGTGATGCAATGCCCCACCTAACCTGCCAAAGTTGCCATTTCCCCAAGTACTTCCAATTAAACTGCAAGTTAGGAAAGAATAGAATGACTCGTCACAGGCAAAACCTAAGATTCATTCCCATAGGGGCTAACTTAGACATGAACTAAACATGGTCATGAACTCCAGACAGTTATCGGTAGTTCGATCTAGTTCGATGAGATTGTGATATGTCGTGTGTGTCGCTAAAAAGAGGAAGTAAAGATTGAAAGGCGGTCGTTTTCGAGGGAGGGGTTTATTGACGAGGAATATGCTGTTTACTTTGTTGATAATCACAAAAATTAAAAGAGAGATAAGAGCCTATCCAAAAAGTTAGAGGAATAAAGGAGGAGGATAAAGCGTGGAGAGATCAAAGATAGAAGAAAAAGAAGAAAAAGAAGAAAAAGGTGAGGGGGCACAAAAGGCGCGTGATAACCCTTCCCCACTTTATAAACTTTCATAAACCAAGTTGCTCATGTGCAACAGTTGAAAGCTATAAAGACCCTCTCTCAGCCTCCCATATTTTTCTTACCAAAAAAAATAAAAATTATAAAAATAAAAAATAAAAAAATTAATACTACAAAAAAATTCTAAATTTGGTACACCTTTAACAAATTTACTCCAAATTAACTTTGACCACCAAAAATCTCAAATTGATGCATTGTGATAAATTTTTTCTCCATTAATTTCCATTAAGTTGAATTAATATCGAAAGCTATAAAGACCCTCTCGCATCCTCCCATATTTTTCTTACCAAAAACAAAATTAGAAAAATAAAATAAAGAATTAATATCATGAAAAATCTCAATTTAATATATGTGACACAAAAATTTTTAAACTCATGCATTTCTAATAAATTTACCCTTTATTAATTTCCATTAAATTGAATTAATACTATAAAGGAACTCCAAACTAATATGCCTAAGACAAATAGAGAGCAAAATTACAGATTATCACGTTAATTCAATTTAGTAATTTGATTATAAAATTTAATAAAAATTGATGAATAATTATTTTTTGAGATAAATTTATCATAAATATATTAGTACAAAATTTTTCATGATATTAATAAAAAATAAGCACAAAAGCCAAATTCATATATATAGGAGTATGTAGTTTGCAAATGAGCGTCTTCCCTCGCAAGAATCCCCACCACCACCACCCACCACCAAACGGTCCTCTCTCTCTCTTCTCTGGCGGCGTACGCTCCGCCGCTTTCGCAGACTCGCCCGCAACGATGCAAGAAGACCAGGAAACGCACAGCTCGCTCCTCTGAGGAAACACCTGAGCAAAGAAATCTCACCTTTTCCGCCACTTCCCGGCCCGAAATCTCTCCCCCTCCCTGCCCATCTCCGGAAACGGACGCCGACCCATGATTTCCTCGAGCGTGGCGATGGCGGGTCCGGCGGTTTTCAGGACGGATTCCATGGACAGCAGCGCCGGCGGCTACGGCAGCAACTACGGCTACAGGATGATGGAGAAGCGGCAGCTGTTCCTGAGGAGCTACCAGTTCAGCAGGAAGCAGAGCTTGGGCGAGCGGATTCGGCGGTCGCTGAGGCGGGTCAAGCGGGTCGTCTGGCTCAGGCTCCGGTCGGCTCGCCGGTTCAGGAGGCTCGTCTGGGCCAGGCTCTGCAGATCGGTCCGGCTTCATCTCCACGGCGGGCACGGCTGTTCTTGCGTCTACTACTGCAACGGAAACAGAGGAAGGAGAAGAAGATCGAGCTTCTTCCGCCTTCTCAATCCCAGCAGTAGTCACAGCAATAGCTACGACTCCTGCTTCTGCTAGTGCAAAACCATAAGGAAAGATGACATTTTTTTCCACCTTTGTTCCTTTGCCCCTTTTTCTTCATTTTTAGTATTATTTTCCTTTTGTGCTCTGCATGTTAGATCGAATCTTGGTGATGATTGGTAGGAATGTGATGATTTGCTCCTTAGTTCAGTTCAGATGTTGCAGTAGTTCTCTGGTCTGTCCCTTTATATTCTCTGCTCCCTTTATAATGATGGAAAGAAGTTATTTCCCAAGTAAATTAAAGGCAAATACCAGCTGCTCCAGGATGCAATAATCTCTTTGCTATGCAGGAACACCCGCAACCTTCGATTCCAAAATTACAAATTTTTAAAGAAAAGCGTGTTTAGAAGACCATCATCGTTGTCTCTTCTTCTGCATAAGCAGCTTCAGCAGAAATAGACCAGAAAATAGAAGTACCCATTCTCTGTCTCTGTCCCTGTCTCTGTCTCTCTCTCTCTCTGTGGAAGTGTGTGGATGTTGGTGCCAGTGTCCGTTTCTTCTCTGGTTCATATTTTAGTCAACATAGTTTATGGTGAAGCCATGAGAAAGCCGAGATAGAGAGAGAGAGAGTAGGACACGGCGATGCATTAAAGAACGATGGTAACGGGGCAAGATGGGATGGAACCCACTTAATTACGCCCTGTATTTCTGGTTTCTGTTTTATTTTTTTATCCTTCTCTTTGATTTTAGCAGCAAGGAGGCATTGAACGGATGGTAGGTTCTCACTGCTTGGAAAAGCAGGGGCAGCCCTCTGCTTCCAGCCATTGAGGAGGGTTGGGGGGGACCTCCTCGTTGTTCTAGCAACTGCAAATTCTTCATTTAAGAAAAAGAAAATGAATTCTGGGGCAACATCTATATTTTCTGCAACTATATTAACTATAATTTGTCTAGAGTGGTTAACAAAAGAAAAAATCCATGGGACCATATTCTGTCGGTCATGGCATTTACCTTATCCAGACATGCCATATGCCTGTGAATTCTTGTGGGGTCTTGGCGATGGATAGTCTAAGCTTTTAAGTAAAACATCCAATTCTAATACTCTTCTTTTATTTATTGATAAATACCATCGAAAACTAATCTAGTTCTCTACGACACAGTTATCCCAATCTCATCTTCATCGTACAATAAATTTTAAACCGGTACTTCGAAAGACATCTTTCTTACAAAAGCCCTTAAATTTTGCGTCTCATGGCACATTTGCTCTAAACTAATTTCCATCTCACAAAAAATTCCAAACTGGCACCTTGACCATCTACCCTCTGTTGAAATATATCCATGTGAGAACACATGAATTTTCCATGTAGGATATGTCACTCACCATGTCAGATTTGTCTTTGGTGGTCATCTATCACGTGTGTCGACACATTTGCATTTCAACGGGATGTTAACAAGACGAAAATTAATTTGGAGGTAAATGTGTTATAGAACATCAGCTCGAGATATTTCATCGTTTTAACTCCTTATTCATTTATCTATAATATCTATCCCCCATATTCCATTACATTCACATTTGGTAATTTAGCGGAAGGTCGAATTCATATGCGAAGAAAAAAGATCCAGTGACTTATGTTGCGTATACATTGCAAAAAGGTTATCTAACACACCCCGTTATGCAATTTGGGGGTTCCAAGCGATCCAATCTTGCGAAAGCCGACATGATAAACGTTATTTCAAGTCAAAGTCAACATTTTTTACTCAGATTCATTATCTTACTGCTACGTTGATTGTTGACGACGCTCTCTCAAATGTTTAGGAACCCTTGAGCTGTCATGAAAGTAGGCAAAATCAAGAATCAGATTTCCATGTCCCTGACTTAAGGTGGGGGGAAAACAGGAGACTCTAGGTTAGGAGGAGCTGGCATTCCACTAAAGTCAAACTGAGGATGAGAGATATTAGAGAAAATTATAGTAATAATAAAAGAGAACAAGAGAGAGAAGCGAGAAGAGGGTAGAGAGAGAAAGTTCAAAGGGGGTGGTGGCGTGTCATCTACTTCTTTCGCACTTACACATGCACTTGCCGTTCAGCTTGACTACAGCAACAGCAACGAAAGTCACATTGGTTCTTGGCACTCTCTGCAAGTACAGTCTGAAAATGGTGTTTGTCTCACTCCTCCTTTGTTTGATTCTTTGGGCTCCATTTGCTCTTTTGTAACCAGCATCACCTGGTGACTCGGGAGGACCATGACCCAACCCAACTCACCAGATTTTGGATCTTTACTGCTTTTTTCTTTGATGATAGCTTATGATCTGTCTCAAGATTATGATATCTAATGACATGATTGAGGTAGTCAATGCATGAGGGAGACAGTGAAGTGCCACCTATCTCCACAAATTAGGCCCATCCCACCTTGTCCCATTGGGCAAGACTGAGAGAGAGAGAGAGAAAGAGAGAGAAAGAGAGAAACCTCCAGCTCTCATTCCATAGAGAGAGAGAGTGAGTGAGTGAGAGAGAGAGAGAGAGGAACCTCCAGTCTCTCATTCCATGCAGGGTTCTTTTCATTTTAAGCAAGACAAAGACATCACATGAGAGTTGATTCCTTCACTAATAAGGAAGAAGTTATAAAACTAACAATGGCAGATCATACTAAACATCTCGAGGAAGAAAGCGTGCAATGGAAATCACTTTGATCGGATAAGTATATCCGCATTTCAAAAGGTTTTAGAAACATCAATATCGGAACTAAATTTGTCGCCATCTCAACCCCGCCTTTCTATTACCATTAGGCTTCAAGATCATTACAATTTCTTAGTTTTATGGATTTTAATAGTAATAATATGATTACCCATGAGGTAATGACAGAAATGGTTCATAAATTTTGATCCAATATGCAATGTTGTTTATGAATTTTTGATTTGTTCAATGTACTTCTTGAACTTTAGTCCAATTTGTAATGTCGTCCCTCTACTTTTTATTTGTCCAATATACTTCACAAACTTTAATTTAATGTGCAATATTGTTCTTAAATATATTCCAAGTGATTCCCGAACTATTGATAAATATTTAATATAATCCCTAAATTATATGGAAAATGTCTAAAAGTTTAGAGACGACGATGCATGATGGATTAAATTTAGAAACCGTTTGTGTCATCTTTTTATTATCCATTTAAACGCGATTCTAAAAGAAGAAGAAAAAAATAAATATAAAAAGCTACAGGGAGGTATTCCTGTACGCTGAAGTCAACCGCGATGCTGCCTTCTTCAAGCAAGCAGAACAGAAGATGCCATTTATTGCCTTGGTTTCGTGACTCTTTGTTTCATTAGGAAGCATCCGCAAAACTATAATATAAATATGGGATGATCCGTTAAATTTCTTTTTGATATTAGGGCATGCTTGGCATGCGGAAAACCTGACCTTGACTGCTTATTTGTTCATGTGGTTCCAGGTCCAGCTGTGGCAATCAAATCCAAGATCTATAAAAGATGCAACCCATATAAAATAACAATAATAAAAATAATTATCGGGTGTTTGATTAAAGTTTGAATTAAGTATAGCTCGACTTGAGTCACTTAAAAAACACGGAGTAATAATGCGATAGCTCTCAATCGATAAGACAATAATTTGGGAAGTTATATGGACTGAAGGATGACCAAATAGCATATCTTCTATCAAAAATTAGAAAACTATCGGAAATTTCTGTAAATCTAAATCGTTCATGCCATTTTATTCAGTGGTTAATGGATTTTTGTATTTTTTTTCCCTGCTATAGGAATATCTTGAATTTATGAAAATTTATGAGAAAATAAAAAAATAGAATTTTGAACTCGAACTAAATATTGTCAGAAGTATAAAATCCACTGGTCATTTTTGTGCTATATATTTAAAAAAATAAAATTTAGGAAGTTTTTAAATCAAATTGAGAAAGGCATACGCTCCCAAATCAAGCATTCATGGCCGTCTGCCTGAGCGGCTCGCTGGGCCTCGAGCATAAATTGGGTTACTCAAACCGAACGGGCACATTGCCAGCCAGGCCCGACTGAAAAACATACGTATACCAATGTTTTGTACACACACAAAAATATAAATATATACACTCACGCGTATATATAGCAAAGAGCAATGAAGCATCTACCTCACTTTCTTACTTCTGAAATTCACATTTCGATATAATATATATGGTTAATATCACGAAAATTCCAAACCGATACTCATGCTTAAATGAGTCATAAATTAATTATATTATAATTTAATGGATCTTAAATGGATCGATAACTAATACATATGAAAAATAGAAAAAAACTAATTAATTTCTAACCCATCTTTGGTGGAATTGGACTTAAGAAATGTTGAGCCTATTTGTATACAATTTTTTTTTTTAAAGTTTGGTGAGGGTTGCAGCCCTCATCTAGATAGCCATATTGGTTGAGGACTGCAACCCTCACTTGTGATTGGCGACCCGACTCATACTGGACTTAAAAAAAAAGGAAGAGAAAAGAAAATATAAAAAAAAATAAAATTTCAAATTAGATTTGTTTTGCATGGAAGTGTTTTAGCAATAATTTTAAAAAAAATCATAAAAAATAAGTTTTCCTTAGATCGTGTTAAATATGAAAGTGTTTTAACAAAATGAGTTGGGTCGGATATGGATAACTAAATTTGTATTGCATAAAAATATGTCAAAACTAGTTAAATTAATCAATTTGAGTTAGATTATTTTCTACTTAACCAAATCCTCACCTGACCCATCCGTTTAATTGGTCTAGCTTTTGTTAACCCATAGATTACTCAAACTTTCAAATTTTGGTGTCCGCTCCCAAAAGGTCATATTCTACCCTAATTAAACTATATAACATGCATCCGATTTTTTGAATTTGTTGTCCATTCTTGAAAGAAGGTTCCTACTTTTCACACTTACGGCTACCAAACATGCTGTTCACTTCAAATCCAATCCTTAATTTTCCGACCAAATCTACCTACGTCCATTTTTAACATCAAATTTCAAAATTCCTATCCTCATCCACCAAAAATTCAATATTTTTCTCCATTTTCGACATCATAAAGCTAGGATTTGGGATATATTTAAAGTTTTGTACTAGATCTATGTTGTGCGAATCCCCCTTTTTTTAATCAAAACAAAAGCTATAAAAGAAATTAATGTCTTGAAATATAACGGTAAAAAAACTTTTTTTTTATTTATTTATCATAATTTGGCATGCGCCTAACTCGCGTGCATGATGTTGATATTATTAACCACAAATCTACCAGGCAATCAAGCTTGAACAAGCTATATACAAATATATTTCATTTATAATGTGTTTGTTTCAGAAAAAAAAATTCATGATAAAGGAAAATATTTCCCAAAAATCGCTTTATAGGAAAATGTCTTTCTCTTTTCAAGTTAGATAATTTATTTTCTTATCGTTGACTAATCATTCCCACTCAACCAAACATGTGAAAATTCGAAAAATTAATTCTTGATTTTTTTTTTCACTCAAACAAATACATCTTTAGGCTCCATTAATTTAATGAAAAATGAATAACTTAGACAATATTTTCCTAAAAATAACTGCTTATATTGTTTATAAAAATGAATGGACAAAAAATATTTTGATTATCCGTGAAAATGTTTAAACATATATTATTGCCAATAATACAATTATTTTTCATTGATTAATCATCACAAGTGATTAATTCAAAGGAAAATGCTTTTCAAATTACTCATTTTCTTCCAAATAAATGGAGCCTTAAAGTACTTATCTCATATACAGAAATAAAAATAAAGAATCTACGCCAAATCAGAATTAAATTGAAATCAAATTTATGCTCCTTGCCATCTTTAACCTAATCTGAAAATTTTTATTCAGTTTTATTGATTTTTTTTTTGGTCGAACAGTTTTATTGATTTGCTAACTTTTCTTTTTCTTTCTCGAAGGTCAAATTAAATTCTTTTTTTTTTTTTAAATTTTTGCGTCGGCAAAGTCGGAATTTTTTAATTTGGGGGTCTGTTTTGGTGGAAATTTATGCTCTCTCTCTCTCCCCGCCCCCGTCTGAAGATGCAACCTCCGATGCCGACACTCGAATGATCGGCAGTCTCCGTCCGTCGGTTTGATGTCTGTTTCCGGCGCCGACACCGGTGATCGGAAGAGGAGCGACGGCGACAATGGCCGCAACTTCACGGCGTCCGGGAAGGCTCCGCCGCTCCTCAACCTCTTCTCCGCCCGCAACAGGCGGCCTCGCGCCAAAAACGGAGAAGGGCTGTGCGAGTCTTGCGGCGGCTCCGTCGCTAGGATCGGCTCCGGGTCGTCGGCGAAGAAGAGGGCCGGCCGCGGCGGTTGTCTTGGTGGTAAAGGTCGCGCCTTTTGTTTTGGCATGCCCGGGGCTCTGGATTCACCGTTCGCATCTCGCTCAAGCGACCCCAATGATCCCACGTTCACTCAGGAGATGATGAGCGATTCGTTGGAAAAGAACGATTTTTACTCCAAGGAATGCAATCCCCACTCGAGACGTTGACGTGGGGGTGGTTCTTGCTTGATTCGCAGCTGATGAGATTCTGGAAAGAAGTTTTGTTTCCTTTTATGGGGTCCTAGGCGGCCGGTGACGGTTGATGAGTTTATATCAACTGCGTCTGTGTTTGAGTAATTGATGAGCGTCTTTGAGCGATTGGAAGACAGAGGCTTTGAATTTTCAAGATGGTCTTTGCGTGCAGGGTCAAATTGTCACCGTAGGCTGATGGTTCAACAGGGGAGCTGAATGTGTAGAGGCCTTGAATTTTCAAGATGGTCTTTGCGTGCAGGGTCAAATTGTCACCGTAGGCTGATTGTTCGACAGGGGAGCTGAATGTGTAGAAATATGACTACGAAGGGTTAGTTGTTTGAACATTTCAATGACAGCAATATGGGACTAGGAACGATGGGAAAAAAGTTTGGTTTGGATGGAATTGAATCCAATGTTAATTGATGGCGTTGCAAGTCGATTGATGACTCGTAGTTTGGATGAAATTCATTGAAAATCGATTGATGAGGAATTCATTGAAAAAAACAAAATTTGGTTTCGATGGAATAATTCGTACAGTGGCTTTGAGCTCATGGATTGATGTACGTGGTGTTGCAAATCGATGATGACTCGTGGTTTCTTTGACAGTTTATTTGGACAGCTTGTCTTTCTGCAGTTCAATGGAGTGGGAACTTACTTAGTTGGGGTTTTCAGTGAGCGGCTTTGAGTGTTTTATGGCAATGTGGCATGAATAGGAAGACAAAGATTTTGGATTTTCAGATGGGTTTTGCGTGTTGGTGTCGCATTGTCACTTGGGTTGATTGTTCATTAGGAGAAGTGAATGTGGAAAACTCGAGAATGAAGGATCGGCTGGTTTGAACATTTCAGTGCCAGCAATATGGGAAATAGGAGTCATGGAAAAACATTTGGTATGGACAGAATGGAAGTCAAGACAAGACTTTTAAGGCATATTGTTTGGCAATGCAAATCAACAAGGCATTGTAATTTCTTCGACCTTCATTAAAACCACTTGTCTCCTCATTAGTTTGATGAGGTGGACAATTTAGATGCAGTTGGGGGACCACTGGGAAATCGGATGATTTCTTCGAGAAGAAGGTTGTACTCTGGCTTCACAGAGGTTGAGTTCCTTTATTTGTTTGCTGGTGGGACTTTGGTAATTTGTAGATAGCATTTGAACTTTCATGAAACTGGGTGATTCTGAGAGGAGGAAGTAGGTTTTTAGTGCCCGGTGTTTTTTTTTCTTTCCCTAAAGAAGGAACATAAAGAGATGTTTTAACCAATAAATGAGTAAACCATTATGTACATAATTATCTTTTATTTGAACCTAACCATCGTGGTGCATTTTATTTCTCTAATCTTCATCATTATTGCTGTCCATATTCCCTAGCACTAGTTATTTTTTATGGTATGTCCAGTTTTCGAGGATTTGGTTATCATGTGCCTGATCCATATATTTGTCTCTCAACTGAGGCAACTGCATAACTTTCCTACTTAAATATTCATATGGTTAGAGCATGCTCAACTGGACCAATAAAGCAGATACAGTGTTGGGAAAATGCCCTGAGATGCGAAATTGACTGTGATCAAGATATGAGTTGGTATAATATTTGTTCTTTTTATAACTGGGGCACCGCTCTCTTAGAATTTGCACCGCGAGGACGAGTCTATGCAGTCATTTGTTTGGTAAACTGCGAATAGTTAATATCAAAACATCTAGTTGTCTTGGGGATTCTGATACATGTAGAGCTTACACCTAGAGCTCTGGTAGATTTTTCATAGATGATCTGATTTTGGCCCTTCACGTCCAGAGATGTAGAAGATCTCAAATTCATAAGTAACAATGACCGGAAAAAGTTGGTTGACTGCTTCATTGAGAACTGCCATCCTTGTGTATGATATTCTGAAACTGGAAAGTGTTTGAGCAGCTGCTCAGAGAAATTGGTAGATTGAGAAGAAAACTAATATCATGATCACTGCTGGACATCGAGACTTCTCTTAATCTAGAAGTCAACCCAGATCGGCGAAGGCAGGGGAGAGTGATGTAATGATCGCCTAGCAAAATCTTGAACCATGGATTCATTAGTTCAGAGTCTTCGGACCCTAAAATAATTGAGATTGGACCACAGGGTCAGTGATTCCCATGCTTATAATGAGATTGAACACTTTCAGCAATGTGTTTGCCGGATGCAGTGAGCATCAGTGAGCACCGGACATTGTTGAACAAATGCAAAACAAGAAGGCTCGCAAGCAAGAAAGATCTGTCCAAGAATGGCTACTGTAATTTGTGGAACCACTTTATGTTATTTCGGGATACTTTGGATCCAAATGTCTTAACGTTGCTTCTGACTACCCAAAACGAAGCTTGGCATGCCCATATCAACAGGTCAGTAAAACCTCTCAAAGTGTTATTCGGGTTGCGTTGTCTTACATATGTCGGTTAAGATGGGAAGGGCACAGCAATATGAGATTTTCCCCAGTGGGCAGTATACCAGCAAATAAGAAACGGTGTCTTGCTGCTGTTATTTCAGAATCGTCGCCCGATTGTTACGCGTGGTTGTTAAGTGTTGCAATGATGGAGGTTTAAGTTTTGCAATCGATTTCCGCATACGTTTTCCGACTTTCAACAAAATCAAAAACCGAATCTCACACATACCCAATTTCTAGAGGCACGAGAAGTACTCAGCCAACAGTTTCCCAAGTGTAGAATGAAAACCGCTTCTTCGTTACATCCTGCATTTTACATCGGGTGATCCGATGGATTCACTGGGGACAGGGGAACAGAGGCAAGTGACTGAGTGAATGCATAGTTGGAGATTGGATTCTTTAACAGACATCTCGTGTCACGGCCTGATCCAAGTCCTGCAACAGCCATGTGAAAAGTGCGGTATGAGGCCTGAAAATGCTCTGAACATCATGCACTCTGTTCTCGGAACTCACTCGCACAGCAGTTTGGAAATTAATACGCATCCTAACCACAGAATCACTTCATTAATGCTGCTGAAAGGAATGTAACTTCATTGACAAGGTTCTTAAATGATAACTACGGATCGATTTCAGGCTGGAAGCACTACTTATGTAATCTATGATGTCAAATACCAAATAAATTTGCATCCGAGGATGAGTCATGAGGTGTCCTCAACCCTGATATTTATAGAATAAATTGATTTAATTAATATAGGTATATGTATATATGTCGCTCGAACATGGTTACTTACATCGATAATGTAACACATGGAAAGTCTCGACAAATTCACGCGCCATATCCATCTAAATACCAAGAAAATGGAAATATTTGTCGCTAATGGTCCTGTGCCACTTGACTCGACGGTCGCGGTACTCAAATCCTATGAAGTCCGTGAGCTATGCTCGACTTGGAAAAGGCTACCAAACTTACTGCACAAGATCATGCAGTACATGAAAACGTCGCAATTGCTGCTTTCAATTTCTGCCAGGCAAGAAACCACCCGGTAGAGCTATTGACTTAAACAACGAGACCAGGAGTCCCGCTCCACACGCTCACGCTTTCCCGAGTTTCGCTCGATGCGCGAGCACGGAGAGGACGACCCCTCGAAAATCTCAGAAGCTGTATCCAACTCGCCAACTTGTGCAGATCGGTTTCCTCCCAGGTTAAGAAACTATAATCCGGACAAGAGAGAGAGAGAGAGAAAGCAAGAAGATAAAATTGCAAACTGGGATGGGATGATGCAGTTCAAGATCAAGTTGGTACTGATTGGCTGGGGATCTGACAAGGGGAGGAGGGGGCACACGTGAGCGCCATAACCTCCCCCATTCACTCGCCGGTATTCCTCGGTCTCCATACGTGGGGGACAATGCCAAGGCCAAGGCCATGCCCATGCCCATCTGCACTCGAATCAAGTTCCATGATAATTAATACTGATAAAAAAACCAAGGCCTGCCCTTCCTTCTTTGCAGTCTCTCTCTCTCTCTTCTCTGGTCGCATCTTCTCTCTCGTCCGCCTTTCCGCAACGGGAAAGGGATATCTCCGCATCTCCCACACAGTCCCCTGCAACTGGGCTCGCCCCCCCTTTTTCTTATCCACCTTTTGTGTGTATTTTAATGATATGAAAGGACCCCACTCGGAGATCTTGTCGTTTATCCCAAGTGGGTAATCGTAGTGGGTACTGCGTTCTTGATTTCGTTTTCCTTTCTCTTTCCCTGCTTTGCTTTTCACCCCATTCTTTAATGGGGAGGAATCGGTATTGATTAAAAATAGAAACTTTTTGTGGGCGCCTGACTGAGCCTCGGCTAATAACATCACGGGTTCATGCTAATTATAGCTGTGAACCAAACTCTCTCTCACATCATCCAAGCATTGGAAACTGTACTCGAGTCCTCCCGTTTCTTTTTTTTTTCTGAAGTTATGTTATCTTTCTTACTCTTGGGTCTGCCTTGTGAGTGGTCATTGGATGGAGCTGGAGTGAGATTCATCAAAGGGGAGGTAAAAAAATCGAAAATAAAAAGATGGGTGAGTTCGATTTGAGTGGTCCCTTCAAGTATAGTCTTGTGAGAGGAGGGGGACAGAGAAGGCGGTGATCGAGGTTTTGGTTCGATAAATTTGTGTTGGGGGGTTCTGTTTGTCGTTCAAAAGGGTGTTGTTCCCTTCGCTTCCTGGGATTCTTCAAGTTTCCAAGCTCTTCTTGAAGCTGCTCTCTTTCGGCTACCGTTTCTGTTGGCTGAGGAGAAAAGCTTTCTGCGCTTACTGGGCTTCCTTCTCGGAGTTTACCAAGGTGCAAGAACGTTCATTTTTTAGCTTCACTAAGTTTTAGCTTCACTAATTGTTTCTACATGGCTGTGTGACTTAGGCACTCGTAGCTTTTATGCTGTTCTGTTTCAGTTGGTAATTCATTTTATGTATAAAAAGAAGTTTGTTTATTTCGCTGTAGCTGTCGGTCTTTGATCTGTAAGAATTTGCTTAATGAAAGCGTAAGGCGTATGTCATATTCAGGACATTTTTATCATAACTGTGGGATATCTGTCATCTTGCTCTAGTTTACTCTGGAATTGTAAACTGTCTCGAGCTTCAGTTTCCAGTGCTCCATAAAACTTAGATCAAATATGGGGTGACCGTTTATCTGACTAGAGAGCTGGTAATGAAATGTTGCACATTGTTTTGCATATCCAGTACTGAAGTACTCTATTGCTATATCTTTATAGAGCCTCTTCAGAACATATTGGTATGTGCTTATTATCCATTTGCCAAATCCTACTGGAGTTTGGGCAGAGCAAATTCATGCGGCCATCTGAATCAGTATTTATCAGTTCTTGGAGTTAGTTATATTTTTGTGCTCTGAGCAGATTTGATCGAAGATGTCTTCTTCAAGACCCAGCCAGTCATCCAGCAACTCAGCGAGGTCGAGGCATAGCTCGAGGATAATAGCTCAAACCACTGTAGATGCTAAGCTGCATGCTGATTTTGAGGAGTCTGGTAGTTCCTTTGACTATTCAAGCTCAGTACGAGTGACTGGCACCCCGAGTGGAGATCAGCAACCAAGATCTGACAAAGTAACAACGGCTTACCTCCATCAGATACAGAAAGGGAAGACTATCCAGCCATTTGGTTGCCTTATTGCATTGGACGAGAAAACTTTCAAGGTCATTGCATACAGTGAGAATGCACCTGATATGCTGACCATGGTTAGCCACGCAGTTCCAAGCGTTGGGGACCAGCCAGTCCTCAGGATCGGGACTGACGTTAGGACCATATTTACTGCGCCAAGCGCATCTGCTCTTCATAAGGTCTTTGGATTTGCGGATGTTTCTCTGTTGAATCCCATCTTAGTCCATTGTAAAACTTCTGGAAAGCCCTTCTATGGAATTGTCCATAGAGTGACTGGAAGCATAATCATCGATTTCGAACCTGTGAAGCCTTATGAAGTCCCTATGACAGCTGCTGGAGCTTTGCAGTCATATAAGCTTGCGGCTAAAGCCATTGCGCGCTTGCAGTCTTTGCCTAGTGGGAGTATAGAGAGGCTTTGTGACACAATGGTTCACGAAGTCTTTGAACTAACGGGTTATGACAGGGCTATGGCATATAAGTTCCATGATGATGACCACGGTGAAGTAGTCTCAGAGATAACAAAGCCAGGCCTGGAGCCATACCTGGGTCTGCATTATCCTGCCACGGATATTCCTCAAGCCGCACGGTTTCTGTTCATGAAGAATAAGGTCCGCTTGATTGTTGATTGCCGGGCAAAACACGTGAAGGTGCTTCAGGATGAGAATCTGCCCTTTGATCTCACCTTGTGTGGTTCAACCCTGAGGGCCCCACACACTTGTCATATGCAGTACATGGAAAACATGGACTCTATCGCTTCTCTGGTTATGGCGATTGTCATCAATGAGGATAATGAAGAAGGCGACGGCCCCAACTCTGTGCAGCCTCAAAAAAGAAAGAGACTTTGGGGTCTAGTAGTTTGCCATAACACGACTCCAAGGTTTGTTCCGTTCCCTCTTCGGTATGCCTGTGAGTTTCTTGCCCAGGTGTTTGCCATCCATGTCAGCAAGGAGCTTGAGTTAGAAAATCAAATGATTGAGAAAAATATCTTGCGTACGCAGACGCTCTTGTGCGATATGCTGATGCGTGATGCACCTCTAGGCATTGTGTCTCAGACCCCAAATGTGATGGACCTTGTTAAATGTGATGGTGCTGCCCTTCTGTATAAAAGCAAGACATATAAGCTGGGAGTAACTCCGAATGATGCACAATTGCATGGCATTGCATCGTGGTTGTCTGAGTACCATATGGATTCCACGGGATTGAGTACAGATAGCTTGTATGATGCGGGATTCCCGGGGGCTCTTGCTGTTGGTGACATTGTTTGTGGGATGGCTGCTGTGAGAATAAGTGAAAAGGATGTGATTTTCTGGTTCCGCTCACCGACTGCCTCGGACATTCGTTGGGGTGGAGCAAAACATGATCCTGATGAGAAGGATGATGGTAGGAAAATGCATCCAAGGTCATCCTTCAAGGCTTTTCTTGAAGTCGTCAAGACAAGGAGTTTACCTTGGAAAGACTTTGAAATGGATGCAATCCACTCGCTGCAGCTTATCTTGAGGAATGCCTTTAAAGAAAATGAAGCAATTGACATGAACACCTCAACCATCCATACGAGGCTTAATGACCTTAAAATCGAGGGGATTCAAGAATTGGAAGCAGTGACGAGTGAGATGGTCCGTCTGATTGAAACAGCCACGGTACCGATTCTGGCTGTCAATGCTGATGGGCTGGTTAATGGTTGGAATACAAAAATTGCTGAGCTAGCTGGTCTGTCTGTTGAGAAGGCATTAGGGAAGCATTTCCTCACACTGGTGGAGGATTCTTCTGTCGATATAGTGAAGAAAATGTTACATATGGCATTACATGGTATGTCCAACTCCGAGTTTCAATATGATGTGTTATGAAATCTGGGCACATGTTTCAGTACTGTACTTCTTCAGACTGATGGTTGATGGCATAGATATTGTGCCTGTTTGTAGAATCAGCATGTGTCCTTGGTAAAGGGGATGCACCTCATCTGTAAATTAATTCTTCCTTTGTGCTTGGAATTCATGAATATAGTTATTTACATCGTTCTACCTTCTTTCATTGCAGGCAAGGAAGAGAAGAATATCCAGTTTGAGATTAAAACACATGATTCTAGAGCTGACTCTGGCCCAATCAGCTTAATTGCGAATGCCTGTGCTAGCAGGGACATTCAAGAAAATGTTGTGGGTGTGTGTTTCGTCGCTCAGGACATTACTGGTCAGAAAATGGTCATGGACAAGTTCACTAGAATTGAGGGTGACTACAAAGCGATTGTGCAAAATCCGAACCCCTTGATACCCCCAATTTTCGGAACAGATGAATTCGGCTGGTGCTCCGAGTGGAATCCAGCTATGGCAAAACTGACTGGGTGGAAACGGGAAGAAATAATAGATAAAATGCTACTGGGGGAGGTTTTTGGGATGCACATGGCATGCTGTCGTCTCAAGAATCAAGAAGCTTTTGTTAATCTCGGGGTAGTGCTTAATGGTGCTATGACTGGCAAAGAGCTGGAGAAGGTTCCGTTTGGTTTCTTTGCTCGGGGTGGGAAGTTTGTGGACTGCCTACTATGCGTGAGTAAGAAACTTGACGGAGAGGGTTCGGTGACCGGAATTTTTTGCTTCTTGCAGCTCGCGAGCCCAGAGCTGCAGCAGGCACTTCATCTCCAACGGTTAACTGAACAAACTGCCTTGAAAAGGTTAAAACAATTAGCTTACATGAAAAGGCAGATTCGAAACCCTCTATCTGGGATAATATTTTCTCGCAAATTGCTGGAGGAAACTGAGTTAGGACTTGAACAGAAGCTGTTGCTACATACCAGTGCTCAATGCCAAAGCCAGCTGGGCAAGATCCTTGATGACTCAGATCTGGATAGCATCACTGACGGGTATGATTGCTTGATACACATAAATAATGACTGAGCATATTTCATTTTGCAATTTCATAGCTCATCCAGTGTAGAATGTATTCATGCTCTGAAATCTCCACTCTACCTTGTGTTCCTGTTTGCTTGGAAGGATAGATTTCCAAAATATTCACTTTTCAGGGGAAATAAAGTTATGAAATACACAAGGTTTGAGTCTAATTTCTTTCAGAGGCACTGTTGTTGATATTTGGTGGTTGTGTTTTCCTTACCCTTCTGGTGGTGTGTTGATTTGTTCTTTCTCTGGTCGTGGATGTGTTTGCTTTTTCTCCTTCTTCAAATGAAAATTTGCAGCAGTGATTGAATCAAACCTACTGAAGCTTAGACAGCTCTGATCTGTTGAGATGTGTTTTTCCCATATGCTTGTATTGCCGTGTCTGGTATATTGGATGGGGATGTATTTATCACCAAGTATACTGTTTCTCAAAAGTAGCAAAGTCTAGATCCATAATGATGCGGTGAAAGAAGAATGAAAGATTGGTCCCATCCTGTTTTCTAATTCTGTATTTCCATTTGGTGAGCTGATAGCTTAGTGTGTCATTCTTTTTCCTCTTTTCTATTAGCTAATTCTTTATTTGTCTCAACAGATACATGGAATTGGAAATGGTTGAGTTTACTCTCCATCAAGTCTTGGTGGCTTCCATGAGTCAAGTCATGATAAAAAGCAATGGAAAGGGTGTACGAATTGTCAATGATGCAACGGACGAAGCCATGACCGAAACTCTGTACGGGGATGGTCTCAGGCTTCAACAGGTCTTAGCAGATTTCTTGTCGATATCAATTAACTACACCCCGACAGGAAGCCAACTCGTTATTGCAGCTCATTTGACCAAAGATCACTTAGGAGAATCTGTTCAACTTGCACACCTGGAGCTAAGGTAATGGAGACATTCTGTTCTCACGTTAACTCGTGCACCTGTTTTTATGCACGCAATTCTCTGTTTATTCAAGTTGGCAATAGATGGCCAGAAATTGAAATTGAGCACCCTGTTTCAAACGAATTCTGCAATTTAATACTTCAATTTGAATCAGATTGACCTATGCTGGTGGTGGGATATCAGAAGCGTTGTTGAACCAGATGTTTGAAAATGATGGAGAGATATCTGAGGAAGGCATCAGCCTGCTTATCAGCAGAAAGTTGGTGAAGCTAATGAATGGAGATGTGCAGTACCTGAGGGAAGCCGGAAAATCCACCTTCATCATATCTGTTGAACTCGCCGTAGCTAATAAGTCTGGGTCTAGTTCGAAGGGAAAAAATTAACATGTGCAATTGTTCTGTACAGCTGATGAGAGTTCGTGTCATGTCATGTACCGTGCATCTAGCGAAGGTTCATTTTACTTGTTTTCTCCAGTCTGTTTCAAGTTAATTGAACTCTTTTTGACTCTGATGTCTTTTTCTCTTCTAAGGGTTATTTAAGGTTTATCAGAAAACCCAGTGTAAGACTAGGTGTATGTTTTCCGGTTTTGTTGCTGAGAGGAAAGAAGAGAAGGGGATGTTCTAAGGGTTAACTATTGTCAAACACTGTTTTCGTTGCTGTTAAAGTTTGCTTGAGAAAGATGGCTGTCGCTTTTTGGTGAATTCCAAAGAAAGAGAGGAAGCATGACAACACTTTTAGAATTGTGAAATTAGAGTTATGGGAACTCAGACTTCTCATGCACACTTAATGTCGGTTCGGAACTGCGGAACAAGTTAAACGCGAAATGCATGATACAGGTTCTTGCACCTACAGAGCCAATATTCCAGTTCAAAAATCTATCTAAGCAACATTTATAAGTGTTGGCGGAACCCAATTGTGAGTTCGGTCTCCTCTCACATCCCCGGAAGCATACCACTGACAAATGAGCTAAAAGTTTTCTCGCCAAACTTCACTTACATGCGCTGACGAGCAGTTCTGGGCTATTTTTACTTTTGTTGACATATAAGTTATAATGTATTCATGATTGCTGTTGTAATATGATTCAGAAGTGAAGGGTGTAATGTTAAATAGCATACGTATCGAATTTCTTTTCTCAGCATGTAACGGTGACATACAAAGAACAATGAAACGTGGAGAACACGCTGAATATGTATATGAGAAGCACCCGTCTTTGCTCATGTCTCGTTTTTTTTTTTTCCCGATCATCTCCTCTGAGTCTACAAAGAGAATCAAGACAGGCAAGGAAAGACCAATATCTGATCGGGCAATTTAATTTTCTGAGAGCCTTTTGAACTTGATTCGTTCTTGAGCTGGGAAGATGAAATCCATCAAATGGCCCAGAAATTCAGGAGCTCCAGCAGTAAGGAAGTCCATGTCTTCATAAGCCGCCATATGTAAAGCTAGTTAGAGCATGCATTCTGCATTGGCTCCCTGAGAAATTTCATTGTTTCATTGAGCTGGTCAGTCTAGTTGATGAACTGGTATATCAAGCTGTACCACGCTGCAGTAAAGCATCTACAACTGATGGCAATATGTGACTTACACCGAGATATAAAGTCTAGGGCTCAGACGGCGGTCATACTTGAATAAAATGGTACAGCAGGGAGCAGGCTAGCCAGGATAACATAACTCAATTAGTTTAGGTGTTTACCTTTTTTTCTTTGTTTTTCTTTTGGTGGGAAAAGCGCATTTAGATTTTGCCAATTTAATTGTACTCAGGAGCTCATTAGAAGATATCGAGTCAGAGATGAGCACGGAGTCACATACACATGGACTGTCCTCGACTTATGATCATTCGACATTCCTTTCACATTGGAAGTTGCAATATGAAATACTTAAAAAACTGAAGTGCGACCAATTGATGGAAGTGATCCGTATGTATACGAATTTAAACTTTCAAGACATCTAACCTCCATCTTTATTATGGTTTTGCATCATATATGTCAAGGTTAGTACAATATTGGTCATTATTTTCACTTCCTAAATATATATCTTGCAAGAACGGCTGGGCAAAAGAAAGTATCTTGCAAGAATGAACTCTAAGATCCATGAGATCCTGTCAGACAGCACCTTTGGTAATGCAATAAAGCTTGAGCTTCAGCTGCGTCTCTTTGGCAAAATCTTTTAAGCCAGAGTGCGGCAAGTAGGTGCACTTTTGAGTAGTCTTTGATCCTAAGCTTCTTCCATATGTGTTATCTTTTTCCCCTTTAATGTTGAGGGTCATCGATAACAATGCTCGGTTTTCACCAGTACTCCTTGCAGGAACATACTCCACCCCTGAAATGGTGAAATCTAACTCGATCCCTTACAATAATTTCTCGACTAAATGCTTGTGAAACAAACTTTGCAAATGAGTGGCAGTCTCTGCATATCCTCAGATTCTTCACTATCCGGATATTAGTTCCATCAGGAGTTCCTGCCAGTCCAAAAGTAATTGCCAGTTTCTCGCTGTGATACTTACTGGAGGACTCCAGATGCCCTTCACATGTCAAGTCAGGCATGATCACTTGAAACTTACTATTCACATAACCAGCCAAACTGGCCCTGTAAATTACTTCCTCTAGCTTACGATAGATTTCGTCTCGATCAGGATGTGACTGATCATCCACAAAAAATCTATGAACCTGGTTGCCAATTTCAATCCAGCTCCAACCAGGAGTCGTCCTAATCCCTTGGCTTTTGATTAACCTTCTCATTCTTGCAACACCTCGCTTGTCATTGCATTCGGCATATATTGTAGCAAGAAGTATACAGTCCCCTGCATTACATGCTCCAAGCTGGACCAGATTCTTAATGGCAATCTCCCCTATGAGTGCATTTTGGTGGATCTTGCAAGAACCTAGAAGAGTTCGCCAAATGACAGGATCAACCAGAAAAGGAGAGGTTCCTATGATTTCTAGCGCCTTTTCAAGCTTCCCAGCACGTCCATACAAATCAACCATGCATCCATAATGCTTAATTTCTGGCTTTAGGTTGAACTTAGAGCTCATCATGTGGAAAAGCTCAACACCCTTGTCCAAAAGGCCTCGGTGGCTACAGCCCAACAGCAGTCCTAGGAAGGTGATGGAGCTTGGCTGCACACCTTCTCTCAACATCTGCCTGAATAATAAGACAGCTTCATCCGCACACCCATTCACTCCATACGCGGTGATCATGGAATTCCACGTGAAAACATCCCGTTTCGACATCCCATTAAAGACAAAAAGAGCCCCGGCCAAGTCACCACATTTCCCATACAGGTCGATAAGAGCATTTGCAACATAAATGTTCCCCAAAAATCCCTCTCGGCTAGCTCTTCTATGCAATTCAACTCCCATATTTAATGCCCCCACGTGAACACAGCACGAGAGCAATCCCACCAAAGTGAAGCCATCGACACCTACATTTTCTTTCCTCATCCGACGGTACAACCCCAATGCCTCATGGTGCAGACCAGCCTGAGAGTAACAGGAGATCATGGAATTCCAAGAAACCAAGTCCCTCTCAGACATACCTTCAAACACCTTCTGCGCGACCTCAACCAACCCATTCCCCACGCAACACCTCATCAGGTTCGTGCAAACCATGACATCCATCTCATACCCAGATCGAATCACGGTGCCATGAATCTCTCTACACTTTTGTTCATTCCCAACTCTCTCACACGCCTTGAGCGCGAACGAGAAAGAGTGGCTATCGGCGCAAGAAAAGGAAGACCCAAGCATGCCGTTGTAGTAAAGAAGGGCCTCCCGAGGGGATGCGCCGACAGCAAAGCCTCTGATGATGGAGCTCCAATCGTGGGTCTGCGGGCATTCGATGCGGTCGAACAGAGTCCGGGCATAGGCCAAGCAACCCGAGACAGAGACGGCGCAGAAGTGGAGGAGCTTGCCCGAGATGGAGGGGTCGCTCTGGAGGCCGTGGACGAAGACCCGCGCGTGGATGGCCTTGAGCCTCCTGAGGCTGTTGCATCCTTGCAGGAGGGCGAGGACGGTTTGCGCGGTTGACATGCGAGCATGGTCCGACACAATGATGAGCTGCGTGTGTTTCAAAAACCAAGAGACTGATCTTTATTGGTCATTTGACCTCTTCAGAAAATTGTTCAAGTTATTACTAGTATGTCATAGATTAATTTGAACGCAATTAATTTCAAGAATGGGCTTCCACACTTTGTAAGGAGATATGACAAAAATTTGAGAGTAAGAATTAGAATATGAATAAAGTAGAATTGACAAAAAAAAAAAGAAAAAAAAAAGCTAGATCTCTTCTCGTCACTTGAGATGTGAGCAAAACTCCCGGAACCCGAAAGCCTAGATCGATTCGGCGTGACTTTTGACCCAAATAGGCTCCGGCGGGGATTTTGGTCCTAGCTTCAAAATATATGTATTTTAATAATATAAAATATAAAAGTATAAAGGATATATTGTCTGAACACCTTAATAAAGTCATAAATAATTTAAAAAGATAGTATTAAAATCAAATGAGTGAAAAATGGTGCGTCCACAGTGGTTGGACTAGAAAAAGTGGCAACAAAGATTGAAAGAAAAAATCCTAACTTTTTTAGGCTAAAAACAGCCTCTAACGCCAATGCAAGTAGCTTTTGAGTAGCAACTTACTAAAATTGCCTTTATTTCAAAATTTATCGCAAATGTTATCTAGTAAAGTCACATAATTATTTCAAACTTATTTGATGGATAATTAGCTTGAAACTTGAACTCAATAAATTGTTTGTGAGATTACCTTTTCCTAAGATTACTTGTATAATTTTTAAAGTCCAAGACAAATTTAATTATAATCGAACATTTTCAGCAACAAACAATATTTGAAGCACAACTTCTCATTTTATATGATTGCCAGATTTTAAAGTTTTATTATAATTGATCTTAACTATATTTCAATCTAATGTTGCGGTTATGTACATTTTCTAGTTGAAGATCTGCACTACACAAGAAAAATTATGGAGAAGTAGAGGAAATCACTGAAATTGAAGGTGCGGATTGGTTGGGGTTGAAATTTAAAGTCCAAAAATCTGTCATGGCTAATCTTTTGTAATTATTGAGTATTAATATAAACTGAAGCGATAGGATTTGTTAATACCAGAAAAAGTAATAGGATTCTTAACTATCACTATTATAAAGTTATGTTTGAGACATCTATATTTTTTCAATTTCATTTTATTTAAAAATTGAATTATTGGAATAAATTATAAACTGTGATCTTGCAAATAGACTAAGATATATATTTTATACTATTGTTTTCTCTTTAAAATTAAGTGAATGTCTTTATTAAGTGAAATTTATTTAATTAATAAAGTAAGCTACGTATAAATAATATTCATGTGGTAATATATCCTCAACCAGTTTTCGTTCTTTTCGTTAAACTTCATCACACATTTTGTTGGGCCTAAACAGTGCAAGGCCCAAGGAATGTAGTGACATTGAAAGAGAGAAGGCCCAACTGAAGCTATACGGCCCACGTAGTGAACCTCGAGCTAAAATCGTAGTTCAGCTTGGCCTCTAAGTTGCATTGTGTTAAACTGAAGATTAGCCAAAAAGATTTATAACTAAATTGGTACAGTTGAATGGTTAATGACTTAATTGGTTGCCGTACAATATGTTTAAGATTTTTTGGGTAATTTCTCCTTAAAAAACATTTATGAGGTTTTGACATTTGCAGCAATATTCATCTTTAGACAAAATTCCTAAACCAAAATTTTCACGAACATAAATTTCACATGTCCATCACACGATTGCTGCGGTGTAACCGGCCAATCCACAATACCCGTGTAAATGTATGTCATCTTAATTGGAACTTAAATGTTGAAAATATTCACTTTTCATTGACTTGTCATGCCACGCAATTCGATTATCATATAAAATTCATTCTCCTCTGCTACATCATATTTCTTCTTTTCTTTTTCCTTGCCATGCTACCGATCCCCATCGTGTCCTCAATGGATGCGGCCGCTCCCCCAACCAACACCATTGATGCGCCCCACAATTTGCACAATAATGTCTCAATCAGGCGTCAAGCTCAAAGCTGCAACAACGCTTGACTAGATCTGGTGTCGAGCTTGAACAATTCTGACATGACTCAAGAAGGATGCTGCGATGAAGCTTGACCATATTTGATGTCGAGCTCGACATGACATATGCCATCATCGTGGGCTCATAAGTCAGAAGAAACCGAGTCACTCTCAGACATACCTTTCAAAGACATTCTACGCGACCTCGACCAACCCATTCCCCGCATAGCACCTCGTCAAATTCGTACAAACAATGACATCTACCACATGCCCAGATCGAATCACGGTCCCATGAATCTCTCTATGCTTCCGTTCGTTCCCAACTCTCTCACACGCCTTCACACAAACGAGAAAGAGTAGCTATCGGGGCAAGAAAAGGAAGATCCGAGCATGCCGTTGTAGTAAAGAAGGGCCTCCTGAGGGAATACGCCGCCGGCAAAGCCTCTGATGATGGAGCTCCAATTGTGGGTATCACGTATTCAATGCGGTCGAAGAGGGTCCGAGCGTAGGCCAAGCAACCCGACACCGAGACGGGGCAGAAGTGGAGGAACTTGCCCGAGATGGAGGGGTCGCTCTGGAGGCCGTGGATGAAGACCCGCGCGTGGATGGACTTGACCCTCCCGAGGCTGTTGCATCCTTGCAGGGGGGCGAGGATGGTTTGCGCGGTTGACATGCGAACATGGTCCGACGCAATGCTGAGCTGAGTGGGCATCGAAGCTCAAGAGACTGATTGTAATTGGTCATTGATCTTGTGTACTGTCCAATAACATGGGTAACTTTCTTTTGTTTAGCTGAAAAATCAATTGAATCCACATGATTATTGGACAAAAAGAGCTCATATGAAAGATATGTATAATCATCGTGCCAAGCCACGGCCAGATAGCCCGACATACTAATTGTAAAAGGGTACGCAATGATGACCCCACTTTCTTTATTGGATAAGTACATCTCGACCATCCAATTTTTGGGACCCACAAAATGGACGTTTGTAACGGGCTCGAGTCCATATAAGAATTATCCAATTACACAGACATGTGATGGGTTATGCATTGAGGGGATGGAGTGATGATACCAAGGACACGGCACTGGATTTTTCGTTATCATTAAGTCGATGCTCATCCATGAAGTTGATCACTCATATGCTCTTTTCACGGGCTATGCACATGTGTATTGGGCAAGACTCTCGCCATGTCCAACTCATGTATAATCTTATCGCGTTTTTGTTTAATGTAAAAGGAAAAAAAATTAATACAGTTTATGTTCAATCCTAGGTAAGGCAACTCGCCACTTGCATAAGAAGAGGGGAGTGGAATCTAATTTGCCAACTTATCCTGATCAAGTTGGATACAATAATTAGTCAATGCCAAAGCCATGATTACTAAAGTGCTTGTTGTTGTTTTAATTGGGATCACAAGGTGGGCAAGACTCTCGCCATGTTTGTATAATCTTATCTCATTTTTGTTTAATGTAAAAGGAAAAAAATTAATATAATTGATGTTCAATCCTAGATAAGGCAACTCGCCGCTTGCATAAGAAGAGGGGAGTGGAATCTAATTTGCCAACTTATCCTGATCAAGTTGAATATAATAATTAGTCAATGCCAAAGCCATGATTACTAAAGTGCTTGTTGTTGTTTCAATTGGGATCACAAGGTGGGCAAGACTCTCGCCATGTTCAACTCACGTATAATCTTATCTCGTTTTTGTTTAATGTAAAAGGAAAAAAATTGATACAGTTGATGTTCAATCCTAGGTAAGGCGACTCGCCACTTGCATAAGAAGAGGGGAGTGGAATCTAATTTGCCAACTTATCCGGATCAAATTGAATACAATAATTAGTCAATGCCAAAGCCATGATTACTAAAGTGCTTGTTGTTGTTTTAATTGGGATCACAAGGTGGGTTGTTGCTTTCATTGTGAACATTAATTGAGGATGATGGTGACTGGCTTAATTTATTAGTTTCTTAAATTAATGCTGATAACAAGTTTAGAGCAAGCAAGATTGAGATGCTAGAATGAGTCGCCTTCACGTTCTATTTTTTGTTTCATGATGCAACGTGGATTCTTTCTCAACAAGCATCTAGTAATGTAAAGAGGCCCGTGAAAACATAAGATAACGAAGGAAAATACTTTCCATTTTACATTTGGGGAAAATAGTTAGTTTTCTTATATTTTGTAATATGTTGAAAAGCATATAAAACTCTATCTTACAATAGAAGGTGAAGAAGCTACCAAGTGTTCGTGGTCAGAGACTCATTACATTTGAAAGAAGGATTTTTTTAATTCAAAACAGGACATTTATTTTTCTAATTTTATGCGCATTTATTTTCTTTTGATTATAAATGTTTTTCCATTGATTAAAATGTGAAAGTTCGGCTAATTAATTCATGAAAAGCTCCTCCGATGAAACAAACCCACACATAGTAATCCCTAATCGAGACTTGCACATTAGAAAAGTATAAATCTCATAGTTATTTCTCTAATCTAATCGTTCTTTTGAGATATGATTATTGAAAAATAATTGGGATTGGAGAACACCCATTAATCATAAAGTTGATTTCTCTATGACCTTCAGACCGGAAAGATAGATTTAGTTTGGAAATCAGAAGATAAACTTACATTCCCATTAATAGCTTCACATTGCATTTAACAAGAAAAGAAAAGAAAAAACATAAATTTGATGGTATTAAATTAGGGAAATATGAAATGCTTTGTTGGACATTGGAATATGTCCGACTTGGCATTTTGCCAAGAAATTGTTGTGGAACAATCCTTACAATCTCACCACTGCTGCCTTCGAAAATAATTAATAGGAATAAGGAACGCCAATGCACGGATAATCACCATTGACCAACAACGGGCACATTGACCGATTCTGCATCGATTGATGCAAATATTTATTTATTTTTATCTTAAGTATAATATTATTTTTCCCTTGCGAAAATTTAGGTCAACACGAGCATTCAGAAGAATACAACGAACATGGCCTTAGATTCCGACATCGAGCGAGCAGTAAATGGATGGAACTACGAGGTCTGGATCCAATCAAATGATGTCTAGAGCTGTCAATTCAATTGCGAAGTTCTTACTTCTTCTCTCTAATATTCAAATGCATCTATGGCATTTAGCTTACCAAAGCTACCACGGTCCTGCTTGAGTTTCTGCTAGCTATGCGGCAGAAACTATGCGGCTCCTTAAGCTACCTTGGTTAATAATTAAGTCTAACTAAATTTCTTAAAAAACGAGCATACATATATACTCATGGTTTTTGCGATTCTCGCATAAATCTTGAGGTACATATTAAATACTGTCGCAAACTACTCAAAGATTCTACATTGATATTGAACAAATTCGGATAGAATTAGATCATTTTATCTCAAATTTTGAGTCCCTTGATCGCGATTTGCCACTATGATTACCTATTTATGCCTTACCAGAGTTGCATATTTTCCATATAGACGGCTGATTTAAGTTTGCTAACTCACCAGATCTTGTTTGAGGACAGGATAGAGAGGGAAGACAAGTTTTATTTTGTTTGATAAGTTAGACAGGTTGGAGCAGGTTTTTTATTTACGTATTAGATCCGTCATACAAAAATACAAGTTTTCTAAGGAATTCCTAAAGTTGACTTCAGTAGCCCAAAGTAGTAATATCTTCCAACCTTTTTTTGGTGGCTCAAAGCCTCTTTCATTCAATATAAAGGGTACACAAAGATTACAAACATGGGGTTTTTGCGACTAACGAAAATAATAATTCTTAGAGGAGTAGAATGGAAATTGCATTGTCAAACTTGATTTTATTTGAGGGTCAAATCAAACTTGAATTGAAGCATATGTAGTTTTACAAGGAGATTAGCTCTTGGGGGCAAGCTTAGCCTTGATCATCTTGACCTCCTTGGCATCAATTTGGAATGCCTTGGCCAACACGTCGTCAGGCACTGTGGGCTTGGCCGCAAACAGTGCAGTCGCGATGGCTTGAGTCCCTGGCAATTGGCTGTTGAATGCCGCGATGACGGCCGCGGGGGCATGCTGGACATTCTTTTGGAAGTGGACCAAACCCCTAGGGAACACAAAGATCTCGCCCGCCTTAATGGTCTTAGCAACGAGGACGTTAGCAGTGGTTATGAACCCAACGTATAGCTCCCCATATAGCACAAACACTATCTCGGTGGCTCGTGGGTGGGTGTGGGGTGGGTTGAGGCCGAAAGGAGCATAGTCGATGCGGGACAAGGACACGCCGAGGGTGTTGAGGCCTGGTATCTTTCCAACATTGGCCGCAGTCACTAGAGAGCCTAAGGTGTTGTTGGTGAGTCCAGGTTTGGCCAGGCCGTTGAAGAAGAAGTCCGTTTCGTTGAAATCCGCTTTGCAAGGAAATCCATTGACTTTCACATCTGTTCATCACCATACTATGAATCATATGATGTCTTAAATGTGCATATTATTTGATCCGTGAGAAAAACTTATGAGCTCTATACTAACGTCAGAAATAGTTTGGCTAATGAAACGAGAAAGAGTACAGATATAAAGTTCCTGTCATGGAGAAGTATAAGAGAAAACAAGCCGTGTACATGATAGAATTAATGTCTAGGGTTTATTGATACTTGTCTGGAGTAATCGGTAATTTAAGAAGAAGACTATAAGAAATGTGCATAGACAAGCTTATATGCTCTTACTGGAAGCGAGATCGGCGACACAGACATCTTGGAGCATATCAGGATCAGCAGAAACGACGCCCAGGACGATGGCGAAGCTCATGATTGTAACAACAGTAGCCACCATTCTTGGACCGATCTCCATTGATAGTGGCGTGCAAAAGGGAAGCGAAGAAGAAGAAGGCTTCAATGGGCAAATGGTGTCTTCTTCTCAGCTTGGAGTGGAGTACTTATAAGGGAGAAACAGCACATGTCAGGCGTTGACTTTTGAATGCGGCTACAATATCAAACCGCATAGCATGAAACATGGCTACTAGCCCCAAAGAAAAAGCCTTCTCAAACTAAAATAAATGACCAACCAAAAAAAGAAGAAGAAAAACTCAAATAATTTATTACCAATTAATTGGAAAGGAGAAAAAACAGCTTAAAATTTCTTTAATGATTAAACTCAGCAAAACTATGAAAATGAACTTTTATAATAATTCCTAGCTCCTCTGTCATTTTTATGCTTTTCTATTGATGGAAAAGAAGAAGGGCCTCAAAACTTGAATGACGGAATGACATGCCAAACTTCTTTTATAAGGCTCCTTTTAACAAGTCAGAAATTTTCTCTGACAAGGTCGACAAAGTGCCCTTGAGGGCTGGTTCTGTCATGAATCCGCTATCGTTATCATAACGTTATTTCCTGCTATTTTTTGACCCCGTCTTTTTTACTATGAAACAAATGCTTTACAGACTAAACTTATGCAAAGTTAGTTTACGATTATGAAGTGACTTTGTAAATTTCTTATAGTGCTTCAATGTAACAATACTCATCTCGAATGCCCACTTACACATTAGTATATCATTTAGGAAATTAATTCCACAAAAGCGATCACTATCACCACTCTCTATCTATATATATACATATATCAAGATTCAATTCTGACTCCAGATATGCTTGCGAGTTGCATCAAAATCATGGTTACTTTTGTGTGCATCTCTAAATTCATTACATACAGAAAAATACACATCTTAATTTGGCACGCAGCACCCTAACAAAAGATTTATGCACATGGAACCTACTAGGGCATATGGCATATGCTTTGTAGCAGTTTGATGGAATACATACCATTTGCTCGAATGCCCACTTACACATTAGTATATCATTTAGGAAATTAATTCCACAAAAGCGATCACTATCACCACTCTCTATCTATATATATACATATATCAAGATTCAATTCTGACTCCAGATATGCTTGCGAGTTGCATCAAAATCATGGTTACTTTTGTGTGCATCTCTAAATTCATTACATACAGAAAAATACACATCTTAATTTGGCACGTAGCACCCTAACAAAAGGCTTATGCACATGGAACCTACTAGGGCATATGGCATATGCTTTGTAGCAGTTTGATGGAATACATACCATTTGCTCGAATGCCCACTTACAAATTAGTATATCATTTAGGAAATTAATTCCACAAAAGCGATCACTATCACCACTCTCTATCTATATATATACATATATCAAGATTCAATTCTGACTCCAGATATGCTTGCGAGTTGCATCAAAATCATGGTTACTTTTGTGTGCATCTCTAAATTCATTACATACAGAAAAATACACATCTTAATTTGGCACGCAGCACCCTAACAAAAGGCTTATGCACATGGAACCTACTAGGGCATATGGCATATGCTTTGTAGCAGTTTGATGGAATACATACCATTTGCTCGAATGCCCACTTACACATTAGTATATCATTTAGGAAATTAATTCCACAAAAGCGATCACTATCACCACTCTCTATCTATATATATACATATATCAAGATTCAATTCTGACTCCAGATATGCTTGCGAGTTGCATCAAAATCATGGTTACTTTTGTGTGCATCTCTAAATAATACACATCTTAATTTGGCACGGAGCACCCTAACAAAAGGCTTATGCACATGGAACCTACTAGGGCATATGGCATATGCTTTGTAGCAGTTTGATGGAATACATACCATTTGCTCGAATGCCCACTTACACATTAGTATATCATTTAGGAAATTAATTCCACAAAAGCGATCACTATCACCACTCTCTATCTATATATATACATATATCAAGATTCAATTCTGACTCCAGATATGCTTGCGAGTTGCATCAAAATCATGGTTACTTTTGTGTGCATCTCTAAATCCATTACATACAGAAAAATACACATCTTAATTTGGCACGCAGCACCCTAACAAAAGGCTTATGCACATGGAACCTACTAGGGCATATGGCATATGCTTTGTAGCAGTTTGATGGAATACATACCATTTGCTCGAATGCCCACTTACACATTAGTATATCATTTAGGAAATTAATTCCACAAAAGCGATCACTATCACCACTCTCTATCTATATATATACATATATCAAGATTCAATTCTGACTCCAGATATGCTTGCGAGTTGCATCAAAATCATGGTTACTTTTGTGTGCATCTCTAAATTCATTACATACAGAAAAATACACATCTTAATTTGGCACGCAGCACCCTAACAAAAGGCTTATGCACATGGAACCTACTAGGGCATATGGCATATGCTTTGTAGCAGTTTGATGGAATACATACCATTTGCTCGAATGCCCACTTACACATTAGTATATCATTTAGGAAATTAATTCCACAAAAGCGATCACTATCACCACTCTCTATCTATATATATACATATATCAAGATTCAATTCTGACTCCAGATATGCTTGCGAGTTGCATCAAAATCATGGTTACTTTTGTGTGCATCTCTAAATTCATTACATATAGAAAAATACACATCTTAATTTGGCACGCAGCACCCTAACAAAAGGCTTATGCACATGGAACCTACTAGGGCATATGGCATATGCTTTGTAGCAATTTGATGGAATACATACCATTTGCTCGAATGCCCACTTACACATTAGTATATCATTTAGGAAATTAATTCCACAAAAGCGATCACTATCACCACTCTCTATCTATATATATACATATATCAAAATTCAATTCTGACTCCAGATATGCTTGCGAGTTGCATCAAAATCATGGTTACTTTTGTGTGCATCTCTAAATTCATTACATACAGAAAAATACACATCTTAATTTGGCACGCAGCACCCTAACAAAAGGCTTATGCACATGGAACCTACTAGGGCATATGGCATATGCTTTGTAGCAGTTTGATGGAATACATACCATTTGCTCGAATGCCCACTTACACATTAGTATATCATTTAGGAAATTAATTCCACAAAAGCGATCACTATCACCACTCTCTATCTATATATATACATATATCAAGATTCAATTCTGACTCCAGATATGCTTGCGAGTTGCATCAAAATCATGGTTACTTTTGTGTGCATCTCTAAATTCATTACATACAGAAAAATACACATCTTAATTTGGCACGCAGCACCCTAACAAAAGGCTTATGCACATGGAACCTACTAGGGCATATGGCATATGCTTTGTAGCAGTTTGATGGAATACATACCATTTGCACTTACTTAAAAGTCATTTGGTTATGTTTATATAATCAATTTTTTTTTCTATTCTTAAACGCAAAAAATGACGGTATCCTCCTTTTAAGAGCTATCGGCATCTTTGAAATTTTTATTTGTCCTTCAATAATTAAAAAATTTCTTGTGTCTATGATAAACGATGAGGATATCTAGAGTAGTTCTTTGAATGTTATATAGAAAGAAATGTGCTACTTTTGTTAGTTCTAACTAATTGACATTTATTTACATTATGATTTAAGATATCATGGACTAACATAAATAAAAGGTATAATAACACCTGGACATGACAAACATTGTTTAGCAAGTTGAAAATAGATAAACATTTACTATTTTCGGGAGAAGTACACTATTAGTGCCATAAGTTGTGTATGGTGCTCACTTTGGTGCCAAAAGTTTCCGTCGGATCACTTAAGTGCCAAATTGGAGGAAAAACAATCACTTTGGTGCCACTGGCGAAAGATTCCGGCCAAAATGATTACATAGTTTTTATTTATTTATTTATTTAAATCGACAAGGCCTTTAACGACGTCGTTTTCAGTCCTCCTTAAGAAAACGACGTCGTTTTGCCGTCCTACATGGATGGCCTCACAAAAATGACGCTGTCCTAGGTTTTTTTCCGACCTAATTTGCTCGGCCGTCGTCGCTCAGCCTCTGCCGTTGTTGGGCCGCCATCGCTCGCTCAACCGCCATTGCTCGGTGCTGTTCGGATGCCCTCGATGGCACACGAGGGAGCACCAGCCTCGGTCGCCGGAGCCTAGGTACTAGAAGACGCATGCCAAGCACTCGTCGGGGAGATCAGAGATGGAGAGGGAGACATCAATGGTGGCGCACTCGTTGGCAGCCTCCCCGAGCACTGGCTAGATCACGGCCTTCGACTTGGCCGTCGAGTGGCCATCGTCGGGGTTGGGGTCGGAGTCGCGGCCACTGAGTGGCCATTGTCAGGGTCGGGGTTGGGGTTGGAGCCGTGGCCGCCGAGTGGCCATCGTTGCGGTTGGGGTCGGGGTCGGGGTCGGAGCCGCGGCTGCCAAGTGCAAGGGCCGTTGAGGACAGTACTGGAGATTTAGGGTTTTGAATTGGGGGAGACACCAAACATCGTTGTTTTGGTGTTAGGATGCTGATTGTTCTCTCCGGCAGCTTCAAAAGTTAATAAAAAAGTGCCACGTTGGATTTCCGGTTAACCGGATTGGAGTTGGCACCAAAGTGAGCGTTTTTCAAAATTTTTGGCACTTAAGTGATCTGACAGAAACTTTTGACACCAAAGTGAGCGTCATACACAACTTATGGCACTGATAGTGTACTTCTCCCACTATTTTCCGTAACCAAATATTGTTTTTGATCGAAAGAATGTTTATATAAAAATAAACAAGTTAAAATGATTTATAACTATCAGTTCTGGAATTTTCAAAGGCCTTTACTGAATTTGGGAAAGCGTCTGAGGACGGCTCGGGATTCTTACAGGTGGAGACGATTAAATAAATTTATTTATGGCATATCTAAATGCAACTAGCACATTAACCACACAAATTTAGGGGTTTTGGCAGGTCATTTATTTATAATATCATCTATCTACTCCAATTATTTCTGGCATTTTGGCTCTCGTTGACTTTCGATCTCCTTATCCGATTGTCGTTTTTCTACTCCATTTTTGGTGTTTGGCAGCATGCAAGTGATCGCTGTAGGAATCCAACCTCCCCCCTTCGCATGTTTTAAAAATGTCACAAGGCCACCCCAACACGTGAACTTTGGTTCCCCTTTGTTTAAAAATTGGGCTACGGATTGAAAAGCCAACAAGATTTATTATTTTCACATAAAAGTAGGATGGGATGGTACCATCCAAAACTTGTACCGTTGTGAAATTAGGTTGTTGTAATGAACTCATCTGATATACCTTGGGATAATTGTTAAAAAAGTTCTAAATTTATTATACGGTGGCCACTCCAATTCCAAATTTTCCAATTTAGTTAATTCAGTTCTAAACTTTTTGATGGCTTTCCAATAGTCTGATCAATTTCACTCAAAAATAGTTGGCAATCAAATTTTGAATTTTTCAATTTGATCAATTCAATCCTAAATCTTTTGATGACTTTTCAATAAAATCATTTTGATCAATTTCACTTAGAAATTGTTTGCAAATTGCCATTTTTTTTTTCTAGTAATTTTTATTTCTCTTTCTTAGTAGTGCCTTAAAGTTACGAACTCTTATATTACTTTACTTTTATAATTTGAAAGACTTGCAAACTTTCTTCCATTAAAATTACTAACTCATTTTCACGTTATGAGCTTTTATTTGGGTTACTTACCGACGTTTATTTAATTTTTTTAAGTTTATCAACTTTTGTTTGTCTTTCTTACAAACACCTTATACATATCAACTTTGATATGAATTTACCAAAAATTTTATCCGTGTGATTGTTTGACTTTCTATCATTAGATTATCAACTCTAATTTGAGTTGCTACCAATGTTTATTTATATTTTTTTTTTCATGAATTTGCCAACTTTTCTATGGAGTTTTCAAATTTTATTCATCTTACTTACCAAGTAGTTAGAAATTACCAACCTTAATTAAAGTTATTACCAACTTTTCTTCTATTAAGTTACCGGTTAAATTTTTACATTACCAAATCTTATTTGAGTTAGTAGTCAATAAGTTGTTTTTCATATTACCAAATTCTCTTATTGTGACAACCCTAGCATGTCACGGTTACTATAGAACTATTAGTGCCATTATCTTTCTTGTACTTTTCTTAAGCATGAGGAAGCATAATGGACTAAAGAAAATCCAAGGGTAAAGCAACTTCATTTATTTATTTATTTATATACACATCGGACGACAAGTGAGGTACACTGAGGAGTTCAAAAAGTCAGGACTATTGACTACACTGGATTATATGTCGGTCACCCATCCTCACCTAGTTGTACACGCGTTGCCTAACCTTGGTCCCTAATATCGTCAAAATCGTCCTAACTTCAGAAATCCTACTTTCCTCCTATGTGAAGTCAATTGGCACCCTGTAATGGACCATAGGGGAGACGTGTAGGATTGGCATTCTATTAATATGAAAAGATGAAGTCAACAACAAGTGAGTCACAACTTTAAAAGTAGAAGGTCCACTGATCTATACCACACAAATCAATCACCGTATTGACAAAAAAAGTAATAATAGAAAGTTCAGTAAATCACATGCACAACAACTTACATGAGAACTTTTTAAAAATGCAAGGCCAATCAATATAGGTAATAACTTTTTCCAATAGATAATCATAATTCATTTTAGAAATACAAAAGTCATAATCAATCTAATTTCATGCTATTGTCATCATTCGGGGAACCTAGTTACCCCGGGTATCTTGCACCCATCCGGCATCGTGAGGCATTTGGGGAACCCGTATTACACCCTCCAGGCATTCGGAGGAACCTGGTTATTCCTCTAGGCATCCCTACTACAACCTAGGGCATCCTCATCCCAAGGACTGATGGCTTTCTTAGTTACACATTCACAACATGACACAACAATTTCACAATTCAATTAAAAGTACATTAAAGTCACAACTATTCAGGGATCCAAGCATGCATCTAATGAATCATCAGTCATTTTTCATCCCTTAGATATCCCTTAGAATAATATAATCTCATCCGTATAGAAATTAAGTGAACTATAAGGAAGATCTCACATCCTAGGCCTAAACTAGCCTTATAGGGCATGCAGCGTGCCTTTAGACATGGTGGTTGTTGTCTAGGTAAACTGTTTAAAAAAATTATGATACTTTAATATGAGGTAGACAAGACTTGGAGAGACATTTTATGTGAAGGACTTGAAGTCCGATTCAGCTCATATTGTTCTAAATAATTTTTGCAAACCGGACCCAAAACAGTCAAGATTTCCAGAACGAAATTGAGTCGGAAAACAAATATTTTGCCAGCCAAATGACACCAAAAAAATTATGAAAATTTAATATGTGGTAACCTGGGTTATACACTACAACTTTTATGAAGGATGTATTTTACAATTCTGGACTGAAAAATATGTAGAAAATGAAAAATAGAAATAGGATGGTCCAGCGGACTCAAAAACAGATTTTGAATTCCGAAGTTTTTCAAACATATTTTTATCGTACGAAGTCCAAAACTTATGAAATTAAAGTATATCTTATAACAATCAATAAGGGATGATTTTTGTGAAGAATGCTGCATGAAATTTGCACCACATAAGTTAGTACAAAATTAGTAAACTTCGGTGTTAGGCTAGAACCGAACCTGTCCTCAGTCCAATCATGACTTTCTTTCAAAGTTTCTTCCATTCCAGCCCTTGCATGTGCAAATATCGACCGTCCATGCCTCTATGACCTAACCATGAACTCAATTACTTTGAACTTGACAACGTAGCTAGGTAACGTAATCGAAACTTCCGATTAAACGAAAATCTAAACAACATTCTTGAATTTCTAGGAAATTATTCTCGGCGCACGACAAACGATCAGTATAGGATGGAACGGAAAAAATATCGACTTACCTCGAGTTCTCGTGTACGGTAGTCTCAAGTCAACAAGGCGACAGCGTGCTGCTGGCCCGGTGGTCGAAGGCCTGAGGGCCTTGTCGGTTTTCTGTGAGCGGGCAAGAAAGGAATCTAAACTGCTTATTGTCGCTGCTTTCTCTTGCTGGCCGCAACAGGAGTGAAGAGGGGAGATTGGCGGTGGTTTTTGTTGACTCAGCATCTCCTTTCACGCCAGCTGGGATGACGTTATGTTGCGGCCTCAAGGGAGAAGATTCAAGAGTCTTGCAAGAAATTTAAGAGTCTTCGGTAATTTTTTTTTTTTTTAGTTATTTCTTTAAAGGGCCATTGCCTTAGAAATTCTTGAAATTGTTGGAATATTTGGATCAGAATAGTTTATTGACGATGAGGTAGTGGTGGTGACTCAGTGATGTAGATGCATCCTTGGATGAGGGGGAAATGGCGTCACTTGATGATGACGTGATGAGGATATGAACAGTGCAGTCCCATTGTGAACTCGCTAATGTAACATGGACCATCAAACGTGCGAGGCTTGCTATTTTGTCGAGCGAAAAATCTGGATGTCACACTTAATAGACCAATTTTTTTCTTATCTGTTACTTCTTGTCATTACTTTAAATTTGTCGACTATTATATGAAATTATCAATAATTATTTGAGTCACCTATGAACTTTTCCCCAAATAAGATATCTACTAACATTTATATGGTATTTTAATGTACTAACTTTTCTATTGAGGTACCACTTTCATTTATCTTGCCTACCAACTTACCTTTAGTTACTAGAGTGAATACCATAAATAAACATTTTACTGTTTAACACATTTTAATTTACCTTTGATTTAGGGTGCGTTGGCGGACATTCACTTTATTTTTATTGCCTCATATATTCATCTATAGAAAAGTTTAAGCAAAATGAATTTCAAACGCATGCAATAAATAAATTATAATAATGGATAACTCACATTAGAAATAAACGCATGTCTAATATTTTGTAATTATTGAGTAATAATATAAACTGAAGCGATAGGATTTGTTAATGCCAGAAAAAGTAATAGGATTCTTTAACTATCACTATTATAAGGTTGCGTTTGAGACATCTATATTTTTTCAATTTCGTTTTATTTAAAAGTTGAATTATTGGAATAAATTATAAACTGTGATCTTGCACATAGACTAAGATATATTTTTATACTATTGTTTTCTCTTTAAAATTATGTGAATGTCTTTATTAAGTGAAATATATTTAATTAATAAAATAAGCTACATATAAATAATATTCTTGTGGTAATATATATTCAACACTTGTGTTAGGTGGTTGGACCTAGTAGTGTCAGTTAGTAAGTGTGTGGTCAAACAAAACTGCTTCTAGGTTAAATACTATAAAAAACCCCAAACTAATACATTTGTTACGAATTTATCCCAAACTAATTTTTGGGTTACGAAAAATCCAAATTGATATACTTATGTTAAATTTACCCTAAATGACCTAAAAAAAACCAAACCGGTACACTTGTGATAAATTTACTCCCAAACTAATTTTTTGATTGCCAAAAATCCCAAAATGGTACATTTATGACAAATATACCCTTCGTTAAATTGTATTAATACCACAAAAAATACAAAACTTGTACAAATGTGACAAACAGAGAGCAAAATCCCATTTCGATAGTAAAATTTAACAGAAATTAATAGAAGGTAAATTTATCAAAGGTGTACCAATTTAGAGGTTTTGATGGTCAAAAAATTAATTTGTAATAAATTTATTACAGGTATAATAGTTTGAGATTTTTCGTAGTATCGCTTCCATTATTGATTTTTTGCTCATATTTCTTTTTTTAAGTGAATTTTATTTACTAATGGAATAAGCTATACTTCGTATTATAATTTTTTGGGTGATAAGATATGTATTTTAATTTCTACAGTAACTAATTTCATTATAATTAGGAGACATTAGTGACAAATATTCATTTAATGAATATACTTCTAGTTATGAACAATTATTAACAAGATACATATCTTTTTTTTTAATTTCTAGTTTGCTTCAATTCACATTAAATATATTTCATAAATTTTACTATCAAAATTGTTTGCAAATGGGCCATATTATTAAAAATAAATTTGAAGATACTCTTTTCATCCATTTTTTCTCAAGTTTAAACTCAATAAAAGATAGAACTTCATAGGTCATAAATCAATGACTTATAACTAGTCGCTCAAATACGGCCCACATGGCTAACCATGACATATCTTTGCCACGATTGTAATCATATACACTGTTGCATGGTACACGCGTAAAAAAACAGACGACAAAATATGCTCGATTCTAGATTGTGGCCCTAATATTAGGAGTTAGTACTTAAATCTTTAAAAATTGAGAAATATTATAAAATACATTTAAAGATATTTATGTAGCGTTATGATATTTTACTAGTACCATGGTTGGTACCAGTGGACCTAGACTTCATGCCAATAAGGGTAACCAAAAGGAAGGTAACAAAAATATCATAGTGCAAGTTACGAGTTAGTACTTAAATCTTTAAAAATTGAGGTTGTGATCCCTAAAATTTTTCATATATGTGATTTGTGTTTTTGATAATTGGATTTGTCGAACATTGGCCACAGTTTTTGCACATAAGGAAGTTACGCAGTAGATAATTTTTTACCGTTATGTGAACGAGTTCAAAAGTGATCTAATGATATTTAAAATTTCAGATCTCGCACAAGCATGTTAATTCAAATTAAATACAAGTAAGCGCTCATGACTAAACTACATCATCAGATAATTACATAGTCTCGACATCATTAATTCAAAGTGAAAAAAATGAAATATCTTTGAAACTTAGGTCACGTGGAAGAATGATTAACCTACTTTAGTGCAAATTAGAGACTATATTGACACAAAAAAAAAAAATCTTAGAGACAATGAGATCTAAGTCACAACAAGTACTCAAAAAATTCATAGATATTCCTGAGAGTATCTAAAAGTTGAGTCGACTCCTGATGTGACAAACAGTTTTCGTTCTTTTCGTTAAACCTCAGCACACATTTTGTTGGGCCTAGACAGTGCAAGGCGCAAGGAATGGAATGACATTTGAAAGAGAGAAGGCCCAACCGAAGCTATTACGGCCCACATAGTGTACGGCCCGCATAGTGAACCTTGAGCTAAAATCGTAGTTCAGCTTGGCCTCTAAGTTGCATTGTGTTAAACCAAAGATGATTAGCCCACAAAAATTTATGACTAAATTGGTACAGTTGAATGGTTAATGATTTAATTTACCGATGTACAATAGATTTAGAACTTTTTGGGTAATTTTTCCTTAAAAAAACGGTTTATGAGATTTTGGCATTTGTAGCAATGTTCATCTTTAGACAAAATTCCTAAACCAAAATTTTCACGAACATAAATTTCACATGCCTATCACATGATTGATGTGGTGTAACCGGTCAATCCACAATACCTATGTAAATGTATGTCATCTTAATTGGAACTTAAATGTTAAAAATAATCACTTTTCATCGGCTTGTCATACCACGTGATACGATTATCATTTAAAATTCATTCTTTTCTGCTTCATCATATTTCTTCTTTTCTTTTTCCTTGCCATGCTATCGATCCCCATCCTGTCCTTGATGGACGCGGCCGCTTCCCCAACCAACACCATTGATGCGCCCACAATTTACATAATAATGTCTTAATCAGGCATCAAGCTCAAAGATGCAATTACGCTTGACTAGATCTGGTGTCGAGCTAGAACAATTCTGACATGAATCAAGAAAGATGCCGCAATGATGCTTGACCATATTTGATGTCGAGCTCGACGCGACATATGCCATCATCGTGAGCTCATAAGTTGGAGAAACCAAGTCCCTCTCAGACATACCTTTCAAAGACCTTCTACGTGACCTCGACCAACCCATTCCCCGCATAGCGCCTTGTCAAATTTGTGCAAACCGTGACATCTACCACATGCCCAGATCGAATTACAGTCCCATGAATCTCTCCACACTTCCGTTCGGTCCCAGCTCTCTCACACGCCTTGACAGCAAACGAGAAAGAGTAGCCATTAGGGCAAGAAAAGAAAAACCCGAGCATGTCGTTGTAGTAAAGAAGGGCCTCCTGAGGGGATACGCCGCCAGCAAAGCCTTTGATGATGGTGCTCCATGTTGGGAAAAAGAACGATATTTGTGGAGAAGGCTTAGATAATTTTTCCCACTACTATTTCTGTGAAAATTAAATATGATAAAATATTGAATAAAAGCGGTAAAGATAAATAGTAAATAACAATAGAATTTTAACATGGAAAACCCTCCAAGGTAAAGGGAAAAATCACGGGACCGTAGTCTACTTCAAACTTCCACTATGATAAATAATGTGATACAACTTCACTTAAAGGTGAATCTTTCATTGTCTTCAATTTATAGATCTGAACCTCTTACAAACTGGATAACTCACTCAAAGATAACTCTCTTGGAAGAAGAAAACTGTTTCTTCCGCTACACTACGCTGCTTTGATATTCTTGCTTTTTGTATATGCTTCTCCATTGAGGATGACTCATATTTATAGGAGCAAATGCAATCTCAATTGAAATTGTACGATATGAAAATCACGTAAATTTATCTCATAATCTCTCATGATTTTGTAGATTTGAAAAGATCACTTTGATTTATTTTCCAATCTCTTTTGAAATCCTGGATGTGGAAGATCATGTTGATTTATATCCCGATCTCTCTTGATTTTTTTTTTCTTTTTATTTTTACACACTCACTACTATACATATTCTACGACGGATATACATAATCGCGTTGGCCTCTCCAATTGAGAGTGACCTACTTAGCAAATCTCCCCCTCATGAGCAATTTGGAGAGGGCGTCAAACCTACAAAAGTTTGACAAGCTTGCATCCTCATTGTAGATAGAGATTTTGTCATTATATTTGAGCCGTTGTTGTTAGTGTCAAAGGGGGTGAGCCGCTCCAAGCCGAAAGCGATAGCGAATCCCGAACTTATATTTTCTTTAGCTGTAGGGCTTTTTTTTTTCCAACACATCATGTATCCAATGATATTTGATGTCAATGTGTTTGGATTTGGAGTGGAAGATTCCATTTTTACTGAGGTGTATTGCGCTTTGACTATCTGAAAACAAGATATACTTCTCTTGGCTGTGGCCCACTTCTTGTAGGAACTTCTTCATCTACAAGAGTTCTTTACATGCTTTCGTTATCACAATATACTCTACTTTGGCAGTAGATAGGGCAACACATTTTTGTAGTCGAGATTGCCATGAAACTACTCCCCCTACAAAAGTCATTAGGTATCCCGATGTAGACTTTCTCAAGTCCATGTCCCCTACCATGTTTGAATCTGAAAAACCTTCTAACCATCACCAAAGCATATACAATTATTAGAAGTAGCTTGAAGATGCTTGAATATCCATTTGATTGCTGCCCAATGTTCCTTACCGGGATTGGATAGGAATATGCTTACTACATCAACTGATAGGCGATATCAGGTCCTGTGCATACCATCGCGTACATTAGACTGCCAACTACTGATGCATAAGGAACTTTATCCATTTCCTTCTTTTCTGTCTCACTTTTTGGGCACTGCTCTAAGCTGAGTTTGAAATGATTTACAGGTGGAGAACAAACTGCTTTGGATTTATTCATGTTAAATCTTTCAAGAACTTTGTTAACATACCGTTCTTGAGATAATCAGAGTTTATGGTTATGCCTATCTTGGAAGATTTCCATCCCAAGAATTGGTGTTGTGGGTCCTAAATCCTTCATCATAAAGGACTTGCTTAATTCCTTCTTTAAGTTGTTGATCTTGCTTTTATCCTGGCCAACAAATAGCATGTCATCAACGTAAAGCAAAAGAATGAAGAAATTTCTATCAATAAATTTCTTGATGAGCACGCGGTGATTAGTGGTGGTTTTGTTGAACCCATTTTCTTCCATGAACGAATTGAATTTTTTATACCACTATCTTGGTGCCTACTTGAGCCCGTAAAGACTCTTCCTCAGTCTATACACAAGGTTCTCTTTGCCTTTGATTTTGAAACCTTTCGGCTGATCCATATAGATCTCCTCATTTAGATCTCCATGTAAAAACACAATCTTCATGTCAAGTTGCTCGACCTCCAAGTTCAAGCTTGTTGCCAAGCCAATGACAACTCGGATAGAGGACATTTTAACTACAGGAGAAAATAACTTGTTGAAGTCGATATCTTTCTTTTGAGCAAATCCCTTCACGATCAACCTTGCTTTGTATCGTGGTTGGGAGTTACCTTCTTAAGTCTTTAATCTGAACACCCACTCATTTTTTAGAGCTTTTCTTCCTTGTGGCAACTTGACTAAATCATAAGTATGATTTTCATCTAAGGATTTCATCTCCTCTTGCATAGCTTTTAACCACTCCTCTTTGTGCTTGTGGAATTCAGCTTCTTGGTAGTTCTCTGATTCTCCCCCGTCAGTGAGCATCACGTACTCATTAGGAGAATATCTACGACTAGATTGTCATTCACAGGTTGATCTCCTCAATTGAGGTTCTGATGGGATCTGTTCGACAATTGGTTTAAATTTAGTTGAAGTAGTCTTACCTTTAATCCTAGATTAAGCTTGCTTGTTATTAGAATCGATAGGAGGAGCGACTAGGCCAAGATCAACTGGGTATTCGTCTATTGATGGAGATTTCTCGTGCTTCTCGAAGTCCTTGATTGTTTGATCTTCAAGAAATACCACGTCCTTGCTTCTGACTATTTTTTGGTTAACAGGGTCCCAGAGTTTGTAAACTCTTCATAAGCGTACCCCAAAAAAATACATTGCTTTGATTTCCCATCAAGTTTTGATCTCTCATCCCTTGGAATGTGAACAAATGCTCTACAGCCGGACACTTTCAAGTGGCCATAAGAAGCATCTTTACCAGTCCAGACACTTTGTGGTACATCACCGTCAAGTGGAGCTGAAGGTGATAGGTTGATTAAATCAATTGCCGTCCTCATTGCCTCACCCCAAAAGTGGTTTGGCAGCTTTGCATTGGAGAGCATGCATTTGATTTTTCACATATGGTTCTATTTATTTGCTTCGCGACACCGTTGTGTTGAGGTGTTTTTGATATGGATCTTTCTAATTTGATCCCAATATTTTTGCAATAATCTTCAAATGGTCCTCGGTATTCGCCATTGTTGTCTGAGCATACACACTTCAATCGCCTGCCTGTTTCTCTTTCAACCTTCATATAAAATTGCTTGAAAATATCCTACACTTGATCTTTAGTTTTCAAGGAAAATGCCCATACCTTTTTAGAGTGGTCATCAATAAATGTTACAAAATAAAGTGCACCTCCAAGTGTCCTAGTTTGCATTGTGCATATATCAGTATGTATCAAATCTAAAATTTCAGCTTTTCTAAATGGTGGGGAATTGCAAAATGCTACTCTATGTTGTTTTCCCATAATGCATTCGACACAAGTATTCAACGGTGTACCTTTCATTTCGGGTAGGAGCTAGTGAGAATCTTAAGTCCTTTCTCACTCATGTGTCCAAGTCGCTTATACCATAACTCGGTGATGACTCATTTTCCCGTTACATTCACCTTTCTTCTACATAGCTTGAATTGTGTGATGTAGAGAGAGTTAGTCTTTTCTCCTTTGGCTACCATCAAATTACCTTTAGTGAGCTTCCATTTCCCATCACTAAATAAATTGTTGTAGCCTTTGTCATCAAGCTTATTGGCAGATATAAGATTGAGGCGTATGTCCGGAACATGTCTCACATCTTTGAGTAATAGCCTACATCCAACATTAGTCTCCAAATAAATATTACCCATACCAATAATTTTGGATGTACCTTTGTTTCCCATCTTTACGAGTCCAAAATCGCCAATGGTGTAAGATGTGAAATGATCTTGACGAGCCGTGACATGGTAGGATGCACCGGTGTCAACTACCCATGTTGAATTTTAGGATGCAAGATTAATGGAATCATCACTTTGAATAATGATCACCTCATCTGCAATATTTGCAGTGTCATTTGTCTAGTTCTCGTCAGCTTTGTTGATGTTATGACTCTCTGATTTTTCTGCCTTTAGCTTTCTGCATTCTCGGATGAAGTGTCCCAATTTACCACAATGATGGCACTTCCTGTCTCGTCTAAAGTTGGATCAGGACCTTCCTTGTTGCTGATTCTGGAAGTTTCGACTTTTGCTTCTCCCTCTTCGTGCTTGATTTTATTATCGGTTAATGACAAGAGCCTCGGAAGCAGGGTTGACTTCACTCTCTTTTTGCCGGGATTCTTCATTCAACATTCCATCTTTTACCATGTCCATGGTAAGCTTGCCATCAGGACTCGAGTTGCTGACCGACATGACAAATGTGTCCCAGCTATTCGACAAAGAGCTCAGTAGCAGTAATGCCTGCAATTCATCATCTAATGTCATCTTCATAGAGTTGAGTTGGTCTACTATACCTTGGAACTTGCTCATGTGTTCCAAGACACTACTCCTGTCTTTGTACTTCAGATTGACGAGCCGCCGCCTGTGATTTGCTTTATTTTGCACCGTTGTTCTTGTATACGTTTTCTCTAATTTTTTCCAAATAACACCAGCATCATGTTCATTAGCAAAATTTTGAAAAATGCTCTTATCGATCCATTGTCGGATTTGAGCAGCATACTTTCGATTGAGCACCATCCATTCACTTTCGGACATGGTCGTTGGTTTCTCACCAGAAGATGATGCCAATTTGACTTCCGCTACAGGACTGGACACCTCTGACGTTGGTACTGGTACTTCCATTGATATCACAATTGTCCTCTAAAGGTCTTTAATGTATAGCAAATCCTCCATCTTTGGTTTCCAGATTGCATAATTGAATGCAGTCAATTTTATCATGTTGCCAGGATTTTCCTCCATTTAATTCTTCATAGAAAAATAATATATAGAGCAATCTCGCTCTAATAACATTTGTTGGGAAAAAGAACGATATTTGTGGAGAAGGTCTAGATAATTTTTCCCACTACTATGTCTGTGAAAATTAAATAGGATAAAATACTAAATGAAAGTGGTAAAGATGAATAGTAAATAACACTAGAATTTTAACATGGAAAACCCTCCAAGGTGAAGGGAAAAACCACGAGACCGTAGTCCACTTCAAACTTTCACTATGATAAATAATGTGATACAACTTCACTCTAAGGTGGATCTCTCACTGTCTTCAATTTGTGGATCTGAACCTCTCACAAACTGGATAACTCACTCAAAGATAACTCTCTTGGAAGAAGAAAACTATTTCTTCCGCTACGTTATGCTACTATGATATTCTTGCTTTTTGTATATGCTTCTCCATTGAAGAGGACTCCTATTTATAGGAGCAAATGTAATCCCTATTGGAATTGTACGATATGAAATCATGTAGATTTATCCCCTAATCTCTCTTGATTTTGTAGATCTGAGAAGATCATTTTGATTTGTTTCCCAATCTCTCTTGATTTCCTGGATGTAGAAGATCATGTTGATTTATCTCCTAATCTCTCTTGATTTTTTTTCTTTTTATTTTTACAAACTCACTATTATACATATTCTACCACAGATATACATAACTGCATTGGCCTCTCCAATTGGGAGTGACCTATTCAACACTCCAATCATGGGTAGTAGGCATTCAATGTGGTCGAAGAGGGTTCGAACGTAGGCCAAGCAACCCGAGACCGAGACCGTGCAGAAGAGGAGGAGCTTGCCCGAGATGGAGGGGTCGCTCTGGAGGCCATGGACGAAAACCTGCGTGTGGATGGTCTTGAGCCTCCTGAGGCTATTGCATCCTTGCAGGAGGGCGAGGATGGTTTGTGTGGTTGACATGCGAACATGGTTTGACACAATGCCGAGCTGAGTGTGTTTCGAAAACTTAAAAGAGATTGATTGTAATTGGTCATTCGATCTTGTGTATTGTCCAATAACATGGGTTATCGAATCCATGAGTATTGGATACAAAGAGCTCATCTGAAAGAGATATATAATCGTCATGCCAAGCCACGAGTTAGATAGCCTGACATACAAAAGGGTGCGTAATGATGACCCGACTTTCTTGATTGGATAAGTACATCCTGATCATCCAATTTTCGGGACTCATAAAATGGATGTTTGTAATGGGCTTGACTCTAGATAAGGATATCCAATCACATAGACATGTGATGGGTTATGCATTGGGGGGATGAAGTGATGATAGCAAGGACACGACATCAGATTTTTTGTTATTGTTAAGTCGATGCTCATCCATAAAGTTAATAACTCATATGCTCTTTTCATGGTCTTGCACATGTGTATTGGGCAAGACCCTTGCCATGTTCAACTCATGTATAATCTTATTGCGTTTTTGTTTGATGTAAAAGAAATAAAAAGTTGTTATTCAATCCTAGATGAGGCAACTCGCTGATGGGAGAACAATAACAATCCGAACAAAATTAGATTAATGCAACGGCATAAAATAATCTCCCATATTGTGTAAACCTAATAGGAATTGATATAGTATAATAAAATAAATATCAAACACTTGAACACAATGCAATTTTTTTATGTGGAAAATGGAGTGAGGAGATAAAAAACCACGGGATTGGAATCTACCAAAAAATCTTCACTATCAACAAAATCGGGTGAACAAAGTTCTTCCTAGTAAATACTAGAGGTATAGAGTAGCAAAGACCTCAAAAACATCGTTCTTGGTAATATGTAGAAATTTCATAAGAGATCAAGGATAAATCTAACCAAAAATACAAGTTTTGATCAATCTATGAAAAACCTAGTGTAGGGAGTTTCAAATGAAAATCAAATTGTCTAGATGTGAGAAGATGCGCCACGAACACACTGAAAAAATTTCAGCTCAATCGGATCATGAATCGACCTCTGATGCCAACTTAATGTAAATCAGACTAATCCTTAAACCCTGCTGGATTTTCTGCTTTCTCCTTTTTTTTTTTTTTTTGTTACTGCATCTCTCATAACCTCTTTGCGGCTACCACTTTTTTTTGTTTTTTTTCTTTTGGTCGAAACGGCTACCACTTAAAAGATAGTCATATTTCTTTATATGACTTATTATATGGGCTCAAGCCCTTTTGGGCTTACTTTTCATTGGACTTCCTCCACATGGGAGTAAACCTAGCTAACACTCGCCACTTGCATAAGAAGAAGGGAGTGGAATCTAATTTGCCAACTTATCCTAATCAAGTTGATTACAATAATTAATCAATGCCAAAACCATGATCCCTAAAGTGCTTCTTGTGGTTCAAATTGGGATCACAGGGTGGGTTGTCGCATTCACTGTGAACATCAATTGAGGATGATGCATGACTGGTAATTTACTAGTTTCTTAAAATTAATCTTGATAACAAGTTTAGAGCAAGCAAGATAGAAATGCTAGAAAAGTCACCTTCACATTTCATTTTTGATTTCGTGATGTAACGTGGATTCTTTCTCAACAAGCATATAGTAATGTAAATAGGCCTATGAAAACATAAGATGACGCTAGAACGAGTTGCCTTCACAATTCATTTTTGGGGAAAATAGTTAATTTTCTTATATTTGGTAATATGTTGAAAAGCACATAAAACCCTATCTAAAGATAGAAAGTGAAGAGGTTACGAAACGTTTGTGGTCAGAGACTCGTTACGCTTGAAAAAAAGATTCTTTTTTTTTTCTATTCAAAACAGGAAATTTATTTTTCTAATTTTATGTGCATTTATTTCTTTTGATCATATATGTTTTTCCATTGACTAAAATGTGAAAGTTCGGCTAATTGATTTATGAAAAGCTCTTCCAATGAAACAAACCCACACATAGTAAATCCCTAATCGAGACTTGCGCATTAAAAAAAAAAATCTCATAGTTATCTCTCTAATCTAATCATTCTTATGAGATATGATTATTGAAAAATAATTAGGATTAGAGAAAACCCATTAATCATAAGGGCGATTCCTCTATGACCTTGAAACTAGGGGTGTGCAAAAGAACCGGGACCCGCCCGGACCGCCCGGAACTGGACCAGAACCGCCCAGAACCGGTGGTTCTTAAGGGAACCGGTCCGGTTCTCGGTTCCATGGGCGGATCTGCCAGCCCGCCCACCCGGACCAGACCGGTTATGGATCATTCTCTTTTAATTCCCTCGAACAGCATATCGCCAGGCCATCCTCTACACCTTTTTTCATTTGTGGGGATTGAAATAAGGTTTGCTTGTTTAACAACGAAGAAAATTTGTTGGCTTGGGAATCTTCTGAATAAACTTTGCAAGCAGAATTTTGTCTTGCGTGGACATTATGCAAATGATGATGATGTAAATCTTCTAAATTATGTGGAAGAGCTAAACCGGTGAACTTGCCCATGCCAATGGTGCAAGTCCAGCCCTTTAGCGAAGAGAGAATCAAGAGAAATGAATGTGTATGATCATTGAACTGTTTAGGAGATCTTTAATAATTTTGGCTACGGAGGGGATCATTGATGGTTGGTAGGTTTTTTGTGCCGTTTTTAGTAGGGTGAGGAGCTTGTTCACGCTCGTTCTCGTTCTATAATGAAATTTGACAAATAACAAAGAGCCAACATGGTGTATGGATAGATAATTATGGAAGGTTAACTAATATTTCAAATGTTTTGTCTAGGACTACGATTGTGCGATAATTAGTTGAAATTAGATAAAATGGGCATCGACTCACTGGCATAGGGAAACAAGTGTCGCAAGTTATGATGGCGTAGGGTCGGATGGGATCTATTTCACTATGACCGAAGATTTATTTTAGTTCAGTTGCATGATTGATCTATTTCGCAAGTCGTGAGGTTGGATCGGTTCTATGGATCCACCCAAAAACCGGACCGGACCGATGGTCTGGTTCCCAGGTGGATCCATGCAACTAGCAGGCGGTTCCCGGTTCCAATTTTTCGGAACCGGTTCTTAGCGGGCGGTTCCCGGTTCTAGGTCGGGAACCGCCCACCCGGACCATGCACACCCCTAATTGAAACCATAAAGACAGATTTACTCTGGAAATCAGAAGATACCTCGACATTCCCATTAATAGCTTCACATTGCATTTAACCAAGAAGAAACATAATCTTGATGGTATTAAATTATTAATAGTGAGTTACAAAGGGAAATGTGAAATGCTTTGTTGGATATTGGAATATGTCCCACTTGGCACTTTGCCAAGGGATTGTTGTGGACCAATCCTTACAATCTCACCACTGCTGCCTTCGATGATAATTACTAGGAATAAGGAACGCCAATGCACGGATAATCACCATTGACCAACAACGGATACATTGACAAAGTCTGCATCGATTGATGTAAATATTTGTTTTTGTTATCTTATGTATAATATTATTTCTCCCTTGCGAAAATTCACGTCAACACCAGCATTTAGAAGAAAATAACGAACAATGGCCTTAGACTCGGAAATTGCGCGAGCAGTAAATGGAAACGAACATGGACCTTAGACTCGGAAATTGCGCGAGCAGTAAATGGAAACGAACATGGCCTTAGACTCAGACACTGCGCGAACACTAAATGGATCGGGCCACGAGATCTGGATCCAATCAAATGATGTCTAGAGCTGTCAATTCAATGCCGAAGTCCTCGCTTCTTCTCTCTACTATTCACATGCATCTATGGCATTTAGCTTACTAAAGCTACCACGGTCCTGCTTGAGTTTCTGCTAGCTATAGCTTATCTGGAAATGAGAGGTGGAGGATACCTGTGTTTGGCAACTATACAGCTCCTTAAGCTACTTTGGTTAGTGATTAAATCTAACTAAATTTCCTAAAAAACCCACATGCTCATGGGTTTGCAATTCTTGCGTTAATTTTGGGGTAAATATTAAATAACATGGCAAACTACTTAGAGGTTCGTTCAGATTCCACATTGATAATGAGCGGATTCAGATAGAATTAGATCATTTTATCTCAAATTTTGAGTCCCTTGATTGCGATTTGCTACTATGATTATCTGTTTATGCCTCAACAAAGTTGCATCTTTCCATATACACAGCTGATTTAAGTTTGCTAATTCACCAGATCTTGTTCGGGGACAGGATAGAGAGGAAAAAGCCAAATTTTATTTTGTTTGATCAGTTAGGTTGGAGCAGGTATTTTATTAACGTATTAGATAGATCATTCAAAAATTTTGTAAGGAAGCCCTAAAGTTGACTTCCAGTAGCACAAAGTGGTAATATCTTCCGACCTTTTTTTGGTGGCTCAAAACCTCTTTATTTGATAAAAATGGTACAGAAAGATTACAAACATGGGGTTTCTGTGACCAACGAAGATAATAATTCTAATAGGAGTAGAATGGAAATTGCAATGTCAAACTTGATTTTATTTGAGAGCCAAATCAGAATTGAATTCAAGCATATGTAGTTTTACGAGGAGACTAGCTCTTTGGGGCAAGCTTAGCCTTGATCATCTCGACCTCCTTAGCATCAATTTGGAACGCCTTGGCCAACACATCATCGGGCACTGTGGGCTTGGCCGCAAATAGTGCGGTTGCGATGGTTAGAGTCCCTGGCGATTGACTATTGAATGCCGCAATGACGGCCGCGGGGGCATGCTTGATGTTCTTTTGGAAGTGGACCAAACCTTTAGGGAACACAAAGATCTCACCTGCCTTGATGGTCTTTGCAACGAGGACGTTAGCTGCTACGAATCCAACGTATAGCTCCCCATAGAGCACAAACACTATCTCAGTGGCTCGTGGGTGGGTGTGGGGTGGGTTGAGGCCGAAAGGAGCATAGTCGATGCGAGACAGGGACACGCCAAGGGTGTTGAGGCCTGGGATCTCTTGGACATTGGCTGCAGTCACTAGAGAGCCTAAGGTGTTGTTGGTGACTCCAGGTTTGGCCAGCCCATTGAAGAAGAAGTCCGTTACGTTGAAAGCCGCTTTGCATGGGAATCCATTGACTTTCACTTCTGTTCACCACAAATTATGAATCATACAATGCCTTAAACGTGGATATTATCTTATCTGTGAGAGAAACTTATAAGCTCTATACTAACTTCAAAAACAGTTTGGCTAATGAAGCAAGAAAGAGTAGCGTTACAGAGTTCCTGTCATGGAGAAGTATAAGAGAAAACAAGCCATGTATATGTTAGAATCAATGTCTAGGGTTTATCGATACTTGTCTAGAGTTGTCGATAGTTTAAGAAGAAGACTATAAGAAATGCGCATAGACAAGCATATATGCTCTTACTGGAAGCAAGATCGGCGACACAAACATCTTGGAGCATGTCAGGATCAGCAGAAACAATGCCCAGAAAGACGGTGAAGCTCATGATTGTAACAACAGTGGCCACCATTCTTGGACCGATCTCCATTGTTAATGGTGTGCAAAAGGAAAGTGAAGAAGAAGGCTTGAACGGGCAAATGATATCTTCTTTTTAGCTAGGAGGGGAAGTATTTATAAGGGAGAAATAGCACATATTGGGTGTTGACTTTTGAATGCAGCTATAAGTTCAAACTGCAGAACGCCTTCTCAAACTCAAATAATTTAACTACTGAGGTTTACTTTAATTGCCACATTTCCTATATGGGAAGGGGGAGGTAGAGGGTTTGAATCCCCACATTCTCAAAAGAGATTGAGATATGGATGATTTAATTTTAGGCGTGTATTTTTATTTTCCACACCCTATAAGGAAGTAGGGCAAAAGTTTGAGAGTGAGATTTATAGTAGACTTAGAGTAGGACTGAAAAAGAAAATAAGAACTAGAATAATTTATTACCAATTAATTGGAAAGGAGAAAAATAGCTTAAATTTTCTTTAATTATTAAACTCAGTAAAACTATGAGAATGAACTTCTGTAATAATGTCTAGCTCCTTTGTCATTTTTATGCTTTTTTGTTGATAGAAAAGAAGAAGGAGCTCGAAACTTGGAAGGTGGAATGACATGCCAAACTTTTTTTGTAAGGCTCCTTTTAACAAGTTAGAAATTTTCTCGACAAGGCTGACAAGGTGCCCTCGAGGGCTGGTTCTTTCATGAATCTGCTATCGCTATCAAAAACCTTATTTCATGCTATTTTCGACCCCGTTTTTTCTTATGCAAAGTTAGTTTACAATTATGAAGTGATTTTGTAAATTTCTCATAGTGCCTAAATATAGTAATACTCATCTCAAATGCCCACTTACACATTAGTATATCATTTAGGAAATCAAGTCCACAAACTATTTGCTATCACTATCACCACTTTTTGTCTCTCTATATATATAGACACACATATATCAAGATTCAATTATGACTCCAGATATGCTTTGAGTTGCAACAAAATCATGGTTGCTTTTATGTGCATCTCTAAATTCATTACTTATAGAAAATACACATCTTAGTTTGGCACGTAATGACCTAAAAAGAAGGCTTCTGCACATGGAACCTACTAGGGCATATGCCATATGCTTTGTAGCTGTTTGATGGAATATGCTTTGTAGCTGTTTGATGGAATACATGCTATTTGCACGTCTTAAATGTTTACATTTATATAATCATTTTTTTTTCTGTTCTTAAACGCAATAATTGAGGGTATCTCAATCTTTTAAGAGCTGTCAGCATCTTTGAAATTTTCATTCACTCTTCAATAATTAAGGGCCCGTTCATTTCGCAGAAAATGGGTCATTTCCAAAAAATGACAATATTTGCTAGTGTCTGGCTAAAACTTGAAAATGTTTTGGAAAATATTTTCTGGTGTTCGATAAAGAAAATATTTTCCGCTCCCCAGATTGGTGAGTGTGAGCATCAAGCTCGAGGTTCGCCAAATCGACGAGCGCGAGTTTGAGATCGATGAGCTTGAGTTTCACTTGGTCTGTCGACTAGCCAAGAAAGAAAAAGATGGGAAACAAAAAAAAAGAAAAAAAAGAAAAAAAAAAGGAAAGAAAAAGGAAATTAAAAATAATTCAAATTAAAAAAAGAAAAAGAAAATTAAAAAATAATTTGAATGAAAAAAGAAAAGAAGAAAAATAAAGGGGAGATGGAGGTCAGAATTTGTAGAGGTGTAAGATAAGAGAGATCAAGTAAGGAAAATGTTTTCCACTTTTCAAAAGTGGAAAACATTTTCCCTTATTTTAGAAGACTTTTTTCCTTTGATGGAAAACATTTTCCTCAAGGAATTCATTTTCCGTGAAATGAACGTCGGAAAATCTGGAAAACATATTCCTAGAAATTATTTTCCGCAAAACGAACGAACCCTAAAATTAATTCGAATTAAAAAAGAAAAAATAAAATTAAAAAATAAAATTAAAAAATAATTCAAATAAAAAAAGAAAAGAAGAAGAAGAAAGGGGAGGAGAAAGTGAGGATTTATGGAGGTGTGAGATAAGAAAGATTAAGTGAGGAAAATGTTTTCCACTTTTTAAAAGTGGAAAGCATTTTCCCCTAATTTAGAAGACTTTTTTCCTTTCATGGAAAACATCTTCCCAAAGGAATTCATTTTCCATGAAACGAACGCCGGAAAATTCGGAAAATGTTTTCCTAGAAATTATTTTCCACGAAACAAACGGAGCATATGTGCTATTTTTGTTAGTTCTGACTAATTGACATTTATTTTCATTATGATGAAAGATCTCATGGATTAACACAAATAAAAGATATTATAACATCCGCACATGACGGACATTGTTTAGCAAGCTGAAAATAGATAAATATTTACTATTTTGTGTAACCAAATACTATTTTTGATTGAAAGAATGTTTAAATAAAAATAAACAATTTAAAATGATTTATAAATAACAGTTCAGGAATTTTCAAAGGCCTTTACTGAATTTGGGAAAGCCTCTGAGGATGGCTCTGGAATCTTATAGTCGGAGACAATTAAATATGGCATATCTAAATGAAACTAGCACAATAACCACACAAGTTTAGGGTTTTGACAGGTCATTTATTTATAAAATCATCTATCTACCTAGCATTTTGGCCCTCGTTGACTTTTGATCTCCTTATCCGATTGGTCGTTTTTCTACTCCATTTTTGGTGTTTGGTAGCACGCAAGTTATCGATGTCGGAATGCAACCTCCCCCCTTCGCATCTTTTAAAATTGTTACAAGTCCACCCATTGGTCCCCCTATGTTTAAAAATTGGGCTATGAATTTGTTAAGATATGTCTGGAGTTTGAGCCCAATGCGAAAATTTGAATATTTTGAATTGGGCAAAAGATCTTCAAGTGCCAAAAGTTAGTACAAAAGATCGCTTCAAGGGCTATGAATTTGTTAACATATGTTAAGATATGTGCTATTAAGGCGCGCATGACAAAATTTCTGTTCCAGAAATTGATTTCTCAATTTCTATTCCTCAGACAAGTTTATGAGTAAAGAAACCTGTTTGATAACGATTTAAAATTTATATTTCTGGAACAGAAATCCATTTGATAACAGAATAAAATTTCTATTTCTAGGAATAGAAATTGATTAGATAACAACATAAGAAATCCTCAAATACAAAATAATAGTCGAAATAATACTTAAACAACATAGGAAGTCTTCAAATACAAAATAATAGTCGAAATAATACTAATACATTACAAAAATTGAAAATACAATTCCATGGAATTTCCGGCATATTGTATATGAGGACAATATATGCCCATAAAAATGAAACCGATTCATTATCTTCAATACCATATGAAGAACAAAAAAACAGTAGGAGAGAATTGCCTTAAAATACTAGAACTTCGAGTAGCCAACGCAAATGACAGGATAATAAGATAATTGGACAATGAAACCATTGAAGCTCATGAAGAAAGGCCTCTAATTCTGCCACATCATTTTAAATATAAGGTGGAAGCAAGAAAGCAGCTTAACTCTCGCGATGAAGAATTGGGTCCAACAATTTTTTCAAAAAAGCTTGCAAACCTTGCACTGGAAAGAGCTGCTGTTTGTGACCTCCTCATCCAAGAACGGAATCTTCAACAAGGATGCTATTTGAGATACACTAACCCACATATTAATTCTGAGAAAATTTAAAAATTTCAGAGGCAATTTACATTGTCAAAACTAATGACAAATAGCAGAAGTCAACTCACAATATCATAAGCCTTCTCTCATGCCATGTGTTGCACCGTCATAACTTGAGAATTGAGCATCTGAAAACCCCAAAACAACAACAACGAAGTCAGAAGGAAACCCAACGAATTTAGAAAACACTCAGCTCAACCTAAACCATCAATCCTCGCAATGCCAAACCCAAACACACCTGAAAAAAGGGAAGTCATCAACATCCTGGGACCTGGTCTTGCACATTTCATTGAAGCGTTGAGAGGAGAAGGAGAAGCAATGCCCAAATGGAAAAGCCTGTGAATGAAGAAGGATGCCCAAATGGAGAAAAAAAATAATTTCTATTTCTCAGAAATTGAGAAGTTAAAAATTTCAGCTTTTGATTTCTTCGATTTTTTTATTTCTGAAATAGAAATCTGTTTCAGAAATAGAGAAATCAAATTGCACTACCAAACGGATTTCTATTCCAAACCTGTTCCAGGGAATAGAGAAATAGAAATTTTATCATGCATACACTTAAGCGCCAAAAGTTACGAAAGTGACACTTAAATGCCACTTTCGTAGAAAAGTAGGACACATGAGTGCCACATTCGGCAAAGCCGGTTGGAAATCATATGTGGCAATTAAATATTAATATTGCTCGCCTGCGTGGCTTGCCGGAGAGCTAATTTAACTCTAATTCACCCAAAACGATGTCGTTTTGGCATAATTTGAATTTTAATATAATATAAAAATTAATTAATTAAATATAAAACAAAATAATAATAATAATTTATATTTATTTTAAAAAAAACAGAGGAGGAGGAGGAAGGCAGCCGGCGACTAAGGGTTGAGCCCTTGCCGCCGCTGCCGTCGCTAAAAGGTGGGGGAGGGTCGGCTGGGGCCGCTGAGCTCTGGTTGAGGGCCCTGGGGCGACCCCCCAGTAGGCGGTGGCCCTTGGGTCGGCCGGGTGAGGGTCGCCTGATCTGGGCGAGGGCACGCAAGCCTTTGCTGCCGGTCAGCTGAGGCCGCCAACCCTTGGCCAAGGCTCGGCGGCCTTGGCCGACCCTCCCCCACCTCACTAGCGACGGAGGGGAGATGGTGGCGGCGGTGGCGAGGGCTGAGCCCTCAGTCGTCGGCTGCCTCCCTCCTCCTCATTTCCCCCTGCTCTTTTTTTTTTTTAAAATATAAATAATTAAATAATTAAATAATTTTTAAAATTTTAATTTAATTAATTATTATATTAAAATTCGAATTATACCAAAACGACGTCATTTTGACACTGTTTAGCGATATTAGCATACAAAACAACATCGTTTAGCGCGCAGCTTGCCGGAAAATTGCCACGTTAGCATTTTGGTCGGATTTTCTCACTGGTGGCACTTAAGTGATCCATTTTGCTCCGATTTTGGCACTTAAGTGTCACTTTCATAACTTTTGGCACTTAAGTGTCATTTTGTGCCAACTTTTGGTATTCCAGGGGTTCGAGTGTCTTTCGAATTGGATATTTTACGGACGTCTGAAATTGAGCAATACATGATGCGGAAATTGCGTCCGTGTTGAAATCGAGGTCAAAAATAAAATTTAGATTCTGTTTGAAAATTACGAAAGTGATCCACATAGATATTCAAGTCGGTCAAGGAGGAAAGAAAGTCCAATTCTTGGACTTGTTGCTCGAACCACACGGGATATCTGCTCCCCGTATTGATGTTGGCAAAAGCCATAAGCAAAAAATGAAAGTCAACTGTAGACTTAGGGCGCGTTTAGTTCAGCATTTTGAAAGCCTATTGAAAAAATGCAAAGTAGTTTAGTCTAAATGACTTTTTTAGACAAATGCAAATGCTGTTTAGTAACCTATGTTTTGAGAAGTAACTTTGAGAGAAATGCTGTTTGGTATAAAACTTATTTGAAAAGCCCTTTGGGTGATTAATATTAGTTTTTTTTTTTTAATTTCATTTGTTTAAAATTGAAAAAAAAAAATGTATGCAACTTTTTAAATATAAATTTTTACAATAATACTAAAAAAATCAAATACATATATAATTTTTTTTTAAAAGACCAAACCCTTCATCGAAATTTTTTTAATTTTTATTTGCTTAAAATTAAAAAATAATAATGTATGTAACTTTTTAAAAATAAATTTTGACAATAATGCTAAAAAAATAAAATAAATATATATATTAAAAAAAGGACCAAACCCTTCATTAAATTTTTTAATTTTTATTTGTTTAAAATTGAAAAAAATAATGTATGCAACTTTTTAAATATAAATTTTGACAATAATGCAAAAAAATAAAATACATATATATATATATATAATTTTTTTTTAAAAAAAAAAGACCAAATCCTTCATCAGAATTTTTTAATTTTTATTTGTTTAAAATTGAAAAAAATAATGTATGCAACTTTTTAAATATAAATTTTAAAATAATGCTAAAAAATCAAATCATATATATATTTAAAAAAAAAAGACCAAACCCTTCGATGGAATTTTTTAATTTTTAATTTTTTAAAATTGAAAAAATAATGCATGCAAGTTTTTAAATATAAATTTTGACAATAATGCTAAAAAAATCAAATATATAAGTAATTTCTTTTTAAAAAGACCAAAATATATTTAATTTTTTTAGCATTTATATAAAATTGATTTTTTTAGCATTATTTTGGCATTTAAAAAAATAATAACGAGAGCAAAATAAAAAATTTGAAGAATGAGTGATGATAGTTTTGGGAAAAAAAAGTTTTAGCATTTGGCCAAATGTTGATAGTTCAAAGCTAGTCTTTACTAGCATTGAACTTTTAGCCTTTCCAATGCTGACTTTCACTTGGAAGTTACTTCAAGATGGTTGGTAAACGGTCCAGCATTTCCCTAGGGGGCTTTGGAGGCTAAAAGCCCATTGGGAATGCTAAACCAAACGCACCCTTAGAATTTGACTTGGCATGAACTTCTCTCAACTTTTGTTTTATGTGTTGGACTCTGCTTTAAGAAGAAACTTAACCATGGACGTATAAATATGAATTGTTCTGTTCGAATAAGGAGCTCCGGCCGTTGTTGATGCATGCAATAGTGAAGCGCAGTTTCTGAGTACTTGAGCAGTGGGGTATCTTCATGGGTTTGTTCGTGAATTACATCTAAGAAGATACAAGTATTCAGGCCAATTAAATCTCGCGAGTCCAAGACTTGTTAATTCTTTCTTGAGATTTAGAATTATTTCGCGAGGAATTGTAGGACTAAACACTGTGTCAGTTATTAGATGTAATTGAAGCTTGGAAAACACCAAGAGTGTTTGAGTGACTTTAGTGTGTAATCTCCTTGTATTATCCAAAATTTGTACCGTTGCAAAATTAGGTTGTTGTAATGAACTTATCTAATATACCTTGGGATAGTTGTTTAAAAAGCTCTAGATTTATTGTATGACGGCCACTCCAATTCTAATTTTTTTAATTTGGACAATTCAGTCCTAAACTTTTTGATTATTTTTCAATATAATCATTCTGATCAATTTTACTTAGTAATTGTTTGCATATTGCCATTTTTTTTTTATTTTTCTATTAATTTTTATTTCTCTTTCTTAGCAACGCCTTAATGATACCAACTCCTATATTATTTTACTCTTTTAATTTGAAAGACTTACAAACTTTCTTCCATTTAAATTACTAATTATTTGAGTTATTTACCAACGTTTATTTAATTTTTTAAGTTCATCAACTTTTGTTTGTCTTTCTTACAAACACCTTATACATATCAACTTTTAAATGAATTTATCAACTTTTATCCGTGTGATTGTCTGAGTTGCTCCCAATGTTGATTTATATATATTTCGTAAATTTGCCAACTTTTCTATGGAGTTTTCCATTTTTATTCATCTTACTTACCAACTAGTTAGGAATTACCAACCTTAATTAAAGTTATTACCAAATTTTCTTGAATTTAGTTACAGTCTAATTTTACATTACCAAATCTTATTTGAGTTAGTAGTCGATGAGTTGTTTTTCATATTACCAAATTCTCTTATAGACCAATTTTTTTTCTTATCTGTTACATAGCTTTGTTGGTTTCTTGCCATTGCCTTAAATTTATCAACTATTATATGAAATTACCAATATTTATTTGAGTGACCTACGAACTTTTCCCCAAATAAGTTATCTGCTAACATTTATATTTTATTTTAATTTACTAACTTTTCTATTGAGTTACCACTTTCATTTGTCTTGCCTACCAACTTACCTTTAGTTATTAGGGTGAATATCATAAAAAACATTTTACTGTTTATTACCTTTTAATTTACCTTTCTTACCAACTGCTTACAATTTATCATCTGTTATATGAATATTAGAAATATGTATCATTTACTAAGTCATAAATTTAACAAAGTCATCCTACATATATATTCTTATCAAAAAGTTACTAAAATGATTTGCAATTTTTTTTTAGATGCAGAAATAAATATGATTTCTTAAAGTTTGGACTAGAGTATTAGTTTAATCACCTTCCTTATGAATCGGTTATCAAATTGAGCTCTCGAGCTCATATTGGTCAAAATTTATTTTTTTAGTTAGGCAATCGATCAGTCTCTGTGACTGATATTTTTGCCTTGCATAGAGTGGGATAATTAATATGACAAAAAAAGCATTAAAAGAAAACACAAAACGCCCACAAAAATTTGAATTAGTTGGACTCTGGAGCGCTGGCACTCCTCTTGATTTAGAGAAAAAAGGGACACGAAAAAGAAGTCGAAAACAATTTAACTTCGGTGAAACGGTGCTCAACTTTTAATTCTGAATAAAAACTCTGTCGCTACACATTATATGATGACCTAAATTTGAAGAAAATTATCTCATTCTTCTCACAAATATTTTTTTGAGAAAGATTTTAACTTTTACTTCAAATCTATATCAACTTACCATTAGTTATAAAGGTTAATACATAAAAACCTCAAAATATGCCCACCGTGATACAAATATCCCGAATCTTTTCCGTGTTATAAAAAAACCTGAATTTATATTAGTATGATGAATATATTTTTGGATGTAATTGAAATAGATGGTATATATGTCATATATATAAATTTGATTTCTTGTGACAAAAAAAATTGAGTGTATTTGTCACCTAGTGAGCAAATTTAGGTTTTTTGATGACACAAAAATATTCGAGATATTTATATTATAATAGGCGAAATTTGGGGTGTGAATTTTCTCGAGGGTTGCCGACGTAATTCTCGAATTGAGTTTTCACTTCGGCCAACATTTGGCATGCAAAACGTCCAAACGATAATGGGCAAATTTGAGATGTGCTGTGTTCTTTGTAGCTCTCGAAAACCTAAAATAGGACCAATCGAGCTGGTTTTCTTTCGACGCACTCATCGAAATGAAACTAATTCAATTGCTCCTTTTAGAAACTGCAAGAGCCCCTCACCTTTTCTCGAGGGGTAAAACCATCGTGCACATTTTGTCAGAAAAGCCTGACGGGCTTTATAAAACCCTCTACAAATACTCCTCTTCTGCATCCTCCAAGATCACGCACAGCCTCAGCGAAATCAGAAACTCATCTACAGATCAGATCTTGCAGAAGAAAGATATATCAAACAAAAGGGAAGATGGAGAGGAGAAAGTTGCTGCTCCGGAAGCTACGCGAACGCAACCTGAGGGCCAACTTGGAAGACCGAACCGACTGTGACTTCGAAGAAGGGAGAGAGGCCGTGAAGATCGAAGCGAACGTCAGTGTGAACGTGAATGCGATGAAGCTTGCTAAGATCGAAGAGAAGTTCGCTGTTGAGGAAGAAGTCAAGGCCAAAGTTGGATGTGATGCTTCCTCCTTTAGCAAGTGACATGTTTTATGGGATGGCATATGGTATACATGCCACGGAGCAGGATTAGGGGCATAATCACATGTTATTGTTGGGCTTATTGGATTGGACTGATCTTGTTGCGCCTTATTTGATTTCATGCAATAAACCGATTGATCATCCTGTTTTGCAACATAATCTTTGAAGATTGAGATTTCTTTGACTTGATTAATCTAAAAGTCTCTATACATAATATTGTTTGTGAGGTCATAGAGTTCATTTACACTCTCCTCTTCAAAACATATAAATTAATAGATAAATTTTATATGTTCACTTCTTACAAAACAAAAAGTTGTTCAAGTTATTACTAATATGTCATATACTAATATGAACAAAATTATTGGTCTTCAGATAAGTTGGATCTCTTCTCGTCACTAAGGTGTGAGCGAAACCCCTAGGAGCCCGAAAGCCTGGATCAATCCGGTTTGACTTTCGGGCCCAAATAGGCTCAGGCTGGAATTTCGGTCTTGGCTTCAAAATAGAAGTATTTTAATAATATAAAATATAAAAGTATACAGAATATATTTTCTGAACACTTTAATAAAGTCATAAATAATTTAAAAAGATAGTATTAAAATGAAATGAGTGAAAAATGGTGCGTCCACAGTGGTTGGATTATAAAAAGTGGCAACAAAGATAAAAAGATTAAAGGTGAACTTTTTTAGGCCAAAAACAGCCTCAAACGCCAATGCAAGCAGGTTTTAAGTAGCAACTTACTAAAATTGCCTTTATTTCAAATTTAATCGCAAATCTTATCTAGCAAAGTTACATAATTATTTCAACCTTATTCGACCGATGATTAGCTTGAAACTTGCACTCCATAAATTGTTTGCAAAATTACCTTTTCTTTATTAAGAACCCTAAGATTAGTTATATAATTTTTAAAGTCCAAGACAAATTTAATTATAACCGAACATTTTCAGCAATAGACAATATTTGAAGCATCATTTCTCATTATATGATTGCTAGATTTTAATTTTTTATTATAATTGATCTTAACTATATTTCAATATAATGTTGCGGTTATGTACATTTTCTAGTTGAAGATCTGCAATACATAAGATTTGGATAAATTATGGAGAAGTAGAGAAAATAACTGAAAATGAAGTTACTGATCGGTTGGGGTGAAATTTAAAGTTTGAAAATCTGTTCTAGCCAACGATTCCAAATATTTTTAGCCTAGATAGGCTGGGCGGCTTTTCGAGCTTTATTGTGTATATTTTGGGGGGACTAGGCTTTTGGCCTTTGCATTGTGTAGCCTAAAAATGGCTAATCTCAATTGTCTTTTTTTTTTTTTTAATATTTTCATTTTATGTTCTTATTTTTTTAGAATGTCATTAGAGATATTTTCAATTGTATATGAAAAGAATGAAATTTCACAAGTGAACACATTAATTTTCTGACAAAGAAAATTAATTTCAATTTTATATAAATTCACCACCTTTCGGGCCTAGCCAAACCCAAACCCCAAAAGCCCGGCATAAATGTAGATGGGCTAGATAGTCCCTTTCGGGTCCAAGCTTTTTTTTTGGGCTCGAAAATTCCTGACCTGAAAGTTTGAGTCGTTGACACGTAAATTTTGGCTAAATATTTATGATAAAAATTACATAGAAAATTATGGATTAATTTGGCTCTAACAAAAATATTTTCCATATCACCTAGGTATTAATATCATTTTCTTTTACTAATTTTTATTATTCTATTTTATTTTCCTTTTTTTACCCTATTTTAGGATAAATTAATTGTATTTTTAAAAAGAAAAAAAAAGGGGCCCAGGCTCATGAGGATTGGGCTTAGGGCCTAGGGCCCAACTTTTTTTCCTCAGCCCGGCCTGCGTGCCTTTCTTCTTCCTTCTTCCTCCCTTCTTCCTTTGCAACCCACGCGCAGGAGACCTAGGCGGAGGAGCGAGGGTAGACCGACAACTGAGGGGGCGATTGAGCACGAGGAGGCGGCCTAGCTAGAGCCGCCTCGACTGATGGGTCGCCGGTTCGGCCAGGGGAGGCCGGTCAAAGCGCCAAAGACCGGCGGTGGAAGAGCCACCGCCAACCGGCCCCTTCGGCCTATAAATAGGGCGTCGAGTCGACGCCAAAAGAGACATTGGAGGAGCGAGCTCGAAGACTTCCCCCGAGAGACATTGGGGACGGCCTGAGATTGAGCGAACCCGAGAGGGAAGGGAGAAAGTGAGATCGGTGAGGGAGGTACAGATCTGAGCGAGCAAGAGGGGGAGGTCGAAGAGAGATCTGTGCGAGAGAAGCTTGAGATCCGATAGAAGGGAGCTCGAGCAGAGACTAAGAGCGAGTGGTGAGGTGAAGCCACCGGTGGTCGGCACGCCTTGCTCCCGTCGAAGCTGCGGTAGGTCCCGTTTTTGTTGAGTTGGGGTCGGATTCCCGAGGATCCCGGCTCGGGAACGAGCGAGGCGGACGGTGCAGCCCGATCTATCGAGCTCGTCCGCCGTCCGAAGTCTTCGAGCCAGGTGGGGAACGCCGTCGACGCCCTCTCTTCTGTCCCTTCGTTCTCTATTTCGGGCTTGCCGGACCGGGCTGCCGTTGCCCGATCCGAGCCATTTCCGACCCTATTTATGTGTGCGCTGTGGTTTTGGGGTTTAGTGTGTTGATGGCCTCGAATCCCTGCTTGAATCCGAACTTGTTGTTCTCGTTTCTAAACCCCTGTCCGCCGATGCACCATACGTGTTTGACGAAATGCCGGAGCGAGACTCACGCAGCTGCTCTTATTTTTTCTGTCACAGTTGCTTGTTGAGGTGGCAGCGGTGGCCGTTGGCTCGGCGCCTGTGGCGTCAGTCCGGTTACTGGCGGAGGTCCGTAAATGCGTGCGACCGCGGCGAAGGGTGCTCCGGCCTAGATTTCGTTCTGGACTGGTCTTCGGCAAAGGTCACCACCCGTGAAGGAGACGATCGTGTAAAAGGAAAAAAAAAATCAAATAAAGGGTAATATAAAAAAAAAAAACGAAGAAGAAGAGAAGAGAGAAAGAGAGTCTCCCTCTCTCTCTTGTGCTATTCTTACGTGTGCACAGGGGAGAGTAGGACAAAACAAGAGAGAGATAGCCAAAAAAAAAGTACAAAAAATCAAAAGAGAGAAAAAAAAATGAAAGAAGGTATAAAAGATATATATATATATAAAGGAGAGAGAACATGGGGAGATTTGCGTCGGTCGGCCGGATCCAAATCGGGTCAGCGTTCGCGTCTGACTGAATGGGTCAATTTATTATATTTTAAAAAAAATTTAAAAAGAAATAAAAAACCTTAAAAAAAAAAATCTCTTTTAGGGAAAGGCCTAAATTTAGTTTTGAGAGTTTTTTCTCTTTAAAAAATACATGAAAAATCTTTCAAAAATTTCTAAAATTAGGGAAAGGCCAAAAAATGTTTTTTTTAGTATCTTTTTTAAGGCATAAAAATAAAAATAAAAAAATAAACTCAATATTTAAATAAGATTTGGTACTGGAAGGGCATCAATGATTGGCTAATGTAATCAAGTCCTCGATTATAGTTTCTTTGGTCACTGGTTGCGTAGTAGTGAAGTATTTTTCTTGATATTTCACGTTTCTAGTCAATCCACCCCAAATCGATTAGTGGTGACTCTTATTTGAAATTGACTTGTAAGTTAAAAACTCGAACCATAAGTTGTAAATTGGTGGGTTTGGGAGAGCCCGGGTTAAGCCCAACACTTAGTGAGCCATTAGCCTCCGCATATGCCCGCGTATAAGGACGCCTGAAATGGAGGTTGTGACAATTTGACGATTCCACTAAGGACTATCTTTTGTGGACTTAGGGCTTTTTATCTTGTTTAAATGCTTTGCTAACTTGGGGGTTTTTTTTTTTTTTTTTTTTTTGCAGGTTAGTAACTTAAAGATCAATTTTAATTTTGTTAAAATAAAATGTTTTGTAATTATAAACTGCTATGTATATTTTAATGTTTTAGCACGACAAGTGATACACACAACTCGACAGCTGGACCTTAGTCACTATGGAATATTTTAGGACGGTGTTAAGAAAGATACGACCTTAAACACAAGACTGTGATGTAGAGGTTGCTTTTCTCTTCCTCAAATTTCTTTAGGAAAAATCGAGGTGAAGAGGATGTGATGCCAATGTGAGATTGCGACGAGCAGACACCCTCTTAATTTCTCTAAACCTCCTTAGTTAGACATTGAGCCACATGTATCATGCGTATGTTTATGTGCTTGCCATTTTCTTTAAAAGTAAAGTGATTTCTTTACCCTTTTTTACTCAGTCTATTTACTTTATTGGCCCATGGCAATTTATGTTAGTTTTTTGGGTCTCAGTTTATATGTGTGTTAGCTTTTTGGGTCTCAATTTATATGTGATGGGAAGAGACAATATCTAGTTTATTCTCACCCTCAAAGTAGAGCTCTTTAGATGGTGAGGTTAGTTGGACCAACTTGCCCAAAAGTGCGTAAAAGCCAAAATCGGTCATCTTTTATCGTTGTTCCAAATCCTTATTCATATCAAAGTCCTACAGGCAATAGCACATTTTTGGTGCCCTAGGACATCCACTTTTATGTTCAGTAGGTTTGAGCTAATCCCAACTCTCGAAGAATACAACACTACTATCGGAATGTCTCTCAAAAGTAAGCTTGTCAGGTCACCTACAGGTATTGACCCATTGTGTGGGTTAGCGCGACTTTTAAGAACTAAAATTCATGTTGTGATGCAAATTCTTGAACCCAACCATAATACTTGCCCATTATCGTTTCTATTGATTGTTTTGAAAATCAACCGATGATCCAAAATAGTGAGATTTTCCTCCTAACCTTTTTCGGATTCATCATTTTCTCCTATCCAAAAGATGCCATAAGTCCCTCGATGGCATGGGTGATTGATTAGGTCTTAAGGGCACAAAATTATGTTAATATGATTTCAGCTAAAATGTTCCTGTCCCATAACCGTTTTAAAGAAAACATGGAAAAAATCATGCGAGCCTCCTTGAAAAGTTTACAAGTTTGGTTCTTTTCTCACTTAAGCGAATTTGAATGCCACATGCAATTGTCTGAAATAAATGATTTCAAAAATCCACTATAGAGATTTGTGGTTCTAAGACCACACATTCCCAACCAAAATTGCTTTAACTAGATAAATTTCCTAAGGGATCTCACTCTGTGGTGTGCTGGTTGGTTCTGTTAGAGAAAAATCCTATAATATTTTGAAGCTAACAAAACTTTTCTAAATTCTATTATGAAGATTGCCAGACTTCTGTGTCAAAGTCTATCTTACATTAGAAGTATGCCCACTTTAATAAATTCCAGACTGAACGCAAGTGAAGAATGAAGACGTAACCAGACTCAGGATTACCTGTCTTTCTTCAAGGCTTCAGTTCATACAGGATATATATGGCTTTCTGGTTGGGAATATCACCTACGATATTAGTTATCTTTATTGGAATCAATTTGGATACATCAAATCATTTTGGAAAGCAAGCTAATTTGGAAGAATCTACTTATAGAAACCAAGATCTTGATTGTATGGGCGACTAGGATTGATAGGCTTTCATCACAATCTTTAAACGACTTGAGATCTCCTTGATTGATTTTGTCTAACGGGTTGATTGGAAGAATTTGTTTGGAAAGTGCCAACAGTTGAGAAGGCATGGAGGACTATTTAAGGAGGCATCTTAAGTCATTCGATAAAGTGCATGAAGGAAGAATTCCAAAGTCTGAAGCTTCCCATTTACTTGTTATTCCTTACACTATGCTCAAATTTGTATTCAAAGGAGAGTGAGACTCATAGTGTGACTTTGAGAGAGTAGTAGAGACTCTTCATTGAGAAGTCAAGATTGCAAGACTATAAATTCTCTTTTGTTTCATAGTGGAAACACAGCCTGAAGGCTGTTAGTGTGGGAGAATGGACGTAGGCTTAATCTAAGCCGAACTACTATAAATTATGTGTTCCTTTTCTCTTTCCTGAACTCATTTACTTAATTCGTATTTCAAATTAAGTCATTCAAGTCTAAACTCTTTCGAAGTCTGTTGTTCATTACACTCAGTTTCAAAAGCAAAATATTCTTATTGGATTTCGCGAAAATTGTCTTCACACTTATTCACCCCTATAGGTGTTCATACTAGTGCTTTTAGGTTCCACGAAAAAATAGCTCACTTTACTTACAAACGTTGTAATCCGATCCCATTGCTTGGCTTCACCAGCGCCACTCCCTATTTTACCCATATAGGGTGGCACGTCAATACAGAGCCCTTAAAGAGATCCCGCCGCCTCTCAAGACGAAGATCTATCCAATCTTTTTCACCCATAAAAGTCGTGATTACACATTTGAGATTCACATCATCAAGGATACATGGAGCAAGTGCCATCGTAAAAGGATCGTGTTGCCTGAAAGGCTTGATGGACAGGAAAAAGGCCCATTACACCTCTAAATCCTACATCCACAACCATTAGATCCCGACAAGACTGCGACCGTTGATCCCTAACCTAGCCAGCAAAATTAGTCAGTAGGAGCAAATTAAGCATCTGCGAAAGGACTTGAGAATAAGCTGAGTACATGTCTTAGAGCCAATCCAAGAAAGCAAATAGCTTTGCAAGACCAAGGCTCCCCATCACATATAAAATAACGGTCACGTGCCCCCCGGTGTCAATGTTTCGAAAGTTTAGTCTTGTTCATAGTCCCATTGTTTAGGGACTTTTGTTAATGTTTAGTATTTCGTTCTATCATTATTCCAAGTTTAGATGTTAGAAGTGTCATGTATATAAAATCTTCTTTTGATAAATAAAATCAGCGAGACCATTGCCATGGATCAATCTTCATTTACCCTCATGTTTTTTTTTTTTTTGCAACGCCAGGTGATTATGAATCGTCGACCTCCAGTTGCTCGTGCATGACCTCAAGCAATAGTGCCCAATCAGAGTGATGTACAAAAATCACCTTGCTAATATTGAAGACGGTGTATGATAGATGTCCATTGTCTTTCAATAACTCTCGAGGCAAATGCAGTCCACTCAGGCCAAGCTCAACCCCGTAACTACTCTATCACAAGAAAAGACACTTGTGACACTTGTGAACTTGCCCAATGATGATCAACAGGACAGACACATTGCAAGAATCATAAAAAAGCTTAGCCGGTTGCAGGATCAAGATCCCATTGATTTGTCTAACTATGTCACTGTTAAAATTTCAGAAGAGCTTAAAGTGCTTGAATGCGATGGGTACGCCAATGCCTCTTACCCAAAGGCATATTTGCAAGCCTACCTGGTCTGAGGGATGATTTAACTATACCAATCAAATTTGATTGGCCCCGCCTTGTGGTGGTATATTGTAAGGAGGATTAGTTTCCTTAAGACTTGGAAGGAATTGACTGATGCTTTCTGCCAAAAATATAATGTTAACATCAACATCAACATCGACATCAACATCACCTTGCCTCACGAAGAGTCAATAGGTGTGGAGAGAAATGATAGTAAGTTCTTAAGGGTACATGTCGCGTCCGGAAGGAGATCAATAGCCCAGTTTGACCCACAACCAACAGAAGAAAGATCGATTAGTAAAAATATCCATATAGCATTGCAGGATGAAGGGACTACCGAGCAGTATCTTGTTATTAAGAAGCTTCACACTAAAAAAGACAAGGAGCTCGTGGATGAGGTCAACACTATAAAGCCTATTCAGAGCCGGAGCACGGCAACACAACTTCCCAAGCTTAGTGCAAGCAAGGGTCCAAAGAGCGTTGACCCCTAGCAACCTAGGGAGCGAAACTCCACCATCTCCTAGTCCCCTTGACAAACTCAAGTTGGCAAAATGAAGGGCTATACTCAAGAGGTCAGGAACAGGTCTCAAGGAAAGAAAGCTTAAGCAATCCGAACCAATGCTTTCTACTAAGCGTAGGCAAAATCTAGCGGCCTATGAGCCATCACGCTAAGGCTTCGAACATCGCCTGTGGTACATTCCCGAAAGCTACTGGTATTATATAGATGAGGTCTTCCATTCATCGAATAACTGCCTCCCACTCGCGCACAAGGTCCAAAGCTTGTTCAAAGGAGGAACACTCGCCCTTTAGGGCTTAACTCCCAATGGGCTACTAAATTTGTCACCCGACTATGAGGGTGACTTAGATGCCTCATCCTCGGTTGGAAATTTTGACCTAGAAGAAAGCAATGAAATGATCTCGGAAGAGTCTAGCCTCCTTGAACTAGCATAATTCATCACCGTAATGAATGAAATGTCAATGTAATACCAATCACCTAACCAAGACACGGTGGGTCCATCTTGTCTCCGTAGGATTACGATTCCCAAAGCAATGGAAGTACCTAATCTCCGTAAATATAACGGTATGACTTGTCCCATGGCTCACTTGAAATATTTCCAGGTTGAAAAGAGTCGGTACTATAATCGAACACCATTCATAACTCAGGCCTTCCAAGAGAGTCTCACGGGGCTCGCTTTGCAATGGTTCGTTATGGCAAGGATCTAACTCATAAGGGATTGGAGTGAGATGTCTTCCGCATTCCTACATCAACACCAAAACAAGATTGGAACTGAATTGCCTAGAGAGGATTTGGTTCACATCAGAAGAAGACTAATGGAGGATTTTCGAGTATATGTAGACAGGTGGGAGGCTTTCGCGATGTAAAGTAATGCTCAACTGGCTGAGAAAGAAATGATGAAGATATTTGTAAATGCCTTACCTCGCAAGCATTGCTCTTGGTTACATGGATTGCGCTTCTATAACTTCAACGAAGTGGTTTTCTCATGCGAATACTTTGAGTCTACTAGGGGTGAAAAACTCAAAGGCGCCTGATTTCGAGGCCAACACTATCAATTATCAAAATGCTCCATTTCATAGGAGTTTTCATTGATTTTGGTTGTTTCTATCTTGTCTAGACAAATGGGGCAATTGAAACTGGCACATCAGGTTCCAATGATCTAGACTTGTCAAATTCAGAACACTTCTTCGAGAAAGCAGGGGCAAACATAAAAGATTACCCCATTTTTTTTTTTTAAAGGTACATCTTGTTCCTTGAATATAATTTTGGGAATGATGCTCTTGCTCTTCCATTTATAGGGAATGAAAGATAGGATGAAATAGGCACACACATGATTAAACTCGGAGCATGTGGATCATAATAGCTTAAGAGGAAGCAACCTGGGAATCTTCCTTCACGCTGCTCTCGACCTCTCCCATTTTTTGAGTTATCCCGGCAAGCCATCCTTAGAGCTCTACACGCTCCACCTCGCACTTTTACGGCTTTGTCTCAAGTCTGAGTAGTGCCTCATTTGCACAACATACCTGAGTGACCAAGCATGACAGTTTCATTGATGGGATGTCCAACATTAGCAAGTCGGGAAGCATAGAGAATGGACTCATTCACTTTCCCTTTGATATGACTACTGTGACGTCCTTATAGCGTCACATACTAAGCGCAAGCAGAAATTACATGGATTATCATCTTACGGGACTTATTAATCTCAAATGTTGGACTACATCGTCCACCTTTAAAGGTTAGCATGTATAACATGAATATTTTGAGATCTAAACTTTATATAATAAGGTTATCCTGCAATAGTCCTGTCAACTAACATTAGACAATCAACTAGGATCATATCTAAAGATCATGAGAAGTTTCATTACTTTCTTGTTAACAATATTCGGGCTTACAAAAATCAACCTAGATTACTTACAAGTTTTTCCACCTATGTACAACATACTTACAAGTTCAAAAGCAAAGGTGTAAGTAAATAGCCAGGGAAAATGGTCGGGGGTTTCTAACTTCACTATCCCACACAAGCCCATGTCCATAAAAAAAACAAAAGACGTTTCCTCTAGCTTCTACACGATCTAGGCACCTAAGCACCATCCATCCCAGCTCCAGGTCTTCCAGCACCAAAATGAAGGGGGCCAAACAACTCTCCTTCGTGGTTTATGAACCACACTACAAACCTCATTAGAATCATATCTACTCTATCGTCCATCCACAGCGTAGCCTCGTACTTTGTATAGGTCAGCTCGATATTAGGATCATACACATCATGGAAAGAAACATTGATACATGCAATCACCCCGTAACGAGCTATTGGCAGCACATCCATACTAATGATATGAAAAAATAAGGAATGAGCAATGCCTGGTAAAGAAATGATAAAAATCTAACCTATACAATCCATAGTTGCCAAGAAGACAAGAGAAGCATAACCAAATAGCTTAAGATACTAAGACAGGATTGTCACAGGTATGGTTAATTGAATACTGTGATATCATAGGAATGATCACACCAGACCAAATTGTCAAATGCATATGTATACCTCATGCTCTAAATCTGTGCCAAGATGTAATGCAATAACAGTGGATGAACTCACACGCCAAGTGGAATTTATATTATAGTGTGAATATCAAGTCCACCCTTGATCAGTTTACCCACCGGAACGCCGCTGGCCCGATCGAGTCACTTCCGGAATCCCACATCCAGACTTCCACAATAGTTCTATCATGGGCATCTCACTCTAAGGCATCTTAGTATCACACAACCGAGGCATCCCAAGCATCTCATTCTGAGGCATCTTAGTATCCCACAACCGAGGCATCCTTGATCACCTACAAGGGCATCTCACTCCGAGGCATCCGGTGTCTCACTCAACCGAGGCATCCAAGAACACATAGCATGGGCATCCCACTCCTCGGGGCATCACTGGCATCTCAGTACCGATGGAAATCTCTTATTCATTTGAAGCACGCATTCCACACATCACACCTTTGATTAATATCACATCACAGCATGCACAAGATCTCAAGAGCACACAATTACATCAAGCTTAATCAATAATCAGAATACAATCACTCTCGTGCGCCAAACATCCACACAGGTCCTGATTATAAGGTAAAACCATTTTGGCACATCCCATTCCATGCCTAACAGTTTTGCCCCATAATCAAGTGCAACGCATCGCATTCATTGCATGCACATGTCACTCTTGGAAACTATACAATGACTTCACTTCAAATGATGGAAGAGGCATGCTCATGTTTGAACTAACCATTATCATGAGATCATTAGACTCCATATATTTCATGAAAGTCAAGTACAAAAGACACAACAGCTAATGCGCATTTTCGGTTCAAGGTAGTATATGAGCTAATATGGGCAGTTTCAAACATAGACACAGAAAGTACATCTAATCTTATTGGAATATTACGAAATTTTAGTATGTTATAGAAGAGATATAGATTAACATTTTCCATGAAGAAACCTAAGTCTATATCTCAATGTATTAAGAGCAGTAATTTGCTGTCTTCTTTCTTAAAATTCTGCAGCAACTTTTAGATTTAGTACCTACAGAAGAAATATCATTTCACTACTCGAACCTTGTCCATTTGTTCTCAAATTTTGATATGTTATTTCTAAATATGTTTCCTACAACTTTCATGAAGGGTTTAAGGTCCAATTATCTCTAGAAAATTACAGAAAATTCGTAGAACTACCCAAGGTTTTACTGTCTTCTGTAGAACAGCTTACTGTTTCAAAGAGAATTGCTTTCACCAATACATTTTCGCATGAATCTCACTATAACTATAGGGGGAAACCTAATTTAGTTAGGATACTCTTAAGGAACTTGTTCTTTTCTTTAACTACATCATTAAAATTCAAGGCAACGCATAACAAAGGATTTTTCCATCTCTGTTTCTCCAGAACAAAATGCTTTGCACCATTTTATTCATCTTCAGCTCAGCTAAACCGTTTAATTCCTCCACAAATCCCTTTTTTAGTATTCTGACACTTCTCCAACAGCATCTAAGAGTAACCACAGTAGGTCTTCGCTTACCTACAACCATCCACAACTCGATTCAAGATAAATACTCGCACCTTGACTCATCTACAGCAACGTGTAGCACCTTTCCTCTCTCGACAGTCACCTCTCCATCTTACTCGACCAACTCAGCTTACTTACACTCAATTTTTGAAACATGCAAGGCTCTAACATGACATGCAAGGACTCACAGCTTCAATTTAGAGTTCATCTAGCTCATTTCAACACAAAACAGAACCATCACACTTAATCCTCCACCATTCGGCTAGGTCCGCGAGTTCCCTTGACAAAACATCAGATAACTTCTAGTTTAGAGACTTATCTTTTCCTTACCGTTGCTTGGCTTCGTTGGTGGCTCATAGTTCTTCAAAAATTTGCTCCTAAACTCACACAAGAAGAAGCAAAGTCGCCGGAGCTGCTGCTGTTTTGCTTCTGTTCGAACTGAGAGAGAGAGGGGAAGAAGAAGAGAGGTTTTGGTTTGTCTTGGAGAGAGAGAGGAGGAAATGACGTGAGTTATGAGGGTAATAGGCTATAGGTCTAATCCCTAGAGTAGCTTATGAGAGTGCTAGTAAGAACACCTAGAGGGGGGGTGAATAGGTGTTTAAACAAAACCTTGGCAAAAGCATGCGGAATAAAATAAGTTGTGAGCAAAGTCTGAAGAACAACAGACTTTGAGCGAGATCAGACTTTAACACAATAAAGAGTTTAGAGAAGAGAATAAGAACACAAGGTTTATAGTGGTTCGGCTTAATCCAAGCCTACGTCCACTCTCCCACGCTAACAGCCTTCTTGGCTGGATTCCACTATGCAATCAACAAGAGATTACAACTTTGAGTGCAAACACTTAGTAGTAGATCACACTATCTCACTAAGTCACTCTTTTGGTATTTCTCTCAAGATCACAAATGTTTAAGCTCACGAGAGACAAGTGTATGATAGAAGATCGCTCAGACTTTGGAATTATAAATTCTACGCTCCGTCTCTTACTTGCTCATCGGTCCTTCATCTCCTTAAATACTCCTCCACTTCCAAAACTAGCCGTTGGACAGTATCCCGAGGATCGTCTTCCAATATACCCATTGGACAGCCCTGTATCAAAAAGATTTGGTAGCCGTTGAGTGACAAAGATAGAATCCCAAATTGATTCCGATCGCCCATACAAACGAAATCTTGGTTTCCATAAGTAAAGCTTCTTCGTATAGAAAGTTCTTGTCTTCAAGATCTAATTGTCAATCAATTAGATTGAGTCAATCAAATCAATCTTGATGTGGAATCCAAACCAGATCACTAGCCGTTATATCTTCAGGCTTGAGTTACGTTATGTCGAATCTGGATGTAAAGTCTGAGAGCAATAGACTTTACAATCTGAGTCTGACTGCGATAGACTTTGCAATCTGGGTCTGAACAGATTTAGCTTTAAGGTCTGAACACAGTCTGTTATGTTCTGCTTCAGCATAGAGTCTATCTTCTGGTTCAGCTTCAGCATAGAGTCTGTCTTCTAGTTCTTCATTCACGTTCAGTCTGGAATTTGTCAGAACAGACTTTGACACTAAAGTCTGGCAGTCTTCAGACTTTGACAGAAATCTGGAAATCTTCATAATATACTTTGGACATGTGTTCCGTTCAGTTTTCTGACCGTCTTCAGACTTTGACAATATCCTTTACATGTTCAATCATTTGCATAGTCTATTACTCAACCATCAAACATGTTAGTAGCCTTTGATTTATTTTGTCATCTTCAAAACATCATAAGGGATTTCCCTAACAATCTCCCCCTTTTTGATGATGACAAAACAATCTCTGAATATGCAGATTTGTAAAGATATTAATTTAAATCAAAGGATATCAAAAGATAGCAAATAGATTGAGCATAACAATATATAGAAAAATAATTGCAGCTCAATATTATGCAATAAATAATATTAACCAATCAACACATATGCATATTCATGTTCATATTCTCTCCCCCTTTTTGTCATAATCAAAAAGCGATAACAATAGAAATAGTATGACGTAGAGAATATAAAATGATAACAAATGATTTCCAAAAATCAGCTTTTATAAATCGAATATTAAAAATATGCAATATAGCTCACTTCGATCATATATATCGGCAAATAAAAATCATTGATGCATTATAAAATTCATTTATCCTTTTTGTCATAATAAAAAGATAATACCAATAAAAGATTTGTTATGACAAGAGGTAAAAAAATGCACTAACCGGATTTTGTAGAACTTGGTAAGTTCCAACACATTTACCTTTTCCGATATTCCATAATAAACAATATCACGATTGTCGCGACCTACCCTCAGGGGGAGGGAACAGGTTTAGGAGTATTGCCTAAAAGATAGGCTTAAGGCCCATGATTAGGCTCAGGCTCTCCCAAGCCCATACCCCGCGTGACGTTGGGATATTTTTTAAGAATTTCGCGTAAAAGGAGTCGCCACTAGCCTATTGGGGTCGGCTAGAAACCAAGTGAGGCATGGGAGCGTGCCTCACTTCCTACGTAACCAGAGAATCTAGGTTCGGGGACTTGATTACACTAATTGACCAATTAGTGCCCTTTCGGTACCTAATCTTGTTCGTTTTAATAAAATGATTTTTGGCAGACGGTTTGAATTGATTTTATACTTATCCACTAACATGTGAGGTGACCATGCAGGTGCGCAATCATTAGAGTAATAATCATAACTACCAAGATCCTAATTGCAGTGAAATTAACACAAACAATTAAACAATTGCAAATATAGTTAAACATGTAAATTAAACAATGCAACATAATCAATATACGAGCAATTAAAGGCATAAATACACTATAAAGGTAATACATGGCCATTCCTAATCAAAACTTACATTTTTTGGATTTTCGAAATTTTTTAAAAAAAATTAATTAACTTTTTAAATTTTTATAATTTTTTTTTAATTTTTTTTAATTAATTTTTTTTTAATAAAAAGAAAATATTTTTTAATTTTTTTAAAATTAATTTTTAATTAAAAAAAAAGTGAACCGGGTCGGGTTCGGTTCGACCCGACCCGGTCAACGCGGATCGGGTCCGGTCTCCGACCGGACCCGGGTTCGGTCCAAATGGGGGAGGGCCGGCCGAACCGGCCCGTCCGAAGGACAAGGCCCGGTCGGGCCCGGGCCTTCAATTAAATTCAGATAGGGCCCGACCAGCAGGCCCGATCTGGTCTGAGTTTTTTTTTTTCCTTTTTAAAAAAACGAAGCCCACAAGCCCAATTGTACTAAAATAGCCCAAAAGCCCAAAACGGCCCAAATAGCCCAAAAACCCAAAACGGCCCAAATAGCCCAAAAACCCAAAACGGCCCAAATAGCCCGAAAACCCTACCCGATGCGCAACCCGCGTCCGACCCGCTTCGAAGACCAAACCCTACCCGGTTTGGAGGCTGGCCCGACCCGGCAATGACCCGATTTCGTGCCCTCTTTTCAGGGCTTCTTCGCGGCGGCTCGGCGAGGATCAGGGGGACGCCGGCGACTTGGCAGCCGCGGCGAAGTGGGCGTCGGTTCGGCGTCCAGTGGGGCAGCAGCAACTCGGCTTAGGACCTGCTGGCGTGGAGGGGAGCTCGGGCTTCGTGGACGGATGGGCAGTCGTCGCTTGGAGAGTTGCAGGCGGCAGGCACAGGCGCAAGTCGCCGGTGCAGGGCGTCTGGTGTAGGTCTGTTGCAGTCGGGAGCGGCGGTCGAGAGTGCTGCAGAAGTGGGGGGTCACGGTGCTGCAGCGGGCGGTGACGGCGAGGTGGCGTAGAGAACGAGCCGGCGAGCGGCAACGGCGCGGTGGTGAGGTGGCGCGATGGTGAGGGGCGGAACAGCAGGGCAGTGGGCGGAGGCGTTGGCAGCTACGGTGGGCGTCGACTCGGTGACAGGGGTCGCCGGGGTCGACTGGAGGGGCGGTGCTCGCGGACGAGCGGCTCCGCCGCGCGGTGGCCTACGCAGCGAAGGCTTCGAGCGGCCGCGGGGCGGAGCCGCTCAGGCTCACTTCTTCACTCCTCCCTCTCTCTCCTCTGCTCCCCTGTTCTCTCTTCTCTTCCCTGCGTTCTCTCCTCCCCTATTCTCTCTTCTTTAGGGTTCCCCCTCTTCTCCTGCTCTCCCCCCACGCGAAGACACGGAAGGAGGAGCGGATGGGCCGGGCCAAGGCGAGATCCGGCCCGGCCCGGCCCCTTCCACACTTTTTTCTTTTTTTCTTTTTGTTTGTTTTTTGTTTTTTGTTTTTGTTTTTGTTTTTGTTTTTGTTTTTTTTTTTTAAACGACTAATTCCTAATTCTGCGATTAAGCCCTAAATAAAAATTGTAAAATTTAAGTGTCAACAGCTGCCCCTCTTTGAATGGGAGCTCGAAGTGGTTCCTTTCAAAGACAAAAGACACCTGAATTATTTTGACGATAAAGAGACCCCAGGTGCATAGGCACACGTCAGGTCGACGGAAAGGACTTATAACTATGGAAGCGCGTCTTGTCAATAAGAAGAAAACTCCGGGATACAAAGCTCTCCAGGTCATGAGAAGAAAGTGAAGACTCCAGGATACAAGGCTCTCCGGGTCATGAGAAGAAGGGAAGACTCCGGGATACAAAACTCTCCGGGTCATGAGAAGAAAGGGAAGACTCCAGGATACAAGGCTCTCCGGGTCATGAGAAGAAAGGGAAGACTCCAGGATACAAGGCTCTCCGGGTCATGAGAAGAAGGGAAGACTCCAGGATACAAAGCTCTCCGGGTCATGAGAAGAAAGGGAAGACTCCAGGATACAAGGCTCTCCGGGTCATGAGAAGAAGGGAAGACTCCAGGATACAAAGCTCTCCGGGTCATGAGAAGAAGGGAAGACTCCAGGATACAAAGCTCTCCGGGTCATGAGAAGAAGGGAAGACTCCAGGATACAAAGCTCTCCGGGTCATGAGAAGAAGGGAAGAATGAGGTCTCACCGTGTACGAACGGGTTTCGACTGGGAGCGGACAAGTGTGGTTTACAAATGAATCCACCAATCTTAGAAATGGCATGGTTTAAGGCTAACCATAAACCTTTGGTTTTTTTTTTTTTTTTAGGGAAATACCCGCTAACCCCTTGAAAATTGCATGGCTTCATTGAGGAATCCTGTCAAACTCAACTTGAGCAAGTGTCATTAGAGACGTCATCAAGAGACGTATTGGCAATATTACAGCATTAATTGAACAAGCTAATCAAGCTAAGTTCAACTTTTTTTTTTAAAAAAAAAATATTCAATGTCAATTAGCATCATGTAGCGCAAAATTGTCATATTGCTTGAGGATGTATCATTAATCATCAAATTCTCTAGGAGTCAAGTTCTTATCAGAACGGCTACGACTCATAAAAAATGCTCATTAAACATGCCAAACTAGAGCTTCTTAGTCAGAAAGGGCTTCTCGCACACTCTTGATAAAATGGCTGCTTGATCCCATCTATTCACATGGGAAATAACTGATTGCTGGTGGTATCTCACATAACCAATGTCAAAGGCTTTCAGAAACATTCGCAATGAGCACAATCTAATCGATCAAAAAGGTCTTTTGAAAGGACCGCAATATAGGCTTGGTTAGGACTTACACAAGGGAATCATTGCTTTGAGGCCAATTAAGGACCATTTGTTGCTATCTTCATCGGGTTTACAAGTCGAGAACTTGGAAAATAAGATAAGATAGAATTACTTCTACTCCTTCAAGCAATAGCTTCTTTGTGGCATTCTCATTTTCACTCAAACCATCCCAATCAGAAGAGGCTTCGGAAAAGGGTTGTAATGTTGGCTCAGGAAAGGCTCAAAAGGCTTAAACTTTTCAAGGGGGTTTTTTAGAGCTGGTGATCATCATGGCATTGTGACCAGGTCAATCGATCTTTTGAAGTCATTTGGATTTTGGGACACAGCGCATCTCGAAAGTTCCTTTACTAATCATTTTTGCACGGGAGCTTTGCTCCTTTTTTCTAATTTCCTTTGCACTTGCGATGATTTTTTTACGTAGGCACTTTGACTTTCATCATTTTCTTTTTACATAAGATGCAGTCTTTTGACTCTTTTTCTTGACGGGCATTGGCCTTGCTTTTACTAGGCACACTGCTTTTTCATGCCCCCTAATTTGTCGAGCTTTTTGCTCTTTGAACTTTTGTAGTTCTTATGACTTTCGAGATGCTTTTCACATTGTCTCATGACTGTCAATTGTATTTGGTCAAATTCTTATGACTTGCCCCAGTGAAAGGGGATGATCACCGCTCGGGATTCAGAAATGAATAATCAGGCCCAAATTGGTTAAAACAATAGGGTATCAGTGTTTGGGTAGAGAAAGAAATGCTCTTCTTCACATTGGGATGAGTCAAGCTCTAATGAGAATTCCTTTGAAGCTATCGCCAGAAAATTGGTGTAAGTGAAAGTAATAGAATCTTTCTCAATCTTTCGCTTTACGACATCATCATAACTCCTTATGCTGCCCCAATGTAAGGTCGTCCTCAACAAGGGTACTTTGAAGGATCATTTTTTGGTGGCCCAAAGGGGTAGCAAGAGATTAGTGCAATACTTGGGATTGATGAAGGGAACGCCTTTATCATTTCGATCTTTGCGCTCAATGCGAATGAATCATTCGTCCTAAGATAAGGTCGATTGTCACTCAACTCTCAAAAGTGTTTGAAGGATGTGTCTGGAAATGGGCTTGCCTTTCTTCATCCTAAGTACTTCTCGTTTGGCATGGTTAACCTTTCACTCTTTCGAGATCATCTGAGTAGATCAATCTCCATAGGGAAATTTGATTTTAAATGAATAATCCACAAGACGAGAAAACAATTTTGAGATAAAAGAATACTCAAAAAGTTTGCAGAAATTTTTCTTTTCTCATTTTTGTGCTTGACTCTAAGAAAGCAACAAAGGTTTTTTTTTTTTTTTAAATGGAAAATTTCCCTTTTTTTTCACTTAAAAAAAAATTGAGAAGAAGGGTACTTACCTGTGGCATGGCGACCCGGTAATCCTGTAAAGAACGCAAAAGAATATGTTAGCGCAAAGATCTTTAGGGATTGAAATGTTGGAAACGATACATTATTACCCTTCATTCGCTTTCATCCTTTGAGGGCTAACATCTCTTGGACTCATCCTCGTGGATATTTGGTAACTTGACATTACCTTTCACTTACATGTACCCTTAAGCGTTTGATGTCTTCCTATCAAGAAAAGAAAGAATCATGTCAGAGACGCTATCCAAAATGAGCAATTGGAATCGACACCATTTACCCTTCACATGTTTTCATTCTTCAGGTATGAACTTTGCTTGAAGTTGCTAGAATTTATTGAAAAATGGCTATGCGGCCCTGATTTTATCCATAAAGAGCACTTATTTATTGTATACAACAATTCACAAAGTTTGATTCCTGTTTTGTTTTTTTTTTTAGATGCTCTTTTTGAAGAGATGGTTAGCTGACAAGGAGCTTGAAAATTTTATATATGGATCATGAGATGTGTTTTTTCAAGATTTTGCTTTGAAAGGAGAGTGGGTGCTCATTGTTTCTACATCTGAGGATATTGTTCTTTAGATGCTTTGCCCTTTTATTGCCTTGATGGAAGGTGTTGCTTCTACGGTCAAGGTGCAACATTTTTCATTCATCACCCTGTAAGAAAAGGAGATGAAACGGGTTATCTTCATACTTAGTTAGGTTCAATTTAGGAACGATACATCCTTCTTGATGAATCTGACAATGTTGTTCCGGCACATTTCATTTGTGGGGAGATGAGAGATTTTTCTAAATCAAATGTTGCTCTCCCACTCTTTATTTGACAAACCTTTGTTTTGTTTGAATTCGTCCTGTACCAAAGAAAAGGACATGGCATTTTTTATGCTGAAGAGAATCAAGTTTAGGAACGAGATACATCCCTTTCAAAGTCGAGCGATCAACATCCCAAGGTATCTCTCATGGAGGAATGGATAATATTGCCCCTCTGTTTCATCATTTGAATCTTTCTTTGTTTAAGATGAACGGGACTCAATAATGCTCCATCGCGTTTGTTGGAACGTTACAAAACTTGAAACCCCTGATGTTTCCTTAACAATGAAAAGAAAATAATGTCAGAAATGGTATCAAAAATAGATAATTGGAATCGATACAATTTACTCTTCCTTCGAATTTGTCCTTTTGAATACTTGGCAACTCCCTTCATTTCTCTCATCATGCAAAGTGAGGGTTATTTTGGCATCTAAGGCATTTGCATCACGAATCTCTAATGTTGATTGCGGAGAACTCTTATAGCCAAATGTTCAAATGCTTTAATTGCCAAAATGCGCAAGAGCCCTAATACTAGCCATTTAGTAACATATGATGCGGCTCTTGATAAAACTCATAAAAAACAATTTGGTGCTGGCAAAGCCCAATCTCCAAATAAAAAAAACATTTTAGAACAGAATTCAGCTTTGTTTTGCCTTTATGGAAAATTAGCGCCTATAATGCCTCGACGCATGCTTAACCCTCAAATTCCATGAGTCTACACTTTTATCTTTTAGAAAAGGCAGAAGTCGATCTCAGATAAACTCTTCATCCTACCGGAGAAAGCGATTTCGTGTAGAGAGGGCTTTGAGCAAAGCTTTCTTAAAATTCATTTTGGAAGGTAGACGTAAAGATTTGCTTGAACCACTGGTGAATTCATTTTTTTTTTATATAGGGATGATTTTCATGAAATTGAATTCTATCATAAAAAAAGTGACGATTTACAAAAGCATAAATTGGATTTGCAATCAAAACCTAGAATGGAAAACAAGATTCTTAACAAGAATAAATACAATGATAAAATACAAGAAACTCTTGTATAGATAAGAGTGAAAATCAACTCTCGCTCCAACTCTAGAATTCACTTCTCTACGTGGTCAAACACGAGAATGTAATGGAGCACCACGCATAACCTGCAAAAAGATGACAATGTCAGTGTGTGGAGTATGTGAAAATGATCTCTCAATGAGGTCACTTCTTATAGCAAAACCGAGGCGATGGTACATGCCCCATAGTCCTTATTATAGGGTTTCAGTATTTTTGCCAAGATTTTGTCATGAGAGAAGGGGCATCATTAAAAGATTGATTGACAGCTATCAATCGAACGCCTGCTCTTATTCTAAAAGTTTCATATGCAAAAGGCATTGAATTTTTTTATTTTTTTGAAGAGATTGATTTTCTGATTTCTCTTGCAAAAAAAATGAAGTGATTTCTATTTTGAGAAATTCACACACAAAATGATTTGCATTTTAGTCCAAAATGTGAGGATGATAGAATTTGATTAAAAAAAATGTAATTTCAATTTTCATGCCTCAATATAAAATCACGACTTGCAAGGTTTTTTTTTTTTTAAATGATTTTGAGCCCATAACTAGAAATTTAACAGAATCATATGTTCAACAGGGCCCAAATCAAAGTGTTTAGAACTTGCATTCAAGAATGATTTGCCAACTTTTTTTTTTTTTTTTAATCAAAAGCCTACAACACTGAGGGCATTCGATTGATTTTCGCGAATTTCAAGATGAAAATGCAATATAAAATGAGTAAATAAAAATAAAAATGATACTCACAATGGATGCCGACCTTTGTCTCTCTTTTTTTTTTTTTTTAAATTACATAGACATGCACATGGGATGTGGTTCGATTTCTACTCTATCCGGCTCAAAATGGAGCCATGGGATCACAAGACTGAACCAACAAGCTCGTGGCTGGGTCGTGTTACCCATGACTCCGGCTTTGTCAAAAGAACCGACCCGTGTCGCATACTTGCAGACCGAGGTGGGTACCTTCGACATGAAAGAAATTTCGGGGTAGAGGTGGGCGACTCGTACTACACGATTGTAGTCGGAGTGGTATCCACCTCAACACCATCCTAAGTGATCCTATGCCGCCCAGGTCCGACGACGGGTTGTGTGTGCTAGGGTGCAGTGCAATGCAAAGGAAATGCAAGCATGACAATTTATAGGCAAACAACACTTCATAAATTCAAAGCATAAACATTCATTCCCAACTCCACACCTGCAAGACAAGGGGTTAACAATCACTCCTCCCCTTATAACTCCCAACTGCAAAACATTTAACACCTAACACATTAGGGACGTACCTGGTATCCTCGCTGCCAAACAAAAAATATTTTTGAACAAGATTAATTTTGGCCTAAGTCCTCTAAGGTCTAAAACCAAGTCCCCAGTGGAGTCGCCAAGCTGTCGCGACCTACCCTCGGGGGGAGGGAACATGTTTAGGAGTATTGCCTAAAAGATAGGCTTAAGGCCCATGATTAGGCTCAGGCTCTCCCAAGCCCATACCTCCGTGACGTTGGGATATTTTTTAAGAATTTCGCGTAAAAGGAGTCGCCACTAGCCTATTGGGGTCGGCTAGAAACCAAGTGAGGCATGGGAGCGTGCCTCACTTCCTACGTAACCAGAGAATCTAGGTTCGGGGACTTGATTACACTAATTGACCAATTAGTGCCCTTTCGGTACCTAATCTTGTTCGTTTTAATAAAATGATTTTTGGCAGACGGTTTGAATTGATTTTATACTTATCCACTAACATGTGAGGTGACCATGCAGGTGCGAAATCATTAAAGTAATAATCATAACTACCAAGATCCTAATTGCAGTGAAATTAACACAAACAATTAAACAATTGCAAATATAGTTAAACATGTAAATTAAACAATGCAACATAATCAATATACGAGCAATTAAAGGCATAAATACACTATAAAGGTAATACATGGCCATTCCTAATCAAAACTTACATTTTTTGGATTTTCGAAATTTTTTAAAAAAAATTAATTAACTTTTTAAATTTTTTTAATTTTTTTTTTAAAAATTTTTTTTAATTAATTTTTTTTAATAAAAAGAAATTATTTTTTAATTTTTTTAAAATTAATTTTTAATTAAAAAAAAAAAAAGTGAACCGGGTCGGGTTCGGTTCGACCCGACCCGGTCAACGCGGATCGGGTCCGGTCTCCGACCGGACCCGGGTTCGGTCCAAATGGGGGAGGGCCGGCCGAACCGGCCCGTCCGAAGGACAAGGCCCGGTCGGGCCCGGGCCTTCAATTAAATTCAGATAGGGCCCGACCAGCAGGCCCGATCTGGTCTGAGTTTTTTTTTTCCTTTTTAAAAAAACGAAGCCCACAAGCCCAATTGTACTAAAATAGCCCAAAAGCCCAAAACGGCCCAAATAGCCCAAAAACCCAAAACGGCCCAAATAGCCCAAAAACCCAAAACGGCCCAAATAGCCCGAAAACCCTACCCGATGCGCAACCCGCGTCCGACCCGCTTCGAAGACCAAACCCTACCCGGTTTGGAGGCTGGCCCGACCCGGCAATGACCCGATTTCGTGCCCTCTTTTCAGGGCTTCTTCGCGGCGGCTCGGCGAGGATCAGGGGGACGCCGGCGACTTGGCAGCCGCGGCGAAGTGGGCGTCGGTTCGGCGTCCAGTGGGGCAGCAGCAACTCGGCTTAGGACCTGCTGGCGTGGAGGGGAGCTCGGGCTTCGTGGACGGATGGGCAGTCGTCGCTTGGAGAGTTGCAGGCGGCAGGCACAGGCGCAAGTCGCCGGTGCAGGGCGTCTGGTGTAGGTCTGTTGCAGTCGGGAGCGGCGGTCGAGAGTGCTGCAGAAGTGGGGGGTCACGGTGCTGCAGCGGGCGGTGACGGCGAGGTGGCGTAGAGAACGAGCCGGCGAGCGGAGGGCCGGTGGCAAGCGGCAACGGCGCAGTGGTGAGGTGGCGCGATGGTGAGGGGCGGAACAGCAGGGCAGTGGGCGGAGGCGTTGGCAGCTACGGTGGGCGTCGACTCGGTGACAGGGGTCGCCGGGGTCGACTGGAGGGGCGGTGCTCGCGGACGAGCGGCTCCGCCGCGCGGCGGCCTACGCAGCGAAGGCTTCGAGCGGCCGCGGGGCGGAGCCGCTCAGGCTCACTTCTTCACTCCTCCCTCTCTCTCCTCTGCTCCCCTGTTCTCTCTTCTCTTCCCTCCGTTCTCTCCTCCCCTATTCTCTCTTCTTTAGGGTTCCCCCTCTTCTCCTGCTCTCCCCCCACGCGAAGACACGGAAGGAGGAGCGGATGGGCCGGGCCAAGGCGAGATCCGGCCCGGCCCGGCCCCTTCCACACTTTTTTCTTTTTTTGTTTTTGTTTGTTTTTTGTTTTTGTTTTTGTTTTTTTTGTTTTTGTTTTTGTTTTTTTTTTTAAAACGACTAATTCCTAATTCTGCGATTAAGCCCTAAATAAAAATTGTAAAATTTAAGTGTCAACAACGATCAATTCAAAAAGATTTTTCCATAATTGATCAAAGCTCCCCCTCAATTTGTTGCCTTTTTGAGATGATCACGATTCTTTCCTTTTTCTTTTGGATTCGCTTTCTCCCCCTGTCATAATGACAATATTTGCGAATAGAAACAATTGTTGCTTGTGCACGTTGAATATAATATTTTTCCATTATTCTCTTTGTAGCAACAACATCTGCAACGATCACTTGCATTTTGAAATTCGAGCCAAAAATTTATTTTCTTCAATCAAGCTCTTCTCGAATTCAACCTGCATCAACTTAACAAACTTTCGTATGACACATTAGGGATTTCCTTAACAATTTGCAAAATCTATGCACAAGGAAGGAATTTTTTAGCCTCCAAAAGATAGTATAGAATCTTCATGATTTTCTTCCTTCGATTTGCGGATCAAAACTTGCTAGATATAAGATATCTTCTAAGAATATAGCAAGTATATCCATGAATATGCAATAATATATTTCGAGATTAAATGGATTTGCTTGAGCGTAAAACTCAAAAATATATTATATATGCATTTCACAAAAAGAAAGTAGATATTTCTATCACGTGCCAAATCAAGTAAAAATGCAATGCCTTATGTTTATGACAAGATATATTAGCAATATATAATTCATAGGCAATCATATAAAATCATGATAAATGTATGTAGAGATTTCCAAGGCAGGAAAAAAAAATTTCTCTTACCCAAGGTATATATTTGCAATATACCATTGAAAAAAAACATTACCAATCTTTGTAAGAGATAATTTTTCAGATTGTACCACAATCTGCGTAGATTCACGATCGTTCTTCCCTTATATGATTTTCCTGCTATCAACTCATATCCTTTTTGGTATCCATCAATTTGGATCCTTCCATGACGTTAGAGCAAAATATAAAATCTCCATAATCAAATATTCTTTCCAAACTCATCATAACATATTATTTAAGGAAAGAACATCTCAATAATATCTTAAAAAAGAAATTCTCACTTGGTCATAGCATGATAAAATTAGAGAGAATAAAATCATTGAGTATATAAGAATATCTTGCATAATTAACATTGCACAAAACAGATTTTCACTTTGCAAAATATGACAAAATCTGAGATTATAATATCAAATAAACTCAATTGTCTCTAAGCAAGATATAAAAAATAATCACACATATCAAATCAAATCTCAACTTTATGAATCACAAAAACAAATCACACGATTCTTTCTTAAAAAATATGATCATTAAAAAATCTGAATCAACCAAGGATATATCGAATATCAAGCATAATGAGAAATTTTAAATTGTGCACTCAAACCAAATTGAGAATAAAAATATATACATTCCTTACCAAACTCTCCTTCTTCTCTTCTTTTATTTCCTGCAAAAACAACTCATCTTTTCTTTGGTACCCATTTTTTCTTGGGTCCATGAGAGTTAGTAGAGTTTGCTATTTTTACCCAATTATCCTTAATAGATCTCCAGACTTTAGGACATTCTTTCTCAAAGTATTCTAAATCTCCACAATTTGAACACTTGAGGGCATTTCGACCAACAGGTTTTGTAAACACTTTTTGAAAATGATTCTTGTATGCAAGTTTAGGAGGTCTTTGTTTGAGTCTCTCCTTGACTTTAGGAAAATCTATTAGAGAATCACTTTCCTTATTGAAACCAAGTCCCGACTTATTATAATAAGGAACTTGTATAGAAAGGATATGCTCTAATGTTTTTGATCCATTTGAAAATCTTGTCGAAATATTTGAAAATTCTTTCTTTAAAAAATCATTTTCTTTGACAAGTAAATCTCGACTTTCTTTTATTTGTAGAAAATCTTTTTGCAAAATTTCAAACTTTTCTTTTTGAGAAAGATCCTGTTGCCTAAGCCGAGAATTCTCCTTTTTAAGTTCGGAGATCCTTTTAAGATAAGATTTGAGATTTAAGCAAAGCTCATTTATATATTTTGAGACTTTGATAGGAATTTTTGAATTGCTTACCTTGATTTCCTTATCGGATTCTGAGTTTGTGTCTGAGTCAGACTCTGATTCTGAATGTGCCATCAAGCATATATATCCTTGCTCATCATCTTCTTTCATGGTTCTTTTCTGCCCATTTTGCTTGTATTGTTTTCTTTCATTGAATTTCCTTCCTTCTCTACTTTGCTTTTTGAATCTCTTGATCATAAAAGCAAGTTCTTCGTCGTCCATATCATTTTCTGAATCTGTATCATCAAAATCAGAGTTAGATATTAAAGCGATGGACTTCTTACCTTCGGGATCTTCATCATTGATTTGTTCAACTTCATAGGATTGAAGAGTGCCAATCAATTCATCAACGGAGAGTTGCATAATCCTCTGAGTTTCCCGGATTGAAGTCTTGACATGGTTCCAATCTTTTGAGAGACCTCGCAAGAGTTTGTTGACCTTCATTGGAGAAGAAATTGGATGACCTTGATACGCCAATCCGTTTACAATTTCTGTAAAACGATTGAACATATCTCCAATCGACTCTCCTTGCTTCATCTTGAAGGATTCATATTTGCAGAGCAGGAAGTTTACTTTTGTCTCTTTTACACGATCAGTCCCTTCATATGTAACATGAAGTCTATCCCAAACTTCTTTTGCTATTTCACATGAAGAGATTCTATTATATTCAGCAGGAGACAATGCGCAATATAAAGAATAAATAGCTTTTGGTTCAGCTTCAGCATAGAGTCTGTCTTCTAGTTCTTCATTCACGTTCAGTCTGGAATTTGTCAGAACAGACTTTGACACTAAAGTCTGGCAGTCTTTAGACTTTGACAGAAATCTGGAAATCTTCAGAATATACTTTGGACATGTGTTCCGTTCAGTTTTCTGACCGTCTTCAGACTTTGACAATATCCTTTACATGTTCAATCATTTGCATAGTCTATTACTCAACCATCAAACATGTTAGTAGCCTTTGATTTATTTTGTCATCTTCAAAACATCATAAGGGATTTCCCTAACAGCTTAATCATTAACAAACTTAATAATTATGTTCCCTCACAGCTTCGGTTCAGAGGGGAAGAAGAAAAACTGAGGGCGGGAAGAGAGAGAGAGAGAGAGAAGAGAGGGGGGTTGTGGCCTTCATGCACAATCCGTTCCTAATGTCTAGCGTTCGATAACAATTAACCTCTAATCCGTGTCGTTAGTTGGTTTATTAGTATCTAATACCTTTCACTTAATTTCATTCCGAATTCACTAAATTTCAATTCTCTTGTAATTAGACAAATCTATGAGTTTACACGACACTTTAACAACTCGCCCTAATCTACAAAGAATGTGAGAAATGCTAAAGTTAGTAATCGACATTAGCATTAAAATTCCATAACTAAATCCTTGTAACGATAATCTATAAACTTAATCGGAAATGAAAACACTCAGGCCTAAATACTCATCTATGGCCCACCGGGCTTATCCTATGACAATCATGGCCCATTAAACTTAATTTACTACTCTAATGAACCCGACTCTTGGCCCGCTCTAAGCCAAGCCCAAGTCCATAATCTATCCTTCGGTTGATCAAGCCCACCTCGAGAACTCGTGTGGCCCGCTAACTTCTTAAGCCCACACAATCCTCACGGCCCATCGGGCTTGCTTTCTGGCCCAATTTAAAATAATCCAAGCCCTTAACAATCCGATTACACTAATAAGGGTCGGTGAATTTTTTTGGGATGTCACAGCTACTGTTAACAGTGAGAAAATCTAGACAGTCAAGGTAATCTCTGGCCCCTTGTTCCAAATGAGGACTTCGGAATCTAGAATCTCACTTCTTATTTCAGGTGCATACTTTACCGAGAAGCGGTTGCCAACACAAAAATGTAGGTTTTGACTGTTCATCTCAGATTCCATAGAAGCCTAAGGTACATAACTTTGCCTAATGATGTTGATGGTCAAAGGTAGGAAAAAAAAATTCCACAAAAGGAAAGCGTTGAAGATGGATCAACAACTATTGGTCGTGCATACATGGCCACGAATGAGAAGGGCCAATCAAAAGGGATGTTGAACCATGACAAGACAAAATGGTTGTCACCAACATTCGAGACATTCTAAGATGTTATTGAATACAAACTTTGGGGAAGAGTAATTTGGTATCGTTTCCAATATTCCCCCCTCTAATTTCGCTTTTGACATGGTTTCTCCATTTGACAGGAAGTATCGAGATTAAAGGAACAAACTCAATGGTTAATTTGAGCAAATCGATACTAGCCAAGCAAGCACATGGGAGTTACCCATATTGAATTCACCTGACTTAGTGTGAAAAGACATGTCGTCTCGAAGCCGGTTCGATTAAATGAAAAGAGAAATGCTTCATGGACACTATTGGCACCTCGGCCTAGTGGTATGGGGGATGAAGTGGTTTGAGAACGACTAGAATTCGATCCCCGGAAGTGGCAACTAGGTTGCCATATGTAAAAAACCTAATATATATATATATATATTTGCGTCTCTTGCTTTTGCAAAAATGGGAAAGTGTTTGACCTAATGAAATCAAAAGTGTAGGACTTCATACCCTCTTCAACCCTTATAGGCCTATTCAATTTACCAATGGAGGGTAATGTTGTATCCCTCTTAGTTATTCAACTTCTGAGACTTCATACACTAATGTATTCTATCCTATATGTTGTAGGATCACCTTATTACTAAAGATATGGATGACAACTCAAGGAGGGGCATGTCAAACTCGGATGAACTCTCCCAAGTGAAATGACGTTTCAAATATCACCAAAGCAAATCTCAAGAAGATTGCGGGCATCAATTTGCATTTTTTGCTGTCTCCCCTATTTATTAATCTATTTCTACATCTTCTCGTATGGCGATGCAAAAGCAGACACATCCATTGAATGAAAGATCAGCCCTAATTAATTGTTTATGCATTATTTCCCCTTTTGAATAAGGGCACTCTGTGAGCATTCATTTTTTTTTTTAATAATCCCCTTTGTGTTCAGGATTTAACACGTATGTAGGAGCAATTTTGTTAAATGTTTTTGATGAAATTTTTTGAGCAAAATCAATTATTTGTTTTAGGAATACAAAATCCTCATATTTAAAATACTCCACGCTTTTCCAAATGGATTTTACATGATGATTTTGTTTGTCTAAGTTGTTGGTTCCACTAAGGATCATCAAAGTATACGACTGAATGAATGATGTGGGAACGATTGAGCATGCCAAATGAGGTGCATCAGAATGATGAAAGGCAAGCGATATCCCATACACAATCCCCTATTTATACACTTGTGAGATGAGCATAAGAGGTTCCATGTTTGTAGGGTAAAGGGTTGTCTCGCAAATGGTACGGTAACCAAAGTAAGAAGGGGCATTTCATTTCTCCACCCTAAACACTACAAGTTATCCATTGCTTACCTCCTTTGAGTCCCATACACTTGTGAAATTTCTTTCATACCCCTATCAAGAACCATCTCACATTGGGGTACGGCATCACAAAGTGAGAAAGAGGATAGAAATTTTTTTGCTCACACTTGTATCAAATTTTGAGTGTCTTTATTATATATGAACACTCATGATAATTTAAGTACTCTAAAATGACGAAGAACAATTATTTTTCTACCTTATGTACTTGTATCCGTTGTACAGCCCAATTAAGTCTGTAATTTCACCTTCACATTGAGGCAAAATAGGAGTCACTACTATTTAAGTAGCATGATTCGGAATGCTAATTGAAGATGAAGACCTAAGAGTCTAATAGTAATGTTTTGTTTGAACTTGCCTAGACCAATCCTCATATAACAAAAATGAAAAACTAGGGGCATGGAAAAGTAGTGTACCAGATAAAAGTAAGGTCAATGCCCATAAATGAGAAAATTAGATTAAAAACTAAGGGCATAAAAAAGCAGTGTGCCTAGTAAAAAGGAAGGTTGACCCCCTCAGAAAAAAGAAGAAGTGAATTTCAACCATTAGTACTTCCAAGCAAAGACCTCTCAGATTGGTAAAGTCATATTGCTTGTAAGAATACTCGAGCCCCTGCTGACATGATGACAATAAGATTGTGTGGTTCTTATGAATCCTATATTAATGGTCAGCATAAAATAGCATTTTCCATGAGAGTGAATTGAAAGCCCTTTCGGAATGAAAGTCCTTCATTTGACATATTTAAGACATCCACATTCTAAATGAAGATTATCTTTCTTAATTTTCCTATTGGAACTTTGGTGATGCAAAACTGAGAAAATTGTCATGCATCTACAGCATGCTTGCATATTGGAGGAGACATACTCTAAAAAATCAGAGATATCGCCAAGTAAGCATATCTTTACCCTTATTTCCAAAAAACCTTGTGTCTGACCGAGTGTTTTATTAACCTTGAGTACCTGCCACTGTCCAGGTACTCTGTCTTATTGACACTCGACTTATTTGAGTTCTCTTTAGAGTTTGGATACTTGCAACTGTTCAAGTATCTCATTATCTTTGAGTACTTGCCATAGTCTTGGTACTCCCTTATCAACACTTGACCTGTTCAAGTTGTCCTCAAAGTATGGATACTTGTGATTGCTCAAGTATCCTATTGTCTTCAAGTACCTGCCATTGTCCAGTTATTCCTTTTTAATGACACTTGAGTTGTCTGAGTTGTCCCTAAATTGCATCTTGGGATACTTGTAGCTATCCAAGTATTTCACTAGTTTGTGTGCCTGCAACTACCTAGGTATGCTCTCTTACTACCATGACACTTGACCTACTCGAGTTGTCCTCAAATTGTATAATTGAATACTTGTAGCTATTCAAGTATTCTACTGCTTTGTGTGCTTGCGGCTACCTAGGTATGCTATCTTATCACCATGACACTTGGTCAGCCCGAGTTGTCCCTAAATCGTATCATAAAAAATTTGCGATTGTCCAAGTATTCCACTACTTTGTGTACTTGCGACTACTTAGGTATTCCAGCTCTTTTGAGTGCCTATGGTCATCTAGGTACTCCCAAAGTTTTATTGCTCTATGGTGCACTTGAGAAAAAGTCATCTACTGAACAAATGACCGGTTCCCCATTCATCGATTCGGTGTGCTTCCATAGCTTAGAATTCCTTCCTTGACATGGCGTGCTTTTGTAGCCTAGAGTTCCTCTATATCGATTTGGTGTGCTTCCATAGCCTGAATTCTCTATACATTGACCCATCGTGCTTTGGTAGCTCGGAGTCATTTTACATTGACTTGGCATACTTTTGTAGCTTGAAGTCTCTTTACATTGACACGATGTGCTTCTGTAACCCAGAGTCTCTTTACATATACTCGGCGTACTTTTGTAGTCCGAAGTCCCTCTACATCGACATAACATGTTTCTGTAACCCAGAGTCTCCTTACATCTACTCGACGTACTTTTGTAGTATGAAGTCCCTCTACATCGACATAACGTGCTTTTGTAGCCGGGAGTCCCTGTAAATCCACTCGGCGTGTTTTTGTAGCCTGGAGTCCCTCTACATCAATCTGGCGTGCTTCCGTAACCTGAAATCCCTCTTCATCGACTCGGTATGCTTCCGTAACTTGAAGTCCTTGTACATCAACTCGGCGTGCTTCCATAGCTTGGAGTTCATTCTTTGACATAGTGTGCTTTCATAGCCTAGATTCCCTCTACATCAACTCGACGTGCTTCTATAGCCCGAAGCCCCTCTTCATCGACTCGGTGTGCTTCCATAACCCGAAGTCCCTGTACATCGACTCACGTGCTTCTGTAGGCCGGAGTCCCCCCTCGACACAACGTGCTTCCGTAACCTGGAATCCCTTTACATTGACCCAGCATGCTTCCGTAGCTTGGAGTCCCTCTACATCAACACAATGTGCTTCTATAGCTTGGAGTTCCTCTTTATTGACACGGTGTGCTTTCGTAGCCCGGAGTCATTCTGTATCGACACGGCATGCTTTCCTCCTACATCGACACGGCGTGTTTCCGTAGCCCGATGTCCTCCTACATTGCCACGGCGTGCTTCTATAGTCCGGAGTCCTCCTACATTGACCCAGCATGCATCCATAACCTAGAGTCCCCCTACACTGACATGGCGTGCTTCCGTAGCTCGAGACCCTCCTTTATTGGCTTGACATACTTTCGTAGTCCGGAGTTCACCTACATCGACACGGCATGCTTCCATAGCTCGATGTCCTCCTATATCAACTCGGCGTTCTTCCGTAGCCCAGAGTACCCTCTTCACCGATCTGGCGATAGCCTGGAGTCCCCTACATTGACTCGATGTGCTTTCGTAGCTTGAAATCCCCCCTCATCAACACGACGTGTTTTCGTAGCCTGATATCCTCTTATATTGATCCAGCCTGTTTCCAGAGCTCAAACTCCCCCCTTTACCAACCCGGCATGCTTTGATAGCCCGAAGTCCTCCTATATCGACACGGTGTGCTTCCATAGATCAATATCCTCTATCGACTCGGCGTGCTTTCGTAGTCCGAAGTCCCTCTTTCACCAACTTGACGTGCTTTGGTAGCTTGGAGTCCCCCTACATTGACTTGATGTGCTTCTATAACTCGGATTCCATTTTCATCGACTCGGCGTACTTTTGTAGCCCGAAGTCCCTTTTTACCGACATGGTATGCCCAAACTCAGGTAAACAAATTGTTGCTCTAACAAGTGACCGAAGAAAGGTTCGGGTTCTGGAAAAACAATTTCCCATTAAGGCAACCGAAGAAAGATCGAATCCTAGATAAACAACTTATTACTCTCAGGCGACTAAAAAAGGGTTTGGGTCTTGGAAAAGTAAGGCCCTGTTTGGTAACCATCTCAATAGTGATTGATTTTGATTCTTTGTTCCTAGGAGTAGTTTGAGAATATAATTGCGTTTGGTAAAATTTTTGTTCCCGGGAACAAATTTCTATTTTTTTGTTCCCAGATGTAGATTTGGAACAGAATCAAGAATAAAAAAAAAAAAATTGATTCTTGTTCTAGGAACAAATCTAAGAATCAAAACTCTTCTTCTTCTTCTTCTTCTTCTTCTTCTTCTTCTTCTTCTTCTTCTTCTTCTTCTTCTTCTTCTTCTTCTTCTTCTTCTTCATCGACCGCCATCCCACCGCCGCCGTTCGCCGCCGCTAGTCGTTGGCAACTGGTTCGACGAGCTCGCCAGACCTCACCGGGGCTGGGCAAGCCTAGCGACGCTCAGCCCCACCGGTGGCCAGGCCGACCTGGCCACCAGCGAGGCTCGATCGACGAGGGCCAGCGACGCTCCGGTGAGGTCGTCGGCCAAAAGAAGAAGAAGAATAGGAAAAAAAAGAAAGGAAAAAAAAGAAAGGAAAAAAAAGAAAGGAAAAAAAAAGGAAAAAAGGAAAAAAGAAAAGAAAAGAAAGTAAAAAAGTAAAAAAAATATTTAAAAATTAAAAGAAATTGATTTGGAACATAATCAATGAGCATGATACCAAACACAATTCTATTCCAGAATAAGAACTTTTGGACCGTTACCAAACGGTTTAAAATGCTTAGAAATTGTTCTTAGGAACAGAATAAAAAGGAATTATTTCTGATCAGAATCCGTTCTCAAGAACAGAATCATTACCAAACGTGCCCTAATTTTCCATCAAGGTGACCAAAGAAAGTCTGAGTCTTACATATACAACTTGTTGCTCTAATAGGCGATCGAAGAAAGGTTTGGGTCTTAGACAAGTAACTTCCTCACGTCATCATATAAGATAATACCCTGATACTTGCTAAACTTGGGGTTCACGCCCCATATCACTCATTCTCGGTAAGTAACTACAAATATCTTCTTATCTATCTTAGTATGTATTATGCTATATTGCCCTTTTCGCATACACCTAGTCCTAACATAAGGTATTATCCATTGCATATGCATGGATAAAATTTATATATCAGTTCATTTTTTAATGCAACCTTTGCAAACTCACATTCAAAGAGGGGCAATCGCTGACACCTAAATTTTGGTTAAATATTTATGATAAAAATTGCATAGAAAATTAGGGACCAATTTGGCCTTAACAAAAATATTTTTCGCATCACTTGGGTATTTATATCATTTGTTTTTGCTAAGTTTTATTATTCTATTTTATTTTCCTTTTTAACCCTATTTTTGGATAAATTAATTGTATTTAAAAAGAAAAAGAAAAAAGGGGCTCCTGAAGGCGAGGCTTTCACGCCCAGCCCCTTCTTCTTTCCCCCTCGATAAGGGCCTAGGGCCCAACTTTTTTTCCCTAGCCCGGCCCGTGCGCCTCTCTCTTTCCTCCTTCCTTCTTCATTCCTTTGCAACCCACGCACATGAGACCTAGGTAGAGGAACGAGGGTAGATTGACGATCGAGGGGGCGATTGAGCATGTGTCTTTAATGCGGTAGAGGAGGCGGCCTAGCTAGACCCGCCTCGACTTGTGGGACGCCAATTTGGCCGGGGGAGGCTGGTCAGAGCGCCAAAGATTGGAGGTGGAAGAGCCACCGTCGATCGGCCCCTTTGGCCTATAAATAAGGTGTCAAGTGGAGGCCAAAATAGACACCAAGAGAGAGATCGGAGGAGCGAGCTCAACGACTTCCCCTATTTTAGGCACGAACGGTTAGTGCTTAAAAGTCAAATGAGTGGTTAATACTTGTTGGACAAATCATGTGAGCATCGTCGAACAAGTTAGAAGACAACAAGATATGGATAACACAGTTAAGCAGAGAATGTGGAGTGACTTTCAAGGAGGATTCAACTGACCACCGATGGTTACTAGATTAGGCTATAAATATCGCAAATACTCCAACAAAAAGCCCCCCGAACAACACACAAAAATCATTTATCTTATCATTTTAGTTATCTTAGCCTAGCTTAGTTTAACTATAGCTTGAAAATTCTTGTCATAGATTCAATTCCAATGAGTGCCTATATTCTAGGTAGTGTTATTTATTAGATTCTAGTGATGTCTTGTCGTCCAACGTCGTCAATTAGATTCTTACGTTGTGTTCTCATATCCATCTAGGAGTAGTACCTACCAAATGTTGTGTCCACTATCCAATATCGTTGATTAGATTTTGATGTTGAGTCATCATATCCATTTAAGAGCAATACGTACTAGGTGTTGTTTTCACCATCTAGCATCGTCGATTAGATTCTAACGTTATGTCTTCATATCTATCTAGGAGCAGTACCTACCAAGTGTTGTTTCCACTGTCTAGTGTTGTTGATTAGGTTCGGATGTTGTGTCGTCAAATCCAATTAGGAGTAGTGCCTTCACAGATTGTTTTCAATGTCCAATAGTGTTGAATTAGCTTCAATGTTGTACAAACCATTTTGATTTTAATGGGCTTTCATTAGTGTGTTGAAGTGTGTTTGAATCAAGTTATTGATTAGATTTCGACACTGGTTATTATTGATTCCAAGCTTGTATTGATCAACTCCATTAGATTTGAGACTATATAATATGTATCTCCATTAGCATTTGACCTTTTGTATCCAATACTAGCATAGAACCTAAATCCTCTTTAATAAAAAACCAAAATATAACACTTGATGAAAGATATTTTATTACAGGATCCAAAACAGACGAAACAATGCTATTCATCAAAACCTATCTTTTTTGCTATGAAACAAACGCTTGACACTAACTTATGCAAAGTTAGTTTACGATTATGGAGTGATTTTGTAAATTTCTCATAGTGCTTAAATATAAACATACCCATCTCGAATGCCCACTTACACATAGTATATATTTAGGAAATCAATTCCACAAATCATTTGCTATCATTATCACCACTCTCTGTCTATATATATATCAAGATTCAATTCAGACTCCAAATATGCTTGTGAGTTGCATCCAAATCATGGTGACTTCTATGTGCATCTCTAAATTCATTACTTACAGAAAAATACACATCTTAATTTGGCGCGTAGCGACCTAACAAAAAGGCTTCTGCACATGGAACCTACTAGGGCATATGACATATCCTTTGTAGCTGTTTGGTGGAATACATACCATTTGCAATTTGTCACGATAAAATTTTTGGTGAACCACCTAGGGTTTGGCTAATGGATTGTTAAGCCTAGACTTAACTCGGGCCTCGAGCTCTCTTAAGCCCATACCGATTCGCGACTTATATTCAAGTTCTTAACAAGCAATTGATTTTTAACTAGGAGTCGCCACTAATCAGTTCATGGTAGGTCGATTAGACATCTAAGTAAAATAATGGAAGAATCATTTTACTTCTACGAATCAGAGATTTGGGTACGGAGACTTGGTTACAATAGACTTCTCTAATGCCCTTTCGGTACCATTTCTTTTATTTTCAAAAATATTTTTGCAAGCAGTTTGGATTTATTTTAAATTTATTTCCCTAACATGTGAGAGGATCATACGAGTGCGCAATCCACCAATTTAACACCCAAGAAAGCAATTAAAAAAAATGTAGAACTTACCTCATAGCAACGAAAGCATCTGCAGTGTTAGATCAGAATTCACATCGACAGTCATAGATATGATTTCTAATTAACACGTAATTTCTTTTTTTGTTTTCATTTAATTAATGAGAATCATGCAATATGCAATGCAACATAACTAAATGACCTAATTCTAATGACATGCAATTTCTAATTGAATGGACCTAACAACAACCATTAAATGGCATGTATTTCATGAATCTAATCCTAATGACATTTACATGACATTTTTTATTTTTCCTAAAAAATGTAATCTATCCTAGAGAAATGAACTAATTTATTCTAAGACATTTTTTGTATTTTTTCATGAAATTCGGAATTAGATAAAATGTGAAAATTATCTAATTAGATTAAGATTCTATTCAATTTGTATTAGGAATTAGGTTGAACCAAATCCTAATTTAAACTAAAATATCATCTTAACCCAAATAATCCTAAATGCAATCTATCTAATATCTAAACTTATAATAAATTAAGAAAAATATTATCTAGAATTAAACTAAGTGCAATTTTACCCTAATATGCAATGACATACAAAAAGATGCCCTAACTCTACATGACATATGCCTGATGATTTTTTTTGTGTTTTTGTTTTTTTTTTTAATTTCGAAATTAATAATTGCCGAATAATTAAACATGCAATTCAAGTTAAAAGAGGATGTTTTATCCTGACCTTTGATGCAGGATCTTGACAATCATTCTATCTCACCATCGTCATGCCAAACAAGGGTTTGAGCAATTTCGCAAGTGGTACGACCTTAACAATATGAGAGGTCTTTAACAGGGACCATATTGTCGGCTTGGTCAATGGCTTAACAAAAGGGACTCTTTGAGTCGAGGCTATTGAAAAATGACATTTCGCAATTGTCTTGGGATTTACAAGTCAAGAAACACATGAAATGAGGCATAAATTATCTTACTTACACTTCTTCAAGCGATGCTTACAAGCATATGAACTCTTATGTCAATTCAAGTGCTTTAATCTGAAGAGACTTTGCAAGAGACGTAACGTAGGCTTGGTTCATGGGTTGAGAAACGAATGGATCATTAGGCTCAAAAAGGTGTTCAGGGGGTCAAAGTTGGTGATCATCTTGACATTTCCACCACTTTGCTTCTCTACTATCGAAGATTTTTTCTCATCAAATCTCCATTGATTGCAATAGCATTTGAGTTTTAGTACTGCCTTGTTGGGGATACGACTCATTATATCAAGAGTTTGATTTTTTTTTTCTTTTCAGGGCATTTGTGGCACCCCCAAAACCCGGTAGGGTCGCCACAGATACTACGCGAAAGAAACTAAGGCAAAACAATTTAAGACGAAAGAATTGAGATTTAGACCGAGGCTTAGGCGTAAAAAATTTTCTTTTCTTTTTATTTTTCTTTTGAAAAGGGCTTTAAAGATTTGCGCAGCTCATAGCAAAAATAAGAGGCGAGTCTCACCAAACACTTCACTTCCCTCACGACGGCACAATGCACACCAACTATTTTTTATTAAAAGAAAGCACAAGGCCGAACCACTTTTATTTACATATATAATTTTCGAAGGGTAACACGGGTCGGTACAAAAGATAGGCCAAGACTCAACTATATGCTTGGCCTTCAACCTCAAAAAGAGACACATGACCCTCAAAATAAAAACGTGTAACGATCTCCCCTCGGGCTACTCGTGTCGGCCATCCAAAAAGTTGCCAACCCCTAAACCCCGTACGTGGGCCATCACACCCATCCCGGTGCGTCAGGCGGTGGGGGTGGCAGCATCCCCATCATGACTCCGTCACGGCGGATGTGAACGGACACGAACTCCTGAATGACCGGGCCTCCAGATAGACCCACGTCGTAGGACACGAACGCATGCACACGGATGAAAGTCAGTCCCGGCAGGGTGGGACAATCTATCTCGGTCAGCTCGACCTCCACGTCAGATGGAAGGCCGTAAAACACTCCCCACGTGACGGCAGGGAGAGGCATCGTGCTAATCTGAAATGTTGGTCCCCGAAGGGGTGAGTACAACCACTCAACAAGTAAAGAGATCCAATCAACACTCAATGCATTCAAACAATACGAACAATTTCAATACACATGTCATTCATGCATTGTAGTGTACTTACCTCGAAGCCATGTACATGCCATCATATCTCATCACCACAATCATAATACGTACATAATATCAATTACGAATGATCATCATCATCATACCATATGATCCATACATGACATCATGTCACCATATCACCAGTGATTATCATCACATCATATCACATATGCATGCCATCATGCCATATTACACATGCATGTCATCATCATGCCATAGGTAGTTATCATCATATCATATCACATATGCATGTCATCATCATGTCATATCCCATATGCATGTCCTCATCATCATATCATATCACACATGCATGTCATCATCATGTCATATCCCATATGCATGTCCTCATCATCATATCATATCACACATGCATGTCATCATCATGTTATATCACACATGCATGTCAATTTCCACTTTGAAAATCTCAATTGATCATCACATCTCCCTTCCTTGGGATCATCCATCCCATACTTTACACTCGCACCCTAATTCGGGCCTTGCGAGAAGAACCTCCAGAATTATGCCAATCATGGCCACCGGGCATCCGGCACCCCCACCGCTCCGGGCATCTCGCATCCTAACTGGCATCACGAGGTATCCCCTCGGGCAAAGACCTCCAAGGCTTCCGGCACCCTACCATCCCGGGCATCCTGACACTCCCAGGGTCATCCGGCCATGTATCTCTATACATTCCGGCCATTAACATCCTCTCCCAACAATTTCCATGGTTCACGTTGCCAATTATGTCTCAATTCATCATGCACATGATGTAATGGCAAGACAATATCATCTTTGTTCTTATACATGTATCATCAAGCAATTACACATACTTGCAATAGATGCAATCCCCCATAGCAACTAGGTCCACATGCCACTCAAAACAATATACTTGCCAATTGCATTTTGAATTTATTTAAATTCCAATTTAATTCTACTTTGGAATTAAGTAATTAATTAATCATAAAAATCACGAATTCATGAAATCAAAACATATAATATCTTAATGCCATAAAATAGTGATTTTTCCACAGAAAATGCATGGCCAATCAATTTCTACACAATAAACAATATTTCCACAATTTCCGTACACAATTTCGGACAAGGGCAGAACGCACAGTTTTCTTGATAAGTCAATTAAAATACCCATATGACCTCAGAAAATTATGAAATTTTACCAGTAAATAGTTAAGACATTAAAATATACTTTTCATGAAGGAACCTAGGCCAAATTCATTATAAATAATTTTTTATAGATCCACGAAGCTTCTGGTCAAGTTACCGAAACGCACAGGGGACTATGTCCGAAATATGGAGATTTGACCTACCTACACTTCTTCGTTTTCTCTGAAATTTGGATATGTTATACTTATAAGGATCCCCTACAACTTTCAGGAAGTAACTTAGGCCAAAAAACCAAAGGAAGACCTTCAAATGGTTCCACGAAGCCTCGGGTGTCCCACACCGCGACTCCAGTTTCATCATCTTCAAGATCAGGTTGGTTTCCTAAGCTATACTTGTTTATTTTACTTCAAATTTGAGTATGTTCATCCTTAAGATGTGCTCTACAAGTTTCATGAAGAAGTCGAAGATAGATTCTTACTAAAAACCAACATGCAACCACAAATCCACCTCAAGGTCAGAAAAACAGTTCCAGATCTAGGGTCTCCGAAATATGAGGCTTTGTTGATTTCAGTATGTTATAGTTCAAGGTGTTAGCTACAACTTTCATGAAGAGATCCAAGCCAAAATCGAACTCCAAACATGCATGCAGGCTCCCACAAGTTTCTGACTTCAGTGATATGTGCGAAAATAGCATGCACTTCCAAGAACAAACCTTTCCTCAATCCATTTCGTGCATCCAATTCAACAAACATCCAACCAACATGCAAAACAAACATGCAAAGAGAGATGATGGACCCTAGACTTGCCTCCAACCAAGAAGAAACGGCGACAAGGCGGCGGTGGACGGCGGCGAGCGGCGGTGGACGGCGGCGAACGGCGGCTCTTCCTCTCTCTCTCTCGGCCTCCTCCTCCTTTCTCTCTTTCTCGCAAACTCTCTCTCTCTCTCCTCTCACTTGTGCGAATGCACAATCCGGCCACCCTCTCTCTCCTTTTCTCTTTTCTCTTTCCCCCTAATCATTGCCTAGAAGGCTCTAATGCATGAGTGCCAAATGGCCCATGCATTAGGACACTTGGGGAGGGGCATGCATCCGAAATCCCTCCCCCTCTTCGTGCGGTCGAAAGGCCCAATGGGCCTCATGGGCTTGGCCCATATTGCCCACTTTAGGCCCTCCATCCATGGGCCTAAAGTCCAAGCTATTGGGCCTAAGGCCCAATCCAATTCCCTTTTCTAATTAAATTAAAACTAACAATTAATTACACCTAATTAAAATCCTATAACATTTTCTGAATATTTAATTTACAACAAGCATGGCAGAAACATAATTTATCCTTATTACTTACCTTAAGTTTAAAATTAAAAGAACACAAGGCACAAGGCACAAAGCCTTAAGAAAGAACTAAAGCTAAAACACAAACCAATAGGTAAATTCATTACCTATTTAAAAGCTCTAGGGCACCTTAGGACTTGCCCTTAATTTCTAGGATGCCACAGCATTGGCCTTGCTTTTACCAGGCACACTGCTTTTTCATGTTTTTGCACTTATTTTCCTTGAACAAAGTCCATTTTGTTAGCATTCTAGTTCATGCTACTTGAATGCTTTTGTCTTGCCCCAATGTGGGGGATGATCACCAACTAGGTTTAATATGAAATGAATTCATAAGCTCAAGTGGGCTATGCACTGGATAAAAGTGTATAGGATAGACAAATGGCTGCTCTTCATCATCCTAGGGCATTTTAAACTATCGTACGAGTTACAACGCGAAAGCAATACTCGAAGATTGATGCAAGTGTGAATAAGAAAATTTCTATCATTCATCTCAAATTTTGTCCCAATGTGGGATGATCCTTGATAGAGATGATTTAAAAAAACTCTTCATGTGTGTGGGCTCAAAGGGCTAAACGATGGGTATACCTGTAGTATTTCGGGTAGAAGAAGAAACTGCCTCTCATCACCTCGGCTAGCGTACCCCTTGCGAGATCACCCTTTTCCTTGCAAGCATGGAATTTCTCCACACAACTCACCAAGGATTAGTGTATGGGATAGTGTATGAAATACGGCTTGCCTTTCATCATTCCAAGGTATCCCATTTGACACATTCAATTTATCTTACACAATTCATCAAGGAAGAAAAATGCAAGATTTATGACAAATTTGAACGATTCAACTCATTGAGGCATCTTGTTCATCATAAAATACTTGCAGTTCAAGACAAGACATGGCAAATTCAATCATGGGTAATTCTTCTTGGGAGCGTTAGAACTAAGAGGAGTAAAAAACTCACGACCATCCATTTCTGCCTGGATCAAGGCACCTCCAAGAAGTACCTTCTTCACCACATATGGGCGGTTGCAGTTTGGAGCAAACTTGTCCCCATAATCTGGAATTGGATTGGATCATTTTCACACCTTTGCATGCTATAATATCGTCCCTAAAACAAAATGTAGATGGATCAAAAAGACAAACGGGGTAAATCATATTTTTTGAAAGATTTTTTTTTTTTTTTTGAAGAAATTTTTGAAAAGCAATTGGAAAAGCATTTTTTTAAGCATTTTGACACGAGAAAATATGATGAAGCCTAGGCCTCAGAATTCTCCTTGGATTTTTCTTTTTGTTTATCAGCTGGATATCATAACCGGGCTGGTTTGGTGTACCTCATCACGCCCTCAAAATAAAATGTGTAATTTTATTGATATTCATCAATCAATTACATTTATTGAATGGAAATGCGATTTTCAAACCCTAAAAAGAAAGCAAAAAAGAAGAAATTGAAAACAAGCCCTAGAAAGCGATAAAAATTCCCGCACAGGGAAATGTGGAAAAGCAATAAATGAGTTACTCTTGTGGGCCAGGGCCCATCTCCTCCGAAGGTCCTTCGTCAATAGTTCCTATGAAGACATCATCGAAGAGGTTTGTGATTCCTTTCAATGCATCATCGGGATTCCCTGTCTCTGGGAGTGTCGAATCGTCCATGTCACCCCATCCATCTGGGACAATATTGCGGGATCAATGTAAAAACGAGGAGCAGAATACTTCACCAGATAGTCGAATTTTCCACTTGGTTGCCCTAGGGTGTCCATTGCTTTTGCTTCGTCCTGCATCATTATTGGAGGACCAAGGAATGTCTCGCAAATGCTCGGGGGTGGTGGGTTTTGCCTTCTTTGCCCTTGGTTAGGTGGCGGGTGCTGCTTTTCCTGTCTTCGTCCTCCAGAACTTTCCCCACTTCTTCCATAGTACCCAATCCAACAACACGGGACCTCTGAGGGGCTTCATTGGGAATTCGAATACCCTAACCATTTCTTTCAAGGCTACTACCAGGAACAAAACCATTCCCAACCGTCACCCTTCCCATAATAAGGGCAACATTTGAAACTTCAGGAGTGGGTGGTGGTGAGTTTCGAGATGCATATATGGTGGACACCAACTCAAATGAGTGGTAACTCAATTCGAATTCAATGTCTGGTTCTAGGATAGCATTGACTGTACCCTCATGCTTTGGTAGAGGATTTTCCTAGGCGTTCAGCCGAGTAGTTTGAACCGAAAAGGCCTTTGTCTCCAAGAGGTTTTGGATCTTATGCTTGAGAGTGAAACATTCATCTATTGAATGCCCCGGTTCGCCGCTATGGTAGTCACACTTCTTCATCGAGTCGTAGCCTCGAATGTTTTCACAGTTGGGATGCTTCGGTTCACTAGTAAGCAAACCTTTCTTTATTAGGATTGCCAACACTTGGGATGGAGATCCAAAGAGAGGAGTGAATTGCCTTCTTGCTTGGGTAAATGGTTGACGGTTGACAGTTTGTTGTTGCCTTTGATTCATCTGAATAGCTAGGGCATGATTGGTGCTTTCTTGGCTATAAGTCATATTCACGTCTTCAATAGCTTCTTTCTCCTTCTTGGCAAAGAATCTTCTACTCGATGGCTCAGTAAACCAGCCTTTCTTTATCCCCATCTCGATTTGTTCTCCCACGGAAATAAGCTGATTGAAGTTTTCAACGTACGTGCTGGCCATCCGGTTATGGAACTCAAACGGGAGGGTTTTAATAAACAACTTCATCAACTCCTTGTTAGTAGGCTCGGGAGTGATTTGAGCTGCCAGATTTCGCCATCTCACGGCATACTCTTTGAATGACTCGCTCCTCTTTTTCTCCATCCTCTCAAGATCCTCTTGGGAAGGTGCAATATCCATGTCGAACTTGTACTGCTTGAGAAATGCGTCGGCCACTTCATTCCAAGTGTCGAGAAGGTTCACATTCTTTATCACATACCAGCTCAGTGCGGGCCCGGTCAAGCTTGCATGAAATGATTGGATCATTAGGGTTTCGTTCTTGACATATTGGGCCATACACATGTAGTATATTTGCAAATGAGCTTTTGGGCAGGAAGTACCATCATATTTTTCAAAATCCGGCATTTTGAACTTCTTTGGCATTTTGACTTTTTCATATACGGACAAGTCGAACGGGAGTGAACTCTGCAACTCTTGCAATTGTTTCACTTTTTCCTCTAGCTTTGCGAATCGTTCATCCTGCTCCACCTTAAGGATGTTATCTGGCCTTGTCTTTTCAATGGTGATCAATGGTGGCTCATCTTCCAGGTCAGGCATGTGATCATCACCCATTTGAGCCTTCGAGACAACTATCTCGGGGAGAGCAGGTGCAGGAGTCGGATTTGCTAAGAGGGATTGGATTTGAGTTGTGAGTAGCTGCATAGAGGTGGTTAACTGTTGAAGTTGTTCTTCCATAGTGGAGATGCGATCACGCATTTCAACTTGATTGGCCATCCAAGCTCTTAGTCGTGTGATGATGGGAGAGCGTGGAGGATCCGTTATCACCTAATTGAAATGAATGAAAATATGTAAGCATGAGGTGTAAATAGAGAACCAATCAATGACAACGATCTAATCGATTTTTCCATTTTTTATTTATTCATGAAAAGTTTGTACAAGAAGGACATTTCCTAAAAATGGACTAGGAAAATAAAAATAGACACCCTAGTAAGATCAAATTTCCTAGACATGAATTAAAAACAAATTCTCCAAAGTTTTTTTTTTATTTTCCAAACAATTCATTGCATGGCAATTTCCTCATTTAATTTCTTATTGACAAATAAATTAAATCAAATGACTAACTTAGATTGTCATGGACAGACCGAAAGTATGACAAAGTAAGTAAATTGCATAGTATAGGGATAGAAGACTTACTTCACCAAGGAAAATATATGGCAATCACATAGACATGCGCATGGTAAGTGACTCGATTTCTAATCTATAAAGACTTATCAAGGTGAAGCCACAAGGATAATCAGACTAGCCATGGGCTTGTGGACTATGTCGGGTCCTCATGACTTCGGCTTGGTCAAAGAGCCGACTCGGGTCGCGGGCATGCGGACCGAGGTGGGTACTCTTGACACCATAAAAGAAACTTTGGGATTGAGATGGGCGACTCGTACTGCGAGCATGCGGTTAGAGTGATATCCATCTCAATACCATCCTAAATGATCCTATGCGGCCCAAGTCCGGTGGCAGGTTGTGTGTGCAAAAGTATAGTGCAAAATGCAAGACATACACAACAGTTTAAATCAAACAGCACTTCAATAACTTGAATTTAAAAAAATTCATCCCAAACTCCAACCTGCAAGACAAGGGTTAGCATTCACTACTCCCCTTATACCTCCCAATCTACAAGAACATTTAACACCTTAAATGTTAGGAACATACTTAGGATCCTCGCTACCAAACAAAAATATTTTTTCAAAAATAAAATTGGCCTAAGTCCACTGAGAGTTTCAACTCAAGTCCCCAATGGAGTCGCTAAGCTGTCGCGACCAAATTTTCGGTAAACCACCTAGGGTTTGGCTAATGGATTGTTAAGCCTAAACTTAACTCGGGCTCTCCCAAGCTCATACCAATTCGTGACTTATGTTCAAGTTCTTAACAAACAATTGATTTTTAACTAGGAGTTGTCACTAATCAATTCATGGTAGGTCGATTAGACACCTAAGTAAAATAATGGGAAAATCATTTTACTTCTACGAATCAGAGATTTTGGGTACGGGAATTTGGTTACACTAGACTTCTCTAATGCCATTTCGGTACCATTTCTTTTATTTTCAAAATTGTTTTTGCAGGTAGTTTGGATTGATTTTAAATCTATTTCCCTAATATGTGAGGGGATCATAAGGGTGCGCAATTCACTAATTTAACATCTAAGAAAGCAATTAAAAAAAAAAATGCAGAACTTAACTCATAGCAACGAAAGCATCTGCAGTGTTAGATCAGAATTCACATCGACAGTTCTATATATGATTTCTAATTAACATACAATTTATTTTTTTATTTTCATTTAATTAATGAGAATCATGCAATATGCAATGCAGCATAACTAAATGACCTAATTCTAATGACATGTAATTTCTAATTGAATGGACCTAACAACAACCACTAAATGGCATGCATTTCATGAATCTAATCCTAATGACATTTACATGACATTTTTTATTTTTCCTAAAAAATGCAATCTATCCTAGAGAAAGGAACTAATTTATTCTAAGACATTTTTTGTATTTTTTCATGAAATTCGGAATTAGATAAAATGTGAAAATTATATAATTAGATTAAGATTCTATTCAATTTGTATTATGAATTAGGTTGAACCAAATCCTAATTTAAACTAAAATATTATCTTAACCCAAATAATCCTAAATGCAATCTATATAATATCTAAACTTATAATAAATTAAGAAAAATATTATCTAGAATTAAACTAAGTGTAATTTTACCCTAATATGCAATGACGTACAAAAAGATGCCCTAACTCTACATGACATATGCATTATGATTTTTTTTTTTTAATGTTTTCTTTCTTTTTTTTTTTAATTTCGAAATTAATAATTGCCGAATAATTAAACATGCAATTCAGGTTAAAGAAATTTAGCAGCCTAAACTAATTGATTTGATTTTTGATTTTTTAAATTTTTTGATTTTTTAATTTTTTTTTTAAATTCAGAATAAAATTTCTATTCTAAGCATGCAAACCCTAAAACTACATTTTTTTTTTTAAGAAAACTAATTTAAGTAACACCACAACAAATCAAGAAATATTGATACCGAAATTGACGAACCATATCTCGCACATGAGATCGGGTTGGCCAATTTCACATAAATCACGAATCGAATCTCAGGGAGGAGATTGGATTAGCAATTTTTTAAAGTAATTGCGAGTCGGATTTCAGGCGCGAAAATCGTACTGACAATCACTAAATTTCAAGGTAATTTCATATCGTGCAATTTCAATTTCACATAAAAGGGATAAGTACATTAAAAAAGCAAATAATATGAAATATCAACAATAATAAATAAACAAAAGAAAAGAAAAAATAAAAATTACCTAATTTTGTTTTTTTTTTTGTTTTTTTTCTTTTTCCTCTCTTCTTTTTTCCTAAAAAATAAAAAAGAAGAAAAAGGCTGATGGCCAGTCCGGCGAGGGGGAGAGAGCGTCGGCAAGGGTTTCGGTGAGGGCACCGGGGGCGGCGTGACAGCAGTGCGGCACCAGGGGCTTCGGGATTAGCATGGGATGACGTTTGCTTTGGGAGCGGGCGTTGCGGGCAGGGGACCCTGGGCGTGGGCAGAGGTGAGGCGGAGGCGGCGACGGGGCGGCGCAGCAAGATCAGCAGACGGTGTCGCGGGTGGCACGGCAAGACCGGCGGGTGGCGTTGCGGGCAGGGATGAGGAGACAGGGACGGCATCGGATTTGGGCTGGTTGTTGTTCAGATCTGCAGGCGGTGAGCAGCGTTGAGCTGCGAGCGTCGAGGCAGCGTGGTGGCGCGTCGAGGGCAACACGCAAGTCGGCTTTGTGATCGGACACGGGGCGGCTCTGCGATTGGAGCGGCGGGATCTCGGCTGCGGCGGCGAGCGGGACGACAACGCGGTGGCGCGGAGAAGGGTGGCTCGGTGGCGATGCGGCTTTGGGTAACTGGTGGCTTGGCTACCGGCGTGGGCGAGCGAGGATGGCACGGGCGGACGGTGACGGCGCTGATAGAGACTTTCCCTCGCGAGGAAGAGGAACAGTTGTGTGGGGGCCCTTTTTTTTCACCTCACTCACTTTTCACCTTTTGCTTTTTGTGTACTTTTCTTACCCAACGGAAAGAGGAACCCCCCAATTAATTCGCACACCATGTATTTTATAGGTCAAAAAAATGTATCTTTGCTATATATTCTTTTTCCATTTTGTTTGCGCATGATACCCCTAAATATATTGTTGAAATATACACAACTCGCGCAATATTCCTCTTTTGTATTTTTCGCATATTCCATCCAAAAAATTCCTTTTTTGCACAAAATACATTCCTCAGTGTATATGTGAAAAATCTTATGTGAAAAACCCTTCCCTCATGGTCTAAAATAAAACAAAATAAAAATAAAATACTTCTAAACTATAGCCATATTTTTTTTTATAATAATTTTTTAGTAAAAATTAACCCAAAAAATTATGCAAAAATTTAGGTGTCAACACACTTCTTAAAAGTCATTTGGTTACTTTTATATAATCAATTTTTTCTATTCTTAAACGCAAGAAATGAGTGTATCCTCCGTCTTTTAAAAGCTATCAGCATCTTTGAAAGTTTTATCTTTCCTTCAATAATTAAAAACTTTCTTGTGTCTGATGATAAACAATAAGGATATCATTCGAATATCTAAAGTAGTTCTTTGAATGTTATATAGAAATAAATGTGCTACTTTTGTTAGTTCTAACTAAATGACATTTATTTTCGTTATGATGAAAGATATCATGGACTAACACAAATAAAAGGTAAAATAACATCTGGACATGACAAACATTGCTTAACAAGCTGAAAATAGATAAACATTTACTGTTTTCCTAACCGAATATTATTTTTGATCGAAAGAATGTTTAAATAAAATAAACTAGTTAAAATGATTCATCTATTTTCAAAAGCCATTACTGAATTTTCAAAAGCCATTATAGAATTTGGGAAAGCATCTAAAGACGGCTCTGGAATCTTATAATTGAAGACAATTAAATAAATTTTCAAAGGCCTTTACTAATTTAATTGCTCCTTTTAGAAAGTGCAAAAGTCCGTCGCCTTTTCTCGAGTGGTAAAACCATCGTGCACATTTTGTCAGAGAAGCCTGACAGGCTTTATAAAACCCTCTATAAATACTCCTCTTCTTCATCCTCCAAGAACACGCACAGCCTCTGCGAAATCAGAAACTCATCTACAGTTCAAATCTTGCAGGAGAAAAATATATCAAACGGAAGGGAAGATGGAGAGGCGCAAGTTGCTGCTCCGGAAGCTACGCCGAGCCCGACGTGGGGCGCGACTCAGAAGACCGAACCGACTGTGACTCTGAAGAAGGGAGAGGCTGTGAAGACCGAAGCAAGCGTTGGTGCGAATGTGAATGCGATGAAGCTTGCTGAGATCGAATAGAAGGTCTCTGTTGAGGAAGAAGTCAAGGCCAAAGTTGGACGTGATGCTTCCTCCTTTAGCAAGTGACACGTTTTATGGGATGGTATGTAGTATACATACCACGTAGCAGGATTAGGGGCATGACCATATGTTCTTGTTGGGCTGATTAAATTGGACTGATCTTGTTGGGCCTTATTTGGTTTCATGGTAATTGTCGGTTGATTGTGATAAACCAATCCATCCTCCTATTTTGCGACATAATCCTTGAAGATTTAGATTTCTTTGAATGGATTAGTCAAGAAGTTTCGATACATAATACTTTTTGTGAGGTCATAGAAATCATTTACACCCCTCTCCTTTTCAAAACATATAAATTAATAAATAAAGGTTTATCTGTTCACTTCTTACAAAGCTGAAAGTTGTGTAAGTTGTTACTAGTATGTCATAGACTAAGTTGAACAAAATTATTGGTCTTCAAATAAGCCGGATCTCTTCTCATCACTAGGGGTGTGAGCAAAACCCCCGGGAGCCCGAAAGCCCGAATCGATCTGGTCTGACTTTCGGGCCAAATAGGCTCAGGCTGGGATTTCGGTCTTGGCTATAAAATACAAGTATTTTAATAATGTAAAATATAAAAGTATAAAGAATATATTGTTTGAAGATTTTAATAAATTCATAAATAGGCTCAGGCCGAGATTTTGGCCTGGCTTCACCTCGGAATCTTTTTTTTTTACCAAACATAGTTTTGGTAGATTTGATTTAGGGTGCGTTGGTGAACATTCGGTTTATTTTCTTCACTTTATATATTGATCTATATAAAGTTTAAGCATAATGAATTTTAAACGCATGCAATAAATAAATTATAATAGTGGATAATTCACATTAGAAATAAACATATGTCTGATCTTTCATAATTATTGATTATTAATGTAAACTGAAGCGATAGGGTTTGTTAATATTGGAAAAAGTAATAGGATTCTTAACTATCACTATTATAAGTTTACGTTTGAGACATCTATATTTTTTTTTCAATTTCATTTTATTTAAAAATTGAATTATTGGAATAAAATATAAACTGTGCTCTTGCGAATAGACTAAGATATATTTTTATACTATTGTTTTCTCTTTAAAATTAAGTGAATGTCTTTATCAAGTGAAATTTATTTAATTAATAAAATAAGCTACACATAAATAATATTCATGTGATAATATATTATCAACACTCGTGTTAGGTGGTTTGACCTAGTAGTGTTAGTTAGTAAGTTGTGTGGTCAAAACAAAAGTATTTCTATCATGGGTTAATACTACGAAAAACTCCAAACTAGTACATATATAATAAACTTATCCCAAATTATTTTTTTAATCACGAAAAACCCAAATTAGTATACATGTGACAAATTTACCCCAAATAACCACAAAATAATTCAAACTGGTGCACTTGTGAAAAATTTATCCATAAACTAATTTTTTGACCACCAAAAATCCCGAATTGATACATTTATGACAAATATACCCTTCGTTAAATTTGATTAATATAAAAAAAAAAAATCGCAAAGCTAGTACAACTGTGACAAACTGATAGTAAAATCCTAAACTAGTAAATCAGTTAATTATCATATGTCATCCGACTCAATAATTTGGTAATAAAATTTAATGGAAACTAACGGAGGGTAAATTTGTTAAAGGTGCACTTGTTTGGGGTTTTTTATCGTGATTTGCCACTATGACCATCTATTTATGCCTCATCAAAGTTGCATCTTTTCGTATACACAGCTCATTTAAGTTTGCTAATTCCCTAGATCTTGTTTGAGGATAGGATGGAGGGAAAAAAACCAAGTTTTATTTTGTTTGATGAGTTAGATAAGTTGGAGTAGGTAATTTATTAACTTATTAGATAGATCATACAAAAATGTTCAAAGGAAGCCCTAAAGTTGACTTCAATAGCACAAAGTGGTAATATCTTCCAACTTTTCTGGCAGTTGAAAACCTCTTTATTCAATAAAAAGGGTACAAAAAGATTACAAACATAGGGTTTTTGTGACCAACAAAGATAATAATTCTTCGAGGAGTAGGATGGAGATTGCAATGCCAAACTTGATTCTATTTGAGGGCCAAATCAAACTTGAATTGAAGCGTCTGTAGTTTTACAAGGAGACTAGTTCTTGGGGGCAAGCTTAGCCTTGATCATCTCGACCTCCTTAGCATCAATTTGGAATGCCTTGGCTAGAACATCGTTTGGCACCGTGGGTTCAGCCGCGAATAGTGCAGTCGGGACAAACAAGGCCCCTGGCAATTGGCTGTTGAATAACGCAATGGTGGCTGCGGGGGTGTTTTGGACGTTCATTTGGAAGTGGACCAAACCTCTAGGGAACACAAACATCTCGCCTGCCTTGATGGTTTTAGCAATGAGGACGTTAGCACTAGTTATGAATCCGGCATATAGCTCCCCATAGAGCACGAACACCATCTCGGTGGCTCGTGGGTGGATGTGGGGTGCGCTGAGGCCAAAAGGAGCAAAGTCGCTGCGGTCCAAGGACAGGCTGAGGGTGTTGAGGCCTGGGATCTTTAGGACATTGCCCCTTCTCACCAGATTGCCTAAGGTGTTGTTGGGGAGTCCGGGTTTGGCCAGCCCATCGTAGAAGAAGTCCGTTTCGTTGAAAGACGCTTTGCAAGGGAATCCATTGACTTTCAGTTCTGTTCATCACAATACTATGAATCATACAATGCCTTAAACATGCATATTATTTGTTCTGTGCGAGAAACATATGAGCCCTATACTAACTTTAGAAATACTTTTATTCTAAGAATAGAAATTTTGTATAGTTACCAAACACGTTATCTTATTCAAAAATTATTCCAGGGAATACAAATAAAAAAAAAACTATTTCTAAAAAAGAAATTATTCTTGGGAATAGAAATGTTACCAAATGCACACTTAATGTCTAAGGTTTATCGATACTCGTATGGAGTCACGAGTAGTTTAAGAAGAAGATTATAAGAAGCACCCATAGACAAGCTTATATGCTCTTACTGGAAGCGAGATCGGCGACACAGACATCTTGCAGCATGTCAGGATCAGCAGAAACGATGCCTAGGAAGACGGCGAAGCTCATGACTATAACAACAACAACCCCCATTCTTGGACCGATCACCATTGTTAGTGGCATGCAAAAGGGAAGCAAAGAAGAAGAAGGCTTTGCTAGGCAAATGATATCTTCTTCTTAGCTTGGAGTGTAGTACTTATAAGGGAGAAATAGGACATATAAGGCGTTGACTTTTGAATGCGGCTGCAAGTTCAAACTGCGCAGCAAGAAACATGTCTATTGGCCCCAAAGAAAAAGTCTTCTCAAACTCAAATAATTTACCGCCCAAAAAAAAAATACTCAAATAATTTATTAACAATTAATTGGAAAGGAGAAAAACAACTTAAATTTTATTCAATGATTAAATTCAACAAAACTCTAAAAATGAACTTATGTAATAATTCCTAGCTCCAGTCATTCGCTATTCTATTAATAGAAAAGAAGGAGGAGCTCGAAACTTGGAAGGCGGAATGACATGCTAGACTTCTTTTATAAGGCTCCTTTCGGCAAGTCAGAAATTTTCTCAACAAGGCCGACAAAGTGCCTTAAAGGGTTGGTTCTTTCATGAATCCACCATCAATATCAAAACCTTATTTCGTGCTTGTTGACACCCAAAATTTTTATTATTGTCACATGTTAGTCACAAAGCATATTGACAATCATAGACATTCAAATTCACCCTCATTGTCATGTGCAGGCTGTGATTAATATTAACCCAACCCAAGTTAGTCAAGAGCCATTGGACTTGATTTCGATGATCCTTCAAGTAGAGTTACGTGATTCGCTGATAAATAGTTGATTGCCAAGTGTCAAGGTCAAGAGATACTACTGAAGAAGTAAAATTCAAATAGAATTGGCATCAAGATTTAGGTGGGAATAGTTGGTACTTAAAAGGGCACACATAATCAAATGAGTGGTTAATACTTGCTGGACAAGTCATGTGAGCATCGTCAAACAAGTCAGAAGACAACAAGATATGGATAAAGTGGTTAAGCAGAGAATGTGGAGCGACTTTCAAGAAGCATTCAACCGACCGTCGATGGTTCCCAGATTGGGCTGTAAATACCGCAAATAATCCCACGAGGGGCCTCCCCTCGCCCTCTCCCTTGGGGGAACAACACACAAAAATCCTTCGTCTTATCCTTTTAGTTATCTAAGCCTAGCTTAGTTTAGTTGTAACTTCAGATTCCTTTCGTAGATTCAATTCTTGTGAGTGCCTATATTCTAGGTAGTGCCATCGTCGATTAGATTCCGATATTGTGTCCTCATATCCATCTAGAAGTAGTACCTACCATCTGTTGAGTCCATCTTCCAGCGTCATCAACTAAAATTCAATGTTGTGTCCTCATTTCTATTTAGGAGCAGTACCTACCAGGTGTTGTTTCCACCATCCAACGTCGTCGATTTGGGTTCGACGTCGTGTCCTCATATCCATTTAGGAGCAGTACCTACCAAGTGTTGTTTCCACTGTCTAGCGTCATTGATCAGGTTCTAACGTTGTGTCCTTGAACCCAATTAGGAGGAGTGCCTTCTTGGTATTATTTTCAATGTCCAGCGTTGTCGAATTGGCTTCGATGTTGTACAAACCACGTTGATTTTAATGGGATTTCATTAGCGTGTTGAAGTGTGTTTGAATCAAGTTGTTGATTAGATTTCGACACTGGTTATCATTGATTCCAAGCTTGTATTGATCGACTCCATTAGGTTCGAGACTATAAATTATATATCTCCATTAGCATTGGCCTTCTCTATCCAATACTAGCATAGAGCCTAGGTCCCCTTTAATAAAAGCCAAAATATAACACTTAATGGAAGATATTTCATTGCGGGATCCCAAAACTGACGAAATAGTTCTATTCATCAAACCCATATTTTTTGCTATGAAACAAATGCTTGACACACTTGACCTATGCAAAGTTAGTTTACGATGACGGAGTGATTTTGTAAACTTCTCATAGTGCTTAAATACAAACATACTAATCTTTAATGCCCACTTACACATAGTATATCATTTAGGAAATCAATTCCATAGACCATTTGCAATCACTATCACCACTCTATGTCTATATATATATATATATATAGACCATTTGCAATCACTATCACCACTCTATGTCTATATATATATTTATGGCATTGACTTTTAAATGCGGTTGCAAGTTCAAACTGCAGAGCATGAAGCATGTCTATTGGCCCCAAAGAAAAAGTCTTCTCAAACTCAAATAATTTGCCGCCCAAATAAAAAAAAAAAGACTCAAAGAATTTATTAACAATTAATTGGAAAGGAGAAAAATAGCTTAAATTTTCTTTAATGATTAAACTCAGCAAAACTGTGAGAATGAACTTATGTAATAATTCCTAGCTCCTGTGATTCACTATTCTATTGATAGAAAAGAAGAAGGAGCTTGAAACTTGGAAGGCGGAATGACATGCTAGACTTCTTTTAAAAGGCTCCTTTCGGCAAGTCAAAAAATTTCTCAACAAGGCTGACAGAGGGCCCGTTTGGTTCGACTTTGGGGAAATGCCCTTGGGAGAATGCAAATACTTTTGAGGTAAAGGGGTTTTTTGAAATGCTAAACTATTTGGTAAATTATAACTGAAAAGTGCTTTAGAGAAATGCAAGACTGTTTGGTAAACATATATTTGAAAAGCCCTTTAGTGTGATCAAATTAAGTATTTTAGTTTTAGTATTTTTAAAATTACAAAAAAAAACAATGACTATATAACCTTTTACATTTTCATGTTGAGAGTAATGTAAAAGATATATATTAGTAAATTTATTTAAAAATTATATTAAAAGAATTTTATTATAGATTAGATGCAAAGCTCAACTTTTGGCCTAGGGTTCTTTTAGGTTTGTTTTCAACTTTGAATAATTTTTTTTAATTATTGTAGTATTAAGCATCTTCGTTAATTAATGATCATTCTAGTGTATTGATAAAAAGTTGGGCTATTGATTGTCAAAAGATAAAAACAACAAAAAAAAAAAGGTGAACCCAACATTTGCAAAGGTTTTTATTATTATTTTTAAAATAAAAATAAAATCCGATGAAATTCCATCGTCGATCAACGATTGTTGGGGTGTGGGAAAGATGATCGGTTTAAAAAGAAAAAAAAAAGAAGTCAATGGATGAATAGTAGAGATGAACTTGCATTTCCGAAATGTTGAAAGCCCAAAGCAGGTCCCCACCTACTTTGGGCTTTCAGCATTTCAAATGCCAGCATTTGGCTAACGACACCTCTAAATGTTGAACCAAACATCTAAATTTTTTCTCAAGGGGTTTTCGGAACTAAAAGCCCCTTGGGAATGCTTAACCAAACGGGGGCAGAGTGCCTTAAAGGGCTGGTTCTTTCGTGAATCCACCATCAATATCAAAACCTTATTTCGTGCTTGTTGACACCCAAAATTTTTATTATTGTCCCATGTTAGTCACACGGGATATTGACAATCATAGACATTCAAATTCACCCCGTTGTCATGTGCAGGCTGTGATTAATATTAACCCAACCTAAGTTAGTCAAGAGCCATTGGACTTGATTTCGATGAGCCTTCAAGTACAGTTACGTGATTCACTGATAAGTAGTTGATTGCCACGTGTCAAGGTCAAGAGATACTACTGAAGATGTAAAATTCAAATAGAATTGGCGTCAAGATTTAGAATGGTTGGTACTTAAAAGGGCACGCATAATCAAATGAGTAGTAAATACTTGCTAGACAAGTCATGTGAGCATCGTCGAACAAGTCAAAAGACAACAAGATATGGATAAAGCGGTTAAACAGAGAATGTGGAGCGACTTTCAAGAAGTATTCAACCGACCGCTGATGGTTCCTAGATTAGGCTATAAATACCGCAGATAATCTCACGAAGGGCATCCTCTCGCCCTCTCCCCTGGGGGAACAACACACAAAAATCTTTCATCTTATCCTTTAAGTTATCTAAGCCTAGCTTAGTTTAGTTGTAGCTTCAAATTCCTTTCGTAGACTCAATTCTTGTGAGTGCCTATATTCTAGGTAGTGCCCTCGTCGATTAGATTCCGATATTGTGTCCTCATATCCATCTAGAAGTAGTACCTACCATATGTTGAGTCCATCTTCCAGCGTCATCAACTAAAATTCAATGTTGTGTCCTCATTTCTATTTAGGAGCAGTACCTACCAGGTGTTGTTTCCACCATCCAACGTCGTCGATTTGGGTTCGACGTCGTGTCCTCATATCCATTTAGGAGCAGTACCTACCAAGTGTTGTTTCCACTGTCTAGCGTCATTGATCAGGTTCTAACGTTGTGTCCTTGAACCCAATTAGGAGGAGTGCCTTCTCGGTATTATTTTCAATGTCCAGCGTTGTTGAATTGGCTTTGATGTTGTACAAACCACATTGATTTTAATGGGATTTCATTAGCGTGTTGAAGTGTGTTTGAATCAAGTTGTTGATTAGATTTCGACATTGGTCATCATTGATTCCAAGCTTGTATTGATTGACTCCATTAGGTTCGAGACTATATATTATATATCTCCATTAGCATTGGCCTTCTCTGTCCAATACTAGCATAGAGCCTAGGTCCCCTTTAATAAAAACCAAAATATAACACTTAATGGAAGATATTTCATTGCGGGATCCAAAACCGACGGAATAGTGCTATTCATCGAACCCATCTTTTTTGCTATGAAACAAATGCTTGACACACTTGACCTATGCAAAGTTAGTTTATGATTACGGAGTGATTTTGTAAACTTCTCATAGTGCTTAAATACAAACATACTAATCTTTAATGCCCACTTACACATAGTATATTTTAGGAAATCAATTCCATAGACCATTTGCAATCACTATCACCACTCTATGTCTATATATATATATATATATATATATATTTATGGCATTGACTTTTAAATGCGGCTGCAAGTTCAAACTGCACAGCATGAAACATGTCTATTGGCCCCAAAGAAAAAGTCTTCTCAAACTCAAATAATTTGCCGCCCAAATAAAAAAAAAAGACTCAAATAATTTATTGACAATTAATTGGAAAGGAGAAAAATAGCTTAAATTTTCTTTAATGATTAAACTCAGCAAAACTATGAGAATGGACTTATGTAATAATTCCTAGCTCCTGTCATTCACTATTCTATTGATAGAAAAGAAGGAGGAGCTCGAAACTTGGAAGGTGGAATGACTTGCTAGACTTCCTTTATAATGCACCTTTCGGCAAGTCAGAAATTTTCTCAACAAGGTCGATAGTGTCTTAAAGGGCTGGTTCTTTCATGAATCCACCATCAATATCAAAACTTTATTTCATGCTTGTTGACACCAAATTTTTTTATTATTGTCACGTGTTAGTCACAAGGGATATTGACAATCATAGACATTCAAATTCACCCTCGTTGTCATGTGTAGGCTGTGATTAATATTAACCCAACCCAAGTTAGTCAAGAGCCATTGGACTTGATTTCGATGATCCTTCAAGTAGAGTTACGTGATTCGTTGATAAATAGTTGATTGCCAAGTGTCAAGGTCAAGAGATACTACTGAAGACGTAAAATTCAAATAGAATTGGTGTCAAGATTTAGGTGGGAATAGTTGGTACTTAAAAGGGCACGCATAATCAAATGAGTGGTTAATACTTGCTAGACAAGCCATTTGAGCATCGTCGAACAAGTCAGAAGACAACAAGATATGGATAAAGCGGTTAAGCAGAGAATGTGGAGCGACTTTCAAGAAGTATTCAACCAACCACTAATGGTTCCCAAATTGGGCTGTAAATACCGCAGATTATCTAACGGAGGGCCTCCCCTCCGCCTCTCCCCCGGGGGAATAACACACAAAAATCCTTCATCTTATCCTTTTAGTTATCTAAGCCTAGCTTTGTTTAGTTATAGCTTCAGATTCCTTTCGTAGACTTAATTCTTGCGAGTGCCTATATTCTAGGTAGTGCTGTTGTCTATTAGATTCCGATGTTGTGTCCTTATATCCATATAGAAGCAGTACCTACCGAATGTTGAGTCCATCTTCCAGCATCATCAACTAAAATTCAACGTTGTGTCGTCATATCTATTTAGGAGCAGTACCTACTAGGTGTTGTTTCCACCATCCAGCGTCGTCGAGTTAGGTTCGACGTCGTGTCCTCATATCCATCTAGGAGTAGTACCTGCAAGGTTTTGTTTCCATTGTCTAGCATCGGTAATTAGGTTCCAACGTTGTGTCCTTGAACCTAATTAGGAGCAGTGCCTTCTCGGTATTATTTTTAATGTCCAGCATTGTCGAATTAGCTTCGATGTTGTACAAACCACGTTGATTTTAATGGGGTTTCATTGGCGTGTTGAAGTGTGTTTGAATCAACCTGTTGATTAGATTTCGACACTGGTGATCATTGATTCCAAGCTTGTATTGATTGACTCCATTAGGTTCGAGACTATATATTATATATCTCCATTAGCATTGACCTTCTCTATCCAATACTAGCATAGAGCCTACGTCCCCTTTAATAAAAAGCAAAATATAACACTTTATGGAAGATATTTCGTTGCGGGATCCAAAACAGACGAAATAGTGCTATTCATCAAACCCATCTTTTTCGCTATCTTGACACACCTGACTTATGCAAAGTTAGTTTACGATTATGGAGTGATTTTGTAAATTTCTCATAGTGCTTAAATACAAACATACTCATCTTTAATGCCCACTTACACATAGTATATCATTTAGGAAATCAATTCCATAGACCATTTGCAATCACTATCTCTCTCTCTCTCTCTCTCTCTCTCTCTCTCTCTCTCTCTCTCTCTCTCTCTCTCTCTCTCTCTCTCTCTCTCTCTCTCTCTCTCTCTCTCTCTCTGTGTGTGTGTGTGTGTGTGTGTGTGTGTGAGGCATTGACTTTTGAATGCGGCTGCAAGTTCAAACTGCACAGCATGAAACATGTCTATTGGCCCCAAAGAAAAAGTCTTCTCAAACTCAAATAATTTACCGCCCAAAAAAAAAAAAGGATCAAATAATTTATTAACAATTAATTGGAAAGGTAAAAAATAGCTTAAATTTTCTTTGATGATTAAACTCAGCAAAACTATGAGAATGAACTTATGTAATAATTCCTAGCTCCTGTCATTCGCTATTCTATTGGTAGAAAAGAAGGAAAAGCTCGAAACTTGGGAGGCGGAATGACATGCCGGACTTCTTTTATAAGGCTCCTTTCAACAAGTCAGAAATTTTCTCGATGAGGCTGACAGAGTGCCCTAAAGGGCTAGTTCTTTCATGAATCCACCATCGATATCAAAACCTTATTTCATGCTTGTTGACACCCAAAATTATCCTTATTGTCATATGCTGGTCAAAAGGGATATAGACAATCATAGACATTCAAAATCACCCTCATTGTCACGTGCATGCTGTGATGAACATTAACCCAACCCAGGTTAGTCAAGAGCCATTGGACTTGATTTCGATGGGCCTTGAAATGGAGATATGTGATTCGGTGATAAATAGTTGATTGCCACATGTCAAGGTCAAGAAATACTACTGAAGACGTAAAATTCAAATAGAATTGGCGTCAAGATTTAGGCAGGAATGGTTGGTACTAAAAAGGGCACACATAATCAAATGAGCGGCTAATACTTGCTAGACAAGTCATGTGAGTATTGTCGAACAAGTCAGAAGAGAACAAGATATGGATAAAGCAGTTAAGTAGAGAAAGTGGAGCAACTTTCAAGGAGGACTCAACCGACCATCGATGGTTACCAGATTGGGCTATAAATACCGTAAATAATCCAACGAAGGGCCTCCCCTCCCCTCCCCAACCGCCGCCCACCCCTTGAACAACACACAAAAATCCTTCATCTTATCCTTTTAGTTATCTAAGCCTAGCTTCGTTTAGTTATAGCTTCAGATTCCTTTTGTAGACTCAATTCTTGGGAGTGCCTATATTCTAGGCAGTACTGTCGTCGATTAGATTCCAACGTTGTGTTCTCATATCCATTTAGAAGCAGTACTAACCAAGTGTTGAGTCCACCGTCTAGCATCGTCAATTAAAATTCAACGTTGTGTGCTCATATCTATTTAGGAGCAATACCTACCAAGTGTTGTTTCCACCATCCAGCGTCGTCAATTTGGTTTTGTCGTCGTGTCCTCATATCCATCTAGGAGCAGTACCTACTAGGTGTTGTTTCCACTGTCCAGCGTCGTTGATTAGGTTCCAACGTCGTGTCCTCGAACCCAATTAGGAGAAGTGCCTTCTCGGTATTATTTTCAATGTCCAGTGTTGTCGAATTAGCTTCGATATTGTACAAACCACATTGATTTTAATGGGGTTTCATTAGTGTGTTGAAGTGTGTTTGAATCAAGCTATTGATTAGATTTTGACACTGGTCATCATTGATTCCAAGCTTGTATTGATTGACTCCATTAGGTTCAAGACTATAGATTATCTATCTCCATTAGCATTTGACCTTCTCTGTCCAATACTAGCATAAAGCCTAGGTCCCCTTTAATAAAAACTAAAATATAACACTTGATGGAAGATATTTTGTTGCGGGATCCAAAACCGACGAAACAGTGCTATTCATCGAACCCATCTTTTTCACTATGAAACAAATGCTTGACACACTTGAATTATGCAAAGTTAGTTTACGATTATGGAGTGATTTTGTAAATTTCTCATGGTTCTTAAATACAAACATACTCATCTTGAATGCCCGCTTACACATAGTATATCATTTAGGATATCAATTCCATAGACCATTTGCAATCACCATCACCACTCTCCGTCTATATATATACATACACACACATATATCAAGATTCAATTTTGATGCCAGATTTTCTTGCGAGTTGCATCAAAATCATAGTTACTTCTGTGTGCATCTCTAAATTCATTACTTACAGAAAAATACACATCTTAATTTGGCACATAGTGACCTAACAAAAAGGCTTCTACACATGGAACCTACTACGGCGTATGGCATATGCTTTGTAGCCATTTGATGGAATACATACCATTTGCACTTCTTAAAAGTCATTTGGTTACGTTTATGTAATCACTTTTTTTCTATTCTTAAACGAAAAAAATGAGGGTATCCTCCGTCTTTTAAGAGCTATCGGCATCTTTGAAATTTTTACTTGTCCTTCAATAATCAAAAACTTTCTTGTGTGTGATGATAAACGATCAGGATATCATTTGAATATCTAGAGTAGTTCTTTGAATGTTATATAGAAATAATTGTGCTACTTTAGTTAATTCTAACTAATTGACATTTTTTTTTTCATTTTGATGAAAGATATCATGGACTGACGCAAATAAAAGGTATAATAACATCTGGACATGATAAACATTGCTTAGCGAGCTGAAAATAGATAAACATTTACTATTTTCCGTAACCAAATATTGTTTTTTTATCGAAAGAATGTTTCAATAAAAATAAACAAGTTAAATCGATTTATAAATATCAGTTCTGGAATTTTCAAAGGCCTTTACTGAATTTGGGAAGGCATCTGAAGACGGCTCTGGAATCTTATAGTTGAAGACAATTAAATAAATTTATTTATGGCATATCTAAATGAAACTGGCGCATTAACCACACGAGTTTAGGGTTTTGGCCGGTCATTTATTTATAAAATCATCTATCTACTCCACTTTTCCCGGCATTTTGGCTCTCGTTGACTTTCGATCTCCTTTTCCGATTGGTCGATTTTCTACTTCATTTTTTGTGTTCGGCAGCATGCAAGTGATCGCTGTCGGAATGCAACCTCCCCCGTTCGCATCCTTAAAAAATGTTATGAGGCCACCCAACACGTGAACTTTGGTCCCCCTTTGTTTAGAAATTGGGCTACGGATTGAAAAGCCGACAAGATTTATTATAATCACATAAAAGTAGGATATGACAGTACCATAAAAAACCTGTACCGTTGAAAGTAGGTTGTTGTAATGAAATCGTATGATATATTTGGGATAATTGTTTAAAAAGTTATAAATTTATTCTACGACGGCCACTCCAATTCTAAATTTTTCAATTTGGTCAATTCAGTCATAAACCTTTTGATGATCTTTCAATATAATTATTTTGATCAATTTCACTCAGAAATCATTTGTAAATTGCCAATTTTTTTTCTATTAATTTTTATTTCTCTTCCTTGGCAACGCCTTAAAGTTACGAACTCCTATATTAATTTACATTTTTAATTCGAAAGACTCACAAACTTTCTTCCATTTAATTACTAACTCATTTTCAGGTTATGAGCTTTTATTTGAGTTACTTACCAAAGTTTATTTAATTTTTAAATTTATCAACTTTTGTTTGTCTTTCTTACAAACACCTTATACATATCAACTTTTATATGAATTTATCGACTTTTATCCATGTGATTGTTTCACTCTCTACCGTTAGATTATCAACCCTAATTTGAGTTGCTCCCAATGTTTATTTATATTTTTTTCGTAAATTTCCAACTTTTCTATGGAGTTTTCAACTTTTGTTCATCTTACTTACCAACTAATTAGAAATACCAACCTTAAAGTTATTACCAACTTTTCTTCAATTAAGTTACCGGCTAATTTTGCATTACAAATCTTATTTGAGTTAGTAGTTGATAAGTTGTTTTTCATATTACCAAATTCTCTTATCTTAGACCAGTTTTTTTCCTTATCTGTTACATGGTTTTGTTGACTTTTCTTGCCATTGCTTTAAATTTATCGACTACTATATGAAATTACCAATATTTATTTGAGTGACCTATGAACTTTTGCCTGCATAAATTATTAGCTAACATTTATATTATATTTTAATTTGCTAAATTTTCTATTGAGGTACCACTTTCATTTCTCTTGCTTACCGACTTACCGTTAGTTATAAGGGTTAATACTATATATATATGTAAACATTCTACTGTTAACCACCTTTTAATATACCTTTCTTTCGAACTGCTTACAGTTTATCAACTATTACATGAATATCAGAAATATGTATCATTTACTAAGTCATAAATTTAACAAAGTCATCCTACATATATATTCTTATAAAAAAATTACTAAGATGATTTGAAAATGATTTTTTGAGATGCAGAAATAAATACGATTTCCTATAGTTTAGACTAGAGTATTAGTTCAATCACCTTCCTTATATATCAATTATCAAATGGAGCTCTCCAGAACATATTGGTGGAAATTTATTCTTTTAGTTAGGCAACGGGACTGATAATTTTCCCTTGCACATAGCGGGAGAAAAGATATGACATAGAAAAAAGCATTAAAAGAAAAGCAGAGATGCCCTAAAAATTCGAATTGGTTATCAAATCTATGGACTTTGGAGTGCTGGCACTCCTCCTGATTTAGAAAAAAAAAAAAAAAAAGGGCACGAAAAAGAAGTCAAGAACAATTCAACTTCGGTTAAATGGTGCCCAACTTGAATTCTGAATGAAAACTTAGTCACTGCACATCATATGATTGTCACAATGCACATAATTTGAAGTTTTTTGTAGTATTTGCCTGATTATTATAGTTGATTGAATTTTTTCAGAATGTTGCTGACATAATTCTCAAATTGAGTTTTCACAACGGCCAAAACATTTGGCATGTAAAACGTCCGAATGATAATGAGCAAGTCTGAGATGTGCTGCTCGTTGTTTGTAGTTCTCAAAAACCTAAAATAGGACCCATCAAACTGGTTTTCCCTCAGCGCACTCATCAAAATGAAGTTAATTCAATTGCTCCTTTTAGAAACTGCAAGTGTCCGTCGCCTTTTCTCGAGTTTTTAAACCATCATGCACATTTTGTCAGAGAAGCCTGACGGGCTTTATAAAACCCTCTCTAAATACTCCTCTTCTTCATCTTCCAAGATCACGCACTGCCTCAGCGAAATCAGAAACTCATCTACAGTTCAAATCTTGCGGGAGAAAAATATATCAAACGGAAGGGAAGATGGAGAGGAGCAAGTTGCTGCTCCGGAAGCGACGCCGAACCCGACGTGCGGCGCCACTCGGAAGACCGAACCGACTGCGACTCCGAAGAAGGGAGAGGCTGTGAAGACCGAAGCGAGCGTTGGTGCGAATGTGAATGCGACGAAGCTTGCTGAGATCGAAGAGAAGGTCTCTGTTGAGGAAGAAGTCAAGGCCAAAGTTGGATGTGATGCTTCCTCCTTTGGCAAGTGACACGTTTTATGGGATGGCATGTAGAGTACAACCACGTAGTAGGGGCATAATCATATGTTCTTCTTGGGCTTATTGGATTGGACTGATCTTGTTGGGCCTTATTTGATTTCATGGTAATTGTCGGTTGATTGTGATAAACCGATCGATCCTCCTGTTTTGCGACATAATCCTTGAAGATTGAGATTTCTTTGACTCGATTAGTTCAGAAGTTTCGATACATAATAGTTTTTGTGAGGTCATAGAAATCGTTTACACCCCTCTCCTTTTCAAAACATATAAATTAATAAATAAAGGTTTATATGTTCACTTCTTACAAAGCCGAAAGTTGTGTAAGTTGTTACTAGTATGTCATAGACTAATTTGAACAAAATTATTGGTCTTCAAATAACCCAGATCTCTTCTCGTCACTAGGGGTGTGAGACAAAACCCCGGGAGCCCGAAAGCCCGGATCGATCTGGTCTCACTTTCGGGCCAAATAGGCTCAGGTTGGGATTTCATTCCCGGCTTCAAAATATAATTATTTTAATAATATAAAATATAAAAGTATAAAGAATATAATGTTTCAGGATTTTAATAAAGTCATAAATAATTAAAAAAGATTGTGTTAAAATCAAATGAGTGAAAATTGGTGCGTCCACAATGCTAGGATTAGAAAAAGCGGCAACAAAGATAGACAGAAAAAAGGTGGACTTTTTTAGGATTAAAACAGCCTCAAACGCCTTCATTATAAATGGAATGCAAGCAGGTTTTGAGTAGCAATTTACTAAAATTGCCTTTAATTCAAATTTAATCGCAAATGTTATCTAGTAAAGTTACATAATTATTTCAACATTATTTGACGGATAATTAGCTTGAAACTTACCTGACCTCGATAAATTGTTTGCGAGATTACCTTTTCTTTATTAAGAATCCTACGATTACTTATATAATTTTTAAAGTCCAAGACAAATTTAATTATATCCGAACATTTTAAGCAGCAGACAATATTTGGAGCACAACTTCTCATTTTTTATGATTGCTAGATTTTAGATCTTTGCTATAATTGATCTTAACTATATTTCAATCTAATGTTGCGGTTATGTACATTTTCTAATTGAAGATTTGCAATACACAAGATTTGGATCAATCATGGAGAAGTAGATGAAATCGTTGAAAATGAAAGCGCAGATTGGTTGGGGCGAAATTTAATGTCCGAAATTTAATGTCCGAAATTTAATGTCCGAAATTTAATCGTTGAAAATGAAAGCGCATGACAAAATTTCTGAAACAGAAATTGATTTCTGGCCAGAAATCAATTTCTCAATTTCTATTCCCCAGCCAAGTTTTTGAGTAAAGAAACCTGTTTGATAACGACTCAAAATTTCTATTTCTGAAACAGAAATCCGTTTGATAACAGAAAAAAATTTCTATTTCTATGAATCATGTTGTCCCCATCCTTTTACTTCACTCTTCTTGGTGCTTGTGATGGTAATTTAATTTGATAAAAGTTGGTAAATCACTTTAATTTAGGGAGAAGTGCCAAAAAAGTCCTAAACCTTTTGTTTTTTGTGCGGATTTAGTCATAAACCTTTTTTTGGTGCCGATTTAGTCCTAAACCTTTCTATTTGGTGCCGATTTAGTCCTTCCGGCAAATTTAGCTCGGAAAATGCCTACGTGGATACAAAGCCAGCGCCGGCCGTCCTACATGGATGGATCGGCGCTGACATGGATGCCTGAAAACAAAACGACGCCGTTTTATTAAAAAAAAATTAAAAATTTTTAAAAAAAAAAAAAGTTAAAAAAAAAAAAAACCTAGAACCTAGTTTAAAACCTCATTTTTTTATTGAGAAAATAAAATTTGGCATCCAAACCCGACACTGTATTTATTTTCTATTTTCTTGCCTAACCACCCTTTTTGGAAATAATCTCGCGCAACTTTTTTTTTTCTCTAAAGCTTTCGGATTTATTTCGTACGAGAGCACGTACGAATTTATTTCCGAAAGCTTTAGAAAAAAAAAAGTTGTGCAAGATTATTTCCAAAAAGGGTGGTTAGGCAAGAAAATAGAAAATAAATGGGGTGTCGGGTTTGAACGCAAAATTTTATTTTCTCAATAAAACAATGATGTTTTAAACTAGGTGCGTGTAAAGTTTGATCGATTAATTTTGAGTACGGGAGCACGTACGAATTTATTTCCGAAAGCTTTAGAGAAAAAAAAAAAGTTGCGCGAGATTATTTCCAAAAAGGGTGGTTAGGCAAGAAAATAGAAAATAAATGCAGGGTCGGGTTTGGACGCCAAATTTTATTTTCTCAATAAAACAAGGAGGTTTTAAACTAGGTTCTAGGTTTTTCTTCTTCTTTTTTTAAAATTTTTTTAATTTTTTTTAATTTTTTAATTTTTAATTTTTTTTAAATAAAACGGCGTCGTGAGGAGAAGGAATGGGGGAAAGCACGATAGTGAGGAGAGGAGAGGAGGCTGGAAGGAAGAAGTGGAGAAATAGTTTCTATTTCTACTTCAGAAATAGAGAAGCTACAATTTCTAGCTTCTCATTTCTCCTCCAAAACAATTTCTGAAACAGAAATCAGTTTCAGAAATAGAGAAATCAGTTTGTGTTATCAAACGGGTTTCTCCAATTTCTCTGTTCCGGGGAACAGAGAAATTGAGAAACTGATAAATAGAAATTTTACCATGCAGCACCCAAATATTTTTAGCCCAGATAGGCTGGGGTGGATTTTTTAGCTTTATTGTGTATATTTCGGGAGGACCACGCTTTTAGCCTTTTTACCGTGTAGCCTAAAAATGGCTAAGCTCAATTGTTCTTTTATGTTCTTATAGTTCTAGAATTTCATTAGAGATTTTTCTAATCATATATGAAAACAATAAAATTTCACAAGTGAAAACATTAATTTTCTGACAAAAAAAATAATTTCAATTTTATCTAAATTCACTACCTTTCGGGCCTAGCCCAACCCGAACCCCAAAAGCCTGGCATAAATGTGGTTGGGCTAGATGGTCCATTTTGGGTCCAAGCTTTCTTTCGAGCTCGAAAATTCCAGGCCTGAAAGTTCGGGCCACGCCGAAAATTGGCTACAACACCGACCTAGCCTGCAATTCTCTAGGTCCCACTACCCTTCTTTTTCGTGATATTTCCATTTTTCTATTCATTTTTCTTCTAATGGATGATAATAATAATGTCTTTTTACTCATCGTCACTTTCTTCACCTTCATTTTTCCACTCTTTTCAAACAAAAAATAGTCATTTATCTTATTTTCTCGGCTTTCATTTTCCATACATTTCCAAATAACTTTATTTTCTTCACCCTATATTTCTATTCACCTCAGAATCTTTTTTTTTACCAAACATAGTTTTGGTAGATTTGATTTAGGGTGCGTTGGTGAACATTCAGTTTATTTTCTTCACCTCATATATTCATCTATATAAAGTTTAAGCATAATGACTTTCGAACACATGCAATAAATAAATTAATATAATGGATACTCACATTAGAAATAAACATATATCTTAGCTTTCGTAATTATTGATTATTAATGTAAACTGAAGTGATAGGGTTTGTTAATATCGGAAAAAGTAACAGGATTCTTAACTATCACTATTATAAGTTTACGTTTGAGACATCTATAATTTTTTTTCTATTTCATTTTATTTAAAAATTGAATTATTGGAATAAAATATAAACCGTGAGCTTGCAAATAGACTAAGATGTATTTTTATACAATTGGTTTCTCTTTAAAATTAAGTGAATGCCTTTATTAAGTGAAATTTATCTAATTAATAAAGTAAGCTACACATAAATAATATTCATGTGGTAATATATAATCAACACTCGTGTTAGGTGGTTTGACCTAGCAATGTTGGTTAGTAAGTTGTGTGGTCAAAACAAAAGTATTTCTATTATGGGTTAATACTACGAAAACCCAAAACTGGTACATCTATGATAAACTTATCTCAAATTAATTTTTTGACAATGAAAAAACCCAAATTAGTATACTTGTGACAAATTTACCTCAAATAACCATTAAAAAAATTCAAACCGATGCACTTGTGAAAAATTTACCCATAAACTGATTTTTTGACCACCAAAAATCCCAAATTTGTACATTTATGACAAATATACCCCTCGTTAAATTGGATTAATATTATAGAAAATCAGAAAACTAGTACAACTATGACAAACAAAGAGTAAAATCCCAAACTGATACATCAGTCAACTATCATACGTCATCTGACTCAGCAATTTGATAGTAAAATTTAACGGAAACCAACGGAGGGTAAATTTGTTAAAGGTGCACTAGTTCGGGGTTTTCGATTGTGATTTGCCACTATGATAATCTGTTTTATGCCTCATTAGAGTTGCATCTTTCCGTATACACAGCTAATTTAAGTTTGCTAATTCCCCAGATCTTGTTCAAGGACTGGATGGAGAGGAGAAAGCCAAGTTTTATTTTGTTTGATCAGTTAGATAGGTTGGAGCAGGTAATTTATTAACGTATTAGATAGATCATACAAAAATTTTCAAAGGAAGCCCTAAAGTCGACTTCAGTAACTCAAAGTGGTAATATCTTCCAACCTTTTTTGGCGGTCGAAAACCTCTTTATTCAATAAAAAGGGTACATAAAGATTACAAACATGGGGTTTTTGTGACCAACGAAGGTAATAATTCCCAGAGGAGTAGAATGGAGATTGCAATGTCAAATTTGATTCTATTTGAGGGTAAAATCAAAATTGAATTGAAGCGTCTGTAGTTTTATAAGGAGACTAGCTCTTGGGGGCAAGCTTAGCCTTGATCATCTCAACCTCCTTAGCATCAATCTGGAATGCCTTGGCCAACACATCATTCGGCACCGTGGGCTCAGTCGCGAACAGTGCAGTCGCGACGTTTGGGGCCCCTGCCAATTGGCTGTTGAATGCCGCAATGGCAGCCGCTGGGGTGTTTTTGACGTTCATTTGGAAGTGGACCAAACCTCTAGGGAACACAAAGATCTCGCCCGCCTTGATGGTCTTAGCAACGAGGACGTTAGCAGTGGTTATGAATCCGGCGTATATCTCTCCATAGAGCACGAACACCATCTCGGAGGCTCGTGGGTGGGTGTGGGGTGCGATGAGGCCGTGAGGAGCAAAGTCGCCGCGGGCCAAGGACAGGCCGAGGGTGTTGAGGCCTGGGATCTTTTCGACATTGGCCCTTGTCACCAGAGAGCCTAAGGTGTTGTTGGGGAGTCCGGGTTTGGCCATCCCATCCCAGAAGAAGTCCATTTCGTTGAAAGTTTCTTTGCAAGGGAATCCATTGACTTTCACTTCTGTTCATCACAATACTATGAATCATACCAATGCCTTAAACATGCATGCTATTTGTTCTGTGAGAGAAACTTACGAGCCCTATACTAACTTCAGAAACAATTTGGCTAATGACACTAGAAAGAGTGCAAATATAAAGTTCTCGTCATGGAGAAGTATAAGAGAATACAAGCCTTGTACATGATAGAATTAGGGTATGCATGGTAACACTCCAGCTTTTCTGTTTTTTTGTTCTTTTGTTCCCCAAAATAAAAAAGAAGATAAATCCATTTGATAACGTTGACTAATTTTTCTATTCCATGGAATGGAAAAGTGGTCAGGGAATGGATTTGAAGTAGAAACAAGAAGCAGAAAAACAGAGTTTATTTATCGCGGGAATAATTTCTAGAAATAAGTCATTTTATTTTTTTTCCCTTTTTTCTTCTTCCTTTTCCAATTAGTGGGTGGAGACTCATCACTGCCACCATCATCAATCGCCGATCGCCAGCTGCCGGCCATCGACTAGAGGAGGAGAAAGAAGAGAGGAAAAAAGAAAAGAAAAAGGAAAAAGAAAAAAAGTATTTAAATATTAAAAGAAATTCTATGACATGAAAAAATTTATAGGTCGCACCAAACGCATTCATATTCTTCTTTTCTATTCTAGGAATATAATTTTTTTTATAGTTACCAAGCACGTTATTTTATTCAGAAATTGTTTCAGGGAATAGAAATAGAAAAAAAACTATTTCTAAAAAAGCAATTGTTCCTCGGAACGGAAATGTTACCAAACGCACCCTTAATGTCTAGGGTTTATCGATACTCGTTTGGAGTCGCGAGTAGTTTATGAAGAAGATTATAAGAAGCACACGTAGACAAAGCTTATATGCTCTTACTGGAAGCGAGATCGGCGACACAGACATCTTGGAGCATGTCGGGATCAGCAGAAACGATGCCTAGGAAGACAGCGAAGCTCATGACTATAACAACAATAGCCACCATTCTTGGACCAATCTCCATTGTTAGTGGCATACAAAAGGGAAGCAAAGAAGAAGAAGGCTTCGTTGGGCAAATGATATTTTCTTCTCAGCTTGGAGTGCAGTACTTATAAGGGAGAAATAGGACATATAAGGTGTTGACTTTTGAGCGCGGCTACAAGTTCAAATTGCATAGCATGAAACATGTCTATTGGCCCCAAAGAATAAGTCTTGTCAAACTCAAATAATTTGCCGCCCAAATAAAAAAAAAAAAAAAAGAAGCTCAAATAATTTATTACCAATTAGTTGGAAAGGAGAGAAACATTTTAAATTTTTTTAATGATTAAACTCAGCAAAACTATGAGAATGAACTTATGTAATAATTCCTAGCTCCCGTCATTTGCTATTCTATTGATAGAAAAATAGGGGCTCCAAACTTGGAAGGCGGAATGACATGCTCGACTTCTTTTATAAGGCTCCATTCAACAATTCAGAAATTTTCTCGACAAGGCTGACAGAGTGCCCTAAAGGGCTGGTTCTTTCATGAATCCACCATCGATATCAAAACCTTATTTCTTGCTTGTTGACACCCAAAATTATCCTTATTGTCACGTGCTGGTCACAGGGGATATAGACAATCATAGACATTCAAAATCACCCTCGTTGTCACATGCAGGTTGTGATTAACATTAACCCAACCTAGGTTAGTCAAGAGCCATTGGACTGGATTTCGATGGGCCTTCAAGTGGAGATATATGATTCGATGATAAATAATTAATTGCCACATGTCAAGGTCAAGACATACTACTGAAGACGTAAAATTCAATTAGAATTGGCATCAAGATTTAGGCAGGAATGGTTGGTACTTAAAAGGGCACGCAAAATAAAATGAGCAACTAATACTTGCTGGACAAGTCATGTGAGCACGTCGAACAAGTCAGAAGACAACAAGATATGGATAAAGTGGTTAAGCAGAGAAAGTGGAGCAACTTTCAAGGAGGATTCAACCGACCACCAATGGTTACCAGATTGGGCTATAAAAACCACAAATAATCCAACGAAGGGAATCCCCTCCCCCTCGGGGAACAACACATGAAAATCCATCATCTTATCCTTTTAGTTATCTAAGCCTAGCTTAGTTTAGTTACAGCTTCAGATTCCTTTTGTAGACTTAATTCTTGCGAGTGCCTATCTTCTACGCAGTGCTATCGTCGATTAGATTCCGATGTTGTGTCCTCATATCCATCTAGAAGTAGTACCTACTAAGTGTTGAGTCCACCGTCCAACGTCATCAATTAAAATTCAATGTTGTTTCCTCATATCTATTTAGGAGCAGTACCTACCAGGTGTTGTTTCCACCATCCAGCGTCGTCGATTTGGTTTCGACATCGTGTCCTCACACATATCTAGGAGCAGTACCTACCAAGTATTGTTTCCACAGTCCAATGTCATTGATTAGGTTCCAACGTTGTGTCCTCGAACCCAATTCGGAGCAGTGCCTTCTTGATATTATTTTCAATGTCTAGCATTGTCGAATTAGCTTCGATGTTGTACAAACCACGTTGATTTTAATGGGGTCTCATTAGCGTGTTGAAGTGTGTTTGAATCAAGCTGCTGATTAGATTTCGACACTGATCATCATTGATTCCAAGCTTGTATTGATCGACTCCATTAGGTTTGAGACTATATATTATATATCTCCATTAGCATTTGACCTTCTCTGTCCAAGACTAGCATAGAGCCTAGGTCCCCTTTAATAAAAACCAAAATATAACACTTGATGTAAGATATTTCGTTGCGGGATCCAAAACCGACGAAACAATGCTATTCATCGAACCCATCTTTTTAGCTATGAAACAAATCCTTGACACACTTGATTTATGCAAAGTTAGTTTACGATTATGGAGTGATTTTGTAAATTTCTCATAGTGCTTAAATACAAACATACTCATCTTGAATGCCCACTTACACATAGTATATCATTTAGGAAATCAATTCCATAGACCATTTGCAATCACTATCACCATTCTCTGTCTATATATATATATGTATACACACATGTCAAGATTCAATTCTAACACCAGATATGCTTGCGAGTTGCTTCAAAATCATGGTTACTTCTGTGTGCATCTCTAAATTCATTACTTTCAAAAAAATACACATCTTAATTTGGCACGTAGCGACCTAACAAAAAGGCTTTTGCACATGGAACCTACTAGGGCGTATGGCATATGCTTTGTAGCCGTTTGATGGAATTCATACCATTTGCACTTCCTAAAAGTCATTTGGTTAGGTTTATGTAATCACTTTTTTCTGTTCTTAAACGCAAAAAACGAGGGTATCCTCCGTCTTTTAAGAGCTATCGGCATCTTTGAAATTTTTATTTGTCCTTCAATAATTAAAAACTTTCTTGTGTGTGATGATAAACGATGAGGATATCGTTCGAATATCTAGAGTAGTTCTTTGAATGTTATATAGAAATAAATGTGCTACTTTAATTAATTCTAACTAATTGACTTTTATTTTCATTATGACGAAAGATATCATGGACTAACACAAATAAAAGGTATAATAACATCTGGACATGACAAACATTGTTTAGCGAGCTGAAAATAGATAAACATTTACTATTTTCTGTAACCAAATATTGTTTTTGATCGAAAGAATGTTTTTTTTTAAAAAAAAAACAAGTTAAAATGATTTATAAATATCAGTTCTGGAATTTTCAAAGGCCTTTTGCTGAATATGGTAAAGCATCTGAAGACGGCTCTGGAATCTTATAGTATTAAATAAATGTATTTATGGCATATCTAAATGAAACTAGCACATTAACCACACGAGTTGAGGGTTTTGGCCGGTCATTTATTTATAAAATCATCTATCTACTCCACTTTTCCCGGCATTTTGGCCCTCGTTGACTTTCGATCTCCTTTTCCGATTGGTCGTTTTTCTACTTCTTTTTTGGTGTTCGGCAGCGTGCAAGTGATCGTCGTCGGAATGCAACCTCCCCCGTTCGCATCCTTAAAAAATGTTACAAGGCCACCCAACACGTGAACTTTGGTCCCCCTTTGTGTAAAAAGTGGGCTACGGATTGAAAAGCCGACAAGATTTATTATAATCACATAAAAGTTGGATATGACGGTACTATAAAAAACCTGTACCATTGTGAAATTAGGTTGTTGTAATGAACTCGTATAATATACATTGGGATAATTGTTTAAAAAGTTATAAATTTATCGTACATCGACCACTCCAATTCAAAAATTTTCAATTTGGTCAATTCAGTCATAAACCTTTTGATGATCTTTAATATACTTATTCTGATCAATTTCACTCAAAAATCATTTGTAAATTGCCATTTTTTTTTATTTTTCTATTAATTTTTATTTCTCTTCCTTAGCAATGCCTTAAAGTAACGAACTCTTACATTAATTTGCATTTTTAATTCCAAAGACTCACAAACTTTCTTCCATTTAAATTACTTACTCATTTTCATGTTTTGAGCTTTTATTTGAGTTACTTACTAAAGTTTATTTAATTTTTAAATTTATCAACTTTTGTCTGTCTTTCTTACGAACGCCTTATACATATCAACCTTTATATGAATTTATCGACTTTTATCCATGTGATTGTTTGACTTTCTATCGATTATCAACCCTAATTTGAGTTGCTCCCAATGCTTATTTATATATTTTTTTAGTAAATTTGCCAACTTTTCTATGGAGTTATCAAGTTTTATTCATCTTACTTACCAACTAGTTAGAAATACCAACCTTAAAGTTATTACCAACTTTTCTTCAATTAAGTTACCGGCTAATTTTGCATTACCAAATCTTATTTGAGTTAGTAGTTGATAAGTTGTTTTTCATATTACCAAATTCTCTTATCTTAGACCAATTTTTTTTCCTTATCTTTTACATGGTTTTGTTGACTTTTCTTGCCATTGCTTTAAATTTATTGACTACTATATGAAATTACAAATATTTATTTGAGTGACCTATGAATTTTTTTTGCATAAATTATTTGTGTTGATACCTAAATTTTTGCATAATTTTTAGGGTTAATTTTTATTAAAAAATAATAAAAAACACATGACATATAATTTAGAAACATTTTATTTTCATTTTTTTTATTTTATTTTAGACCGTCAGTGAAGGGAAGATTTTTTACATATTCCATTAAGATTTTTCACATATACTATTTTGCGCAAAAAAAGAATTTTTTTTATAGAATATGTGAAAAATAAAAAATGAAATATTACGCGAGGTGAGTATATTTCAACAATATATTTAGGGTTATCATGCGGGAATAAAAAGGAAAAAATATATACCGCAAAGATACATTTTTTAGACTTATATAATACATCGCGAGAATCAGGGGTTCTTTCCGTTGGGTAAGAAAAAAAAACACAAAAGGACAAAAGGTGAAAAGTAAGTGAGGAGAGAGAAAAAAAGTAAAAATAAAAAGGAAACACCCCCCCCCCCCCACGAAGAAGATGAACAGTCGCGTGAGGGGGGGGTCTCCGCGAGCAATGCCGTCGCCGTCTCGAGCCGTGCCATAGCCGAGCCGCCTTCCCCGCCTTCCCCGCGCCGACGCAGCCGCTGGTCTCCGTCCGCGAGCCCCGACGACTCGCACCGCCCCGACGTCGAGCCTCGCCGCGCCTGCAGCCTACGAAGCCGTCTCTGCGCGCCACAGCCACGACGCCGCGCCCCGCGCCTGAGCTCCGCCCCCGCCGAATCTAGATCCGTGCCGCCTCGGCGCCGCCTCCGCCTCGACTCCCAGATCTGACGCCGCCCCGACGCTGCTACACCCCAACCAAATCCAGATCTGAGCCGGGCTTCTGCCGCCTCCCGCGACCCGAGCGCCCTTGCTTCGACGTTGCTCCACCCATCACCGCCGAGCCGCCCTTACCCGCGCCGCCGCGCCGCCGCGTCGCCCTATCCCCCAAAGCCGCCACCGCAGCAGCCGCGACCCGATCCCCCCGAGTCGCCCTCCCGCTCGCCGCCGTAGCCAAGATCCCGTCGCACTGACCGCCACACCGCCCCGACGCCCGCAGGGTTTTTATTAGGTCAAATAACAATGTGAAACCTTACCAATGATATGATTTCAATTTACTTGTAGACCTCATACAAATACAAGCAAAATAAATCCCTAACTAATGATGGGATTGTAGTTTACTTACACATACCTTTCATAAAAATAATACAACATAACCAATCAATGATAGGATTTGAGTTTCTTATGTACATTGCACATACTAATAAAATAAATGACCTAATTATGTGTTGCTACTAAACGATAGTATTTAGGTTTAGTTATATTGAACTAGCACCTACCGATCAAAAAAAAAAAAAAAAAACTAGCATGTAATATGTACAAATTAACTCTAAAAAGTCCGACTTTAAGTTTGCACGGATATCTGATTTAAAGGTCTCTGAAATTTGAAACAATAAAATATCTTCAAATAAACAAATTTCTTCTATTGATTCATATCGAGGAATCGAAAGGTGGATTTTGTAGAGCATATATATCTTGCTACTTAGAATAATAGAAATGGAAAAATTAGTAAATAAAAGACTAAATATTCATAAAGATACACATGACAAAATTACTCCTAATAAAATTTGAAGTGCATAAGTAGGAAAAGAAATAGATTTGAAAAGTATGTCTGTTATATCCTCATTGTGTTTTAAAAGTCGATGGTTTTGCTGTTCCATGATCTGTTACGTGTCGACTAAATTATTTTTCTTCTTACCACCACCAGCCCTGGAGGCAATATTCTTAGGGGTTTCCTGGTGCATGGATGACAATAATTTACAATTTGTATAAGTGATATATACGCATCGTAAAATGTACAGTCCAAGGAAGAAATGGAATCCTTAGGATAGCATATACACACTATAAAAGGAACACAAATATGCACTCTGCCCGAAAATATGTACCCCTCTCGATCTAGCATGGAGGGCAAACTTCATCCTTCCAATTAAAATTTATACAACTCTCTCCCAAAATTGCAGTACCATGACATGACCCATTTTTTAAGGAAAGGAAAGCATCAACTTGTTTCCAACTACAGGCAAAAACAGCATCGACAAGTCAGGACTTGCTCAATGAATAGGTTTCTTACATTCACCGTCATTTAGATCCATGTCGGGAGGCAGACAACTCTCAATGGTTGTTTGAAGTTCCTCAAACCCAGGACCATGGTTGGCATTTTAAAGCTGCCACGGAACCTGGGCAGGGGATTTACAGAGACTTGCGTAGAGAACGTCTTAGGCTTGAATGCCAGATTGGGGGATTGAAGTGTGCATTTGCTTCCCTGTCATCCAGTGCAATTACAGTAGTTAATCAGGCCAAAACTCTTAACAGATCCGTATAAGCACACTGGCGCTTTTGTTTATCTAATTGATTTCATGAACAGGGTGATGCAACACCATTAGCACATCAGTAAAGTTATATTAGAGTAATCGGGCATAAGCAACAGGGGCATGTCAACATACTACCTTTGACTTACAAATACTATCACCAAAAGTTTAAAAATGATCACAAAGATCTGAAAATTTGTGCACCATTAGGGCAATCAATGGCTTACGAAGTGAGTTAAAGAGATTACTATTCATCCATCGTAAGAAGCATCTGAAGACATCTCTTTGCTAGAGCAATGTGTGATATTACACCTTCGAATACGTTAAAAGAAGGAAAATTCCAGGTGCTTGGTCCTCAAAGATATCAAGATGACATACCTTCCTCTTAGCAGGTACAGACAGATTCTTAGCTGGCTTAAAGAAGGATTCTAACCTGTAGAGAATAAATGAAAGGAATCACTGGATAAGAGAAAGTGCATTTTGGAAGTCACTTTCATTTGTTCAAGCTTTAGTTACCGGCCTTGTGATGACTCATCCTTAGCTGCCTTAATCTTGTCTATCGCCTGATACACATCGTAAAACAACATTGAAAACATGTATGCTCTCTCCTCCAGAGGAAAAGAAGCAATTTCCTCCAGTAGGCAACTGACCAACACATTACTGAAGATAAAAGCCATACCTTCATCACTCTGTCAATGTTGAACCCATTCTCATTCACGAGAAAGGAAATTAAGCCCTTGAAAGGGAAATAACAATCAGTTAGGAAACGAGTCAAAAATTCAAAAAGTTAAATGTTGCAAGTAAATCCCAACATGAAAATGGCCAACCTCCTCGTTTGGAGCAGTCCATTTTATCTAAGGCTGTTTTTCTGTAGAAACTATTGGTTCCTTGAAAAGCAGTCGAGCTTCACTGTAGGGCCAATTATCTGGTATCTGATACCTATTCAAAAAACAAGCAAACATTTCCTTAAGAAGGACAACCGAACTGAATGAAGACTTCCAAGTAATGCAAAGAACCTCTGGGTCTTAAGGATAGAGAAACGATATGATTTTGTTCAAGTAAGATGAAGGAACAGACAAAGCAGACATCAGAGTATTGTAGTAAATCAACACATGGAGTAGCATGGCCGATGCACTGATTGCCAGCCCAAATCTATTGGTGGCAATTGATCTTTCAGTTTCAAATTGTTGACCACATATTTCCATGCCAGCTGAGTTTGAGAGATAATTCTTTTAAGTCAAGGAATTCAGCAGCCAAGACTATTACAGTGAGAAACTTTCCTGCCTAATTCTGCTTACAAGTCAGGGGACAAGATAAGAGCATAAGAAGCACCTCTGCTTGTTTATGTTCTCTAGTATGTTTTCTATGGAACCATGTTGACGGATAAGCTTAAGAGCAGTCAGCCCTCCAATACCTGATAAATTTATTCCAAAGTAAAGCCACTGAAATCATCAAGCTAAAAAATACGAGAGAAAAATGATATGTGATAGCATAAAACAGTTAACAGAGCACTGCAACAATCTCACGTCTACCTCGAATGCTTTCACAATAATCACATCCAGAGAGAATGCACAGGTCAATGAATTGATCCATATCCAGATCCATCTCCTCCAAGATCTAAAAGCCAGGAAAGTGAGAAAAAAATTTAAGCAATCACAATGAATAAACTTTTCTAATTACCTTGAAAATTTCAAATTCCATGACTGGAACTTTTCTTGAGCTGGGATCCATTAAATGGCGAAGAAATTTAGGAGCTCCAAAAGTAAGGGAATCCATGTCTTCAGAAGCAACTGCATAAACCTGAAAAACAAATATTACAGCTAAAGCGCCATTTATGGTAGATGAATTCTGGTTACCACACAACAATTAAGCAATGATAGGAATTCAAAATCAGTGAAAATTCCTTGGACAAAGGGCTTAGTAAAGAACATACCAAATGTAAATGACTACGGAGAAGAAGAATTAGACAAGTGAACAAGCATATGTGTGAGTGAAAAAGGAAATTAAATCATGTTTACGTAGTGTTAAACGATTGGTTATCATAGGAAAACAATGAACAATTCTAAATCAGAAGACAATCAAATGGCAAGATACTTGCCTTTCCAGCTTTGCAAAGTGCAGCACATTGTGCCTCTGCTTCTGAAGTAGCCTAAAGTACAAAAACTGAATTTGGTATCTGAACTTTTTGTTAGAAATAAAAAGAACAAACTTTTCAGACAGAATAGTAACCTCAACTACTGGGACACCAATAAGCCTTAATAGTCTTTTGCAGTCTTCATTGTGCTGTTGTGTCACCTGCAAGAGTATCAAAGCGATGTACCACGAGTGGACACACATCCAGTTAGCTAAGTAGATAGGTTTTTCTGGAAAACAGAGATAAAATCAAACTTCACATCAAATAAGACAAAAATATCACCCCATAAGGAAACCAAAACGAGACCAACCTTCACAGTTCTTTTACTGAATTTCTCTATGTCTTCCTTGTTCTGAGACTGCAGACACAATATATACAGAGCTCACTGAGCATTTTTGTACTCTGTGTTTCTGGGTGCTTGTGTGCGTGTCTGTGTGTGTTTGTGTGTGCGCGTGCGCGCGATAGAGAGAGAGAGAGAGATGCATATACCGCAATGGCTACTGCCAACTTCTCAGAGGCAGCTGCCCTCTTCGAAAAACTGCTCAGAAACTCATTTAAGGTAACTAAACATATTCATAGATAATTCCAAAAAATAGAAAAGAAAAGGCTACATAATATTAAAAGTACCGTTTTGCCAGCTCTTGCTTCTTCAAATCAGGAGGTGGACCATCAAATACGTAGCTATCGTAACAACAGCAAAACATAATTCAGAGAAGCACGAGCTTCATTCTTCTAGCATTCTATCCCAATGAAAACACAGGAGGTAAAGAGAAAAAGTTTACACTGGCTCTATGCCCGCCTCCAACAGCCTAATCGTCCGGTACAACATGCCTTGCAGATGACTACAAGGGAAAACAAATCGAAAGGCAGCTCAAAGTCAATCTCATATACATAAAACCGAGTCCAAGAGATAACATCTGAAGCATCAAAACAGAAGGCTAGTCAACAATTCAGCCATAAACTCTACGAAACCCGAGCAAAGTGGATTTTATTTCCATGGAGTATTACAATGCCAGTCAGTACCTGGTGACTTCACCAGCCTCGTTGGTGAGCATCTGAGTCCCCTTCCTCCCAACCACGACCTAATCCACCAATCAAAAGAACCAAAAAACCCCAACACTCAAAATCCAAATCCCCACCGACAAACCGAAACGCGCAATCGCAGGCATCAATCCATAAAGAATCAACTTAACGAGGAACTGATAGATGCTCATGCTGGCATCGACGGCGATCCTCCGACCGAAGTAGCTCTCGAGCTTCTGCTCCTTCATCGCGTTCGGGGCATTGTCCGCCAGTAGCTTCGTCAGTCCCTATCGAAACCAGTGGACGAGAACTCGATGAACAAGATATGGAAAATGATGGGATTGAAGGAGACGGAGGTCGAACTGAAACTACCTTGATGCCCATATCGGAGAGGGAGAGAGAGAATTGTTGCAGTGGAAATTGAGGGATGAAATGGAAGCTGCTTGGGATGAATTGAATTCTAGGGTTTCGACCTCTTCCGCTTCCCGCCTAATTTCGGGGACCATCGCGTTTGCCGGGGGGTGAACCGTGGGAGTCACGCGCAGGTGTCGCGACTGGTTTTTTTCGCTTCTAGTTATAAGCTCTCGGCCCATTTTGAATTAGTAACTGTTATGACATACTGGTAGTCCATTTTCTCTTCTCTGTAGAGATACTGGTAGAATAGTGTCTCAGAGTCTGCATGAGAACATTTTTATTCTTAAAAATTTCTGTTCTTTTATTCTCCGAAACAATAAAAAGAACAGAAATCCGTTTGGTAACGCCAAGTTGATTTCTATTCCCGGAATAGAAAAGTTAGCCCGGGAATAGAAACAAGAAATAAAAAAAAAATCGTTTCTTGTCTCGGGAATAATTTCTAGAAATAAGCAATTTTTTTTTTTTTTTTATTTTATTTCTCTCTTGCCGTGGCCACTTCCAACCATCCGGAGCCACCACCGATCACCGGCTGCCGCCGCCGCCGCCGACCGTGAGCAAGAATAAAAAAACAAATAAATACAAAAAAAACAAAAAAAAAACAAAACAAATAAATACAAAAAAGAATAAAAAACAAATAAATACAAAAAAGAATCATTGCGTTACCAAACGCATTTCTATTCTTTTTATATTTTAAGAGTATAAATTTTGTGCAGTTATCAAACGGGTTCTTTTACTTAGAAACTATTCCCCGGAATAGAAATAGAAAAGAACTATTTCTGGAAAAAAACTCTTCCCCAGCCAATAAATTTTACCATGTGCTAAGTATCGAGAGTATTACTTGTGTGACGTGCATATTCGTACTCGTATGATTTCTTCAGATTTCCAAAATGTCGAAATTAAATATGCCATTTGATACTAATAACTTCTCATTCCTAGTAATTGAGTGGATGGGAATGTTGAATTCACATGGAAGTCGAAATCATTTAATTGATTGATGTGGATTGGAGCATTTGAAAGGCCTTTATGTACTTCATTAATTCAACTAAGAAACTATTCTACCAGTATGTCTACAGAGAAGAGAAGATGGACTACTATAGCAATTCTTCATGTTTTAGATGAGGTGTTCGAAGGGTTGACTCATGTCGAATTGGAGATATTTGATCGGAACATCCAATCTTGAATTCTCGATAGCCGAGAGGGTGGTGGTGGCGACAATAGATTCATTACTGTCACAACTTTCCTTGTAGTAAACCATCATGAGAAAGCTAATTGAATTAAAAATTTGACTAATGTACACCAACACGTTTCTATTTTTTTTTTCAAGAGATAAAGAAATAAAAATGTCACCATATAGGCTTTAATTGCTAGCCACCGCGAGGGCTTTGCAAGGGCCGTTGACCACTACTACTAAAGAACCCAAATCGGTGCCATTCTTTCTTTCCCTCTTTTTAATTTCTTCTACTTTTGGGGGTTTTGTTTTCTGTTTTGTGTTTATTTTTATTTTTTTTTGTTTTAGATTTTAGATTTTACTTTTTTCTAACATGGCTCAGCATCATAATCTTTTTCGCCAAACAGAATATGAAAAAAGCATCGCCTAGGATTCTCGTGTGTGACAGTCAGAAAAACTAGGCAAATCATCACCGAAAGGACTAAGGAACCGTTTGATTCGGCTTTAGGGAAATGCCCTTGGGATAATGCAAATACCTTTGAGATAAATGGGTTTTCCGAAATGCTAGACTGTTTGGTAAACTATAACTGAAAAGTGCTTTAGGGAAATGCAAGACTATTTGGTAAACATATGTTTGAAAAGCCCTTTAGTGTAACCAAATTAAGTTTTTTAGTTTTAGTATTTTTAAAATTGAAAAAAAAAACAATGACTATATAACCTTTTACATTTTCATGTTGAGAGTAATATAAAAGATATATTAGTAAATTTATTTAAAAATTATATTAAAAGAATTTGATTATAGATTAGATGCAAAGCTCAACTTTTGGCCTAGGGTTATTTTAGGTTTGTTTTCAACTTTTAATAATTTTTTTTTAATTATTGTAGTATTAATCATCTTCGTTAATTAATGATCATTCTAGTGTATTTTTAAAAAGTTGGCTATGTGAACCCAACATTTGCAAATGATTTTTATTATTTTAAAAAAATAAAAATAAAATACAATGAAACTCCGTTGCCGATCAACGACGGTTGTGTTGTGGGGAAGATGATTGGTTTTAAAAAAAAAAAAGGTGAACAGATAAATAGTAAAGGTGGATTTGCATTTCCAAAATGCTGAAAGCCCAAAGCAGGTCTGGACCTGCTTTGGGCTTTCAGCATTCCAAAGCATTCTAAATGCTAGCATTTGGCCAATGATGCCTCGGAATGCGGAACCAAACAGGTAAAATTTTCCCCAAGGGGCTTTCGGGGCCGAAAGCCCCTTGGGAATGCTGAACCAAACAGGGGCTAAATCATATCAGATCAGAACATTCAAGATTTTAATTGTATCATTTCAATAAAATAATAATAGTGCCCAACTTGAACTCTGAATGAAACTTAGCTACTCGACATATATGATGGCATAAATTTGAAAAATTGAGAAATGTTTTAACTTTTACTTCAAATCTATATCATCTTACCATTAGTTATTATAATTGGTTGAGTTTTTTTTTTTGCATGTTGCTAACATAATTCTCGAATTGAGTTTTCACGACGGCCAAAGCTTTGTAGAAATGATAGTTTAGAATGTTTTGGAGCCTTAGGATTTTACGAATCGTGATTTGAGCTTATGGTTTGCCTAAAACAAAATTTCGAAGTTTCCCGCGTGTAATGAATAGTGTGCATCTAGCAGCTTCAGGGCCGTATTTTTTCAATTTTTTACTTGATTTTGGATGGTCAAGTTGGGATTCTTGTTATATGTGTGAATGGCTTTCTACTGACTATAAATGTGTTTAGAACGGGGTTCAGAGGAGAAAGTTGTAGCATAATTAAGTTTTGCACTCAAACTCCACATTACGAACGGCTTGAATAATCGCTTTGGATATGCGATTTGTTAGCGTGTAGGAGTCATTTTAGCGTTAAGGCGTAATTTAGCAATTTCGTAGTTAAGGTAGATTTTTATTTGATTTTAACATTATTCTTTAGTTATTTGATAAGGCCATGAGTTCGATGATACGAGTATTGTTTGTCTTGTGGTTGTAGGTCATGAGGTGAATGGTACTATATCTTCTTTGAATTTATAAAACTCATGGTCTGAAAATGTTACGGGTTTAATATATATATGAGTTATGAAAGGGCATTGTTATTGCACAAAAGCCAAATCGAGCAAATACTACTCTTTGGTTGATTACAAATGTGTAGAAAGTGTGTTATACAAAGTATTATGGAGTAATATATATGAAATTGTTTTGCGATTGGTTTATGGAAATGTTTATGATGATTTGAGTAATGGATAGGAAATGGATGATGGGTTATGTCGCAAATGTTATTTACTTGGTTGATGAGGTTGATTTATGGATTAATTTTACTAGTATTGGAGGATGGTTTTATGTTCAATATGATTGTGAACCCAGTTATGGGTTTTTGGGTATGCACACCAAGTTTAGGAAATCCCTTTAGGCCAAGCCACCGGCTTTATAAGTGAAGACCTTGCTAAGGGGGGAATCTTGATCGCCTTATCACTAGGCGTTGTGTTGTGGTCATGATAGAGTATTGAGCAATGATTAGTCAATGGATGAACTATTGATATGTGATATTTGATGGAAATTATTCAATGAACTTGACCATTGATACTTGAATTGTGATGGTGATTTAAATAATTTTTCATACTAGTATAAGCTTTGATGATAAGAAATAACTCTTATATAATTCAATATGTATTTTATATATTAATTTTGAGTTATGAAGTTTGGCATTACTTTGTATATATACATATTGATTGCTTGATCTAGTTAGAAGATATGTACTGAGCTATTATTGTTATTACACTTGTCCTTCAATCTTTTCAAATTTTTCAGTTAGCGGCGAGTAGAACAAAAGTGCTATTGGTGGAAAACTTTTGGGATTTCTATTTTTGGGTATGGTTTAAGGAAGTGGTGCCCATAATTACTGCTAGTTGTTGGGTTGGCTAAGTTATGATTATATATGTTTTTTTTTTTTTTTTTTTGTGGATTATAGAAACTTTGATATTGTAACCAACCTATTGGTTTATCTCATATGTATATATGGTTTGAGATATATATTGATATAAGGTTGTTGATTACATTTGAGGTTGTGTCCTTCGTGTGGAAGGACATGTGTGTCATTCCCATTATTATTGGTTCTGGGGGGTGACATGTGTTACAATCTTACTGAAATGAGTTCTGAGGAAGTTTGATAGATTGTTAGGAATAACCCTCTTTTAAGGTGGCACTTGTCCTTGGCATCGGCTCTTTCAAGCTACACCAATCACAATTTGGTTTCTCGTTTATTATTCATTAGGTTTCAACTTGGGAGTTGGTAGTAAACTATTATGGATTGGTGCGGTTTAATACAAAGTCTTATTATTAGAAAGATATATCAGTGAAAAAGGATAGGGTTTATGTAAATTGTAATATTAAGAAAAAAATGCGATTTTCGGTTGAGTTCAATTGATCAAACTAAATCGGAATAAAAAATGATTATTTTTTCATCATCCAAATCGAAATACAAATTGAACCGAAAATATACGAAATTTCGATCAGTTCAATTTCGATTTCGGTTCAGTTTTCTAGTTCGGTTTTGACACCCCTAGTGGTGAGTGGGCCTTGGTTGAAACAACCTTGCAACTTCTGTAGCAATCAAGTGGTGAATCGTAGCAAGGCAGTACAGACCATTAATGTTCGTGAGGTTCATGAATTTCAGCTTCCTCCCATCTTTTTTTTTTTCTCTTTCTGAATTAAAAGAAATTCCTTAATCGAGGGTTTGATGTAAAATAATGAGAATGCAAGCCCGTGCAATATTAGTTTTTTGTTTAGGGGTCGAATTCGTCATCATCAACGGATTCTATCCTTAGTTTCCATGAAATGCGAGAGAGATTCTTAGTGAAAATTTTGGTATCTACGGGAGGGAATCCATCCGCTTCAACCCATGTCCTGTGCTTGGAAACTTGGAAAGGGCGTGGACAGAAAGGTGGTGAAAAGTACTGGAACAGAAATAGATAAAATAAAGGGGCAGAATGGCAGAGGTGAAATTTAAAGTCTGAAATTCCGTCTCAACGAACCAACCCGGATATTTATAGCTTGAATAGACAAGGGTGGGTTTTCGAGCTTCATTGTGCATATTTCAAGGGGACTAGGCTTTTGGTCTTTGCACTACGTAGCCCGAAAATAGCTCAGCTCCATTGTTGTTGCTGCTGTTTTATTTTTATTATTATTATTTTTTTGTTGGTCTTGTTAGGACTAGAATTAGCACCTAGAGGGGGGTGAATAGGTGATTAAAGCAATTTTAACAATTTAATCCGAATAAGAGATTAATGAATTAAACCAACAAACGCTGCAAATGAAAATAATTAAAGATAAAAGGATTAAGGATAGAGAATCAAGACTCCAGATTTATAGTGGTTCGGCTTAGACCAAGCCTACGTCCACTCTCCCGCACGGACAGCCCTTCTTGCTGGATTTCACTAAGAATCAAAAATAGTGATTACAGTCTCACGTTCTTGAGTCCACAGTGTAGAAGCTCTACTACACTTCCTCAAGGTCTCACTATAATATGATCTCTCTTTTGATTACATATAACGCTCGAAAAATAATATCGCAAAATAGAAAAGGAGATTCAGACTTTGTCAATAGAGTCTGTAAGTCTTCAGACTAGACTGAGGAAAATGTTTTGTTAACTTCAAAATACTTGAAGAGAATTTATCCAACAATCTCCCCATTTTTTATGGTGACAAAACTTTCCTGCAGATTTGAATATTATTGCCCTACAATACAACTTTTAAGCAAACATTGATATCTCATAAAATATTAGAATAAAAATAGTAGAAGTTATCCTGTACACAAATGTCCTGTACACAGACTTACCCTGTACACAGATCTTCATTCACAGAAACCTCATTAGTCATGAACAGACAGTACTATCTTTATCTAATTTAAAAGCTTAAAGTAATGCAACAATGAGCACACATTCAAAAACTGCACACATTCAAAAACTCAAGATAAAGTCAAAATAACAACTCAAAAATGTTTAAAAAATGAAGATAAGATTTGGTTTGGTTTGAGGATAGAGTTTGAAATTGAAATGTGCTTGAAAATCTACAAAGTCTTCTCCCCCTTTTTGTCAGCATTAAAAAATCAAGGAGCACGAGGAATGCGAACAAGTTGAAAGTCCTCCATAGACTTGACAGTTTCTTCTAGCTTCCTCAAATCTTCATGTAGTTGGGTAAGAGCAGTGCCTTTTGCAATAGCCTGAATCTGACGCTGAACCTCTTTAAGCTGATCATGCATAGTGATGAACATTGCATGATTTTCATTCTGCAAAGTCTGAAATTCATACCCCATAGCATAGATTTTGGCCTTTGAGTTTCAAGATGATGTCAAGCAACCTTCCAAAATCTCCTGAATTGTCAGTCTGTGTGCTTGCGTCAGCTTGGTCTGATGGTGGAGTCAAGCCAGTATGAATATCAGCAGGGAGTTCAGTATGTGGAGATGATGCCTCTCCCTCAGGAAACTGAGCAGCATGAACATCTTCAGCATCAGGAGGTGATCGACTAACACCTGTTTGTGTATCTTCTTCTCTAAAAGTCAGTAGAAGAGGGGTATGTTCTCTGTGTGTTTCTCCGCCTGTTTCCATGTCTTTTGGAGGAGAAAATAACTCTTCTTTCTGAGAAGTTTCCTCAGTGACAGGTTGTTGTTGATCCTCTTTTTCTGCTGGAGAATCTGTTTTTGCTGGTTCGTCCGCTTGTTCTACTTTTTCTTCTTCCTCTTCCTCTCTTTCTTTCTCTTCCTCTTTCTCTTCCTCTTTCTTTTCTTCTTTCTCTTCTTCTGTTTCTGCAAATTGTTGTTCTGGATTAGCTGGAACAGATGCAGAAAATTGAGAAACAAGAGCAGAGATGGGTAGAGCATCCTCATCATCTACATCTTCCAAGATGATTGCCATTCTCTTCTTGATAGAACTAGCCACTGGTTCCTTTCCTTTTCTTTTGGCCACAGAAGAGTCTGGTCTGAACTTGACAGGAGTCTTCTCCTTGAACTGCTCCAGCTTCTTGCTGAGTTCTTTCAGACGCATCTTTGTTATCATCCTCAGTCCGATGACCATTTTATCAATAGTCTTCACAGAGAGAATGTGAGGAGGTTGAATGTTCAGGTGTCTGAAAAGACGAGTGATGAGAGCAGCATAAGGGAGTTTTCCCTTGTCCTTTGCCATGGACCTGTACATGTGAAACATGATAGTGTGCGGCAGAGAGAAATTAAGACCAATCTTGATTGCATACATCAACTTAGCCTCTGAGATGGATACATCTGTCTTGGATGTTGATTTTGGTCTAAGACAGTTGATCACATTCTTGTGAAGCAGAGTGTTTGTTGCATTCATCCTGGAGTAGGAGAGACGACCTTCAGCAATCCTGTCTCTCGCAAGTTCTAGAGTAGCATGACTTACAGACACACCAATTGATTGGAAAGCACCTCTTTCCACACCAATTACATCTGCCAGAATGTCCTTATCAACAACATACTCTTTATCTCTCACACTGAAAGAAAAGTTGTTTGCATCAATGAAACTGAGATTGGAATAGAAGTACGTTGTTAATTCAGAATGTGCCATATCACAGTCAGTACAGAACTGATGGAGTTGAAGTTTTTCAAACTTCTCTCTCAGATTTATGCTCAATAGGTCCAGAAAATCAAAATCCACCGTTCGTGGATTCATCACTCCACACTTCAGCAATTTTTCATACATCTTCCTGTGTCCGTCTGAGCGAAACAGTTCATCCTTCTTCCCTCGAAGGTTTGCAGCCACACCCATCCAAGGTTTAAAATGTACGAACATTTTCTCATCATCATCCTTTCCCTCTGGCTGATTTATACTACTAAACCTAGGGTCACTGGGAAAGTTTGCAAAGGCTTTTGCAGCCGTTCCTTCAGGAACAATCCCTGACCTCTCCATGACGGTGAGAAAATGAGTCTCATTTGAGTAACCTTTCTCTTTCAGAAATTCATCAATGAAGGTCATGGCAGAACCTCCTTCTTTCAATGTAGAGTAAAGCCTATAAACAAAAGCAGGCTTAAGTGTTCTTACAGGTTCAATATCTTCAATAACTTCTTCTGCATCTTGAGGGCGACGACCATGAGGTCTAGTTGAGGAAGAACGCTATTGAGATCGTTGAGGAGTTTGTTCAGATGGAAAGTCGCTTTCTTTGGTGAGATCGAAGTGCGTAGGCCCCTCACCAGATCCCTGTGGTCCCCTGTTTGCTATTCTTGATGACTTCCTTTGGTAAGACATTGTTGCTTTCTTTGGAGAAGCTTTCTCACTTGTGTCGCAAAAAAGTTAAAAGCTTTGAGACGAAGAAATTTTGGAGAGAAAAATACAGAGAAGTGAAAAGCTTTTGATCTAGGGTTTCTGGGTAAAGTGAAAACGAAGAAGAAGAAGTGAATAAAAGATAATAGATACGGGGGAAATCCAAGCGTCGCAAATTTTGGAAATCTTAAGAATTTCCTTTTGAAAATAACTGCCTTAATAAATCGATAACCACCCTTTTTTAAATATAACTGCCTTAATAAGCTTAATTAGAGATAAACAGATAATCTTACCTTATCGATATGACAGTTTAAGTAAATGAACTTACAGTCGTGTCGATTGGTATTTTCAGTCTTCAACCTTTGAGTCTGATACTCTGTCAGACTTTAGATTCTGAGTCTGAGCTTCAACATTCTTCAAGAGATAAAATATTGAGTCTTGAGCGAATAGACTCAAACAAGCTTTTCTCAAGTGGCTTTGTGAAGATGTCTGCCAGTTGATTCTTTGAGTCTATGAATTGTATCAAGACTTCTTTGTTCTGAACGTGATCTCTTATAAAATGATGTCGAATCTCAATGTGTTTTGCTCTTGAATGTAGGATAGGATTCTTTGTAAGATTGATTGCGCTGGTATTGTCACATCTTATCTCTGTGCAAGAGTCTTTAATACCAAAGTCTTGTAGTTGTTGTTTTATCCACAGTATTTGAGAACAGCAACTTCCAAGGGCTACGTATTCTGCTTCAGCTGTTGAAAGAGCCACAGTACTTTGTTTTCTTGAAAACCAAGATACTGCCCTGTTTCCAAGCAATTGACAAGTACCTGAAGTGCTTTTTCTTTCAACTCTACAACCTGCAAGATCTGCGTCTGAATAGCCAAGAAGTGTAAAGTCTCATTCTTTGGGATACCATAGACCGATCTTAGCAATAGTAGCAACATATTTAATAATACGTTTAGCAGCACTTAGATGAGATTCTCTAGGATCAGATTGAAACCTAGCGCATATGCAAACACTAAATAATATGTCAGGTCTGGATGTAGTAAGATAAAGAAGTAAACGAATGATACTCCTGTATAACTTTTGGTCGATTTTCCTCCCCGCTTCATCTTTGTCTATCTTCAAGGAACTTGACATTGGTATGTCAGTCTTTTTGCAATTTTCTAGACCGAACTTTTTAACAAGTTCTTTTGCATATTTCTCTTGATGAATGAATATTCTTTCCTTTAGTTGTTTCACTTGTAGAACAAGGAAAAATGATAGTTCACCCATCATGCTCATCTCGAATTCATCCTGCATAGACTTAGAAAATTTCTTGCACAAAGTCTCATTAGATGATCTAAATATAATGTCATCAACATAAATCTGAACAAGTAGAAAAATTTTACCTTCATTTTTAATAAACAAAGTAGTGTCTACCTTTCCTTTAGAAAAGCCATTATGAATTAAGAAATTACTTAGCCTTTCATACCAAGCTCGAGGAGCTTGTTTCAATCCATATAAAGCTTTCTTCAGTCTGAACACTGAGTCTGGTTTCTTTGAGTCTTCAAATCCAAGAGGTTGTTCCACGTAGACTTCTTCTTGAATAAATCCATTCAGGAATGCGCTTTTGACATCCATTTGAAACAACATGAAATTCTTATAGCAAGCAAAAGCAAGTAGTAATCTGATTGCTTCTAACCTTGCTACTGGAGCATAAGTCTCATCATAGTCTATCCCTTCTTCTTGCGTGTATCCTTTAGCCACGAGTCTTGCTTTGTTTCTCGTTACTTTGCCTTTTTCATCAACTTTGTTCCTGAAAACCCATTTAGCTCCAACAACTGATTTACCTTTTGGTTTGGGAGTCAATTCCCATACGTCGTTAATACTGAATTGTCTGAGCTCTTCTTGCATTGCTTCAATCCAGCTTTCATCAGCTAAATCTTCTTCAATATTTTTGGGTTCTATTTTAGAAATAAGAGCAACAACACTAGACTCTTCTCGCCTTTTGGATCTTGTTCGAATTCCCTCATTAATGTTCTCAATAATGAGTTCTTCAGGATGACTAGACTTGTGCTTCCAGTTACTAGTCAGTCTGATAGATTGTTGATCTTCTTCTTGAGTAGATTCTTCATCAGTAGCTTGTTGTACTGATTCTGAATTAGTAACTGCTTCAGTGGAGATAGATCTAGCAGTGTCTGGAACAGATTCTGAATCTTCAGTCTGAATTTGCTGAATTTGTGGAGAGTCTTGAAATTTGACATTCATTTATTCTTCCACAGTCTGAGTCTTCTTGTTAAATACTCTAAAAGCTTTGCTTGTAGTTGAGTAACCAAGAAAGAATCCTTCATCTGATTTTTCTTCAAACTTACCAACACGATCATTTGCATTCTTTAGAATAAAACATTTGCAACCAAATACTTGAAAATAAGAAACTATTGGTTTCTTTCCTTTAAAAATTTCATAAGGGGTTTTCTCAAGAATTGGCCTTAAAAACACTCGGTTTATAATATAGCAAGCAGTTGAGACAGCTTCAGCCCAAAACCTTGAAGAAATTTGATTTCCAATTAAAAGTGTTCTTGCCATTTCTTGTAAAGACCTATTCTTCCTTTCCACAACCCCATTATGTTCTGGTATATATGGAGAGGATAATTTGTGCTGAAAACCAAATTCATCACAAAATTTAGTAAAGTCTTGATTTTCAAACTCACCTCTATGGTCTGTACGAATGCTTGATATAGTGTGACCTTTCTCATTCTGCACTTTCTTAGCAAACTTTGAAAAGAGAGAGAAAGTCTCTGACTTACTTGAAAGAAAGTAGACCCAAGTAAATCGTGAGTAATCATCCATGATTACTAGACAAAACCTTTTTCCACCAATGCTTTGCGTTCTGGTAGGTCCAAACAAATCCATATGCAGAAGCTGCAATACATTATTAGTGGAAACTTTATTTATTGATTTGTAAGAGTTTCTAACCTGTTTACCCAGTACGCATGGTGTACATAGATCAGACTTTGAGTAATTGAGAATAGGCAATCCTCGAACAAGGTTCTTGGTAGAGATCTTGTTGATTTGCTTCATATTGGTATGGCCTAGCTTTTTGTGCCATAGATTTGCTTCATCTTGTACTGATATTAAGCACTGTGATCTTTCTTGATTCACATCCAGAAGATAGATATTTCCATGTTTTCGTCCAGTAAAAGATTGAGTAAAGTCTTTACTGATTCCAGAGCACGTTTCTTCCTGGAAGTTGATCTTGAAACCAGTATCACACAACTGACTTATGCTAAGCAGGTTGTAATTTAATCCTTCAACTAAGGAAACATTATTGATTGACAAACTTCCAATCTTTACTGTTCCTCGACCAGTAACTCTTCCTTTGTTGTTACCACCAAAAGAAACTTTTCCTCCGTCTATCTGGACAAGTTTTATGAAGCAGCTTGAGTCTCTTGTCATATATCTTGAGCAGCCATTATCAAGATACCATTTAATCTTCTTTTTGATAGTAACCTGCAATTAACACGAATTCAAGCTCTTTTTGGTACCCATACCATCTTGGGTCCAGAAGTGTTAGAACAATAGACAGTCTTAGCCCAGCTCTTTTTAACAGGTCTCCAAATCAAAGGACATTCTTTCTCAAAATGTTCTAAGCTTTTACACTTGGAACATCTCAAACCATTTCTGCCAATAGGTTTTACAAAAACTTTCTGGAAATGATTCTTATAAGCAATTCTAGCTGGTCTCTGTTTAATTCTTTCTTTTACCTTCGGGAAATCAATTAGTGGAATAGTTTCAGAAGTCATACCAAGACCTAACTTATCAAAGTATGGTCTTTGTAACGAAAGAATCTTATCCAACTATTCAGAACCATTTGTAAATCTTTTTGATATGTTAGTAATATCATTTTTCAAAAGATTATTTTCATTTGAAATAATGTCTGAGTTTTCTTTCACAACAACAAAATCTTTTTCCAGCTTTTTAAACTTTTCTTTCATAAGTTTATCCTGTTGCTTCAATGTGGAATTTTCCCTTTTTAATTCGGAGATCCTCTTAAGAGAGGTTTTCAGACTAAGACAAAGTTCATCAATATATTTAGAAACCTTAACAGGAATTTTCAGGTTACCAACCTCGAGTTCACTGTCTGAGTCTGTGTCTGAATCAAGGTCTGAGTCTGAATCTGATTTTGCCATTAAACAGATATTGGCATAATCATCGTCACTTTCTTCACATTCAGTATCACTCCAAGTCTCTGCTTTGAGTGCCTTCCTGTTTTTCTCAGTCTTTCCTTTTCTCTTCTTTAACAGATGACAGTTGGGTCTGATGTGTCCATTTTTCTTGCATTCAAAGCAAGTCACTTCTTTGTTAGAATCATCTTCATTTGTTGACTTGTTTTGAAACCTTTGAGAACTTTGTTTCTTCCAATTGAATTTCCTTCATTTTCTGTTCAACTTTCTGAATCTCTTTATCATGAGTGCCGGTTCTTCATCATCTAGATCTTCTTTAGAGTCTGTAGCATCAGAATAGTCATTAGACTTTAAGGCAATATATTTCTTACCTTTTGAATCTTCCTCTTCGTTGGTCTGTTCCACTTCATAAGATTGAAGAGTCCCAACCAGTTCGTCTACAGAGAGTGGAGCAATCCTCTGCGTCTCTCTTATTGAGGTTTTTATGTAATTCCAGTCTTTTGAGAGTCCTCGAAGTAGTTTGTTGACCTTCATATGTCCTGAGATTGGATGTCCCTGATATTCAAGACCATTCACAATTTCAGTAAAGCGACTAAACATGTCAGTTATTGATTCTCCTGATCTCATCTTAAAGACTTCATATTGTCCCAAAAGAATGTTGATCCTCGTTTCTTTCACACGATCAGTTCCTTCATAGGTAATGTGAAGCCTATCCCAGACTTCTTTTGCTGTATCACAAGAAGATATTCTATTATACTCAGTAGGGGATAAAGCACAATATAAGGAGTAAATAGCTTTGGCGTCAAGAGTCTGTCTCTTGGTGATTTCTTCTTGAGTCAGTAGAGTAGGATCATCAGTTTCTTTTCCTCTCTCTGATTCTGATGCAGCAGCATGAATGATTCCTTTATCAACCACTTCCCATTCCAAATGATCTTTCGATCTTAGGAATGCCTTCATCTTATTTTTCCATATGCTGTAGTCTTTTCCATCAAAGTATGGAGGTCTGGTATTGCTTTGACCTTCAACCAACTCTGTAGGCAACATACTAGCCATAGATCTTTTACTCAGAAGTAAAGACACTTCTTATGAACAAGTACACAAGCTCTGATACCAATTGTTAGGACTAGAATTAGCACCTAGAGGGGGGTGAATAGGTGATTAAAGCAATTTTAACAATTTAATCCGAATAAGAGATTAATGAATTAAACCAACAAACGCTGCAAATGAAAGTAATTAAAGATAAAAGGATTAAGGATAGAGAATCAAGACTCCAGATTTATAGTGGTTCGGCTTAGACCAAGCCTACGTCCACTCTCCCGCACGGACAGCCCTTCTGGCTGGATTTCACTAAGAATCAAAAAGAGTGATTACAGTCTCACGCTCTTGAGTCCACAGTGTAGAAGCTCTACTACACTTCCTCAAGGTCTCACTACAATATGATCTCTCTTTTGATTACATATAACGCTCGAAGAATAATATCGCAAAATAGAAAAGGAGATTCAGACTTTGGAATTCTTCTATCCGGCACCCTTCAACAACTGGAGCATCTCTCTTATATACTTCTTCATGCCTTCAATACCGTTGGCACCTTCCAAAGAAGTTCTTCCAATCAACCCGTTGGACAGAATCAATTAGAGAGATCTCGAGCTCTTTAAGGTAAGTGTTGATAGCCCATCAATCCTGCTCGCCCATACAATCAGGATCTTGGTTTCCATAAGTAGATCATTCCAAATATAAGTTGCGAAATCTTTAGAGAATCTATACATATTCGAATACGAAAGTAAGATTTTCTAGTGCTGAATCCAGTAGAAAGATATTCTCTAGCCGTTAGAATAAAGACCATATAAGATCAGAATAAAAGTCGGTCTGGAGACTGTCCATGAGAGTAGACTTTGAAACATGAGTCTTGCTAGCTTTAGACTTTGATCTTCAGACTTTGTCAATAGAGTCTGTAAGTCTTCAGACTAGACTGAGGAAAATGTTTTGTCAACTTAAAAATACTTTAAGAGAATTTATCCAACAGGTCCTACGCTAATCTTATTCTAATACTCACTCTCAGACTTTTGCCCTACCTCCTTGCAGGGCGTGGGAGTCGAAACCCACTCCTGAAATGAAATCGTCCTCATCTCAATCCCCCCTGAGAAAATGGGATTTGAACCCCCAATTTCCCCCTTCCAAGATGGAAGGGTGGCCACCAGAGCGAACCCCCAGTGGTTTATTATTATTATTATTATTATTATTATTATTATTATTATTATTATTATTATTATTATTATTATTATTATTATTATTATTATTATTATTATTACTTTTTATTTTTTAATTTAAGGAATTCACTACCCTTCTGGCCTAGCCCTACCCGAACATTAAAAGCCCGACATAAAATGTTGATGGGCTAGACAGTCCATTTTGCCTGGGTCCAATCTTTTCTTTAGGCTCGAAAATTCCAAGCCTGAAAGTTCGGGCCAAGGTAAAAATTGGCTACAAGCCCGATTAGGCCCCCATTCTTTGGGCCCCACTACCCTTCTTTTATGTGATTTTCTTTTCTTTTTTGTTTTAATGGACATTACGGTATATTATCCCAGCCACTATATTTTTCTAGGCATGGGAACTACCTATACCCCCCTTAGTTTTTTACGGTCAGGGGGGCCCCTGTAAAGGCAGGGTGACCTTGCCTGGATCTGTTGCAAGCCCTTCCAAAGGGCTTGCTCGTCATTTCCAGTGGAGCAATTTAACGAGCAAATAATGTCTTTTTACTCATTCACACTTTATTCACCTACGTTTTCCCACTCTTTTCGAATAGAAAATAGTCATTTATCATATTTTCTTCACTTTCATTTGCCGAACAACTTTATTTTCTTCACCCATATTTTTTCATCTCCCAATTTTAGTTTATTTTTACTGAGCATAGTGTTGGTAGATTTGATTTATGATGTGTTAGTAGACATGCACTTTATTTTCTTCACCGCGTTTTTTTTCATTCCATAGAAAATTTAAGCAGAATGGATTTCAAACAACTGAAATAAATAATTATAATAATGGAAAGCTGCAACCAATTTCATTGTAATAGGAGACGCTAGCGAAAAATATTCATTTAATGAATAAGCTATACTTCTAGTTATGAACAATTATGGATAAGATACATTATATCTTTTTTCTACTTTCTTGTTTGCTTCAATTCACATTAAATATGTCTCATAAATTTTACTATCATAATTTGATTGCAAATAGGCCATATTATTAAAAATACATATGATAATACTTTTTTATCCTTTTTTTTTTAGTTTAAACTCAATAAAAGATATAATTTTAGAAATCATAAATAAATGATTTAAAATTGGTCGATCAAATATGGGCCGCATGGCTAACCATGCCATATCTTTTGTGACGATTGTTATCATATTCACTGCTATACAAGTTAGGAGTTAGCACTTAGATCTTTAAAAATTGAGATATATTTAAAAATACGTTTAAAGATACTTTTGTTGTGTTATGATAATTTACTAGTACCAAGGTTGGTACTCGGTACTAGTGGCCCTAGACTTCATGCCAATTAGGGAAACAAAAGGAAGGTAACAAAAATATCATAACGCAAGTCAGGAGTTGGTACTTAAATCTTTAAAAATTGAGATTGTGGTCCCTAAAGTTATTCACATACGTGATTTGGGTTCTTCATCATCGGGTTTGTCAAACATTGGCCATGGTTTTTGCACATAAAGGAAGTTACCCACGAGATAGTTTTGTACCCTTATGTAAAAGAGTTCAAAAGTGATCCCATGATATTTTTAAAACTGGATCCCGTGTGTAAGTATGTCAATTCAAATTAAATGCAAATAACTATTAGGTGAAAAAAAAAAAAAAAACAAGTCAGTACTTATGGCTAAACTACATGAAAAGATAATTATTAAGTCTTGACATTATTAATTCGAAGCGACAAAAATGAAATATCTTTGAAACTTACGTCATGTGGAAGAATGATGATCCTACTTTATTGCAAATTAGAGACTGTAATTACAAAAAAAAATTAATTTTAGAGACAATGAAATCAAAGTCATAAGCTCTGAAAATATTCATAGATATTCCTAATCTAAACGTCGAATGGAGTCGATTGACTTCGAATGTGGCAAACAGTTTCCGTTCTTTTTGTTAAACCTCGGCACACATTTTGTCGGCCCTAGAAAATGGAAGGCCCAAGGCATTGTTTTTTTCCCCAGGGGGGGAGGCCCAACCAAAGATGATGCGAAGCACCTGGTGCCCCTCCTAGTGGCCGGCAGACATCGCTGGCCCCACCGGACCAGCGAAGTAAAATTGGAAAAAAAAATTAATAAAAAGGTTGAATTTTTTTTTTAAATTAGAATATAATTCATGTTAGCGTTGTCTGCGCCACATACAATGGTAAGTGCTGATTAGACTGTTATGTCAGTTATTTCCGATCAAAATTAGATAAAAGGACTACATTGACAATTTCTTAAACTATTTAGGACTATATTGGGAAATTCTAAAAAAAAATTAAAACTAAATTAACATAATTGAAATGTTTATAATTGAATCGATCATTGTACAATAGGTTTAGGACTTTCGGTCCATTTTCACCGTAATCTTGCGTTCAATAGTTACATGATAGTAACCATTACCATGTATGCTATCGTTTCAATTAAGAGTTATTTAAAGTCAATAGACAAATTGAAGAGTTCAATATACATCAAATATACGTAGTGTTGTCCGACTTTTAAAATCTCTAAATCGCCTAAGAAACATTGTGAGAACCATATACCGAGTCTCACCAAAAAACACAAGTTTCCATATTTTCAATGGAAATTTCTGTTAGGACTAGAATTAGCACCTAGAGGGGGGTGAATAGGTGACTAAAGCGATTTTAACAATTTAATCCGAATGAGAGATTAATGAATTAAAAACAACAATCGCAGAAAGTAATGAAAGATAAAATGATTAGGGATAGAGAATCAAGACTCTAGATTTATAGTGGTTCGGCTTAGACTAAGCCTACGTCCACTTTCCCGCACGGACAACCCATCTGGCTGGATTTCACTAAGAATCAAAAAGAGTGTTTACAGTCTCACGCTCTTGAGTCCACAGTGTAGAAGCTCTACTACACTTCCTCAAGGTCTCACCACAATATGATCTCTCTTTTGATTACATATAATGCTTGAAGAATAAGATCACAAAATAACAAAGGAGATTCAGACTTTGGAATTCTTCTATTCGGCACCCTTAAACAACTTGAGTGTCTCTCTTATATACTTCTTCATGCCTTCATTACCGTTGGCACCTTCTAAAGAAGTTCTTCCAATCAACCCGTTGGACAGAATCAATTTAGAGAGATCTCGAGCTCTTTAAGGTAAGTGTAGATAGCCCATCAATCCTGCTCGCTCATACAATCAGGATCTTGGTTTCCATAAGTAGAACTTTCCAAATAAGTTGTGAATCTTTAGAGAATCTATATAAATTCGGATACGAATATAAGATCTTGTAGTGCTGATTCCAGTCGAAAGATATTCCATAGCTGTTGAAGTAAAAACTATATTAGATGGAATCAGAATAGGAGTTTTTAACTTGTCGGTCTGGAAACTGTCCATGAGAGTAGACTTTGAAACTTGAGTCTTGTTATCGTCAAACTTTGATCTTCAGACTTTGCCAGTAGAGTCTGCAAGTCTTCAGACTAGACTGAGAAAAATGTTTTGTCAACTTCAAAATATCTGAAGAGAATTTATCCAACAATTTCCAAACTGTATTTAGTTTTATCCATCGCGTCATTTATAAATTAAATCCATACAACATATGATAAGTGCAGGTCTCTCGTCGCACCTTAATCACAATCCAAGTGCTTGTAAGCACAATCACCTCTAGAGATAGATAGGTATGCCATCACGTGTGTTGACCCCGCGAGTTGGTGATCAACTTTCATTCACACACCATCGAGGAAAATCGGGGGAAGAACTAGAAGCACTCCAGGGTTGAACGTCGACCAGAGTCTTTTTTAAAATTTTTGAGGAGGCTTTGTATCCCTTTCCTTGGTTGGCAAGAAGGAATTTATAAAATGCATTTAAGCAAGTAAGATGATGAAAGACTTCGACTTGAATACGCATTAGTGGTAGTGGTTGGGGGAGTGGTGGCATCCATAATGGAGATCAGCAATATGGTGGGGAGAGAGAAAAAGAAAAAAATGATGTAGTAGACGAGAATGTATTTTATGTGAATACTTCTAACATTTAAGTGCCAATTAATAGGGGTGTGCAAAATACCTAGGAACCGCCCGGACCTCCTGGAATCGGACCGGAACCGCTCGGAACTGGCGGTTCTTGAGGGAAACGGTCTGGTTCCCGGTTCCAATTTATGGGAACCGGTGGGTACTGGTCCGGTTCCCGGTTCCATGGGCGGATCCGCCCGCTTGCCCACCCGAACCGGACTGGAACCTTTTTAATATTAAAAAGAAAAAATTACTAAAAGAAACCCTAAATCTCATCTCACTCTCTTCGTCTTCGGCTTCTAATCCTATCGCCATTTTGTTGTGTTTACTTCTCTCGCCGTCCGCATCTCCACGTACTTAAATTCGGTTTTTCTTTCTTTGGCTTGCTTTGATGTCACGCAGTCGTTCTATGTTGAAAACAAAAATTGTTTCGCGTCAAGATCGGTCCATGGATCCACCTGGGAACCGGACCGGACCGACGGTCCGGTTCTCGGGTGGATCCATGCAACAAATGGGTGGATCCCGATTTCAATTTTCGGAACTGGTCCTTAGCGGGCAGTTCCCGGTTCTAGGTCGGGAACCGCCTGCCCGGACCATGCACACCCCTACCAATTAAGATGACATACATTTCATATGAATAATGTGGATTGAACGATTATGCCGCGTCAATTGTGTGATAGGCACATGAAATTTATGTATGTTGTAGAGGGGTAGTTTAAACTTTTACTTTAGGATTTCTGTCTAAAAGTAAACATTGCTGCAAATGTAAAAGCTTAATAACCGTTTTTTGATATAGATAAAAAGTTCGAGAGTTTTTTTGATTTTTTCTTTTCCTAATGTGATCAAATCCAAGAAAAGCTAAAAAAAAATACCTCCGTGTTCTATCCAGATTTTTGTGCCGTCACTTTTGTAGCTTTGTCATCAGGTTTCAGATTTTAAATTTGTTATCAAATGAATGGGAAAAGGAAACTTCTACGATGTCAGGCAACTGATTGAATAATGACATTGTGAAAACTGCACGAATCGAAGTGGTCAATTCGTCTTTAGAGGAAACTCACTTTTCAACTGCTCCGAAGAAAACTCACATATTTGATGAAGTTTTTTAATATAACTTAGAAGAAGATGGACAATATTCATTTGGCTATTCCGGGAATTAGCATCTGCTTCTCTTTTTCTTCCCAAGACCAACGTCAAAAGTTAATGTAGTCAACCATAAATTATATCCGAGACGTTAAATATTTAGTTATTCTTCTCATTTGCCATTTCTGTCACAATTCCAAGAAGTTTCCATGATCTTTCGAGTGTTGGCTGCATTCAAAAGACACACATGAAGCGTCGAGAAACATTGAACCGGTGCAACGAGACTATAACTAATATAATAATAATCTGATGATGGTAATGCATAAGTACATCCATACTGTAAAATTGTCTTCCTACCTAATTATGATTGTTAAATTGCAATAATAGTGTAGTAGTTGAGCTTTTACGATAAGTTAGTTAATCTAATTAAATAGGCAACTATTGATTCTTAACCTGCTGGTGAATGTCGCTGTCCTACATGTTACCTCGCTAGAAGATATGACAATAATCAACAATTACACGATACTAAAGGACCAAATAATGAAAGATCAAGACAAATAATTAGTGGCTAGTGAGTCAGACTTTTTTATTTTTATTTTTCTGTCTTTCGAGTATTGGCTGTATTTGGAAAAACATTGAATCAGTTCAGCCAGACTACAACTAATAATAATATTCTAAGGAAAAAGACACTAGAAGTATCATAACTTTAATTTGATGCTCATTTTGTGCCAAATTTTTTTGATAGATTACTCAAATGCCAAATCAGAAAACAAGCGATTACTTAAATTGACAGAAATTGAAAGGAAATGGAAAAGAAGAACTGGAGCTTTGTATATTCAGTATGTATCTTGTACACATTCATTACACTATTTGTAATACAAGACTAAAGTGTAAAGCAGGAAATAAAATATACATTGATTCTAATTCCTATTTTACAAAGTCAATCACTAATCAATGATACTCAGGATCAATGTTTCCCAAGTTATTAAACCATATTTCCAACACTCCCCCTCAAGCTGATGGCCTATATATATCAAGGACACCAAGCTTGCTCAATAAGTATGTATGTTGTCTGTGGCATAATGGCTTGGTAAAAATATCTGCAAGTTGCTCCGTAGTTCCTATTCCTCTTGTTGTGATGATTCCTTCTCGAATCTTGTCTCGAGTGAAATGACAATCGACCTCTATATGTTTAGTTCTCTCATGAAACACTGGATTGGCTGCTAACTTGAGTGCATCGTCATTGTCACAGAATAATTTACTGGGTCCATCGACTTGTACTCCAAGATTCGCAAGTAATCCTCGTATCCAGATTATTTCACAAACAGTCTTTGCCATAGCCCGATATTCGGATTCTGCTGATGATAATGATATGGTTGACTACTTCTTTGTTTTCCATGAGATAAGAGATTTTCCAATTTTGATGCAAAAACCAGTGATGGATCTTCTCGTCATCGGACAAGTGGCATAATCCGTATCACAATATGCCATCATTTTCATGTCGCAATCTCGAGATAGAAAAATGCCAAGTCCTGGACATCCCTTCAAGTATTTTACCACTTTCAAGGCTGCGTTCATGTGAGACTGCTTTGGCTTGTGCATGAATTGACTGAGTATTTGCACAGCATAACATATATCTGGTCTTGTCATCGTGAGATAAATCAGTTTTCCAACAAGTCGTTGGTATACTGATGGATCTTCAAGTAGTGAATCATCAATGGAAGGAGATGAGCTTGAATCATACTCATATGTTGTTAACTTTGTATTCTGCTCAATTGGAATAATTGCCGGTTTGCATCCTGACAATCCTGCTTTAGAGACTATTTCCAGAATAAACTTTCTTTGACTGAGAGATATTCCTTTCTCAGACCGAGCTATCTCAATTCCAAGAAAGTACTTAGGAGATCCCAAGTCTTTTATATGAAAAGTGGAATGCAGATAGTTTTTGAATCTTGCAATGGCCAGTTCATTATTTCCCATGATAAGAATGTCATCAACATATATTAAAAGGTAAATTGATGAAGTACCTTCAGTCCATATGAATAATGCATAATCATGTTTGGAATGATGAAAACCTGTGTTGGTTAAAGCAGCAGTGAACTTGGCATACCATTGCCGAGAGGCCTGTTTGAGTCCATATAGGGATTTCTGAAGACGACACACACGAGACTCCCCCTGTCTGCGTAATCCCTATGGAACTTCCATATAAATCTCTTCATCCAGATCTCCATGCAAGAAAGCATTATTGACATCCATTTGATGCAGCGGCCAATTGCGAGAAGCTGCAATGGATAAGAATGAGCGAACAGTGACTTCTTTGGCTACAGGGGAGAATGTTTCATGATAATCAAATCCTTCCCGTTGCGTGAATCCCTTCGCAACTAAACGAGCCTTGTATCGCTCAACAGATCCATCTACCTTAAATTTGATTTTATAAACCCATTTGCAGCCAATAGGTTTCCGTCCTGCCGGTAATGGAACAATATCCCAAGTGTGGTTCTCATTGAGAGCCTTGAGTTCAGCTTCCATAGCTTTTTGCCATTTAGGATCATGCGCCGCTTCAGAGTATGATGACGGTTCCTGTTCTTCGGAAATTCTACTGATGCAACACATGTGTTTTGATGACAATCTACTAAAAGAAACATAAGATGATACTGGATATTGTGTACCTGGACAATCCAACGTAGGACATATATAATCTTTTGTCCACGTAGGAGGTCGCACATGATGTCTAGAACGTCGAGGCTGCTCAATTCTGGTTTCTTCTGATAATATGGGAGAAGGACTCTGTTGGGTCATCGGCGAAGGAGCTGCTGATGAAGGATCTATCTCAGGTGAAGAAACTGGTGGGTCGATAGCTTGATTAGAATCATGTGTCATCATCGGCATATGTTGTTCTGGTGCAATGAAGGCATATTGATGCGAAGCAATGAGATCTTCTTCTAACAAAAAAGGTCGATGAGCTGACTCTGAAGTAGAAGACATCGGCGTATTCTCTTGAAAAGGAAAAATATCTTCGTGGAAGATAACATTCCTACTAACAAAAAATTTTCCTGTAGAAATCTCCATGACGCGATAGCCTTTCTGCAATGGGGGATATCCCATAAAAATACACCGAATGGCTCGAGGATCCATTTTACTTCGGTGACCCAGATTTACCGCATAACACAAACATCCGAAAACTCGAAGATGAGCAATTTCTGGTTGTTTTCCATAAAGCAATTCAAAAGGAGTTCGCCCATTGAGAATTCTAGTAGGCATGCGATTGATCAAATAGGCTGTTGTAACTACACAATCACCCCAAAAATCTTCAGGTATTGAAGCTTGATATTTTAAAGCTCGAGCTACCTCTAAGAGGTGACGATGTTTTCTTTCAACAATTCCATTTTGTTGGGGTGTGTAGTTACATGAACTCTCATGTAAGATTCCTCAAGAAGACAAGAAAGAGTTACATTCCGCAGAAAAAAACTCACGTCCATTATCAGTGCGGATCTTCTGGACAGGTTTGTCGAATTGATTTTTTATGAGAGATAGAAAATTCGACAATATTGAAAAAGTTTGGCTCTTGGATTGCATAAGGAAAACCCAAGTAGCTCGAGTATAGTCATCAATAATGGTTAAGAAGAAACGAGATCCATCACGATGTGGAGTGTGATAAGGTCCCCAAATATCCATATGGAGTAAGGAAAAAGCACTGGTGGATCTGGATGTGCTAATAGGGAAATGTGTCCGAGACTGTTTTGCCAATGGGCAAATTGGACATTTAGGGTAAGGGAATTTTGCGATATGACCCAAACGTTGATGAGAAACGAGATTTTTATTACTAGCAATGGCATTACAAGAAATGCTCTTATTGAATAATTCAAAATTCCTTTGAGGATCAACCCAAAAATATAGCCCTTCTGCAACACTACCCAAGCCCATCAGTCTGCCAGTCAAAAGGTCTTGAAAGAAACAATCATTGTGATTGAATATGGCACGACAAGAATTATCCTCACAAGCTCTTGAGACTGATAAGAGATTGAACTCAAAATCAGGAATGAATAGAACAATTTTGAGAATAATATCTGGACTAAGTTGAACAGTGCCAATTTGGGTAACATGAATGGTATTTCCATTTGGGAGGCGAACAAATACTGAAGAATATGGCCTCTTTTGAATACTAGAAAATAACCGCTCATTGCAAACTATATGATCGCTGGCACCTGAATCAACTATCCATGCATCAACTGATATTGAATTTTCCTTGTATGTAGAAGTACCTGAGAAATTCGCAGCCTTATCATTGGTTCCCAGCTGATTTAATGCCTTCATTATATTCTGATACTGGTCTTGGGTAATTATCTGATTTGCCCCATCAGTCCTTCGTGCCGAAACCTGGTAAGCAGCAATTTCTTTTTCCTTCTTATCACCTGGCTTTCCATGTAATTTCCAGCATGTATCAATAGTATGATGAGGACGTTTACAATATTCACAAAATTTACCCTTAATTTTTTAATTTTGCCCAGTATTTTTTATGGATGTCGTTGCATTTCGTGGGCCTCCGAATGCCCTATATGCGGGCGCTGTTGTGGCCGAATAAGGCCCATTTGATTCGGTCGGATTGGCGAGCCAATAAGAGCCGTCTGATTGCTTCTGATATGGACCGTTAGATCCTAAATCTCGGATCAAACCACAGCCGTCCATCTTAGTTCCATCCCAGCCGTCCATCTTAGGGTTTTCACCTAACCCAAGTCCAGCCCCAATTCGTCCGCCCCCTCCTTGCTCGAAGCCCTCGATTCCTCCTCCTACTCCGCCCGACATCTCCCCAGCAAACCCACGACTGCCATGGACTCCGCGCAACACTTCTCCAGATCTGAAGCTTGTCTGGAGGGTAGCAAGAGCGACTCCTTCGCCGGTTCTGCCATGCTCGGCTGTGGCTTGCCGCTGGCTCTCCTCTTGGACCGCCAGTTGGTAGATCCGGCCGAGCGAAGGTAATGGGTCCATCGCCAAGATCTGCGACCGAAAGGGTGAGTATGTATCATTCAAGATAAGTAGAAATCTAGTCACTTTTTCCCGCTGCTTAATTTTTCGGTACTGTTGTAGTGTCGCTTTGGGTCCCTCGAGGCGTTCTTCGGCCGCCTCGAGCTCATTCCAAAGAGCTGAGAGCCGATTGAAGCGGGTAGTGACCGATTGATTTCCTTGTTTCAGATCTGAAATGGCCTGGGTAATAGTGAAGATCTTCGCTAGATCGAGACGCCCATACATCTCTCGGATGTTCGCCCAAAAAGTTTGCGAGTCCTCGGTCGGTGGTAGCCCCGCTGCAACGTCTGGAGCAAGGCAATTTCCAATCCAGGTACGCACTAATTGGTTGCATTTTTTCCAGAAACGTTGCAGTCGTTCGTCGGTCGGATAGGGGACGGTGCCATCAAGGAAACCGTCCTTGTCCTTCGTTACAAGTGCTCGCCGGAGGTCTCGAGCCCAGGTGTTGTAGTTGTCCTGTCTGGTGAGCTGCAAGTTGATGATTCTGAGCTCCGGTCCGTCGGCCGTCGTCGTGTGAAGTGGATCTCCGGGCTCGGGACGGCCGCCGTTGAGTGGAAAAGCGTAGGGCAGAAAACCGGGTTGGAAACCGGGTTGTGTAACCGGGTGAGGATCCGTAGGGATGGATCCAGGTCCTGTTCTTGTCCATCCCGACCCGTTGTTTGGATAATTCTCCCCAGAGGGTCCGCTTTGAAGAGGGTACCAGCCGAGGTAAGGCCACTGGATCGGTCCCTGTGGTATCGATGAAGTAGTGGCTGATGATCGAGTAGGTATCACTCCTTCTGTTTGATCGACAAGTGCTGGATCATGGGTCTGATGGATCTGTTGAGGTGAATTGGAGGTTTCTTCCATTTGTTGGTTTTGTCAAGGTTTTTTTTTAGCAGAGTAAAAGAATTCAATTCGGTGGCTGATTTGTTTTGCAGGTTGAAGTCGCAACAGCAAACCAGAAAAGAACCGAAAAGCAATTTTGAAGATGCTGAAGCTTAGGTCAGAAAAGAATGCTCTGATACCATGACAGAAATTGAAAGGAAATGGAAAAGAAGAACTAAAGCTTTGTATATTCAGTATGTATCTTGTACACATTCATTACACTATTTGTAATACAAGACTAAAGTGTAAAGCAGGAAATAAAATATACATTGATTCTAATTCCTATTTTACCAAGTCAATCACTAATCAATGATACTCAGGATCGATGTTTCCCAAGTTATTAAACCATATTTCCAACATAAATGCCTCCGGCGACAAATTCCGACCAAAAGTCCTATGTGACTTTTTAAATAAAAAGTTGATTCATACATGGCTTTTTTTATATTAAAAAGAAGTCCAACATGGACTATGAGGTGGCTAGTCTTGACTTAAACAATGCCGAACTGAGTCATATTCATACTCTCTCTCTTTCTCGATCAACTCGCTCAATTGGCATGAGAAATACCTAGGCTTTTGCTGCACGGAGGGAAGAAATTGTGGCTTATTGTCGGGGGATGAATCTCGTAACAAGGAAAATGTGAGTGAATATTATGTTTGGTGAGATGCAAGGAATCTTTTATTGGGATTCGACCTTCTCCAAGTTGTTCTTCTTGGACTTCTAAGAGCACAAAATAACAGTGATAATCACCTCCCTCTCGGCTTTGTTGGAACAAATTTGAGTCGCTTGTCCTGCTCCTTCTCTCCATTGTAAGATTTCGCTTTTAATTTTGTGGTTTTTGAATTAGGGTTCTCAAATTTGGGGAAATGGCTTGATTTGTCCGATTAAGGTTTATATTTTGGGCAAAACATGGAGGGGCGACATCATTTAGAGCTATTAATGCTACCGAGGCATGCCGGTGAGTCATACTGATTGGAGAAATTGATAAAATAATGCTACATCGGATTTTTGACATCCTAAATTAGAGTTAGCATCTAAGTGATTGTTTTGTTTAAAGTTGCACTTAAGTCTTTCCATGAAAAGTTTTGGCATCAAAATAAAAGTCGTATGAAAATTATGTCGCTTCTAATGTCTTTTCCTCAATAATCTAATGATGGTATTGCGCAAGCACGTCCGTAACACAGAAGTTATCTTCCTACCCAATTCCGTTTTTTAAGTTGAAATGATATTATAGGGGTTGTGCTTTCAAGATAGATCAATTAATTTATTTAATAGCCAATTTCTCCGTCATTATCCATAACCAATATTTAAAAGGCAATTATTGATTCTTAATCATAGAGAGAATGTCGCTGTGCTAAAGTTGCATCCATTTTACCTAGTTGGAAGATATAACAACGACGAAGACTTACACCATAATAATAGACCGAAATAAATAATTATAATTAGTGACTTGTGACAATGACATTAATTTGTCTTTTATTATGCAAATCATACTTGTAAGTTATCCTCGGCATGGATCGATATGAAATGAAAGTAAGACAAAATCTTATCATGATTGGCCGGCAAAAAAAAAAACTCCATTCATGGTTCTTTAGAATTTATTAACGAAATAATCTAGTTCGCATAAAGAGGCCTAGTTGCAATGTATTAGCAATCTTTGATGACGTGTTTTCAGTTGAACAATTACACCAGATCTTTTAATAGCGGATCGTAGCCTTGTTCTATTATTTAGCATTTCTTTTAACAATCGACCAGAATTTTTTGAACAATTTAGCAAACCGCGTATCATCTTTATTCAAATAATTATTTTTCGATTTTCTTTGTGATCGAGGATAATAATTAACTGTATGTTTCCACGTTCAATTACCAAAGAGGAAGACCATGTTTTCTCATTTTCACCCGTGCAACAACAAAAAATATTTACTGATAAATGGATAAGCACAACAATTAAGAGGGAGACGATTTGCTTGTTATAGGGGAAACTTTTTTTTTGGTGAAGGACATGTGGAATGTGTTGCTGTAATGGAAAACAATTATGCAGTAACATTTATCTTCTATCAAGTAAGGATATAGAAGATACGCAAAATAGATTTAAAGTAGTTTGGTCTTTTACTCGACTTACTCCACTCTCCAAGCTCTAATGACCACAACAAGGTTAGAATTTACTATGTAATCGTCTAGACGTTGTTTATATAGGATACTTGATTAGATGATTCTATAAACTCACTCTTGCAACACAAACTTTCTTACCTTATTATAGGTATACAAACTTATACAGAGAAATATTATCAGAATTATACAGCTTCTGCACACAAGAATAACATGAAGATGAATACTTGGAGAATAAATTAATTTTTGCTCGTTTTCCCCAACTCTACTACTTTCCTTAGGATGAGTTGGGAGAAGAAATGGAAAATGTAACTAAACAATCAAGATGGCGGAAAACTTTGATTTACTAATAACTAATTGATGTGGTAGAGACACATCACACGATAAGCCAATGAAAAGTAAGTGTTTCCAACATTCAATTGTCAAATAGGATGGCAAACATATTGCATGGGCAATGTGGATTGATTAATTATACCACATCAATTGTATGACCGACAATAAAATGCATATCCGTTGTAGAGGTGAAGTTTAATCTTTTAATTAATGATCATCCTCTAAAGTGAACATTACGAAAAGCGAGAAGCGCAATTGATATAGATAGAGAGTTTGAGAGGGTTTTTAAAATTTTCTTTAATCATTGCTCCAATTTTCTTTATCGACTATCTTTATTTCATTTTATATCCTCTATTTTCAAAACTAGGAATTTATGTTTTTGTGCTGTCACTTTTGTAACGTTGTTATCAGCCTTCGGATTTTGCAAATCAATCCATTTTATAAATTAAAACATATTGTTCGCGGTACTCTCCCTCCACTCCATTGCTAAATCTGATTATCGAGACTATTTCATAGCTAAATTTCCAAAATCAAGTTAATTTTAGTGCAACCATCTTATTTTTATTGGGACGCTATACATATTTGAGTAAGATTTTGTGTAATCTTCATCGATATGATCCACAATTTATCGAATCTCACAAATATTCGAAATATTATCAAAGTGGTATCATATATCGATCAATATTGGTTTGGGATCTAAATCTATATACTATAAATGATCATTTGAAAAGGTACGGCACAGTCAAGCATTCAAAATTTGTCATATTATTTTGTAACTAAGCAATAATATGAACTCTTTTCAATCTCTTATGTTATTGTAATTCTTTTATTGGTCACACCGACCACGTACTACTTCATAAAAGGAGGTTAAGATCATGGTACGTATATTATAATTTTAATTTAAGTAATAAATTAATTCCAAGTAAGGTTAAGATTCCGATATAATAATTTTGATTTAGTAATTACATTAATCTCAATAACAGATAAGTCTCTTCACTTAAAAGCTATTAATGTGTTTTGCTTGATAGTAAGTATGTTTTTATAGAATTCGCATCTTAATATTTAATTTGAGAAATTTCGCGGCCAAACCGATGCAAAATAGACGAGATATACATGAACATGAAACAAATTAATCAAAAGATGAGGGAATAAACCAAACCAATTTGAAAATTTATCGCCTCCTTTCATCACCTTCTTCTAATATTATAATTTAAAATTTAAGATAAGCGAGTTGTAATATTAAAATTTAGAATAAAATATCACATAATAAATAAAATAATTCGTATTGAAAATTTTGCAAATCAATCCATTTAATAAATTAAAAACATATTGGACTTCATGGCTCTCTACATTTGCTCAGTTGCTAAATCTGATTATCCAGTCCGTTTCACAGCTTGATTTCCAATATCAAGTTGTTTTCATTGCAATCATCTTATTTTGAGTGGGATGCTATATTATTTGATTTGATTTTATGTAACCATCATTGATATGATATGTGATTTATCGGATCTCACAAATATTTGGAATATCGTTACCATCTTTTATAGAGTTGTCTTTATGTTTAATGTACGGTATCATAGATCTTTCTATATTTGTTTGGGATCTACATCTATATACTATGAATGATCATTTGGAGAGGTTGGGCATAGTCAGACATTCAAAAATTTGTCACATTAATTTGTAACTAATGTGATCTCTTATATTATTTTAACTGCTTTTGTTGGAAAAACCAGCCACGTAATACTTCATATAGTAAGGTTAAGATTATGATACATATATAACGATTTTAATTTAAGTAAATAAATTAATTGCAAGTAAGGTTAAGATTCTGATATATATCAGAATATATATATATATAACAATTCTGATTTAATATATATAACAATTCTGATTTATTAATTACATTAACTCCAATGACGGATAAGTGTCTTCACTTAAAAGCTATCCATGTGTTTTTCTTAATATAATGATATTTTTAAATAGAATTCGCGTCTTAATAATTTCATTTTGGGAAATTCAGTGGCCAAACCGATGCAAAACAAACAAGATATACATGAACTCGAAACAAATTAATGAAAAGATGAAGGTGCACCAAGGAATGCCATGCTCTTTCCACTCTTACTTAGTAGTGGAAACATGGATTGACCGATTATATCAGGTTGATTATGTGATCGGCGCAAAATATAAATTTTCTTAGTAGAGGGATAGTTTAATCTTCTAACTAAAGAATTTTGTTTGAAGATGAACATTGTTGCAAATGTCGATAATTCAGAGTCATATATGATATAGATACAAAGTTGATTGGATTTTTTAAATGTTCACTACTATGATTAAATAAAGAAAAGCTCAAAAATCATCTTCACTTTGTATCCCGATTTCATTTTATATCCTCTATTTCTGAAGCTATGGTCTCTGATTTAAAATTTGTTATTAAATGAATGGGACATTAGCACGATAACCTAATGATTGACCAATTAAATTTCTAGGAAACTTCTGGGATGACTTGTAAACCGCATTCTACTTTTTGGCATGTCCTTGAAATGTGACTAATGGACAAGAATTTCTCGAACAATTTTGTAAACCGCGTCTGAGGGAGACTTTTCAACGAGGGTCTCTCGTCTGGCAATGCAGGATGGAGGAAGACTTTGACTTGCCTACCCTCACCAATCTTTTCTCTTGAGTTGGTTTCGTGGTCTTTTGCCTTGTCGCTTTCTTTGCAATTAAGGAAGCAAGGTGGTGGAAGAATTTTGAATTCTTCGGTCAGAAGAAAAGAAGAGGAAAATGCAACGAAGTGAGCAAAGATATTAGAAGACTTTGGCTTGCTTTTCCGTGTTACATGCTGAGGAGATTAGCTAACAACGATGATGATTTGGGACTTGTGTGCTTTCCATACAAATAAACCAATTAGAATTAATTTAAATTTGATAATTCATCGTCCTTCTCATTACCTTCTTTTAAAGTATAAATTCAAAATTTAAGACAAGCAAATTGCAAATTTAAAATTTTGAATAAAATATATCAAGCTACTCATGATTGGATCATAATCTATAAAATAGTTCGAATTGAGAATTTTGCAAATCGATTCATTTTATAAATAAAAAAGATATTGTTCAAGGCACTCTATATTTACCTCACCCCACGCCAAACCAACCCCCCTCCGATTTCTTCCCCTTATCCCACCCCCCAGAAAAACCAAAGCACCTGTCAATCACCCCACCCCACCCCACTTCCATTGCTCCCTGGGTTTCTTCCCCCCCACCAAAAGCACCAATCATTTCCCTGGTTTCTCTCTCTCCCCAGCCCACGCCACCCCATCGACCCCCCCTCTCCGCCACTAGTTTCTTTCCGTTGTCCCCCACCACCCTCCTTCTCTTCTTGCTAAAACCCTAACCATAGCCTCTTCCTCCTCCTCGTCGCACAACCCTCTGAGCTCTCTCTCTCTCGCCTCATTGCAATTGCTTGCTACCTCACCTCCGGCCCTTCCTCCTTCGCAACTGCAGCCTCATCGTGGACCCTCCATGGTAGTGTCGCAGTCGCGGCCCTCTGGATTGCCTTGGTCTATGCTCTTCCTCTGACCCTCTCTACCGATCGCAGCCTTGCCTCCGCTCCCTCAGCCTTGCCTCCACCCTCGGCTTCCTCAGCCTCACCTCCACCCTCCATCGTCTCTTTCAACGATCCTCTCTCTCGGACACACATGTCGGAATGTGTCGAGAAAAGTTGACCACGTGTTGACCGCTTGTCTGATCCAGCGTGTCAGACACATCGACAGGTGTAGGACACGACACGGAAGCTCCGACAACATGTTCATGCTTCATTGCTCTGAGATATAGCAAGGATTTGATATTTGTGGTGTTTAGAGATCCCACAATGGAGAAAGGAATGATGAGCTCACAGGCATCCTCTGAACCTTTGTATGAGGTTTTTCTAAGTTTTCGAGGACTAGATACCCGTTATGAGTTCACGGATTGTCTTTACCGTAACATGGTTGAGGCTGGGATCAATGTCTTTAGGGACAATGAATCCCTCCATGTCGGTATGGAAATAGGTGGTGAGCTTCTACGAGCAATTGAGAACTCTAAAATCTACATTCCCATATTCTCCAAGAATTATGCTTCGAGTAAGTGGTGCCTTCGAGAGCTCTCATACATGGTTGAGTGCACCTCAAAATCAAATGGGAACAAAGAGATTCTACCAATTTTTTTGAATGTGGAACCTGTAGATGTCAAGCTCCAAACAAACTTGTATACACAAACTCTTTCAAAGCGCCAGAAGACGTCGTGCACTGAAGTGGAGTCATGGGAAAGGGCTCTCATTGAGGTGAGCAAGATAAAGGGATGGAACTGGAAGAAAAATGAGGGGTAAATGTCTTAAACTTTTCAACTTACATCTGTAGATATCGTTTTACTCGTGATAATATGGTTTATCATCTAGTTGATTCTATAAAGTTTAAATAGCGGTCAGCGGCCACTGTGCTACTGCGATCGGCCATTATCGCGGCAAGAACGGAATTCTCACCAGCAGTGGCCAATAACGGCCGCGGCCGTTTCGCTGCAATAGCTCTAGTCAATGGCAGTATTGCGATGGTGGCCCCCCCTACTCATCTTGATTCTCTCTCTCCTCTCACTCTTCGTCTCTGACACAGTAGCCACGAATAGTAATAGATCTCCGAGCAAATCCACCAAGCTGCTGGCTAGCCACCGCAGCAGCTCGTCCATCAGTCGCTGCCACTTCTTCGTTGCCAGCCCGACACCAAGCCACCAGAAGCCTCCAAGCCATCCAGCCCCTACACTTTCTCTGTCTCACTCACTGTCGCGAGTGGGATGCGGGATCTGGACGTCCGCTGTGATGCCACCGAGCCCATATCTGGCGTCGTTGACTGTGGACGAACCCAAATCTGGTGTCGGCCAAGGCCGATGACGCCATCCCTGGTGGTCACAAGGCCATGATCCATGTGACGTGGATACGAGGCAATGCCAAGCTGGTGGGTCTACGAGGCGCAACGGGTGGCGGCGTCAGAACGCTATGGTGACAGTGCAGGGTGGCAAGTGATGTAACGGCAGCGTGGTAGTGGCAGGGGCCAACGGTGATGGTGACTGAAGTTGGGGAGCGGAGAGAGACTGGCAAAAATCATAATCGTATTGGTGTCTAGAATTTTTTGCATAATTTCCTAACATGGTTGTTACCTCATAACAGGCAAGGAGATCTGATACATTCTGTAATTCAAACGCTTTGCTCTAAGCTGAAGGTTGCACATGAAAATGTGACTGAACATCTAGTTGGAGTTGATGATCGTGTGGAAGCTATAATCAAGATGTTGGATGTGGGATCTGATGGTGTACAATTTCTTGGAATCCACGGAATGGGCGGTGTTGGCAAAACAACCCTTGCTAAGGTCGTCTTCAACACGCTATCTTCTAGCTTTGGCCAATGTTGTTTCCTTGCAGACGTTCGAGAATCATCTAAAGGCAATAATGGTATGCTAAATTTGCAAAAACAATTGTTATCCAAGCTCCTCGGTTCTCATTCAATAGATCGCATGTATCACGTGGATGATGGGATCGTATTGATGAACGAAGGAGTACTTAAAAATAAAAAAGTTATCATTGTTCTTGATGATGTGGATGAGAAAGATCAATTGAAATGTCTAGCAGAGAAAGGAGATTGGTTCGGTTCTGGTAGTAGGATTATCATAACTACTAGGGACCGAGATGTCCTAATGAATGAGGGAGAAGCAATTGGTAATGGCCCTGTAAAAAAGTCTGCAAACGTTTTGACTTATGATGTACAGGAAATGGAATTTGGTCATGCTCTTAAGCTTTTTAGTAGGCATGCCTTTAGAAGAGACTCTCCACCAGAACACCGTGTCTCCCTTTCCAAAAAAATTGTCCGAATTTTGGGAAAGCTTCCTTTAGCTCTTGAGATTACAGGTTCATCTCTTAGCGGTAAATCTGAAGAATTATGGGAAGACATGTTGAAGAAGCTAGAAGAAGCTCCTTCCAGGGGAGTCCAAAGAAAATTGCTGATAACTTATGAAAGGTTAGATCATGCACAAAGGCAAGTATTTCTCGATATAGCTTGCTTTTTTGTTAATCGGGACAAAACTTACCCTTTCTACATGTGGAGTGCTTGTGGATACCACCCACACAATGCCATTGAAGTTCTCACTAATATTTCCTTGATAAAAATCAAAGATGACAATACTTTCTGGATGCATGACCAAGTACGGGATCTTGGAAGGGACATTGTCCGTCAAGAGAATTGCAACGATCCTTGCGAGCGTAGTAGAGTGTGGAATCATGAGGAAACGCTAAGCATTTTGAAGCAGAAAGAGGTATAAAAGGTTTCCTGTAAATTGTTGTAGACTATTCTTGCAAAAGGAAAAGTTAATCGCTATTAGAACTTGCAATTGTTTGATTCTGTCTTCACATCTTGACTTCTTTGTGTTTCTATTGTCAGGGAAGTAAGAAAATAGAAGCATTGTCACTAGGATTTCGTGGATTCCTTCCTGAACTCATGGTTCTAAAGCATGATGTATTTGCTCATTTACGAAACTTGAGGTTCTTTCAAGGGAAGATGGTGTCTTTTGTTGGAGACTTCAATAATCTTCTCTATAATTTAAGATGGCTTTCTTGGCAATGGTGGCATTCCAATTTTGAGGCAATAAACTTTCATACACCTAACTTAATTGTTCTTGACCTTTCACAGAGCAATATTTCGGAGGAATGGGCTGGTTGGAACCAAATCAAAGTATGATAAGTCCCACTCCTTGCATACGCATATTGTTTCTTTTGTCATTTTTTTTCCTACATGTCGTTTCTTAATATATATTTTATCAAATTGTTTTGTAGGCTAGTAAACTAAAAGTATTGGATCTTAGCTATTGCCACTCATTAAGGAGAACACCTGATTTATCTACGTGGGTGTCCTTGGAGAGATTGGTTGTTAAATGCTGTCGCGAATTAATTGAAATTGACCCATCTATTGGTAAATTAAAGCTCCTAACTGCTTTGAATTTGGAGGGATGTCAGTATGTTCAAGTGTTGCCTGAAGAAATAGGATGTTTACAAGCTTTGAGAGAGATTGTCATACCTGATACGCTACATGAACTTCCGGAGGCATTCGGTAATTTGAAGTCATTGTTGACCTTTGATTTCTCATATCGGCGGATTAGGAAGCTGCCACACTCGATTGGAGGGATGGTGAAACTTACGGTGTTGAGATTATGTAATTGTAAGGAGATAAAGGAACTTCCAAACTCGATTGGGAAATTACAATCACTAAATGAGTTGGATTTGTCATGGACAGCTATTGACCACCTACCTGATTCAATTGGCAATCTAAAGCAACTAATAGTACTTAGGATGAGGAACGTAAGTGGGATAACAAAATTACCAAGAGCAATCGGGCTGTTGGAGAAGCTTGAAGAGTTAGACGCTCATCAATGTTTCAACTTGACCGGCAAAATCCCTGGAGAAATTGTTGGACTGTCCTGTTTGAAGATCCTAGACTTGTCATTCACAGGTATATCCAGATTGCCCACCATGGTGAGTTGCCTTTCTAATCTCCAAATACTTAATCTAGAGCCATGTCCTGCGCTTAAACAGTTGCCGGAGCTTCCCCAAAGTTTGACTTGCCTGAGATGGGCCCCCAATTGTGGATGGGAATCCTTCGGAGGCTTGACGCGAGGTGAGCTGACAAGACCTCCTGCTCTTCCCATTAGAGTTGGTATAATATCTCAGCTAGAAGCACTTGCCATTGCTCTTCCCACTAGCATCAGTACCCTATCTCAGCTGGAAACACTAACATTGTCCTGCAAAAATGTGCAATGCCTTCCCCTGCTTCCCTCTAGTTTAAGAAAGTTACACCTTCGGTATCTGACGATCACACAATCCCCTGATTTTTCCAATTTGAAAAACTTGTCAATATTGTCATTCTATGATTGTTCAATGCCAGAATTTTCTGGTATATTTGATGCGGAGCTAGAGGTCTTCCATATTGACAACTGCACATTCGGAAAAATGGATGCACTGATTCAGTTGGAAATGGAAAGATTGATATCTTTGACCATGTTTTGGTCTGAGTTCCTCCCAAAATTACTTGATTTGTCGCACATGAAAAATCTGCAAGACGTAATTCTGTTCGATTGCAAATTGTTAGTTGAGATTCGTGGCCTTGAAGAGCTGGGATCCCTTTGCTCCCTATGGGTTGAAGATTGCAGTTCCCTGGAGAGGATGTCAGACCTGTCGAAATTGAAAAAGCTAACGAAGCTTAGAGTAGGAAACTGTCCAAAGTTAAGAAGCGTGGAAGGTCTTGATCACTTGGAATCTTTAAAGAGGTTGACTATTATCAATGCTGGAGAGTTTGGGGGTGACACCTCAAATTTGAATTTAGAATATTCTTGTATTAGGTGACACCTCTCAGCCTTTGTTGAAGTCATGATGGCACGTTTTACAAGTTCGGCGGATCCGTACCTTCTCAGCTTGTCCGGCAATTATGATGTTGTGTCTGCGAGGAATTCTGGACAGGAATTGATTGTTGGGTTTATTGTGCTCCTTTCTTTTTATATAAGAAGGATTTCCAACGGCCCCATTAAGATTGAGAGTTCCTTTGAAGATGAGGCATATAGGGACTAGAACGTTGAAAAGCTCGGCATATGAACTCGACCAAGAATGACATCGTCCCGGAGACTTAATTCGCCCCTGGAACTCGAGCACAGAAACGGTGCGAGTTCCTCAGAGACGTGAGCAATGGAGAAAGAATTAATTAAGCACGATCTTGGAAATGTTGAAGAACGGACCAGAGACTGAGAGGAGCACTGCAAGGACGTAGAGGCGTAGCCAAATTGTTTGTCTTCTGCTGCGGATTACGCTTACAAAGACATAAAGTGGAGCCCAAGGCACGCTCAAATAATGCTAAAACTTGTGGTGTCGTAACAGCAATATCCTCACTTTCTACGACTTCATCTACAACTTTATCAGCAGTGGAAAGTAATTATTTCCTACCTTGAATCCATTTTGCTAAAAAAAACTGCTGTTGCGTCGTTTTGGATTTTGGTCCTTGAATGGCTAGTGCTCTTATCTTAGTTGTGTTTTCCATGGTCTCAAGGGTTCCACTCCATAAGGTTCTTTCTCAGAGCTTTGATGGTCAGGCCTCTTCAGAATAAAGAACGGGTAGGTACGCCGGTTGAATCTATTGCTTTTTTTTAGGCATGTAGAATTATGTATCAAGTTCAAAAGCAAAATCCAATATATATATTGTTAGAAGATGGAGTACGTAAGATGGCATTTGTGAAAGAATAGTGGTATGCTTTCTCTAATTCACTCATTTGCAATTAAAACGCGTACTAGGTTCTAACTCTGCTTTCGAAATTTCATGCCGACTGCTGAATTATTGGTGTTGTCGTCATCATCATCATTATTCATCATTATTGTAAGTATGTTTGCTTGAACAATTTGCTAAAAACTGGGGTGCTTCATAGTGGTGGCTGCATTTTCCATATCCATTTTAGTCAGTCATTTGTGTGTTAGGGCTTGGCATGTCATAGTTGCCAACTTATATTGTTTTATAGTCTATGGATATCATATATCTTGCTTACTAGTGAAATATGAGCCATTTGCTACTATTAAGTGTATATACTCCTTCCGGGAAGTAAAAATCTTGCACAATTTAGTACTTCCAGTAGTGAGCATTGCTGGCAATGCGCTAGTTCTTCAAGCTAGATTCTAATATTGTTAATTTTGTAATGGAACAAGTAGAATATTCATCTTGGTAGTGAGAGCAAGGCCTTGTCTTTTTCCTTTATTTTTCAAGAATATCGTTAGGCAATTACTAACATTTGATATAACAATTTTTGAGATTAAAACATAGTGATATGTTGAACCAATTCTATAAGAATGTTCTAGACTACTTCTTGTAGCTAAAGTAATAGAGTTTTTACATATTCCCAAGGGTGTGAGACGGGTGCTATTTTGAACCCTTGATACTGCTAGGTAAATTTCTGTTCCTAAATTTCTTTTGTGGGTCATCGTTAGCTGAGCCAACGTGGGATTTTCAGATTGTTAAAGCACTCATATGAGTATCTTAATATATTGAGGTATTAGTAAGTGCTATGATTAGAAGGACAAATTTGTGCTCTATTTCGTTCAAAGTTGGCTTATGTACAAAAAAGAGTTCGACACAAGCTACATGGGATTCATGATAGACGGAGCAAAATGGTTGGTAGAAAACAGACATTAAACTTGTTGGTAGAATTCGTCCCTCTTTACTGCTCCGATGCAATCTTAGTGAGATAATTTTTCTTTTTCTTTTTGTTGGTGTATGATGGTTTGCTTCACTGTCATCTTATCTTCACCTTTTACCCAGACTCACTGATTTGTAGTATACTTGATGATGTTTCTCCGTTGTTACCAAGAAACCATGTTAGGATATATTTTTCTATTAGGTAGCTACCTTTTCTATTACCACCAATTTTTACTTGCAACTTCACTACAAGCAAATGTTATTTTTGTTGGGCATGGCAAGAAATGCATACTTTCATCTTGTTTGAATTTCTCCCTAATGACACAAGAGTTGCGGTATAGTGCTGTTATAACTGTCAACATGAATACATGATATTCTGTTGGTCTCTAAAGACATGCGTGTGTAAGACAATGCTCTAGCATATGTTGCTATTAGGCTTTTGAGCACTACGCAAGTTCATTTCTTTTTCTTCTAAACCTAACCTTGAGAAATAGTGCAACTTGATCATCTAATTTCTTTCTTGTTCTACAACTTTTAGATTGAGATGCAATCTTGCTAATTTCTTTCTTGTTCTACAACTTTTAGATTGAGATGCAATCTTGCATGACGCTATCTGTACTATTCAATGCCTAAATTGATTACCCGTCTATTGCTGCATATGATGATTTGATTCCATGCCATCTTGTCTTCCTTGAAAGCCGAGTAAGAAATTGATTTGATGTATGACAAATTTCCTCGTCAAAGTTAAGAAGGAACATGTTTCATTGTCGAATTGCCATCTCATACTTAACTAGCGTTGGTGATTTTGTCCGGATTTCACATCGTTGCATTCTCTCATGAAGTCTAGGCTCAAGAAACTGACACCACAGTAAACTGTAGGTAATTATTTAAGGACTTGAAACTTGAAGATGTACCTGCAGGAGTGTATACAGTCCACGTTTGAGATTGCTTGGTGCAGAAGGATCACCTATAAGATGCATGCTTATCAAATAACTTCTTCAAGTGAGTTTTGTTCCTTTTTAGGGGAATTGATTTAACAACGATTGTTTTATCTACGATCATCATTATCATCGTCACATGAGATCATTTTGTCCCTAATTGGTTACCATAGAGATGTCAAATGAAGATTCGTTTGTCATTTTGGTGACTTTGCATGTGATAATGTTAGGTGCTAACAATATTTCTTTTTTTGTTCCAAGGGAGTAGAAGTTATCAAAAGGGCAAAGTGAGAAGGGCATTGCGCACACATTCTCCTTAGAATTCAAATTTACTTCGACGGGATATGTTTTGCAGAGAATTGGGAACTTTAGCAATCATTTGAATATGCAATATTACTAGAGGCAAAGCAAAGGCTATGGTTATGTTTACATAAATAATATTACGCTTTCAAAATAACACTCAACTAGATTGTTTCTCATGTTTCTTCGTTTCCCTTACTGAAGAGTTGCTGGGGATTGTATTCATTCGAATATATACTTTACGAGGCCCACCAAAATTGGTTAAAGGGACTCATGAATAGAAAGCCTGTCATGCAAATTCTCTCTTCCATGGTGTTGTAACTATCTTGGTAGTTATCTTTGGCTTCTGCTTAAAAATGTAAGATATGAACGTAATTTGAGAGATCAATTCCAGCAGAAACCGAGGTGATCAAAGCAAATGAACTGCAAAATCTATTTTGATTTACATATGACTTAAAGATTTAGTAGTTTGCACTTGATCACTTGCAAAATATGCACAATGTAATTGCGCACCTATGGCTTATTGTTAAATTGTGAGAGGGTTATTATGGTCATTAACACTGAGAGGGTTATTATGGTCATTAAGTATTATTTGATTAATAATAAAAGTGTGAGAAGGGACAAACCCTAATAAGTTTTTATGCTCTCCTCTTTTGTTCCATACACTCTCCTCTTCTCTTATGTATCAATTTCTACATGGTACCAGAGCCACCAAAAAAAAAAAAAAAAATTCTAGTTGTTGTGAGTTTTGATCCAACATTGGCGAGTGTCATCCAACCCAATCCGATGTTGCCTAGCCCTATTGAGTTTAGATATGATGCCAATGAGCATCGTCAGCTTAGAACTGATGACGGACAATCTCATGTGGTCTCGTTCATCCATCCAAGATCTGGCGGTGGTCAAAATTGCATTCCTTTGTGCGAGCCTCTATGGTTCATTTGTGTGTGTGTGTGTGTGTGTTTTTTTTTTTTTTGGAGACAGGAGGAACCAGCTTGCAGCCGACAGCCGCGCCGTAAACCCCCTGGTAACGCTAGCACAGGACCCACCACCACGGCGTCACGCTTAATACCACTAGCGACCACGCTGGGATTTGAACCCATCCCCTTCGTGAGGGAGATGAAAGCCCAAGCCAACGCGGCCACCACATGGGGTGGTTCATTTGTGTGTTGTTCTCTATGTTATTAAAAAAAAAAAATCGCAGCAATTTGCTTGATGGGGCTACCGATCCTGTTCACCTCGAAATTGATGTTGGATGAGGTGGTTTCTATTTGGGCATAATCTATGATTTCGGCGTATGTTTTAATGAAATCGATGAATTTGATTGAAGTGTTGTGGAGATTTGGACTAGTTGAAACAAATCATGGTAATTTGTTGAATTTAATTTTGGTTGGTGGGATTTGAATTTGATTATTATGCTATCTCGTGTTATATTGGTACGCATCTCATAATGGCGGAGAATAAAAGTTTAGTAGCTAAGGTTGTGTCTACATCCTCTAATCGTTTGACAGAGAAGAATTTATAAGTTATCACCAATTTCCAGCAATTGAGGAAAATTGTATTGTAAGTGTTAACTAGGAGAAAGCAAAGAATCATCCAACAAGTAACAAATCTGCATCTGATACAAATTAGGATACTGTGGATGCCAGAATTCTTGGTCTAATGATGAACTCCATGGAATCCCAAATTGCAGATTTGGTTACACATATTAATATAGTGAAGGAGTTGTGTGACTACTTGAATGCCCTTTATTCTAGACAAAATATTCAAGTTTTATGAAGTATCCTAAGAATTTTCTAAGGCTGATAGAAAGGGTCGGCTACTTACCTAGTATTTGCTGGTTTTAAACGAATGCATGAGGAGCTTAATTCTCTATTACCCATTACCTCTAATGTTAGGGAAACACAAGAGCGACAAGAGCAATTAGCTGTTATGGGTTTTTTGGGAGGACTACTAGGAGTAGGGTGACTTCACTCACTAAGATGTTTGCACATGTCCTAAGGGTCTCATGTAAAGCACCTAAGGATGTATTTTCTACGGGTGATAGCTCAACCTTGGCAACCAAAAGAAATCACGGTGGTGGTCGAGGTCGTAATGGTGGGTGAAGTGGTGATGGCGACCGTGGTTTTGGTAGAGGGAAACCACCCTCATCTAGTAACACTTTTAGTGGCATATAGGGCAATATTGGATTTGTTCGGACTTATCATTATTGTGATTTACTTGGACACATTTAGAGATTATATTATAAGCTTCATGGAAGTCCCCCTTAATAGGCTACAACTAATGTAGCCAATGTAGTAGAGTCTAGTACATCTTCACAGTCCTTGAAGGAGGAAAGTTGAGCAGAATGGCGTAGGAGGAATATGCTAGATACAATCAATTTCAAATTTCCCATTCAATTTCACAATCATCTTCCATAGCTACTTTTGTCCAGAAATGTGATGTGACGTGTCTTTCTTCTACCTCTCACCCCTAGGTCATTGATTTAGGTGCTACTAATCATATGTTTGGAGTTTTAGATATTTTTTCTGACTTTCATGAGTCAATGTCCGATGTTACATTAGCTTATGGTTCTCTATCCATAGTAAAGGATATAGGCACAGTTCCCTGACATCTTCCGTATCTTTATCTTTAGTGGTGTATTTCCCAAATTTTCTGTTCAACCTTATGTCTATTTGTCACGTTACCAAAATATATAATTGTTTTGTAACTTTCTATCCCTGTTCTTGTGTTTTTAAGGACTTGAAGATGAGGAAGATGATTGGTAAAGGACATGTTTTAGGGGGACTATACTTGTTTGATGATACTACTAGTGTTGCTTTTTCAGCGACTTCCCCACATCAAATTCATTGTCATTTGGGTCACCCCTCCTTGGAAAGTTTAAAGAAGTTAGATCCCATTTTCATTCTTTATATAGTCTTGAGTGTGAGTCGTGTCAATTTGGGAAATTGTACCGTATTAGTTAGATTCTAGTTTCATTCTTTATCTAGTCTTGAGTGTGAGTCATCTTCTAGATTTTCCTGCTCCGGATCTTCTTGTTGTGATGGAGTTGGTATATGAACATCGGTTCCCTCTAAAGCCCTAATTCGGAGTGCTATGATACAATTGGAGGATCAAGTTTGAAAGGATATTCCAGCATTGCTTTGTCTTTTCTTAGTCGCTTCACCCAACTTGGGACGATATTGCTTTATTTGATAAAAAATAGTCTTGATGGCTTCCTCATATGAACTTTCAAATGTGAAAGAAACCTACCAACTAGTATACTCCATTATAACTCCCGGAGAAACAGGAAAAACTTCAAAGTTCGGAGAGAATCAACCCCGCATTGTCGCAATTATTTGAGAGCAACACACAAAAGGTTCATTTTTTGGGGAGTTGTACTCCCATTTGTTTATCAAGGGATACTCCATGGAGTAAACGATAAGCATTGGTATACCTTGATAAAGACCCAATTGCCTAGCATAGTATCGCAGAGAATAGGCTTCAAATCGATGGTAGAATCATCCTTTCTTACAAAGTCGTATCGGAAGGTCAATTGTGGTAAGTACACAACCAAAATGCATCAAAATCATTCATATACTAAGTATTCGCATAGAAAAGGTAATAGAACTCGGGAGCTTCTTAAGGGAAGAGTTCGACATGTGCACAGTCGAAATTTAAAATCTCCTGGAGATGGTAAACAAACAGAGGAGTGTCATCAGGAATCTTCATGAGAGATAAGATGAGTAATCGACAACCTAGGCTTTGATGTTTTGGCTGTTTGGATTTCGACGATAGATTGAACGGAAGAGCACGAGGAATTTTGCTGAATAAGAAGGGAAAATAAAGGGCCATCCATGCTTGTAAAATCTAGAGTTGACCAGATAGAACTCTGTTTTCGTTAGAAATCATCCAAAGGGCAGCATGGGTGAGATTCCTCTACAAGACAGCTAAAACAAGTGGACCAAGAGATACTTTCTTTCCCCTTGTAAGATCGGCAGCAAGTCTAAAGAAGTCCTTTGAGACTTTAAGAGCTGGATTAAAGAATACATATTTTAATAGCCAATAAAACTTTGAAATGAACAGGACATGAGGTTTTGTAGTATTCATCAAGAAAAGTCCCATAAGCGAGGACATCATTAAGAATGGAAAAATCCTCACGGGCTTTGATTTCCTGGAACAAACCCAAAGATAATAAAAACATCCAAAAAGGTCACGGACATGGGTCCTTAAGGGAAAAAAAACAAATAGTAGATGGGGACGAGAAGCAGACAACAAACCCCACTAAATCTCTACTTAGGTCATGGGACAACATGCTAACCTCCAATGCCATCTCTATGCCCTCATTCATCCACGTCAACCGAGTTGGCAAATCATCTTGCAATCGTAAGTACCAAGCATGCAAGTTTTCTTCGAATAAAGGGAAGCTCCAAAACTTGGTAGAAGCAAACGTCAAAATATCCTTGATTGAAGAATACCATATCGGGAGTTTCTCGTTCCTCCTGGTCAGAAAGCAAGGCTTGAGAGGTGGTGGTGGAACATGGTTATGATCTAGAAGGGTAGGCCCAAGGAGCAATGATTCCGTATGCTCTTCTACAATGCTTAACAATTGAAATAGACAATAGTTGGCTTCCTTGGTGTGAAGAAGGCGGTTGAAGTTCGAGATATAAGATTTAGGTTCCAATTTGGGAGCTTCGGTAGTCATGAAAAACTTATGAGCTGAGTATGGAGGGTTTAGGGTTTAAGGAAGAAGATAAAAGTACAAAAGGAGACGATGAGACGTATTCTTCTATTTGGAGTAGGAGACGACGATTAAAAAATTAAGGATATTTGCCAAAAACTGAAACAATGTGTCAAGATGCAATAGGAGCCATTGATTAAAAAATTAAGGATATGTCAGAGAATAGAAAGGTATAATGATCATCTGTAGCAAACTGTGCGCAAAACAAGGTATTTCCTTTAAAAGAAATAAATTTCTAATTTGCATTTTTTAAAATGGGGCATATGTTGACACCCAAAAATACCCCTGCAAGCACATGTTGGTCATGAGGGGCAGAAAATTCTAAAATCGTCCTCGTTACTATATGTGGGCTATAATTTACATCGGCCTAGTTCATAAATAGTTATGAAAACAAAGGATTATCAAGGATTTTGAGAATTCTTTGGTTGGATTTTGATGGACATACAAGCGAGGACACATAATTATGTGATGAAGCAATTGGTTGTCACGTGTCAAAGCCAAGAGACACTGTTGAACATGCAACATTGATGATGAATTTAGGCGGGAATAGTTAAAAGGGTGCCAAATTCAAGAGGAGCAGTTAATCTTTACTAGACAAGCCATGAGAATACTTTTGAACAAGTCAGAAACCAAATATGGTTAAGGCAGTTCAACATAGAACATGGAATGACTCTTGAAGAGGGAGTGTGTGACATCCTGAAATTTGACCCCGTCTTGAATATATGAAATGGGCATTTTGTCGACATGCCTATGGTCATTTTTACTCTGAGCTGGCCTCTCACAAGTTGACTAATCTATTAGGTGAAGCCGTTAAGGGATATAAACGCGACAGACTAGAGAATTCGATTGGAAATTGATCATTTGACCGTAATAATCGGCAAGGGTCAATACGTCATCGTTATAATCTAGTGGAGATCGAATATAGGTGATTTGACTGAATCACGTAATTGAATTGCGGGTGATTTCACATGATTGCGAAGTTCGCGTTGAACGGTACTAAACTGATTTTCTATCGATTTTGTACTCGGGACACGTAATTAAAACCTTGTGATTTTTATGACAACTGAAAGTCGTTTATGAGTTAGAGATGCACAAACGTGGATCGAGAATTATCGACCACGGGTCGAACACGCTCACTAAAATCCCTAAAAGCTACCCGATAGGTTAGGTTATACTAAAATTGCGTTCGGTTGATTTTAACCACGAAATTGAATTCGGTTTCGGGAATTGGACGTTTGAGTGTGTCACGATTCATTTTTAGGACGTCATCTCATCTTTTGGAGAAATTTCGTCGAGCCCGAAATGTTACGGAAAAATCGGTTTTTGGCAAAATAAATAAAGGAAATTCGGATGGCTAAAGAAGGGCAGATTTTTCTTCATCAAAATGATTTATTTTGTGAGGAAATGGAAGGAAAATGGCCGTTGGAAGGCGTCTTGACTTTGTTGGCTGAAGACTTTGGGGCAAAACACTTGAGAAATATTTCTCAAGTTTCCCTATTGGCCAAGCATTTGACTTCCATTTCCCTCCTCTCTCTCTCTTTCACTCTCTCCTCCCCTTATGTGCACCCCCCTGCTCAGCTGAACCCCTTCTGCTTTTTCTTTCTTCTTCTTCTTCTTCTTCTTCTTCTTCTTCTTCACGTGTCTTTCTCTTTTTCCCCTCCTGGTTCTACCCCTCTCATTTCCTTGGTGCCACAAGCCACCAACTCCCGCCAACCACAGCCAACAACCACCTTTCCTCAGTCCCATGGTCACCTTGCCACCAGCATCACCACCGTCGCTCCTTAACGCGTCTAACATGGTTGTCTTCACGCCAGATCGCCAACAGATGTTCCTGTCCGCACCCACAGCCATCCGTCCACTAGCCACTTGCTCAGCTCCTCAGCCCGTCGTTGCCAGCTTTGCCAGCCCAGCAAGCACCACCAACCCACCAAGCCAAGACCACCCCAGCAGAACCAACCAGCCCCTTGGCTGTAAGTCTCCTTGCCGTTTTCGGCCTCGATCGGGCCTCCATTGGAGACGCGGTAGCCTTGAGTCTTAGTCACCATTGCGCCGCCGTCGCCGGGAACTCGTCGCCATCTTAATCCGGTGAGTTTACTCCTTAATCCTTGATTAGTTAGTTAATTGCGCTTAGGGGGTTAGATTAATGGTTAATCCTAGTTAGTGTAACTAACTAGTAAGGTTAGTTTAGTTAAATGAACTAGTTAGTTAAGTGGTTAGTTTAGTTAGCCTACCCTAGGTTAGATTAGTTAACTTGGGTTAGATTAGTTAACCATGCTTAGTTTAATTAATTATGATTAGGTTAATTAGATTAAATTAATTTAATTAATCGTAATTTATTTAATTAATTGTAATTAGCGTAAATTGTGACGGATTAGCCGTTTAGTGAACTTTTACGCTGATTCTTGTGGTTGAATTTTTATGTGAATCTGATTGCTTATTTATGCAATTGAGTATTTGGTGGTAATTATTGACTATCATTACAAAATTTGATTTTATGGGTATTTAATTAGAAAAATACCAGGTGTCGGTTTTTTTTTTTAGTGAACGGTAATTGTATTAAAGCTTAGCCAAAATGTATAAGTAAGCGGCACCAGAGCTTACACTCAAAACGAACAAGGCATAATGAGTGAAAGGGTGCCGAAATAAAGGAAAAGCCAACAAGGAAAAAGCTAGAAGGCATAATCAACACAACGACAGCCACATCCTAAGGATTGATCAAAACAAAAGAAGGAGACTAGCCAACCAAACAATGGCAACCCAAGCCTAAAACCCAACACAAAAATGATAGAGCTCAGCATGGCAACCAAGAACAAGGTAGGACATAGCCAGAAAAGAGAAGAATCCCATGCAGCAGACACTCCGCAGTAGGACTCCTAAGGAACCACCAAGGATGAATGAAAGATGCAAGGGTCAATCCCCCAGCTACGTTGAAGTCTTCTATTTCTTGGATTGTCCTCCACATTTGTAAAAGTCAAAGCCTTATCCTTGACCACCTTAATGAGGTGATTCTTCACGATCGGGACCGTGAAGGTAAGGTTCCTGAAAAGGATCTCATTCCTATATTTCCAAATGAGTTGTCATAGCTCCAAAGGAAAATTGGGCAATGGAGTGGTAGAAATCCTTACCTGGTAAAAAATTCAAAGCCCAGCTAAGGTTATCGGCCCAACTGCTATAATGCCAAGGAAGGTTGCATCGAGCTACCCAAAGAAAAGCACAACTGGTTGTAATGCTACAACCGAAAAACAGATGATCAACTGAATCCGGCGTCAATTTGCAAAAAGCACAAACCGCATCCCTAATCCTACCATAAGATAAAAGAAGGGCTTGGGTGGGTAGTCGATTCTTAGTGATAAGCCAGAGATTGAACTGATATCTTGGGGTAATAGCATTATTCCAAATCAAAGAAGCCCATTTGACCCGAAGCTTCTTTGTCCTAATAAGGTGCCATGCCGACGCCACCGAAAATAAATTGGAAGTACTTCCTACCCAAGTAAAGCGATCTGGTACCTGTGATAACAAAGGGAGAGGCTGCTCCCAAGACTCTAGTACTGCTCGAATGGACTGACCAGCCAGCGAGAAGAGATCCTCCACCGTAGCGAGCTTGGGTAAACCAGAACTGTAGATCAACGAGTTCGAAAATAAAAGGTTGAGGGGGCCTCTCGGGGGCCAATTGTTGAACCAGAAGGACATGAAGTGGCCATCCCCTATGCTCCAGCGAAAAGAACGCCGAAACTCCGTCCTAAGATGGAGGATTCTCTTCCACGCCCAAGAGCAAAAGGTGGGTTGTTTAACCATCCAGAAACTCTTCCTTTTCAAAAATGTTGAATGGATCCATCTACACCACAATGATTCATTGTCCGTAAATAGAATCCAAATGTGTTTCAGCATAGCCGCTTTATTGTAATCCCTTAGCCAACGAATCCCTAATCCACCTTCCTCCTTCGGAAGGCAAACGTCATCCCAGGAGACATTGGCACCACCCTTCCCTAGTCCGGGGTCTTTCTAGAAAAACTATCTCAAAATCTGCTCAATGCGATCCAACACAGCAACAGGGATAGTAAAAACACTCGCCCAGTAGGCTTGGACTGCATGCAGAACTGAAATGATAAGCTAAAGACAACCAGCAAAGGAGAGGAAGCACTGAGTCCACGATTGAACCCTGTTGGTTATACGATCAACCAGGGAGACACAATCCGCCTTTCCGAGCCGGGAGGAGATAATAAGAACTCCTAAATACTACACTGGAAGAGACCTTTCAATGAAACCAAGAGCAAGGAGGATCTCACTATGCAGAGTTGTTGTTCCTCCAGCAAGAAAGAACTCACTCTTATTTGAATTGGGTCTGAGACCGCTCCATGCAGAGAAGGTATCCAAACCATCCTTCAAGAGAGATATGGAAGGCATGTCGACACTGCAAAATAGGAAAACATCATCCACAAAGAAGAGGTGGGAGAGACCCAAAGTCTTGCATCTTCAGAAGAATTTGAACCCCGGTTCCCTGGCCCGCGCACTTAAGATCCCATAAAATACTTCCATAACCATGGTGAATAGGTAAGGGGACATCAAATCTCCTTGGCGAAGGCCCCTGCCATTAGGAAAGAACCCATGAAGTTCTCATTTAAGGAGATTGAAAACCTGGGAGTGCGAACACGGACCATGATAATCCAAATAAAATGATCCGGGAAACCAAAAGCACGGAGGACTATCTTAAGAAAGTCCCAGTCCACCGTGTCATAAGCTTTTCGAAAGTCCACCTTCACTGCACACTTGGGCTTGTATGGATCAAGATGAAAGCCAGCAAATAACTCCCGGGAAAAAAGTATATTATCTTAATACACCTACCTTTAACGAAAGCATTTTGATACAAACTAATAATATCATTAAGGACTGTGGCAATCCGGTTAGCTAAGACCTTGGTAATGCACTTGTATAAGGTGTTGCAACAGGCAATAGGCCTGTAATCATTGATTGATATCGCATTAGGAACTTTCGGGATCAACACCAGAGTAGTATTATTAATTTCCCAGAGAAGTCTCCCCGTGGTAAGGAAATCCTTGACCGCTCAGTGACCAAAGGTCCTACCAACTCCCAATTGTGCTTAAAGAACTCGACACCAAAACCATCCGGCCCTGGAGCCTTCCCGCGAGGCAAGGAGAACAAAGTATCATGAATCTCCACATCAGTAAACGAATGGGAGAGGAAGTTGATCTGATCATCCCTGAGAGGGCATCGTATAACCTCCTGAATATCCCGCAAGGAGGGGCTAGAAGACAGGGTTTCCGGTCCTAAAAGCTCCTGAAAATGAGAGACAAAAGTCTGCTGCACCAAACTCGGCTCGAAGATAATATTCCTAGAAGTGTCCATAACAGAAAGAATCTTATTTGTTAGTTGTCTCCTATTAACAGAATGGTGAAAGAATTTGGTATTTCGATCGCCTTCCCTGAGCCACCTTATCCTAGACTTCTGCCTAAAGAAGGACTCTTCCTGACTCCTTAATTCCAAAAAGGTCCTCCGATGAGTCTTCTCCAAGTCAGCAAGAAGTTTGCTAGTCAGATCATGTTGTAGGCCAACCTGGGCTAGCCTAAGAGCACTTCTCGCTGTAGTAACCCTCTTAGAGATATTAGAGAAAGACTCTCTGTTGAGCTGTTTCAAACAGCCTTTAAGAACCTTCATTTTACTCACCAGCCTAAACATAGGTACACCAACACACGAGGTCTCCCAAACTTGTGAGACAATGCTATGGTAAGACGGGTGCTTGGTTAAGAAGTCAAAGAACTTGAAAGGTCTTCTAGAAAACACTGGTTGCATCACTCTAACCACCATAGGCGTGTGCTCAGAAATACCAGGTGCAAGAAAAGAAGCTTCTGAATAAGAGAAATCCTGCCTCCATTTGGTATTTACAAGCACTCGATCGATTTTCCTAGTCTTACGGTTAGCCCCGAAGGAAGTAGACCAAGTAAATTGAAAGCTAATATACCGAAGATCTTCTAGCTCAGACTAAAACAAGCATTGATTGAAGTCATCAAAACTAGGAATCCATGTATCAGTACCCCCAATCCGATCGGAAGGATCTTTGATAGCATTGAAATCTCCTGCCACTAGCCAAACAGATCCCTGGAACACAGAATTCCACTGTACTAGGTCTACCCACGAAGGCCTATGGGCTACAAAAGTATGCTCAGCATATACCATAGAGACATAGTAGCAAATGCCGGTCATAAGAAATCTCAACCAGCCATGTATCACTTGACTATTGGAAGAAATCACTTCAAAGGTCACCAAAGAAGGGTTCCAACCAATCCAAATTCTACCCCTATGAGAAAATTCATAATTGGCCACCTAGCTCCATTCAGAGATCAGCCTATTAGAAATGGAACCAAAGAGAGCATCGGGAACTTTGGTCTCCAACAAACCAACCAGACAAAGCCTTTTAGTAGTACAAGGTTTCTAACCTCAGCTTGCCTAAGAGGGTCCATAAGACCCCTCACATTCCAAAAACTGAAGAACATATGTTTATAAGTAGCCCAACTGAAAGATGAGTGGAGGCCTACCTCCGCTTATTTGGCTTCTTCGGCCGGTTGGCCATCAAAATCGCTGAAGCTTCAAATGAAGGGGGAGTTGGAACAAGAGCAACAAGCTTCTCATGGATAGTCTCCACCTTCCTTGAAGAGGGAGGGGCTCTCGAGGAAGGCAGAAGCAAGAGCAAATCATCCTCGGAGTAGCTATCCGAGACTTCCAATTCCCTAGTAGCCCCAAGCAAACCGAAGTTAGAGGCTTCAGTTGGATCCAACACCTCCTCAAGAGGGCGCGGGAGTCTCCAGAACCGAGTTGGGGTCCTCCTCAATAGGGCTAGGAGGGTGGGATACCAACTTCGACTCCCTGACACTCCTCAATGCCTTGCGTGCTGTGGTAGGGGGCATATCCTTCTCCGAGGTGGACTCCTTGAGGAAAGGCAAGCTTCCCCTTTCAGAGGAGGAGGGCAAACAGGAAGAGGAGCCTTCCTTCAGTGCCTTTTTCTTCTTTCCCTTGACCTCATACTAGTGAAGTTGCGGCTCCTCAGGGTTGTCAACAACAATCGGGGCAGGTTCGGAGGAGGGCTGAAGGGTAGGTTTGGACGCCTGACCAGGGGCAGCAGGTTCGGTGGAGGGCCAAGGCGGTCTCCCCGCTTCTTCTTCGACCGCCACAGCAGCTAGAGTCTCACATCTATGCCCAAATGTACCACATGAGGGGCATTTAGCAAGTTTCCATTCAAAATCAATCGTAATCGAGCGCGTAATCCTATTCAAAACAACATCCACGGAGGAACACCTCGGTTGATTTGCATAGATCTCAACACAAACCCTCGCAAAGGAGATCATCTTCCCTTGCTCCGTGCGTTGGTCAATATAGAGAGGTTTACCAACGGCACTAGCAATTCCCCCAATAGTCGAAGCCAACCATAGATCAAGCAGAAGGTTTTTCAACCTAATCCACACCGGAACGGCGGTTTGCTTATCCTTCTTCAAGTCCAAGAGGGGTTGCCATTGCTGCAAAATGAGGGGAACCCTCGCAACCATGAGAGGTCCATCTTCAAGGATCTTTATTTGGAACTCCGGGTCCGGGATGTGGAAGAAAAAGAAGCCTTGATTATCCGCCATAACCTCCACTAGCTTTGAGCCCCATATTCGCATCAACAACAAAGACAAAATCAAATTTCATATCGATAAGACAAAAATATCGCGCCGTAAGGAAACCAAAACGAGACCAACCTTCACAGTAATTTTACTGAATTTCTCAATGTCTTCCTTATTCTGAGACTGCAGGTAATAAATACAGAGCTCACTAAGCATTTTTGTACTCTGTGTTTCTGGGTGCTTATGTGTGCAAGAGAGAAAGAGAGAGAGAGATGCATATACCGCAATGGCTACTGCCAACTCCTCAGAGGCATCTGCCCTCTTCGAAAAACTGCTTAGAGACTCATCTAAGCTAACTAAACGTATCCATAGGTAATTCCATAAACGAGAAAAGAGAAGGCTCATAATAAGAAAGTACCGTTTTGCAAGCTCTTGCTTCTTCAAATCAGGAGGTTTACCGTCAAATACATAGCTATCGTAACAAAAGTAAAGCATAATTCAAAGAAGGATGAGCATCATTCTTCCAGTATTCTATCCCAGTGAAAACAAAGGAGGTAAAGAAAAAGTTTACACTGGCTTTATCCCCGCCTCCAACAGCCTAATCGTCCGGTAAAGCATGCCTTGCAGATGACTGCACGGGAAAGCAGCTCAAACTCAAACACTTTCCAATCACCAAGATCACATCGAAAGTGGATTTTCATTTTTATGGAGTATTACAATGCCAGTGTACCTGGTGACTTCACCAGCCTCATTGGTGAGCATCCGAGTCCCCTTCCTCCCAACCACGACCTAATCCACCAATCAAAAGAACCAAAACAACCCCAACACTCAAAATCCAAATCCCCACCGACAAACCGAAACGCGCAATCGCAGGCATCAATCCATAAAGAAGCAACTTAACGAGGAACTGATAGATGCTCATGCTGGCATCGACGGTGATCCTCCGGCCGAAGTAGCTCTCGAGCTTCTGCTCCTTCATCACGGTCGGGGCATTGTCCGCCAGTAGCTTCGTCAGTCCCTATCGAAATCAGGGGACGAGACTCGATGAACAACATATGGAAAATGATCGGATTGGAGGAGACGGAGGTCGAACTGAACTACCTTGATGCCCATATCCGAGAGAGAGAGAGAGAGAGAGAGAGAGAGAGAGAGAGAATTGTTGCAGTGGAAATTGAAGGATGAAATGGAAGCTGCTTGGGATGAATTGAATTCTAGGGTTTCGAGCTCTTCCGCTTCCCGCCTAATTTCGGAGACTATCGCATTTGAGAGGTGAGAGAGAATGCCAAAGCTTGGCTTGAACCAATAGATTCAAGCAAGTAAAAGGAAATTTACTTTCCACATTTCATATGAAAACAAGTAAAATTGTTCTCAAGATTTATATTGCAATGAAACCGCCGATCCTTGAACTTTTGTGTAAATACATCTATGTCATATCTAACAAACAATAATTAAATCCCCAGATGTATCTAATCTACACTGTAATTCCTTATCATTTAATTGATTATGCTCCTAAACTATTTTAAAATGTTCAATATCATCTCCATTTTAGTTATTACAAGGATGGAATCCATGTAATGTCACTTTCTCATCTTTTGCTCATTAGGAAAAATCCATTGTTCTTTACTTTCTCTTAGCTTTAGCTACTAATGCGGATCCGATTCCCAACGTCTAGATTTTCATTAGGAATACTTCTCATTCCTTTAATAAGAAAACTATCTTAGCCTTAGCCACTAATGATTCCCAACACCTAGATTTTCATTAGGAAGACTTCTCTTTCATTTAATAAGGAAACTAGGATCGAACTCAATAGAGTTTGACCCTAAACAAAAACATTGATCTTTTGCATTTGCAGTTGTTGCTATATTACTTTGCATTTAGATACTAGGGACATTTAAATTTTGGGCATAGAGCATTCGCATTGAGCAAAGCTTGGATCGGGCTATGTTTTTCTTTGGGATTGGCTCAATAGATGGCCCAATTTGCGAAATGAGTACTGAACTCACTTGAGGTTCCAAAACGGAGCGCGTGCGAGCCCGGCCCTAAGCTAATCATACTCGGCATAATGAAGGGAAAGAAAGTGCGGCCATCCAAGGGCAATGAGAATAGGCAAAGGAGAACCAAAGAAGGAAAGGGGCGTGCAGTTTCCATCTTGACGGCGGCAATCTCGGCATTCGGGTAACCGGAATTCACGGCCAAAAGAGAGCGAGAAAATCTGGGCATAGAAAAGCGGAGGATTCTGGGCCAAGTGGGGAGGCGATTTTTCCATCATCGCAAAAGTGAGCCCGAAAAAGAAAAGGTGTAAAACTTTTCTTCGTGGCCAAGAAAGAGGAATACAGAGGGAAAGTTATTGTCGGCAAAAGAAAAGAAAAGAAAAGAAAGAGAGAGAAAAACAGAGGAGGCAGATTCTCATGACCGAGGTAGAAAGAGAAAAAAAAAAAAGGAAATCAAATCAAGGAAATAAAATGGTAATTTACAAAGAGTTAAACGACTGGTTATCATGGATAAACAATGAACTATCCTAAATCAGAAGACGATCAAACAGGAAGATACTTGCCTTTCCAGCTTTGCAAAGTGCAGCACACTGTGCCTCTGCTCCTGAAGGAGCCTAACATACAAAAACAGAATCTGGTATCTAAACTTTTTGTTAGAAATAATAACGAATAAACTTTCTAGACAGACTTGTAACCTCGACTACTGGGACACCCATAAGTCCTAATAGTTTTTTGCAGTCTTCATTATGCTGTTGTGTCACCTGCAAAGGTATCAAAGCCATGTAGCACGAGCACACACATATCCAGTTAGCTATGCATATAGGTTTTTCTGGAAAACAGAGACAAAATCAAACCTCACATCAAATAGGACAAAAATATTGCACCGTAAGGAAACCAAAACGAGACCAACCTTCACAGTTCTTTTACTGAATTTCTCTGTCTTCCTTGTTCTGAGACTGCAGGTAACAAATATAGAGCTCACAAAGCCTTTTTGCACTCTGTGTTTCTGCTTGCTTATGTGTGTGCGTGAGAGAGAGAGAGAGAGAGAGATGCATATACCGCAATGGCTACTGCCAACTCCTCAAAGGCATCTTCCCTCTTTGAAAAACTGCTCAGAGACTCATTTAAGGTAACTAAGCATATTCATAGACAATTGCAAAAAAAAAAAAGAAAAAAGAAAAAATGGAAAATAGAAGGCTGCTTAATAATGAAGTACCGTTTTGCAAGCTCTTGCTTCTTCAAATCAGGAGGTTGACCGTCAAATACATAGCTATCATAACAACAGTGAAGCATAATTTAGAGAAGCGCAAGCATCATTCTTCTAGCATCCCATCCCAATGAAAACACAGGAGCTGACAGATGCTCATGCGGGCATCGACGCGATCCTTCAATGGAAATGATCGGATTGAAGAAGACGGAGGTCGAACTGGACTACCTTGATGCCCATATCGGAGAGGGAGAGAGAGAATTGTTGCAGTGGAAATTGAAGGATGAAATGGAAGCTGCTTGGGATGCATTGAATTCTAGGGTCTCGAGCTCATCCGCTTCTCGCCTAATTTCGGAGACCATCGCGTTTGCAGGGGTTGAAGCGTGTGCGTCACGCGCGGGTGTCGCGACTGGTTTTTTCCAGTACTAGTTATAAGCTCTCGGCCCATTTGAAGCAGCTGTTATGATATGTGCTTACTCGTGTGACATGCATATTCGTACTCCGATTATTTTTTGAGATTTTCAGAATGATAGTAATAACTTATCATTCCTAGTGATTAGGTGGATGGAAATGTTGAATGCACATAGAGGTCAAAATCGATTAATTGATTGATATGGATTGGAGTATTTGAAATGCCTTTTATCTACTTTATTAATTTAGCAAAGATTCTATTCTACCTGTACGTCTATAGAGAAGAGAAAATAGATTACTATAGTAATTTTTCGCATTTTAGATGGGATATTCAAATGGTCGACCCATGTCGAATTGGAGATATTTGATTAGAACAGCCAATCTTGTATTCTCAATGGTCGAGACGCCCGAAGTGGAGCAAATTCATTGGCTTCGCAACCCTTTTTTTAGGGGAAGTATCAAAGGGAAATTAATGAACTACTAAGTGGGGGACGATTGGTTACTTCATGAAAGATTTGTGTTGTCACTCAGTATTAACTCTCTTAAGTTCATACCAATCGCAACTTTTGAGGTTTTATTTATATAATTTAAATATGCAAATCAATTCATTTAGAATTCGTTACTAATCTATTATAAGTCGATTAAAAATCCAAGCAAAATGTGGTAAAACACTCAAAATCCAAATCTCCACCGACAAACCGAAACGCGCAATCACAGACATCAATCCATAAAAAGCAACTTAACGAGGAACTGATAGATGCTCATGCTAGCATCAACGGCGATCCTCTGGCCGAAGTAGCTCTCAGGCTTCTGCTCCTTCATCACGTTCGAGGCATCGTCCGCCAGTAACTTCGTCAGTCCCTATCGAGATTGGTGGATGAGACTCGAGGAACAACATATGGAAAATGATCGGATTGAAGGAAACGGAGGTCCAACTGAACTACCTTGATGCCCATATCGGAGAGAGAGAGAGAATTGTTGCAGTGGTAATTGAGGGATGAAATCGAAGCTGCTTGTAATGAATTGAATTCTAGGGTTTCGACCTCTTCCGCTTCCCGCCTAATTTGGAGACCAGCGCGTTTGCAGGGGTTGAAGCGTGGGAGTCACGCGCAGGTGTCGCGACTGGTTTTTTTGGGTATTAGTTATAAGTTCTCGGCCCATTTGCATCAGCAACTGCTATGATGCGTACGTTTCCAGTATTACCCCTGTGTCATGCATATTCGTACTCCTATGATTTCTTCAGATTTCTAAAATATCGAAATTAAATCTGCCATTTGATACTAATAACTTCTCATTCCTAGTAATTGAGTGGATGGAAATGTTGAATTCACATGGAGGTCGAAATCGATTAATTGATTGATATGAATTGGGACATGTAAAAGGCCTTTATTTACTTCATTAATTCAACCAAGACACTATTCTACTTGTATATGTTTGTAGGGAATAGCAAATGGACTACTATAGTAATTCTTCATGTTTTAGATGAGACATTTGAAGGGTCGACTCATGTTGAACTCAAGATATTCCATTGGAACAGCTAATCTTGTATTCTTAATGGCCAAGACGACGGGAGGTGGCAAATTCAGTAGTTTCGCGCGTGGGAGAAGTATCAAGGGAAAGTTAATGAATTACTAAACGGGGACAATCGGTTACTTCATGAAAGACATGTGCCATCACTTAGCATGAACTCTTTTAAGTCCATACTAAACCTAACTTTTGGGGTTTTATTTAAATAATTTAAATATGTGAATCAATTCATTTACAACTCGCCACTAATTTATTATAAATCAATTAAAATTCAAGCGAAATATGGTAAAACATCTCATGTAAATGTGTACGACGAAATTTGGTTTTGCATTGCAAATTATAGTCCTTTTCAAATGAATGAATTATGGCGGTGAAAATTGACTTTTTCACAATGAACTTCAAGGTTAAATATTTAATTTGCTCTTGAAATTCACAAATGAAGAAAAGAGTGATGACTGGCTTTTGATATTAAATAAATATTTAAATTTCATACAAAAGGATTAATTTTTAGTACCCAACAAGTAACAACGCCAACTAACTTAATCGAACTAAAAAAAAGTTACTTTTTACGTTTTACTATTCATCGTCCGATGATTTTAGTAAAGATATATTTGAGCAAGTACAAAGAAATTTACTTTTTACGTTTTATATGAAAAAAAAGTTGACTTGTCCATGAACTTTTGTGTATATATGTCCATGTCATACCTAATCAAACAATCGATTGAATTAAATCCCTAAATTTGTCTAATGGATACCATGATTCCTTATCATTTAATTGATCATGTTCTAAGCTATTTCAAAATGTTCAATATCATCTTCATTTTAGTTATTACAAGGATTGAATCCGTGCAATGTCACTTTCTCGACTTTTTTGCTCATTAAGAACAATCGGTCGTTCCGAACTTTCTCCAAGCTTAAGCTAACTACTGTTGATCTGATTCCAACGCCTAGATTTTCATCGGGAAGACTTCTCATTCATTTAATAAGAAAACGAGGATCAGATTCAATAGAGTTTGACCCTAAACAAAAACATCGATCCTGCATGATCTTGCACTTGCAGCTGTTGCTGTATTTTTTTGCATTTAGATATTAGGGACAAATACATTTGGCGTAAAGCATTCGCATCAAGGAAAGCAAGGATCGAGCTATGAGTTTCTTTGGGATTGGCTCGATAGATAGCCCAATATGCGAAATGAGTCCTGAACTCACTTGAGGTTCCAAACCCTAAGCTAATCAAACTCAGCCTAATGAAGGGAAAGGAAGCACGGCCATTCAAGAGCGATTAATGGAAATTGCAATCGGAATGGCCCTAAAGATGAGGGCTTGTAAATGCAAACATTCCGAGTACATGAATAAAGCATGGAAGTTATGTAGTATGTATGTGTATTTTTCCTTACTATCCATTGTTGTTGGTAATTGGGTGTTTGAGATTGCATGCTTCCGCATGTGCTTAATGGAAAGGTAAAAATCACTGGGATGGTAACACCTCCTAAAACGTAGCAAATTAATCCCGATGTAGCGGATGTCACATTCTCGTGGTGAGGGTAAGATCCAGGACGTGACATGAAGCATTTGCATTGAGCAAAGCGTGGATCCCGCTATGAGTTTCTCTAGGATGGCCCGATATGCGAAATGAGTCCTGAACTCACTTGAGGTTCCAAAATTGAGCTGGCGGGAGCCCAGCCCTAAGCTAATCAAACTTGGCCTAATGAAGGGAAAGGAAGCGTGGCCATTCAAGGGCAATAAGAAAATGCAAAGGAGAATCAAAGAAGGAAAGGGGCATGCAGTTTCCATTTTGACGAGGGAGCAATCTCGGCATTGAAGGACTGGATTTCACGGCCTAAAGAAAACAATAAAATCTTGGGCATAAAAAGCAAAGGATTCTCAGGGCGATTTTTCAGCAAATAATATTGCCAAAGAGAGCTCGAAAAAGAAAAGGCGTAAGCTTTTATTCTTGGCCAAGAAAGTCAAGTGGGGGGATTTTTCAGCATATAATATTGCAAAAGAGAGCTCGAAAAAGAAAAGGCCTAAGCTTTTCTTCATGGCCAAGAAAGCCAGGTGGGGGGGATTTTTCAGCATATAATATTGCCAAAAAGAGCTCGAAAAAGAAAAGGCGTAAGCTTTTCTTCATGGCAAAGAAAGCCGAGAGTTGGGGGGAGAGATTTTTCAGCATATAATATTACGAAGAGTTCGAAAAAGAAAAGGCGTAAGCTTTTCTTCATGGCCAAAAGCAAGTGGGGGATTTTTCAGCATATAATATTACCAAAAAGAGTTCGAAAAAGAAAAGGCGTAAGCTTTTCTTCATGGCCAAGAAAGCCAAGTGGGGGGATTTTTCAACATATAATATTGCCAGAAATAGCTCGAAAAAGAAAAGGCGTAAGCTTTTCTTCATGGCCAAGGAAGCCAAGTGGGACTTCCCACGAGGGGGCGATCTTTCAGTAGATAATATTGCCAAAGAGAGCTCGAAAAAGAAAAGGTGTAAGCTTTTCTTCATGGCCAAGAAAGAGGAACATAGAGTGAAAGTCAGGGTGCAAATGATAACATTTTTGTTTCGAAGAACAATTTCTTTAGAAAAATAGTTATTTTCTATTTCTACTTCCTAAAATAATTTATGAGTAAAATAACATATTTAGTAACTATACAAAATTTCTATTCTCATAATAAAAAAATAAAAAAAGAACGTGTTTGGTATGATCCGTAAATTTTTGTATTTTTTCGTTTTTTCTTATTGGTCGTCGATTGCCAAACACTAATCTTCGACCGTTGCTGGTCGCCTAACTGTCACCGCCCTCCGTCCGTTGATCACCTCCTGCCACCGCCCACCTTCGGCAATCTACGACTGCAAGCAGCCCCCTTTGGCGGCGGTTGGCAGTTGGCGCCGACGACTGGCGAAGGATGGCGAGCGGCGGTAGGCAGGCGGCAATCGGCCCTGCAACGGACGGTCTCCGGCAACCGATGGCCTACAATGGTCGAGTAGCAAGTGGTGTAAGTTGGCGATCAGGTGTCAACAGCCAACGATTGGCGGTGGCCACGAGCGACGACAGATCCAAAGGCGATGACCGGGGCAAGGAAGAAGAAATAAAGAAAAATAGAATAGAAAAAAGGGTTTATTTTTAGAAATTGTTTCTAGAAATAAGAAGTTACTTTTTTCTACTTATTGTTTCTATTCTAAATCTATTCCCCCAACCACTTTTTTATTTTTGGGAATAAAAAAATTAATTAACGTTACCAAACGGATTTCTTTTCTTTTTTTATTTCAGGGAATGAAAAAACAGAAATAGAGAGAAATAAAATCCTTACCATGTAGGCTCTTAGGGTCGGCAAAAGAAAAGAAAAGCAAGAGAGAGAAACAGAGGAGGCAGATTCTGGTGGAGGAGGTGGAAAGAAAAAAGGAAGAGGGAGAGATGCGATTTCACAATAAGTTGATTTAATTCACTTCCGTAGCATCTTTCTCAAAGTTCCTTTTCCTTTACACTTTAATTTCCAAGAATTGTATACCTCACATTCAAATTTCTCCATCATTTCATTTCAAAGCCTGGCACACCTTGCACCTGGAAAAAGCCAAAAAACGAAATCACGTTCGCCCCGTTTTGAAGTCGAACAACTCGTTTTCAAGTTAGAACCAACGTGCAAAAAAATTATTTTATCTTAAGAAAAGGGCGTGTAAAGGGTATCGGCACTTGGGGCTTCGCAAAGGTCATTTTCCAACCAGCCTGAAGAGTACTGTGAATTTCGTTAGATTATGTCTTAAATCATGAAAACCACCTTTTGCTTTTTTGCCGTGTCTTTCAAAGCTGACAAATGGACAAGAATTTGGAAACCGCTTATTCAACTTTTCTTTATTTCCACATTCAACCATTAAATCCAAGTACCTAGCAATATTGCAAAAGATGAAGACCACGTCCTCTCGTTCTCACACACACAACAACCGAACATATTTATAGACAACTTTTTTTGTTGTTGCTACAAACCAAATTAAAAACGTCATCTTTAAATTTCCCTACCCTAGTTTTAAAATTTTGAGATGTTTGACGCTAAATCTAGACCTGATTTCGAACTCTAAAAAGTCGAAAAAGAGAAAAAGCCTAAAGTTAATATAAAGAGACATCCATATATCTGACAAAATTATGAGCCAAAAACTTCCCTCCAAATTAAGGCCTAATATCTATTTTATATCCTTCGGACTACGACCTTTTAACAGTAATATCATATTGAAACCAATAATTTATGAAAAAAAGGTTTCGATTCGTTAGATTATTTGTCATGCACATCATCCACAAATTACCAAATCTTTCACACATGCGGAATATGGCGTGTACGTTGTATATAGTTAGATTATGTCTAAAATAATGATATTGTGCATCTATACTATACTAGTTTAGGTTATATATAAATGATCGCAATTACTTGTATATAGTATTCCGATGACATACAAAAAGGTCTTTAGTTATCTGTCTCTTGCCGATATAACCCTTCAATCGAAATAAGTCACCACCCACTTAGATCATTTTCGCCACAATTCACTGCAAGAGGCTTTGAATCCTAGAGCCATGTTATTGAATCGACGCCAACTGCGACTCAACTCCACCATGGACGAAAACCTCACGTGCTGGGACGACGCAACTTGTCCAAATCTTTGCCTTCATAGCCTGCTGTCCTTCGGTGCTTGCTACTCAACGAACCACCCATCGGACAAGTAATTGTCCTCCGAGTTGAACACTGGAAACAAAGACTCGGATCGCTGCCACATGCGCCAGGACGGTCAAGACCACAAACTTAACCTAGTTCACGTGTTACTAGTCTCTTTTTTTTATCCGTGCCAGCTTCGTCCTCAGAAAGATGATGTCAGCATCGAGTAACCACCATATCATTTGTGCCACTCACCGCTCCACATCATCACAACATCATCGTTATTAGAGGTGGCCACAAATGGCCACGTATCATAATCGTAATTTGTAATCTTGTCAAGTAATTTTTCCAAACATGGACCTGTCAAAAAACTGGTTGGGATTTTGGTTTGAGAGTCAAACGGTTGATTCACCAGATCGATGAAGTTGGAAAATCTACAAAGAAATTCATGATATATATATATGCCGTTAGCACGAAAAAGACTGCTTATGTGTTTAGATTAGGGGTGATCGGGTCTAGGGTGGGTAGGGTCTAGACCTGGACCCTGTACTTGACCCTGTTATAACCGGTTCCTCTTTTCTTGACCCTATACCCGACCCTGTTTGTATTTGACCCTATACCCGACCCACCCTGTTTTTCCGATCCGGTTTCAGGGTAAACCCTATTTCCATTGGAACCTGTTTTGGAATCTTCTGATATCCTATACGACTTTGAATTTTATATTAATAAGCGAGAAAATAACGTAATCCTCCTAATTTATATTAAAACATTAAGCACTGGTAATAAATTAATATATGAACATTTGGAATAAACGAAAAATTAAAGGTCCATAGGACTAATTATATTAAATAAAATCATAAGGCAAAGAATTAAAATCAAACATGGGTCTAATATTAGTCTTATTCCCACAACTATTACATGAAGCTACTCATTTATTCAAGCATAACTCTTTATATAAAAGAGAAATTAGGCGAGTCAATCCATGTGATACACAAGAATTTGGTGGCGACGAACACCGTCCGTCCATCAGACGGTGCGAGAGGGAGCCGGTGAGGGAGGGAAGCAAGTGAGGAAGATGAATGACAAAGGAGAAGTGCCATGCGTGTTTGAGAGAGCCAAGAGGAAAAATATCATGTGATTGCGAGAGTAAAAATAGAAATCAGAAAAAAAAATGTTTTGGACCTCTACTTACAAAACCGGTCCAGGAACCGGTTTCCGGGTGGGTAATCACTCGAACCCTGTTCCCGGACCGGTTTAAACCGGTTCCGAATTTTGGGAACCTGTTCCCGGACCGGTTTCAATAGGAACCGGTTCCCGACCCTGTTTTCCGGGTGGGCCGGTTCGGGAACAGGGTATACCCGGTCCGGTTGCACACCCCTAGTTTAGATGCATTTGGGTGTAAATGATATGTAGGGAAGTTTCGTGACTCAGACTGGTTATTTTTGTTTAATTAACACTTAAAACAGAAATTAAGGGCAATCTTGTAAAAAATAAAGAACGAGAAAAGGAGGGGGTATTTTTCTTTTGAATAGGTTTCGTCCGCTTTTGCCTTGTCACTTTCTTTGCAACTAAGCAAGTGAGATTGTGGAAGACTTTTGACTTCTTTGGTCGGAACAAAAGAAGAGGAAAATACTACGAAGCGAGCAAAGTTATTAAGGGTGTGTTTGTTTGTGTTCTTTTTTTTTTGTCATGAACACAATTTCTGTCTTTTTGCTCTAGGGAACAAAAAAAGAAAAGAAACGCGTTTGTTTACGTTTTTGTTCCCAGGATTTGTTTCTATTCCAAGGAACAAATTTGGAACAGAAACAAGAAACAAGAAAAACTATATTTTTTACCGAGGTTTGACTAGATTTTGATCGAAAGTCAACCTTTGGTAAGATTATGATCAAAGTTCACAACTAGGTCGTGTATTGTAAGAGCTTTCTAATGACACCTAATTTGTCCAAGTCGGACGACTGGATCGCCTGATGTATTGTCGCAAGGGATGCTTGATCCTTCGGATTTTCACTTATTCGATGCCCCCAATATTGTTCTTGAAGGAAATGAGCTGCAACTACCGTTTGAAGTATGCTTCAAGGTTGGAAATTTAGTTATCAGATCTTGTAGGCAATACAGCCTTCAATGGTTCTGTTTGACATATATGATGACTAACTAAAGAGTATATCATAGTATTTTGCCGGTTTTGTTCTCACAACAAAATATCTTTGTGAATGATGTTTTTCGGCTTTTATTTGAAGGAGACACAGGTTCTATGCTTAATTCTAGACGGAGGATATCAATTGCAATAATATAAAATCTCTAATTACAAACAAATTATATAGCCCTGATGGCATTGAACTTAAACCATGTTGGAATTTAATGGGCGACACCATTTAGACATTTACTAGCACAATGCCAAAATTGAATCAACGACAATATTCAATCGACGATGCTGGACAAGTGGTACAACACTGGAATCTAATCGATGGTAGTGCACCAAGATAAAGATACTTATCGAAATCTAATCAATGACGGGCATCTGGAAGCTACAACCAAAGAAACTAAAATGCGATAATGTAAAAATAAAGTAAAGACATTTGATGTGTTGTTCTGGGGGTGCTCTATTGCTCAACCTAGGTAATTATAGAGAAATTTTGGTAATTGATTAGCAATTGTTCACCTCTTAGTAACTGCTTTTATCTTTAGGCATGTTCCTTCTGTAACCAACTTGCCCATTTCTTGTATAACCACTTTGATTATGTCTTAATGCTTCTTGGTTTGTCGACATCAATTCCACGTTTGGGTATTAACCATTTTCTCAATTGTGCGCTCCCTTGGCGCTTCTTGAAATATTTTAAAGACCTTAATCAAAGATTTACTGTCAACATTATTTGGGCAAACATTTTGATCTTCCCCATTGTATTTTGTCAATTGGACACATGGCAATCCCTTGTTTCACTCACCGAGTTCTTATTCATAGGCTTGTCGATGACTAGTCATATATCAATACCCTTAAGGTGCAAAATTGCATTGTATTTCTTACCCGTGTGCACACTACATGATGGTACGATCCTCAACTTCTCGTTCATGCGACTGGCACGTGATAGCACAGCCCACATTGGGTGCCAACTCATCCTTTCACCCACACGACTGGCACATGATGGTATTGGTACGGTCAACTTTGGGTGTCAACAAATGGTACACTTCTTTCTTCCTTTTCATTATAATTCTCAATGCTATTCATATGAATAATAAAGGCTGAAATGTTACTATTGCCTCCTATATCTCATGATATCGAACGGTCTCTCATAGATGATTAGTGGATGATGGTGATGTCATACGTTAAATTTCTTGGTTAGCTTGAAATTCTCCAATGTGATGATACCACGCTCTTCATGATACTTGTGACAAATTTTACTAGATGAAATCTTTATTTCTTGTAAGATGTTACAATGATGACGTATGACTATAGAATTTTTGTATTGAGGACTATCTTTCACCTATTTCTGTTAATAACACTCATTGTTTTCAGGATGTTACATGCTTGTAGTTAATGAATGCCACTGTATATGTTTTCTTCTTCAATTCTTTCATGCAATTGCTGTCGACCTTGCAATCTTTTGGCTGGTGAAAGTAAAGAATGTTCTTTAGTCTCTTCGTGGAGATAAGGACATCGTAAGTGCTATAACTTTCGTACGATACTTACTTGTCATAACCTTTTTCTTTTTCTTTTTTTATCGTATGAGTGTTATGACTTTAAAAACAAACATTTAAGTGCCATAACTTTCAGTCGATTACTTGAGTATTACTATTTTAAAAGAATGTTTATCCAAATGCCAAAAATCCAATGTGACATGACATTTGTGATGAACGTCTTTAAAAAATTATGGCACTCAAATGATTAGTTAAAAGGTTATATGATACTCACTTACAATATTTGTGGTGTCCTTTTTCCCTCTTTACGTGCTTGTGATCGTGTGCTTTTGTTTATTGCACAACAAAACCCAAGATTTTTAACCTCGTTTCGCAGTCTTATGTTTTGGTGGGACTAAGAAAATAGGTGGGAATTTATTTTTTCCTTTTTGTTCTCCATGTTGGGCTACTGATGTCTCATCTCTATCAACGGATGAAAGGAGGAAGAACCGAAGAGCCAACAATATTCCATTTATCTTAATATTGCTTTGGGTTACACTTGGAGAGCACCAAGATGCCTGTGATTCGTGTGGTTTCTATCCAATAAAATTTGGCAAAATCAGATATCTCAAGATCAGTCTACCGGTCCATTATTTGTTGAGCTAGAATGACAAGTTCGATCCTCAGCAGTTGGCAAAAATCTTACTAGTTTTACATGTCACTCCTTTCAATAGCACTTTCGTAATACAAAAGAATTATTCTGTAAATTTAATACATGTGCTAAATTGAATCTAGACTCATAAAAAAATGATGGATCTAATGTAAATCTTAAAAAAAAAAAAAAAAACTCACGGTCAGCATAAGCAGAGAAAGCAAGGGAGAAGAACACAGATTTTATGAATGTTCCAAGTAACAAATAGCTTCTACATATCAATTTGAACTCTTCTCAAACCCTTGATGAGACTAGCATTAGGATTACACGTATCGTATACTTACATGAATAGTGACCTATATTGGCTCACTCGTTTTGATTTAAAGAAAAAAATATATAATTATAAAACCATGGTATGCTATCAAATCCATGTGAGATATTGGGAGTTAATAGACAAATTGAAGAGTACGATGTGCACCCACTTAACATAACATCATGGCACAACTTAATTTCTTAAAACACAAAAGACAAAGCGTGCAAATTCCATATTTAGTCCCATTGTAAAATACAGGTTTCAGTACAATTATTATATTATGATTAATTTTCTCCATCACATCACTAATGAATGAAGTTTTAAACAATGTTTTCAATATAAACACCAGTCTCTCGTCTTGCGACGCAATTAGACACGCAAGTTAGTGGAAGACTTTGACTTGCTTTAATTGCCAGAGTCCTCCATTTTTGTTCCCTTTTTCTTTTGAGTAGGCTTTGTCGGCTTTTGCCTGCTCCTTTTCTCTGCAATTATGCAAGCGACATGGTGGAAGACTTTTTGACTTGCTTTCCCTGGCCTGAGTCTTCTTTCTTTCTTTCTTTTCAGTAGGCTTTGTAGGCTTTTGGCTCATCCCCTTCTTTGGTCGGAGGAAAAGCAAGGAAAATGCAACGGAGCAAGGAAGATAGTGGAAGATTTTGATTTGGGACTTGTGTGCCTTCTAGCTAATTAACCAATCAGGGTTAATTTAAATTTGATAATTTATCGCCTACTCTCATACTCATTGCCTTCTTTTAAAATTATAATTTTAAAATTTAAAATAAGTGAGTTGCAATTTTGAAATTTGAAGTAAAATATATCAAGCTACTCATAACTAGATCCTAATTAATAAAATAATTCAAATGAAGAATTTCGCAAATCAATCCATTTTGTTAATCAAAAACATACAGCTCGTGGCACTCTTCATTCACTTCATTATTGAATTATTGGAACGGCGTGCTCTTTCCACTCTTACTTTCACTAAAACACTGCTCAACAGAGTTTTGTACGTTTTATCTTTTATGAATCGCACTTTTCTAGCATCCTTCCCTTACTGTACGCGAAAGTGTTCTTTTAGTGCACCCCTCCTTTTGTTTGGTTTCTTCTTTTCCTTATCGTATGGTCAACACAATTTTTTGACCATTAATAAATATGTATTATAAGTGCAATCGTTTTGCGTTTGCATAAATCGCCAACTTGATCGTGTCAACTGCCTGAGGGCTGGGGAGAGGAGGGACTAATAAAAAGTGTAGAGAACAAGTCTATCCCAACATTTTTCTCCAAAGGAATCATCTGACATATTTTCAAGAATTTGTTGATAAAGACAACAAATCAATGGCTAGATGCCTCGACTGAATCATGGATCTCAACCTTAAGACTGGTAATCAGCTTAACAGAATTTTGAAATGAAATTTGCTTGACTAATTGACTTGATTTACTTAATTGAAAGCTGGGATGCTCCATTATCTTTCTTTTTTCTTTTCTTTTCATATTGTGGCCAGTGACACTAGGCAAGGCCCTTGCCCATATCACAGCTGTGGCGAGGGCCTCACCCAAGTCTAATGAGGGCTTTTGTGCCCTCATTAATGATCGGTGAGAACTTAGGCGAGGGCTGCGACCATTGCCCGTTGTCAGCAAGGGCTTGTAAGGGCTTGTTGACGACCTCTCCAGCTAAAATGAAAAGGAAAATAAAAGTGAAAAAGATGCAGACAGGCATCATAGCACCTTTTGAGCGAGACGCCTCGAATTTCAAGTTCGGCCATGGAGAGAGAGAGAGAGAGAGAGAGAGAGAGAGAGAGAGAGAGAGAGAGATGTGCAGGCAATGGTGGGGCTAAGTTGTGTGCAAGCAATGGTGGGGCTAAGTTGTGGAGGGCGTTGTTGGTTTTGAGTGGGAAGTAGTGGTGTCCAAGGATGGTAACGTTGCTTGGCAGTACGGGCTTTTTTTTTTTTTTTTTTTATTACTTTTTTTGGTTTTGGGGGGAAGAGAGAGAAATGACATGGTAGAGCAAAAGACATTTCATGTGACAATCATATCATAATCATATCATATGTTATGATAAATCAATGTAAAATGAACATTTTTAATATTTTAGCACTTATTAAAATGAATCATAGTTTGTGTGGATAGCATGGATTGATTGATTATACGATATCAATCATGTGATCAGCAGATAATATAATTTTTATTAATAGAGGGATAGTTTAATTTTCTAATTAAGCATTTTTGTTTGAAGATGAATGTTGTCGCAAATATCAATAACTCATAGTTGTATATGATATAAATACAAAGTTTGATTGGATTTTTAAATTTTCTCTAATGTGGTTAATATAAAGAAAAGCTCAAAAATCACATTCACCTAATTTCACTCTATATCCTCAATTTATAAATTTATGAATTTGTTGTTAAATGAATGCAACATGAAAACTCCTAGTACGATACCCATCGATTGATCAATGAAACTTCTAGGAAATTTTCAGGACGACTTGTAAATCGCGTTCTACTTTTTGGCATGGAAATTTCCGGGATGACTTGTAAACCGCATTCTACTTTTTGGCATGTCCTTTAAATGTGACTAATGGACAAAAATTTATTGAACAATTTTGTAAACCGCGTCCGAGGAAGACTCTTCAATAAGGGTCCCACCTCTGGTGCTAGATGGAGGAAGAGTTTAACTTGCTTCCCCTCGCCAATCTTTTCTTTTGAGTAGGTTTTGTCAACTTTTGCTTTTATCACTTTCTCTGCAACTAAGCAAGGGAGATGGTGGAAGACTTTTGACTTCTTTGGCCGAGAAGAGGAAAATGGAACGAAGCGAGCAAAAATACTATTAGAAAACTTTGGCTTGCTTTCCCGTGTTGCACGCTGTGAAGTAGATTACCCAACACCAATGATTTGGAACTTGTGTGACTTCCAGACAAATTAACCAATCAGGATTAATATAAATTTGATAATTCATCGTCCAGCTCTTTACCTTCTTTTAAAGTATAAATTTAAAATTTAAGATATGCTGGTTGCAATTTTAAAATTTGGAATAAAATATATCAAGCTACTCGTGATTGGATCATAATTTATAAAGTAATTCGAATTGTGAATTTTGCAAATCAATCCAATTTATAAATAAAAAAACATATTGCTCGTTGCACTCCACATTTACTCCATCGCTAAATTTGATTATCTAGGCTATTTCATAGCTCAATTTCCAAAATCAAGCTGATTTCACTGGAATCATCTTATTTTTAATGGGATGATAGATATATTTGAGTTTGGTTTTGTGTAATCTTCATTGATATGATCCACAATTTGTAGCCGTCTTTATGTTTAATTTGTGGTACCATGTATTGTTCCATATTGGTTCAGGATCTAAATATATTTACTATAAATGATCTTTTGAAAAGGTAGGGCATAGTCTAGCATTCAAAATTTGTCATATTACAATAATTTTGGATTCTGTTACATATATAATAATTTTAATTTAAGTAAATGAATTAATTCCAAGCAAGGTTAAGATTTTGCTACATATAAAATAATTTTGGTTTAGTAATTACGTTAATTCCAACGACATATAAGTTTCTTCAGTTAAAACCTATTCATGTGTTTTTCTTAATAGAAATGGTGTTTTAAATAGAATTTGCATCTTAACCATTGTAGCTTTACTATCGAATCAATAAGAGTTATTTAAATCCGGCAGACAAATTGAAGAGTTCGATGTATATTGAGTTTATGTTGCATTGTCGGGCATCTAGATTTCTTAGAACACCTAAAAAAATATAAAAATTCCATTCCATGTGTCACAAAAAAAAATGCAAAGTTCCATATTGTCATTATGTTATGACTGGTTTTATCCATTACATCACTATTAAATTAAGTCTATGTAATATTGTCACGATAAATGCTGGTCTCTTGTCTCTGAATGCAACGAAGCAAGCCAGCAAGATGGTGGAAGACGCTCGACGCGCTTTCTCTCGTCGTTGAGGGGTCCTCAATGATGGTGACGCACTCGTTTCACACGCCTTTTCCTCTCGTTTTCCTTTTCTGGGCCCCGCTGATTGTGTGATGAGGTTTGACTTGGAAGTAGGTATTTGGATCGAACGGCTGAGGATGATTCCATCGGGAGCGGGAGCAATAAGAGTGGGCCATCGGGGAATTAAGGCTCGGATCAACGCATGCTTAGATGCTAACACGTGTAATAATTAATCAGATAGACGTACGTCAGATTTTTTCCGTTAAAACGATATGCACATTGCATGAAATGACGGATCACACTACACCAATCATGTGATCGTCCCATACAACACATATCGATTATAGAAGGATAATTTAGCATTTAGATAAGGATTTTTGTCTATAGATGAACAATGCCGCAAATTTCAAGAACTCAAAGTAGTATTTGATGTAGATACAACGTCTGATTGGATTTTTCAATTTTTTTCTAATATAATTACAATAAAGAAAAGTATAAAAATTATATTCATTTTGTATCCTGATTTCACTTTATATACTCTATTTTAAGGCTACGAATCTCTAACTTTATTAAACGTATGGGATATGGGAACTCCTAAGATGACAATCCATTGATTGACCGGTAAAAACTTCTACGAATCTTCTAGGATGACTCGTAAAACCCATTCTATTTTTCGACACATCTTTTAAATGAAACTTATGGACAAAAATTTCTTGAATAATGTTGTACACCACCTGCCATTTCTTTATTCAAACCTTTATTTTCACTAGTACAAAAACCAAAGATATTGACAATCAATTCTTCTCGCATTACAAATTTTTCTTGCTATATAACAAATGACACCACTATGATATCATGACATTTTACATCCAAGCAGAGTCATATACTAAATATTTCCTGATAATCCATAGTTAGGATCTCCAATCTACCTTATCAGCTAATTAAGTTAATCTTGCATAGTATTATGACAATACTCACTTCTATCTTGTTTGTATATGTATTAAGAAATTATAATAGGAGCATAGCTAGGATTCTAAGATTGCACCGTTGACTCATGCATGAACCGGTTAATACTTAGTAGGCCTTCCACATTATTAGGTTCTAGGGTTTATCCAATAACATAATGCTAGTTGCATTTTTTTATAGTTGAATCGATGGGGTTGAACTATAATGGGTTCCTTAATTAATACTAGAATGGGTATTGCATTGATTTGGAATATGTGAGGCAAAGTAATTTTTTTCCGATGGTTTAAAATCTTATAATTTCACGATCCAACTCTCAGTGAAAAATGAAGCAAAATATATTTCATAAAGAGATATGATTATTTTGCTTTACTTATTCTAAGAAATTTGTGGTTCATTGAAATATATTAAAATGCGTTTAGGGAAGGATTATATTCTCTATTGCGCTTTTATCATCTCAAAGATGGAATTTTTTCCTCCTATTTTTATGTCTAAACAAATTTCCCTCTACCATAGATTCCTTAGCTTTGACACAGTCCACTTGTTAGCCGACTAATTCAATTATCGAACCTACTCTCTCAAAGGCCAAACTTTCTGATGATGTACAATTTCATCCCAAAAACCATATAATAGAAAAGTGAATCTCAAACCCATTCACCCACACATCCATCTCCAAATGTCAAAAATGCCCTCAACAACAGCAATCATCAATTTACCACCGCCATCCATTAAACAGAAGCAAAAGTCGCTAGTCCAAGAAAATGGCACTTTCGTAAAAAAAATTGCTGGACGAGACTTTTAACAATGGCATCGAAGATCCTTCACTCTCTCGCTCTCTTTCCTCTTCCTTTGTATCCATTATAAGGTCCTGTACTGCGCTTTCCCTCTCTCTGCGCAGAGTTCTCATTCTTCAATTCTCAAGCATTCACTCTCCCTCAGCCTTTTCAAGTCTCTCGCTCTTCGCTTTGCTGGAAACATGGCGTTTTCTCGCAAACACCGACCTCTTGACGGCTCTTTCCCTCATGAGCTCACCTCCAATACTCCCTTTTCCAGCCGGACCTCGAAGAAGCCCAAAATGCTAGTGAATGAGACAAATTCGCAGGCATCATCCGGACCTTCATATGAGGTTTTTCTAAGCTTTCGGGGAATCGACACCCGTCATGGATTCACTGATTGCCTTTACCATGCCATGGTTGGGGTCGGGATCCTTGTCTTTAGGGACGATGAATCCCTTCGCGTCGGTCAAAAAATTGGTGGTGAACTTCTACAAGCAATTGAGAACTCCAAAATCTACATTCCCATATTCTCCAAAAATTATGCTTCGAGTCACTGGTGCCTCCGAGAGCTCGCATACATGGTCAAGTGCACCTCGAAATTGAATGAGAACAAAGAGATTCTGCCCATTTTCTTGGATGTGGAACCTGAAGATGTCAAGCTCAAAACAGACTTATATAGCCAAGCTCTTGCAAAGCACCAGGACAAGTTTAGTGCAGAAGTGGAGTCATGGAAAAAGGCTCTCAATGAGGTGGACGAGATAAAGGGATGGAACTTGAAGAAAGATCAAGGGTAAATGTCTTCAACTTGTCAACTGCCATCTGTAAATTTCGTTTTCCTCCCTGTTCAGTTTAATTGTGGTATTGTCGGTGAAAATATAGTTTACCCGTGTAGTCGATTTTATATAGTTTAAATGCGGTGGCGGCAATGGCCGCCACTGCTATCGGCCACCACAGCGGTGAGAAAGGAATGCTCTCTGGTGGCCCCTATTACGGTGGTATCGCTGCAATAGCTCCAGTAAATGGCACTATTGCGGTGGTAGCGCACCCTTCTTGTCCTGATTCTCTCTCCTCATGCTCTCTGTCTATGATAACAGTAGCTACGAATAGCAATAGATCTCCAGAGAGCTCCACCAAGCCGTCGGCCAGCCACCGCAGCAGCTCGTCCGTTGGTCACCGCCACTTCTTCGTCGCCAGCCCGACACCAAGTGGCCAGAAGCTGCCTCTGAGCCATTCGGCCCCCCCACTCTCTCTCACTCACTGTGGCGAGTTGGATCCGGGATCTGGACGACCATATCCGACGTCGCTGACTTTGGCCCAAGGCCAATGACGCCATCCCGGCAGTCGCAAGGCCAGGCCGAGATGGCCAGTCAACGGGTCTGGGCACAACAGGCGACGACACTGAAATGTGATGGTGACGGTGCAGAGAGGCGAGCGACGTCAATGGTGCGGTGGCAGGGGCCGACGGTGATGGTGACTGAAATTGGGGAGCGGAGATCAGCAAAAATCATAATCGTATTGGTGTCTCGATTTTTTTGCCAGGTTTCCACGTAATGTGAGAGCAATTTAGTCACTTTGGGAGTAAGTTTTAATATAAAGCTATCCCTAACATGGTTGTTACCTTATGGCAGCCAAGGAGATCTTATATGTTCGGTAATTCGAACGATTTCAGTTAAGCTGAAGGTTGCACGTGAAAATGTAACTGAACATCTAGTCGGAGTTGATGATCGCGTAGAAGATATGATCAAAATGTTGGAAGTGGGATCTGATAGTGTACAATTTCTTGGAATCCATGGAATGGGCGGTGTTGGCAAAACAACTCTTGCTAAGGTCATCTTCAACAAACTGTCTTCTAGCTTTGACGGATATTGTTTCCTTGCAGATGTGGGGGAATCATCAAAAGGCAATAATGGTCTGGTAAATTTGCAAAAACAACTGTTATCCAAGCTCCTTGGTTCTCATTCTATCAACCAAATTTATCACGTGAATGATGGGATCAGCATGATGAACAGAGGAGTACTTAAAGAAAAAAAAGTTCTCATTGTTTTAGACGACGTGAATGAGAAAGAACAACTTAAAATTCTAGCAGAAAAAGGTAATTGGTTCGGTTCTGGTAGTAGGATTATCATAACTACTAGGGACCAAAGTATCCTAATGATTAAGGGAGAAGCAATAGGTGAAGGCCTTGTAGAAAAGTCCGCAAATGTTTTGACTTACGACGTAGAAGAAATGGAATTTTATCATGCTCTTAAGCTTTTTAGTAGGCATGCCTTTAGAAGAAACTCTCCACCAAAAGATCGTATGTTCCTTTCTAAGAAAATTGTCCATACTTTGGGAAAGCTTCCTTTAGCTCTTGAGATTACAGGTTCATCCCTTAATGGTAAACCTGAAGAATTATGGGTTGACACATGGAAGAAGCTACAAGAAGCTCCCCCTAAGGAAGTCCAGAGAAAATTGATGATAACTTATGACAGGTTAGATTCTACACAAAGGGAAGTATTTTTGGATATAGCCTGTTTTTTTGTTAATGAGGAGAAATCATACCCTTTCTACATGTGGGATGCTTGTGGATACCACCCACACGATGCCATTGAAGTCCTCTTTCTCATGTCCTTGATAAAACTCAAAGACAATACTTTCTGGATGCATGACCAAGTGCGGGACCTCGGAAGGGAAATTGTCCGTCAAGAGAACTTCACCGATCCCTATGAGCATAGTAGAGTGTGGAACTATGATGATGCCTGGAGCATTCTGAAGGAGAAAGAGGTAAAAAAAGGGAATAGCAATTTATTTTTCTATGTATCGTTGTAAACTATTCTTGCAAAAGAATAAATTAATCGCTATTAGTGCTTGTAATCATTTGCTTTTCACCTTCACATATGGACTTCTGGGTGTTTCCATTGTCAGGGAAGTAGGAAAATAAAAGCAATGTCACTAGAAGGATACCGTGGATTTCATGAAGGCATTTTGACAAGTGATGAAGTTGCTCCGTTACGAAACCTAAGGTTCTTTCGAGGGAATGAGAATTGCCTTGTTGGAGACTTCAACAACCTTCTCCCTAGTTTAAGATGGCTTTCTTGGGAATTCTACTCTAGTGAATTTAAGGCAACAAACTTTCATCCAGATAACTTAGTCATTCTTGACCTTTCACGGAGCAATATTTCGGAGGAATGGATTGGCTGGGAACAACTTAGAGTATGATATGAGTCCCACTCCTTGCATAAGAATATCATTTATTCTATCTTTTTGTTCCCCTACAGGTAGTTTCTTAACATATATTTTATCAAATTGTTTTGTAGGAGGCCAAAAAACTAAAGGTACTAAATCTCAACCGGTGCACACACTTAAAGAGAACACCTAATTTATCTACGTGGGTGTACCTAGAGAGATTGGTTCTTGATGGTTGTATCAACTTAATTGAAATTGACCCATCCATTGGTAATTTGCGATCTTTGTTGACCTTGAACTTACCAAATGAGAAACTTAGCAAACTGCCATACTCGATTAGAGGGCTGGTGAAAATTAGGCGGTTGGATTTATCAAATTGTATGGAGATAAAGGAACTTCCAGACTCGATTGGGGAATTACAATCATTAGTCGAGTTGGATTTGTCATCGACAAGTATTGATCACCTACCTGATTCAATCGGCAATCTAAAGCAACTGAAAGTGCTAAGGATGAGCCGAATAAGAAGGATAACAGAATTACCAAGTGTGATTGGGCTGGTGGAGAAGCTCGAAGAGTATTCCCAAGGATATCACAACTTGACCAGCGAAATTCTTGAAGAAATTAGGAGACTGCCCCATTTGAGGACCCTACACTCGTCGAAGACAAGTATATGCAGATTACCTGCCATGGTGAGTGACCTCTCTAAACTCCAAACACTTAAGGTAGAATATTATCCCAAGCCTAAACACTCGTGGGAGCTTCTCCCAAATAGTTTGACTTGTCTGAAATGGGGCTTGCAAAATATGATACGGGGCTCGCAAAATATGATTGACGTGGTATATCAGCAGAAGTGGTCCTCCGCGGAGAGCTATTGGCGGGAGGGATTTTGGCGGGGGCAAAAACGTGCTGATGAGGAAGATGAAGACGAAGTAGATAGTGTTGCTGCTAAAGAATTCCTCCGGATAGGTGCCCCATCTCAACAGGAAACACCTGTCATTACTCTTCCCACTAGCATCGGTAGCCTATCTCAGCTTAAAACACTAAACTTGGGCTGCAAAAATTTGCAATTCCTCCCTCAGCTCCCCTCTAGTTTGAGAGAGTTACGACTTCGAGATCTGGCGACCACACGATCACCGGATTTTTCCAATTTGAAAGACTTGTCAATCTTGACATTCTATGGATGTTCCCTAGAATTCTTCAGTATATTTGACGCGGAGTCGGAAGAACTCCATATAAAGCTCTGTGAGCTTAGACAACTGGACGCACCGTTGCAACTGGAAATGAAAAGATTGAGATCATTAAAGATGGCTTATTGTGAGTTTTTTCCAAAAGTACTTGATCTCTCGTGCATGAAGAATCTAGAAAGGGTAGATCTGGAATTTTGCCTTTCATTAGTCGAGATTCGTGGCCTTGAAGAATTAGGATCCCTTTGCTCTCTATCAGTCAACTCTTGCCCTTTCTTGGAGAGGATGTCAGACCTATCGAAATTGAAAAAGCTACCAAAGCTCCAAGTATATAATTGTTGGCAGCTAAATACTCGGGAAATCTATTGGAATTATCGGAATGGAAAGTTTGGGGGTGACATCTGCAACGTCGGCGGCCTCGATTTGTTGTCTGTCCCCGAAAAGTTTAGAATTGATGCATTCTTTGGCTTGACTATCCCCTTTATGGGTGACCCCTCAAACGCTGCCATCACCTCGCCGTGGTATCAATGAATCCCATCGGCGGCTCCTATTCGTCATCCGCGTCTGGCGACCTCAGACCCGCTACATTCTTTAGCATGTCGCCTCCGCCTCCGCGCCCACCTCCGCAATCACCTCTAGGAGCCCCATCAGCAGCTGGAACATGGCAGCACCACGTTTCGCACCGTAACTTGCACTCGTAATTCTAAATCGCGCAAGTGTTTGCCCAATTACCTCTTTCCTCGTTCAGATCTGGATATGGAGTTTTGTTACAGGGGTCTGATGGTTGAAGTTTATGGTGTTGAGCTAATTGGGAAAACTGAGTGACTAGCACCTTAGTTTTGATTTGATTTGGTGTGCAAACGGTGGTAAAAACCCCACATTTCAATAGAAGTTTATGTTCCCACTCGTTGAAGGGCTTAGGGAGTTGAATCTTGCGGGGTGGAACAGCGATATCCTCACTTTCGACAACTTCATCGGCAGTGAAAAGTAATTGCTTCCTACCTTGAATTTATTTTGCTAACAAAACTATTGTTGAGTTGTTTTAGATTTTGGTCCTTGAGTGGCTAGCATTCTTATCTTAGTTATCTTTTCCATGGTCTCAAGAATTTGGCTCCATAAGGTTCTTTCTCGGAGCTTCGATAATGGTCTGGCCTCTTCAGACTAAAACATGGGCAGGTACAATCCATTCCTCTCTTCTTAAGTACGTAGAATTATTTATCAGGTTCAAAAGCAAAATACAAGAAAAAAAAGAAAATTGTCAGACAATGGAGTACATATGATGACCTTTGTTTAAGAATAGTGGTGTGATTTCTCTAATTCAATCATATGCAATAATAACTCGACTAGGTTCTAACTTTGCTTTTGAAATTACATGTCAACTGCCAAATTGTTGTTGTTGTTGTGGTTGTCGTCATCGTTATTATTATTGTAAAGTAGGTTCGATTGCTCGAACAATCTGCTAGAAACTTGGGTGTTTCATAGTACTAGCTGCATTTTCCGTAACTACTTTAGTGTTAGGGCATGGCATGTCATATTTGCCCCCTTATATTGTTTTAACATCTATGGATATGATATATCTTGTATACAAGTGAAATATGAGCTACTTGCTACTATTGAGTGTATTAATTCCCCCCAGGAAGCAAAAATCCAGCACAATTTAGTTCTCCTAATAATGACCATTGCTGGCATTATGCTAGTTCTTCTAGCTAGATTCTGACATTGTTAATATTGCAACGGAACAAGTATATTGCTTGTCTTGGTAGTGAGAACAAGGCCTTGGCCTTTTCCTTCTTCTTTTTCAAGAATATCATTAGGCACTTACTATCATTTGATATAACAGCTTTTGAGATTTAAACATAGTGATATGTCAAACATAGACTACTTCCTGCAGTTGAAGTAATGGAGTTTTTACATATTCCCAAGGGTGTGAGATGGGTGTTGTTCAGAACCCTTGATACTGCGAGTTAAACTTATGTTCCTAAAATACTTTTGTGGGTCATGGTCAGCTGAATTAATGTAGGATTTCCAAATTGTTGGGAGCACTCATCTGAGTATCCTAATAAACTGTGGTATTGGTGAGTGCCATGATTAGAGGGACAAATTTGATTTGTGCTCTATGTCGTTCTTAGATGGCTTATGCACAAAAAAGAGTTCGACACGAGCTATGTGGGACTCATGAGAGATGGAGCAAAATGCTTGGTAGAGAACACAGACATTAAACTTGTTGGTAGGATACGTCCCTCTTTACTATTCTGATGAAATCTTAGTGAGAACCTTTTTTTTTCTCTTGTGATGCTGGTTTGCGTCACTGTCATCTTATCTTCACCTTTTACCTAGACTCACTGATTTGTAGTGTACTTCATGATTTTTCTCAATTGTTACCCAGAAACCATGCTAGGATATATTTTTCTATTAGGCAGCTACCTTTTCTATTACCACAAATTTTTACTTGCAGCTTCACTACAAGCAAATGTTATTTTTCTTAGGCATGGCAAGAAATGCATGCTTTCTTATTGTTTGATTTTCTCCCTGATGACACAAGAGTTGCAGTATAATGTTGTTATAACCGTCAACATGAATGCATGATATTCTTTTGATCTCTAAAGACATGCGTCTGTAAGACAATGCTCAAGCATATGCTGCTATAAGGCTTTTGAGCACTATGCAGGTTCATTTTTTTCTAAACCTACCCTTGAGAAATAGTGCAACTTGATCATCTAAGTTCTTTCTTGCTCTGCAACTTGTAGATTGAGATGCAATCTTGCATGACCAGTCCGTGCTATTCAATGCATAAATTGAATACTTGTTTGGTGTTGCATATGATGATTTGATTCCATCCCACCTCACCTTCATTGAAAGCTGGGTAAGAAATTGATTTGATGTATGACAAATTTCCTCATCAAAGTTAAGAATGAACATGTTTCATTGCTAAATTGCCATCTCAGACTTAACTAGTGTTGGTGATTTTGCCCGGATTTCACATGGTTGCATTCTCATATGAAGTCTAGGCTCAAGAAACTGACACTACAATAAAGCTGTGGGAAACTATTCTTGTCGAGGATTTGAAACTCAAAGATTTACCTGCAGGAGTGTATACAGTCCATATCTGCCTTATGAGATTGCTTGGTGCAAAAGGACCACCTATAGGATGCATGCCTATCAAATTTCTCCAAGTAACTTTTGCTCTTTTTTAGGGGAATTAATTTGACAACTACTGTTTTATCTACCATCATCCTTGTCATCGTCACGTGAGATCGACTTGTCCCTAATCGGTTACCATAGAGATGTCAATTGAAGATTGGTTTGTCTTTTTCATGACTTTGCATGTGATAATGCCCGGTGCTAACAATATTTCTTTTTTGTTCCAGGGGAGTAGAAGTTATCAAAAGGGCCGTGTGAGAGAGGCATTGCATATACATTCTCCTTGGAATTCAAATTTACTTGACAGGACACGCTTTGCAGAGAATTGGGAACTTTGGCAATCATTTGAATATGTAATATTACTATAGGCAGAAGCTATGGTTATGTTTACATAAATAATTTTACTCTTTCAAAAGAAGACTCGTCTAGATTGTTTCTCTTGTTTTTTCTTTTCCCTTTACTAAAGCGCTGCTGGGGATTGAGTTCATGTGAATATGTACTTGACGAGGCCCACCAAAATTGGTTATAGTGATTCACGAAGAGAAAGCCTGTCATGCAAATTCTCTCTTTTATGGTGTTGTAACTATCTTGGTAGTTACCTTTAGCTTCTGCTTAAAAATGTAAGATATGACATACAATGTGATTTGAGAGATCAATTCCAGCAGAAACTGAGGCGATCAATGCAAATGATTTGCAAAATAGATTTTGATTTACATTTGACTTAAAAGTTTTAGCAGTTTGCACTTGATCATTTGCAAAATATGCACAACGTAACTGCGTTCTTACGCCTACTGCTTATGATAGCCATTTGCAAATAAAATTGGTTTTCCCTCTTTAACTAGCAAGATATTTAGATTGTATGCAGACTTTGTTCGTTATAAAAAAAAAATGGATCCGGCATAGGATGCGACCGTTTACAGTGAAGGTAATTTGCTATACAAACACTTCTTGACAAGCAACAATAAGATTAGAAAACAAAGAAAAGTTTCCAGGTCAAAGGAAGAGAACTTCCGGTGTTGACAACATTATTACATGACTATACAACAGCAGCTTCCTGCGGAACCGTTTGACATTTCTCCTAGTAGAAGATCTCTCTCAGCAGGGTCGTGGAGGATAATGCCCCGAATAAGAACCTGAGAAATGAACAACTACTAATGACACTTGGCAATGAACAACATAGATACAACCTAATAATGAGGTAATTCATGCATAGCTGTTAAAACTCAGTGCATTCCAGGAGGGTTGGGAGGTGGTGGAGATGGACGCAGAGGATAAGCCAAAGGGGGAGGAGGAAATGCTGGAGAAGCATAGGCTGTTGGAGGATGGGGAAAATGTGGTGGAGGTGGGTACGTCACTGGATATGGTGGATACAATGGGTATGTAGGAGCTGTCACAAGGTGTGCTGTGGCAAGTGCACCGTAAGGAGGAGCTGATGCGGGAGGAGGTGCAGAGTATGAAGGTAGCTAAGGAGCCGAAGAAGCTACATACGGCGGTACAGATGGTGCACAGCTTGCTCATGGTTTCTACAACAGCAAAAGCACAATATTGTTCAGAACCCACTACAGAATGTTCATGGTAAATGATGATGATGATGATATTCTATAATAAATAAAATTGGTAGTTACCATTGCATTTGCATAATGTAATATCAAGCGTGCTTCTCAAGCATATCTGGAATCAGAGAACAAACAGGCACTTTGATATAGACAATCAAAACCTTTCTTCCTAGAGGGTAGCAATGCAAATGCTAAGCAATAGTTGTCCTACTTCATAATTTGATGCCGCAGAGATAGACTAGGGGTCTTTGTTGGGTAGATATGTGACATGTCATACACGTATAAAGAAATAACGGAGGAGAGGAGAATCTGCTAGAAAATCCATCATATGCATCACAACTCATATGGAAGAAAGAATGAGATAGAAGAACCCGGTAAGCGATCACTGGACTATCTTCATCTTTTCCCTCCGATGTTTTACGTTTATCCAGGGGAGGATGTTACTCTGATCATCATTTTCTTATATTTATGAACCAAGTCATACCATACAGCACGTCTTCTGCCTATGCAGAAGGCTACGTATATCAGTCGCCTATATCGTTCTATAAAACAAAACGTGTGAACAGTACTACCAAGAACTCACATTATATTCCTGGGAAACAAGTGAATTAGAGAAATCACAAGGTCGTCTTACGTACTCCATCCTCTGACATTCTTTTTCTTGTATGTTGCTTTTGAACTTGATACATAATTTTACGGATCATACCTGCCCATTTTTTAGTCTGGAGAGTCCAGGCCATATTATTGAAGCTCTGAGAAAGAACCTTATGGGGCCGAACCTCTGAGACCATGGAAAACATAACTAAGATAAGAACGCTAGCCACTAAAAGACCAAAATCCAAAACAGCTCAAAAGTAGTTTTCTTAGCAAAATGGAGTACTATAAGGAGGAGCTGATGCGGGACGAGGTGCAAAGTATGAAGGCACCAGAGGAGCCGAAGAAGCTATGTATGGCGGTGCAGACAGAGCACAACTTGCTCCCGGTTTCTACAACAGGACAAGCACAATATTGTTCCAAATCCACTACAGAATGATCATGGTAAATGGTCATGATGATGTTCTATACTGGAGGCAGCGGCAACGCACCAGAGAATGCAGCGGATCTGAGCTCGCTGGACACAAACGACAAATCGGAGCCACCAACGGGGACTCCGGGAGGGGACAGCAGAGGCGGCGCAGTGGAGAATGCAGCGGATTGGGAGCAAAGGTGAGAGAGTGAATTTTGAAAAGAAGAAAAGAGAGACTGCGTCTTCTTCGTTCCTCACGAGAGGGAGACCCAACAATTTGAAATATTAAAGAGAGAATTTTCAGATCTTTCCCCATGAAACCACCCATTGACGTGGCTCCACGTGTCACTCGCCGGGTGGAGAGGGACTATGCTCACGTGGTGGAGCGGGACTGCCTAATAACTTCTCTACGAAGATAAGGAATATAGAGTAGCTCGTTGCAAAGCTCGGAATATAGAAATGTTGTCCTTTTTAGAAATGTTGAAGAACGGATGAGAGACCGTGAGGAGCACTGCAAGGACGTGGAGGCAGAGCCAAATTACTTGTCTTCTGGTGCAGATTAGGATTACAAAGACCAAAAAAAACATGAGGCTGAAGGCTCGCTCAAATAATGCCAAAACTTCAACTTAGGCTGACGAGGAAGGAGAGATCTCAAGAATTAGGCTACACGACTGATAGTCTCCACAGATAAGAAAGAAAAAAAGGGCGACTAGACAATCAGCCCCACCAATAAAGAATGAATCAGGTGTGGAAGCTTGCAATGTCAGTCACAGACATAACTTGTATTCACTCATTCCTTGCATGAACTGTCCGCGTGCATGAAAACATGGTAAGAAATCGACGACAAATATCTAATGTCGTCGTGAAATACAATTGTTGTCTTGTGTTGTTATCCAGTGACTAATTTCTTCCGAGACGACAATAAAAAATCTGCACAGCATCATGCAGACAACTCAGCCATGCCAAAACCACCTCGGCATCATTCAAACAATTCAACCTCTAAAACAACAACTCAGCAACATCGAAGTAAACTGCGTCAAATGTGGAGTTGATGTTTGATGTTACTACCTTTGCTATGGTATACTCTGATGTTGCTCAGTTGGTGTTTGAGAGGTTGAATTGTTTGAATGACGCTGAGGTGGTCTTGGCGCAGCCGAGTTGTGTGCATGATGTTCTGCAGGTTGTTGATTGTGGTCTCTAAAGAAACTCTTCATGGGATTACAACATGAGAATATTGGGTTTCGCGACGACATTAGAAGCTCTTCTTCGCAGCTTTCTCTTCGACCCAACCAATGCAGAGCTCGTCAACTTCTATCATAAGAGGAAGGCGATGGGAAGAGCACCTAAACCTGAAGTCATACATAATATCATATGGAACCACAATTAGGAGAGAGAGAGCGGCAAAATTAGGATGTGAAAAATTAGAGGTTGGAAAGATGAAACAAGCTTAAAATGGATATGCATGTGGAGGAGTTTAGGAGCTTATATACATGGCACATACTAATAAAACAAATAACCTAATTAATTAGGTACGTTATATTATTTGTATGTATGGTATATAAACTAGAATCCTATCATTAGTTAGGGATTTATTTTGTTTGTATTTGTATGATGTATATAAGTAATTTGAAATCATATCATCGACAAGGTTTCATATTGTTACTTGATCTAATAAAAATCCTCTGAAATTTCCTTTGATGTCAAGGTGAAACCTACACGGGTCCATCATCTACTATATTTATTGTTCTTGCTATTATAAATTTAAAATTAAGAAAAAATAAATAAAGAGAAAATATCTTGAGATACATTTGTAAATAACATTGCTTATCCATGTACATACAAGTACAATGAATTACCTAGTTATGTCTTGCTACTAAATAATGACCTAATCAATGATTTTCGGGTTTAGTTATATCTAACTAGCATATACGCACACGCTCTTTGGTAAGAAATTCAGAAAATCAAATGGTAGCACTTAAATATGTACAAACTAACTCTTCAAAGTCTGACTCTTGGGTTACATAAATATTTGATTTAAAATGTCTCTGAAATTCGACACAATAAAATATCTTTAAATAAACAAATTTCTTCTATTGATTCATATCAAGGAATCAAAAGGTGGATTTGGTAGAGCATATATATCTTGCTAGTTAGAAAAATAGAAAAGGAAAAGTTAGTAAATAGAAAAATAAATATTCTCAAAGATACACATGACAAAATTACTTCTAATAAATCTGAAGTGCATAACTAGGATTAGAAATAGATTAAGAAGTCTGTCTGTTACAATCTCCTTGTGTTTTAAAAGTCGAAGGTTTTGCTGTTCCATGATCTATTATGTGCCGACTAAACTATTTTTTATTCTTAGCACCACCAGCCCTGGAATTCTTGTTAGTTGCTTCCTTCGCAAGATTCCCAGGGGTTTCCCCTTGCATGGATGACAATAATATAAAATTTGTGTAAGTGATATATACATATCGCAAATGTACAATACATGGAAGAAATGGAATCCTTAGGACAGCAAATACACACACTGCAGAAGGAACACTGACATGCACTCTGCCCGAAGAAAGTACCCCTCTCGTTCTAGCATAGAGGGCAAACTTCATCCTTCCAATAAAAATTTATACAACTCACTTCCAAAATTGCAGTACCATTAGACATTACCCGTTTTTAAGGAAAGGAAAGCATCAACTTGCTTCCAACGATGGGCAAAAACAGCATCTACAAGGCAGGACTTGCTCAATGGATAGGGTTCTTACATTCACCACTATTTAGATCCATGTCGGGACACAGACAACTCTCAACGGCTGTTTGAAGTTCCTCAAACCTAGGGCCATGGTGGGCATTTATGCTGCCAAGGAACCTGGGTTGGGGATTTACCGAGACTTGTGTAGACTGTCTTAGGCTTGAATGCCAGATTGGGGAATTGAAGTGTGCATTTGCTTCCCTGTCATCCAGTGCAATTACGGTAGTTAATCAGGATGAAACTGTTAACAGATCCGTATAAGCATGCTGGTGCTTTTGTTTATCCAATTGATTTCATGAATATGGCGATGCAACACCGTTAGCACATCAGTAAAGTTATATGAGAGTAATAGGGCATAAGCAGCAGGGGCATGGCAACATACTACCTTTGACTTACAACACTATTGCCAAAAGTTTAAAAATGATCACAAAGATCTGAAAATTTGTGCACCACTAGGGCAATCAATGGCTTACGAAGTGAGTTAATGGGATTACTATTCATCCATCAAAAGTAGCATCTGAAGACATCTATTCGCTAGAGAAATGTGTGACATTACACTTTCGCATACATTAAAAGAAGGAAAATTCCAGGTGCTCAATCCTCAGAGATATCAAGATGACATACCTTCCTCTTAGCAGGTACAGATAGATTCTTAGCTGGCTTAAAGAAGGATTCTAATCTGTAGAAAATAAATGAAAGGAACCGTCGGATAAAAGAAAGTGCATTTCGGAAGTCACTTTCATTTGTTCAAGCTTTAGTTACCGACCTTGTGATGACTCATGCTTAGCTGCCTTAATCTTCTTAATCGCCTGATACACATGGTAAAACAACATTGAAAATAGGTATGCTCTTTCCTTCAGAGGAAAAGAAGCAACTTCCTCGAGTAGGCAACTGACCAACACATTACTGAAGATAGAAGCCATACCTTCGTCACTCTATCAATGTTGAACCCATTCTCATTCACAAGAAAGGAAATTAAGCCTTAGAAGGGAAAGAACAATCAGTTAGGAAACGAGTCAAGAATTCAAAAAGTGAAATGTTGCAAGTAAATCCCAACATGAAAATGGCCCACCTCCTTGTTTGGAGTAGTCCATTTTTTCTCAGGTTTTTCTTCCATAGAAACTATTGGTTCCTTGAAAAGCAGTCGAGCTTCACTATAGGGCCAATTATCTGGTATCTGATACCTATTCAAAAAACAAGCAAACATTTCCACAAGAAGGATAACCAAACTGAATAAAGACTTCCAAGTAATGCAAAGAGCCTCTGGGTTTTCAGGATAGAGGAACAATACGATTTTGTTCAAGTGAGATGAAGAACAGACAAAGCAGACATCAAAATTGATAAAAGTATTATAGTAAATCAACACACGAAGTAGCATGGCTGATGCACTGATTGCCATCCCAAATCTATTGGTGGCAAATGATCTTTCATTTTCAAATTGTTGACCAAATATTTCCACCCCAGCTGAGTTTGAGAGATAATTCTTTTAAGTCAAGGAATTCAGCAGCCAAGACTATTACAGTGAGAAACTTTCCTGCCTAATTTTGCTTACAAGTCAGGGGACAAGATAAGAGCATAAGAAGCACCTCTACTTGTTTATGTTCTCTAGTATGTTTTCTATGGAACCGTGTTGATGGATAAGCTTAAGAGCAGTCAGCCCTCCAATACCTGATAAATTCATTCCAATGTAAAGCACTGAAATCATCAAGCTAAAAAATAGGAGAGAGAAAAATGATATGAGATAGCATAAAACAGTTAACAGAGCACTGCAACAATATCACGTCTACCTTGAATGCTTTCACAATAATCACATCCAGAGAGAATGCACAGGTCAATGAATTGATCCATATCCAGATTCATCTCCTCCAAGATCGTCAGGAAAGTGAGAAAAAAATTTAAGCAATCACGATGAATAAACTTTTCAAAGTACCTTGGAAATTTCAAATTCCATGATTGGAACTTTTCTCGAGCTGGGATCCATTAAATGGCGAAGAAATATTGGAGCTCCAAAAGCAAGTGAATCCATGTCTTCAGAAGCGACTGCATAAACCTGGAAAACAAAGATTACAGCTAAAGCCTAATCGTCCGGTAAAACATGCCTTGCAGATGACTACATGAGAAGACAAATCAAAAAGCAGCTCAAAGTCAACACTTTCCAAGCACAAAGATCACATCGCAAGTACAAAATAATGCAACAGGCGTCGATCTCTTATACATAAACCCGAGTCCAAGAAATAACATCTGAAGCATCAAGACAGAAGGCTAGTCAACAATTCAGCCATAAACTATACGAAACTCAAGCAAACTGGATTTTCATTTCCATGGAGTATTACAATGCCAGTGTACCTGGTGACTTCACCAGCCTCGTTGGTGAGCATCTGAGTCCCCTTCCTCCCAACTACAACCTAATCCACAGATCAAAAGAACCAAAAAACCCCAACACTCAAAATCCAAATCCAAATCCCCACCGACAAACCGAAACGCGCAATCGCAGGCATCGATCCATAAAGAAGCAACTTAACGAGGAACTGATAGATGCTCATGCTGGCATCGACGGCAATCCTCCGGCCGAAGTAGCTCTCGAGCTTCTGCTCCTTCATGGCATTCAGCGCATAGTCCGCCAGTAGCTTCGTCAGTCCCTATCGAAATCAGTGGACGAGACTCGATGAACAACATATTGAAAATGATCGGATTGGAGGAGACGGAGGTCCAACTGAACAACATACGGAGATTGTTGCAGAGAAATTGAAGGATGCAATGGAAGCTGCTTGGGATGAATTGAATGGGTTCGAGCTCTTCCGCTTCCCTCCAAGGCTGAAGCGTGGGCATCACGCGCGGGTGTTGCTAGTTGGTTTTTTGTTTTGTTTAAAGTACTAGTGATAAACTTTCGGACATAAACTTAAAAACTAAATTTCAGTGGCCACTCTTCCAACTTAGAAGATGGGGTGGGGGTTGGGATGGGGATGCATTAATTTCAGGAGTAAGTTTATATTCTCACGCCCTACAATGAGGCATGATAAAAATCTGAGAGTGAGCGTTAGAATAGAAGTATAATAGGACTGACAAAATAAATAAATAAATAAATAAAAATAAATAAATAAAATTCATAGGCTCAAGGTTGAATTATACTAGTAATAACTTCTCATTCCTAATAATTGAGTAAATGAAAATGTTGAACAAATTCAACTCCAGGGACAACATATATTGGACAAATTAAATTGACTAATATTATTATATATTAGGTCAAAGTTTATGATCATTTAATTTTTGTGCTGCAGATAACAATTAACAAAAATATAAATAAAATTGGGGTGCGAAGGCTTAAATATTTTCTAGACGAAAAAACTTTCATTCCGGTTGCACTTAAATCTATATGCGCACTTTCCACTTTTGCTTCTCATCAGTCACGGCAATGGCTTATGCTGTTCGCCTCCAACAAGCACAGATTTGGCCACGCACAACCACCAATCCACCTTCCTACCACCACCCCCATCTTAGCAATAAATAGCAAATGCAGCATCGGCAAACGATGGAAATCTTGTTTTGTCTAGAAGACCGATTTTCTTGGAAATGTGTAGAGTTGTTCCATTTGATACAGGCTCAGGGAGTTAGAGAAGTCTGTGTCCTTTTGAGGGATCTCCGATGTAAACCTCGTTATTTTCAAAAGCATGAATCCATCGGTATATCGAAGTAAATTGGGACAAATTCCTTTATCCCCCAATCCAACTTCAAGGTGTCTGTCTATGTCATGATTCTATTATAAATAAGTGATCTATGTCTAACTGGTGCTACAAAAATTAGTGCTCGGATGTATGACCACAATCCCTTACAATAAGAAGAGAATAACTTTTGGAGTAATGTGGATGATGATGATATATATAGTGTACTTCATGGTTGAAATCAATGATTTTCTTTTTGGTAAAAAAAATCAATGAATCGATTAACTGAGATTTGAGTATTTGAAAGGCCTTTATCTACATTTTAATTCAGCTAATGTACACTATTCTACCCGTACATTTGTAGGGAAGAGAAAATGTACAATAGTAATTCTTCATCTTTTAGATGACACATTCAAAGGATTGACCCGTGCCAAGTTTGAAATATTCGATCAGAACAACCAATCTTAAATTATCATCAATTGAATGGATGGTTGTGGCGATGTATTCATTGGTGTCACGACCTTTCTTAAGGTGAACTACCAAGAGAAAGCTAATGTAATACTAAGCAGGGACAAACAGTTAATCATAAAAGAGATGTGTCAATAGTGCCATCACTCAATGCGGACTCTCTAGAAATCATACCAAATTATTATGTATATGGGCACATGATTACTTAAGATAAATCTAGCACCTTTTTAATATACTTTCTCTTTAGTTTGAAAATGTTGTGCAAGCAGTCTCAGTCAATTTTAATCTTAAGCCATTAACATATGATGAGTGATAATGCGGTTACGCAAATAAGAATTTAACACTAAAAAATTAAAGCAATAAATAAATTACTCAATGGAAACAAAGGACCTTGATACGATGAGCATCTCTAATATATAATATTAGCGTAACTATATAAATATATCTAATAGAAAATTGAGGTTAAATATTATGAATTCACATAAATTAACCATTACAAAAATTGTGGGAGAAAAATCTTGAAAAGGAATCGGTCTTGCATATCTTCGTAGATGTTATTAGCAATACTTAAGAAATCAATAAATGAATTTTAAGATACGGGCATGCACTAATTGCGAACACTGCAAATCAGGAAATGGTTGTGTGGTATTACCAGTGAGACAAATGTTATAACTCGAGCAAAATGAACATTTCATCAATTGTCGTAGTATAATAATAATAATATTGAAAGGATTTGGTCTTACATATCAAGTTATAGTCCTTTCAAATGAATGAATTATGGTGGTGAGAATTGACTTTTTCGCAATGAACTTCAAGGATAACTATTTAAATTTGCTTTCGAAATTCGCAAACAAAGAAAAGAGTGAGAAGTGGCTTTTTAATAGTGAATAAATTATGGAAATTGATAGAAAAAGATGGAATTTTTAGTACCTAACAACGCCAACTAACTTGATCGAACTAAATTCCCGAGCATGCTACATCATCATTTTACCATTGACCATCCAATCATTTTAGTAAATATAGATTCAAGCAAGTAAAAGAAAATTTACTTTCCACATTTTGTACAAAACAAGTTAGGTTGTTCTCGAGAATTATCTTTTAATGAAATGGATGATGCTTGAAATTTTGTGTAAATACGTCCAAGTCATACTTAATCAAACAATTGATTCAATTAAATCACTAAATTTGTTTAATGTACATTGTGATTCCTTACTGTTCTATTGATTATGTTCCTATAAAATTTTAAAATGTTCAATATCATCTTCATTTTAGTTATTACAAGGATGGAATCCGTGTTAACATCACTTTCTCATCTATTGCCTTTTAAGAACAATTGGTTGTTCTTTACTTTCTTCAAACTCTAGCTACTATTGTCGATCTTATTTTTGATACCTAAATTTTTGTTCGAAGACTTCTCGTTCATTTAATAAGAAAACTAGGCTCGAATTCGATAGAATTTGATCCCAAACCAAAATACCGATCTTGCATAGTCTTGCATTTATAGTTGTTACTGTATTTCTTCGCGTTCAGATAAAGGGAAATTTAAATTTTGGGCATAAAGCATTCGCAATTAACAAAAGATGGATCTGCCTATGAGTTCGCTTGGGATTGGTTCAATAGTTCGCCCAAATACGAAAGAGTCTTAAACTCACTTGAGATTCCAAAATCGAGCCCATGCAAGCCCGGCCCTAAGCTAATCAAACTCGGCCTAATTAAGGGAAAGAAAGTGCGGCCATTCAGATTTCAATCGGCTTACACCCATTTTCGAAGCCAATTCCAGTCTGAACACATGAGATGGAAGGAAGGTCTTGTTCAACTGCACGCGTCGAAATTGGAAGAAAAGGCAAAGGAGAATCAAAGAAGGAAAGGAGCGTGCAGTTTCCATCTTGACAAAGGGAGCGATCTCAGCATTCATGGACCGGTATTCACGGCCAAAACAGAGCAAGAAAATCTGCTTATAAAATAAGCGGAAGATTCTCGGCCAAGTGGGAAGGCGACTTTTCAGCATCTATTCATTCATTGCCAAAGAGACCTCGTAAAAGAAAGGTGTAAGCTTTTCTTCACGGCCAAGAAAGAGGAATACAGAGAGAAAGTTATGGTGGGCAAAAGAAAAGAAAAGAAAAGAAAAGAAAAGAAAAATAGAGGAGGCAAATTCTCGTGGAGGTGGAAAGAAAAAATGAAAGAGAGAGAGATGCAATTTCACAGTAAGTTCGTTTAATTCACTTCCATATCATTTCACTTTTCCTTTGCACTTTAATTTCCAAGAATTTTATGCCTCACTTAAATTTCTCTATGCTTTCATTTTAAAGCCCGACTTTAATGGACAAGAATTATTTGCTATCTAACTGGCATTTTCAATATTAGCACCTACCTATTGATGGATTTAATAATGGGCCTAAGCTGGCCTGGCCACGATGGGCCTAAAGGCCCGGCCCACGGGAATTAGGCCCGTGGAAAGGGGAACCTATAAAAGGGATGAGAGAGAATGAGAAGACACCTCTTGGCATTTACAACGTACGTTCTCTTCTCTTCCAAAAGTTCTCTCTCTCCAAGAAGCGACGCCATCTCCACTTCACGGCGAATCTTCGACATCGGATCGAACGGAACTGAAATCTCTTCCTCAATACGGCATCGGTGTCTAATCTGTGGCCAACAAGGTACGCTCGAATCCGTGGTGTGCTTTTGATCGGTGATACGTGACAATCCCGGGCTTATCTTCCGCATATGATTTAGGGGTTCGGTTTAGGTGCCGAATCCGGTTTTCGGGGATCAATCGATCCCAACATTGGTATCAGAGCCCGTGTTAGCGTTTTCCCGACTTGTATGATGTTTAATGATGTTGTATGATGTTTTTTGATTGATTTTTTCGCAAATGCATTTCGGCCGTACGGATCGGGGCCATGAATCCCGACACCCGAGAATGTTCGCCCATTTTTTCGATTTTTCGTAAGTCGAAATAAAAATATGAAGGCATAGGGAGGAAGACAACGTCGAGACGAGTCCGGAGACGTGTCGCGCCCCGCCGGAGGCCTCCGGACGCGCCGCCACGCGCGGTCGGAATGCGCGGGGGTCATCGGTACGTGCAACGCACGCGCCGACCCGCGCGAAACGGTACGTCGAACACGCGCGCGAGCGAAACGGTGCGTCGAACGCACCGTTTCGACCCGGGCGCGTGCGACGCACGCGCGAGCGAAACGGCACGCCGTTTCGGACTAGGCGCGTGCAATGCACGCGCGCGCGAAATGGCGCGTCGTTCGGCCCTTGGCGCGTGCCATGCACGTGCCGGATGACGTCATCCTGGCACGCGCCTGGCACGTGTCGGCCGGTTCGTCCGACCGGCCCGACCGGGAGACCGGTCCGACCGGACGACCGGTCTGACCGGGCGACCGGCCCGATCGTCTGACCGGCCGGACCGTTGACCGCGACCATTGACCGTTGACCGTTGACTTGACCGTTGACCGTTGACCGCAAAAAAAGAAAAAAAAAAGAAAAGAATTTGTTTCTTTTTTTCAATTATGTCTATGTGGATTATATGTAATCCATTTTTTGTTCTGTATTTGTTGCAGGAACAATGCCTCCCCGTAAACCGCGCGCATCTGTGTGCACAATATCAGATGAACAAAAGGAAAGGCTTACAAGGTTGATAGCCGATTTGAATGATTATTGATGGGAGAGTGATGACATAATTGATCATGTCATAGAGGTCAACAACAAAATTCAGGAAGTCATTTGGAACGGTTGTCCCATGCCAGATATTCAGATGATGCGATTCTTTATGAACATTCTTCCACTAGAATGGCAAGGAGTGTTGAATCGCCTAGGGGAGGTCAAAGGATTTACTAGCTATAAGGAGCTAGTAATGGCATTCGTAGATGAATATCATCGGGTAGGAGCCATAAAGACTGCGACCCAAGGAATGACTTCGATTGGGCCAGGACTGAATGTGCGTAGGAGAAATCCTGAGGGATATCCGTCTGTTTTTCCGTGGCTGTCAAGAATGCCAGAAAATTTTACAGAGAAAAAGCAAAAGAAATTGAACAATGTAGCTGCTTTCCCTATTAGTTGTATGATGCCTCGTTTATAGATGTTATGGCTTGTTTTTTATTTAATGTTCTTGGTGGACATCTTATGTAAAGTTAACTGCCTGATTGTTGTTGTTGTAGCAACCTATATGTTAGCCATATTATGTGAAAGCATTATTTTATTATATTGTATGTCAATTATCATTGCTTTCTGTGATTGCTGGTTGCTGTGGGTAGTTAGCTGTGGGTAGTAATATAAGTTTTTGTAGCTTCATAGAATTGATTTTGCATAGGACAATCATATTAATGATAGTTTTTAAGTTAGGATTTTTGGAGGATGATTGGAAACATAGTGACCTTTTGATTCTGAAACCTTACTTAAAATTATTAATTAATATGATGGGTTTGTGCAAAATAGATGCATAAGTGATAGGCATTAATAACTCGTGCATATATGTCTGATGTGTTCAGATCAATGGCTTCAGCCATAAAGAGCATAGTTGTCGAGCTGAACAAAGGTGAAAAGATCATAGGTGACAACTATGAAATTTGGCAAATGAAAATTCAATGTGTGCTGGAAAAGCAAAAAGCACTAAAAGCTCTTGACCATGTTATGGAAGATCTAGAGGATGTTGTGCGCCACCTTGAGTTAGCTGATCATCGCCTCAAGGCATTAGAGCAGCAAACATATATTTTCTGTGTTGCTTTAAGCTCAGAAGGGGCTTCATGCTCTAAGTGCAAGCGCATTGATTCGTTCAATATGTGGAAATGCAAGGGATCAAGTCCTTCTTGCAAGAAACCAAGAATTAACCAACAAAAGAGAGGAAAACGTCCTCATGTGAAGAATATCTCAAGGGTGAAATGTTACAACTGTGACCAGAAGGGTCACTATGCCCGCGATTGTCGCGAGCCAAAGAAGGTACACACCCTTGGTACAATTGGGAACTTTGCATATGTGTCAAGTTCTGTATTCTTGACTGAATCTAATCCTCTGTGGACTGTGGATTCAGGAGCGACAGACCATGTAGCGAAGGATAGAGGATCCTTCGTGGAATTCCGACGAGTACCTACTGGAACTAAGTGGATCTATGTGGGAAACAACTCCAGAGCTGAAGTGAAAGGAATTGGCACAAGCCAACTGAATATGCGTGATGGACGCACTTTGTTCCTTCATAATGTGTTGTATGCTCCGGAGATTCGTCGGAATTTAGTGTCTGTTTTAGTGTTGGTTAAATTAGGTTTTAATGTGAACTTCCATAATAGAAGTGTAGATTTGTATTTGAATACAAACTACTATGGTCATGGTTACTTTCTGGATGGTTTCATTGTATTAGTTATTGACTATGTTAATGCAAATATTTGTTATTCCCTTCTCACATCTCCTAATTCATATGATAATGATGTAAATGTGTGGCATGCTAGACTTGGTCATATTGGCCAACATGGTATGAATAGACTAGCCAAAGAGGGCTTGTTGGGCAATATTGAAAAAGTCAATTTGCCCATCTGTAAGCATTGCCTAGAAGGGAAAACGACAAGGAAACTATTTGGAAAAGGTAAAAGAGCTGAATTTCCTCTGCATTTTAATCCATTATGATATCTGTGGTCCAATGAATGTGAGAGGAAGGCATGGGGCTGTTTATTTCATCACTTTTATAGATGATTATACTTGATTCGGATATGTCTATTTGATTTCTCACAAAATTTGAAGCAATAAGTTGTTTCAAAAGGTTTATGAACCTGGTAGAGAATCAATTAGACAAGAAAATAAAAGCATTGAGATCCGATCGAGATCGAGAATATTTATCTGATGAGTTCAGAAAATTAAGTGATGAAAAAGGAATAGAAAGACAATTGTCTATTCCAAATACTCCTCAACAAAATGGTGTTGCAGTGAGAAGAAACAGAACCCTACTAGAAATGGTTAGGTCCATGATGGCACATGCTAACTTACTTATCACATTTTGGAGTGATGCGTTGTTAACTGCTGCCTGTATACTTAACCGAGTGCCTTCCAAATCAGTTACTTCCACTCCATATGAGTTATGGATAGGTAGAAAACCGAACTTAAGTTTTCTTAAGCTATGGGGTTGTGCTGCCTATACACATGAGTCCTCTCACAAGTTTGGGAAATTGGGTCCCAAAGAAAAGAAGAGTATTTTCATAAGATACTCGGAACACTCAAAAGGGTATGTGTTCATAGGTGAGCAGGAAAGTGGGAGTATAACTGAATTTGAATCACGGGATGTCACATTCTTAGAGGATGAATTTTCCTAAGAAGGGCGAAATAGGGGATGACAACACCCTATTTGAAACCTCGGATCAAGATAATGATCTTAGTGGAGTTCGTCCAAGTGGGAGTAATATGAGAAGTGATGAATTGAATTCAACTCATTCTCAATTGCAAGCACATAATGAGACGACATCATCATTATCTAATCCCAGTGGGAGCATAATGGGGAATGATGTGCAAAGTGTACAAACTCCCATACGGCGAACAAGTTGCCAAAGTTTTCCCCATCGACGTTTTGACATTGAAGGGGAAACTTTTATGATTGCTCCACAAGATGAGGATGAGCCTAGAAATTAACGAGGCTCTGAATTGCCCTAGTAAAGGAAAAATGGATTCATGCAATGGAAGAGGAAATGAAGTCAATGAAATCAAACCAAGTCTGGGAACTGGTTGATCTTCCAAAAGGATGCAGAGCTATTGGGAACAAGTGGGTTCTCAAAATAAAGCGAAAGGCTGATGGCTCGATAGAAAGGCATAAGTCTCGCCTTGTGGCGAATGGGTATAATCAATAGGAAGGAATTGATTATGAAGATACGTTTTCTCCTGTAGTGAGATTTACCTCGATTCGCATTATTCTGGCAATAGTATCTAGTATGGATCTTGAGTTACATCAGATGGATGTAAAGACTGCTTTCCTCATTGGAGAATTAGAGAAAGAAATATACATGGAACAACCAACTGGTTTCATGGTAAAATGCCAAGAAGAAAATGTGTGTCGACTTTTGAGGTCGATATACGGCCTTAAGCAGTCATCGAGACAATGGTATATACGTTTTCATAATGCCATAATGGCATATGATTTTACGATGATTGATGAGGATCATTGTGTATATATCAAAAGATCCAAGGATCAATTTGTGATCATATCATTATATGTTGATGATATACTGATTGCCGGAAGCAATATGGAGTTTGTTCATACTGTCAAGAGTTGGTTGTCTTCCAACTTTGAGATGAAGGATATGGGTGAGGCTGCATACATTCTTGGAGTTAAGATTTCAAGAGATCGTTCGAAGAGATCGTTGTCTCTTTCGCAAGAAACATATATAAATAAAGTTTTTGAACGATTTCGTATGCAAGATAATAAACCCATAGACACTCCTATTGCGAAAGGTGAAGGATTGAGCCATAGACTGTGTTCGAGGACTCCACAAGAAAAGGAACAAATGAAACATGTTCCTTATGCTAGTGTAGTTGGGAGCTTGATGTACGCTATGATGTGTACAAGACCCGAATATGTTTTGCAGTTGGAATGGTGAGTAGATACCAATCCAATCCAGGTCCAGCACATTGGAAAGCCGTTAAGAGAATACTAAGGTATCTAAAGGGAACTGCTGATTATACGATGAGTTATCAAGGAAAGGATCTGCGACTCAAAGGCTATCCTGAAACTGTTTAGGGAGGAGGTTTAGACGAAAGGAAATCTACCTCTAGGTTTGTTTCCTTATTGAATAATGGCATCATATGTTGGAGCAGTAAGAAACAAACTTGTATAGCCTTGTCCACGATGGAAGATGAGTTCGTGGCATTATCAGCAGTAATATAAGAAGTAGTTTGGCTTAAGAGATTTTTTGGATCATTTAGGTGTTATCGAGAAAGCTGCAAATCCATTATTAGTTAATTGAGATAGCCAAGCAGTTATAGCGTACACCAAAGATCCAAAATATCATGGCAAGACCAAACATATAGATACCAAGTATAACTTTGTCAAAAGATATGGTTGCACGAAAGGATGTGAACTTGCAGTACATATCTACGCATAGAATGGTAGCAGATCCTATGACAAAGCCAATACCTAGAGATGTGATTTGTGGTCATGTAAAATCTCTAAGATTGCGTAGAGTCTGATGTACTGAATTGTATTTTCCCTGAGTTGTTCACATGTATGAACTAGTGTTGTTTCATTATTAATGCCTATGAATATTTTGTTTGATCTTTATGCATCTTAATGCTTAGTGCATTATATTATGTTGAGAAAGTATGTCGGACAGATAAGAGATTAGCCCCCTCACACGGGTAATCGCCTCTATTTACTATGTGATAGATAGAGATGAGACTGTTTTTAAGCTTATTATCTAGGTGATAATCGAGAGCTAAAGCTTAAAAATAAATATGTCGCCTTAACTGAGTGTTAAGATGAGGACATAATACTTACGATGTCCGAAAGTAAAATAACCCACACATTTTACTTTATCTGTCTAAGATGCCAGATGTGAGTTCTGATGAATTTTATGAATGAGTAAATACGTGAACTCAAGTTAGACATTGGGTATGTCTAAACTATCATCTGTACGGTATTAAAGATGTAGACATACGCTCCATGGGAAATGAGTTAATACCGTAATACGTATTTCATACTACGTATGCATGAGACGACCTAAAAGAGTGACAAAAGTTTGATCTCAACTTTTATGACGTGTGAGACTCTTGAGGAATAAAGTTCCTCAATTTTTTTAGTGCCCTTATGACTCTTACTTATTCTCAAGATTTCTATTTAGTGTTTGCTATCTTAGAATGTTGCCAATGGTCATGAGATGATTCGATCTAATGGGACATTTCTAGAAAAGCAAGTTGAACTGAAATTGAGAGTTTAAAGGAACGAGGAAGATCGGATTTGTAGAATCACATTGTGGTTTTGTATTCACATGTCGACCAATTATGACTGTCTTTGGGATAATCATAATTGTGAATACAATATATATATATATATATATATATATATATATATATCATTGTTTAAATGAGATTAAGAGAGATATAAATGTGATCGATCGATCTAGGGTACTGCATACTAAATTTACTCGGAAAATGATGCACAATATGAGCTGCTATATATTCCTAACAGATGTATAGCAACGAGCTCTCAAAGTATGCTGGTCACACGGATTATTCACCGGTATGAATGTCGAAAGAGGAAAAGAGGATTTTCAGTTGATGGGCCTAAGTTGGGCCTATCCGCCCATGTTGGTTTATGACCCACCATGTGCGAGTGGGAGATGATGGATTTAATAATGGGCCTAAGCTGGCCCGGCCACGATGGGCCTAAAGGCCCGGCCCACGGGAATTAGGCCCGTGGAAAGGGGAACCTATAAAAGGGATGAGAGAGAATGAGAAGACACCTTTTGACATAATTGACGTACGTTCTCTTCTCTTCCAAAAGTTCTCTCTCTCCAAGAAGCGACGCCATCTCCACTTCACGGCGAATCTTCGACATCGGATCGAACGGAACTGAAATCTCTTCCTCAATACGGCATCGGTGTCTAATCTGTGGCCAACAAGGTACGCTCGAATCCGTGGTGTGCTTTTGATCGGTGATACGTGACAATCCCGGGCTTATCTTCCGCATATGATTTAGGGGTTCGGTTTAGGTGCCGAATCCGGTTTTTAGGGATCAGGCGATCCCAACACCTATAAACGACCTTTTGCTTTTTGCCGTGTCTTTCAAAGCTAACTTATGGACAAGAATTTCCTGAACAATTTCGTAACCGCATGCCATCGTTTATTCGACTCTTCTTTGTTTCCACATTCAACCATCAAATCCAAATGCCCAACACAGACGAAGACCATATCCTCTCATTTTCACACCCTAATAGTAATGGTGTTTTTAGATAGAATTCATGTCTTGATAATTTAATTTTGGGAAATTCGGTGGCCAAACCGATGCAAAACAAACAAGATATGCATGAACCCAAAACAAATTAATGGAAAGATGAAGGTGCACCAAGGAATGCCGTGCTCTTTTCATTTTTACTAAATAGTATGGATTGACCAATTACACCACGGTGATCATGTGATCAGTGCATAATATAAATTTTCTTAGTAGAGGGATAGTTTAATCTTCTAACTAAAGATTTTATATAGAGATGAACGTTGTTGCAAATGTCAATAATTCAGAATCGTATATGATATAGATACAAAGTTGATTGGATTTTTTAAAAGTTCTCTAGTATGGTTAAAATAAAGAAAAGCTCAAAAATCATCTTCATTTTGTACCGCGATTTCACCTTATATCCTCTATTTCTAAAGCTATGATCTCTTATTTAAAATTTGTTATTAAATGAATGGGACATAGAAACTCCTAAGATGATAACCGAATGATCGATCAACGAAATTTCTAGTAAACTTCCGGGATGACTTGTAAACCGCGTTCTACTTTTTGTCATGTCCTTGAAATGTGACTAATGGACAAGAATTTCTTGAACAATTTTGTAAACCGCGTATGAGGAAGACTTTTCAACAAGGATCCCTCGTCTGCAATGCAGAATGGAGGAAGACTTTGACTTGCTTCTCCTCACCAATCTTTTTTCTTGAGGAGTTTCGTCGGCTTTTGCCTTATCGCTTTCTTTGCAATTAGGTGGTGGAAGACTTTTGACTTCTTTGTTCAGAACAAAAACAAAGGGGGAAAATGCAACGAAGCGGAGCAAATATATTAGAAGACTTTGGCTTGCTTTTCCGTATTACATGCCCAGCAGATTAGCTAACAAAGATGATGATTTGGGACTTGTGTGCTTTCCAGACAAATTAACCAATCAAGATTAATTTAAATTGGATAACCCATTGTCCTTCTCATTACTTTCTTTTAAAGTATAAGTTTAAAATTTAAGATAAGCAAGTTGCAGCTTTAAAATTTTGACTCATGGTTGGATCATAATCTATAAAATAGTTCGTATTGAATTTTTTTCAAATCAATTCATTTTCTAAATAATAAAAACATATTGTTCGGGCAATATATATTCACTCCTTTGCTAAATCTGATTATCTAGGCTATTTCACAGCTTAATTCTCTGAAATCAAGCTGATTTCACTACAATCATCTCATTTTTAATGGGATGCTAGATATGTTTGATTTGGATTTTGTGTGATCTTCATTGATATGATCCATGATTTATCGAATCTCCAAATTTTTTCAAATACTCAGAGTCTTTTATGTAGCCATCTTTATGTTTAATATGTGGTGTCATATCTTCCCATATTGATTTGGGATCTAAATCTATATACTATAAAGATCATTTGAAACGGTAGGGCATAGTCAAGCATTCAAAATTTGTCACATTATTTTGTACATAAGTAATCACGTGAATAACTCTTTTCAATTTTTTATATTATTTTAACTATTTTTATTGGTTAAACTAGCCACGTAATACTTCATAAAGTGGGTTTAAGATTAAGATTCTGATACATATATCATTAGTTTGGTTTAGTTATTACATTAGAATTGCATATAAGTGTCTTCACTTAAAAGCTATTCGTGTGTTTTTCTTAATAGTAATGGTGTTTTTAAATAGAATTCACATCTTGACATTTAATTTGGGAAATTCGGTGGCCAAACCGATGCAAAACAGTAAAGATATAAATGAACACCAAACAAATTAATCAAAAGATGAAGGTGCGTCAAGGGATTAAAAAAAGAAGAAAAAGAAAGAAAGGTGTTGACTATATTAATTAATATTCGAAGTCCAGCGCCTTTTTCCCTACCCCCATGACGCCAGAGATCGAGTGCTCATCATATTGACAGCCGTCGCTCAGATCCAAGCACACCTAAAAAGCAAACTTCCCTGAGAGATAGAAAGGATTTGATATCTGTGTTGCTTAGAGCTACTACAATGGAGAAAGGGACGAATTCACAGGCATCATCCGTACCTTCGTATGAGGTTTTTTTGAAGTTTTCGAGAAGGAAACACCCGTTATGAATTCTACTAATTTTCTTGACCGTGGAACCTGCCGATGTCAAGCTCAAAACAAACTTGTACAGACAGACTCTTTCAAAGCACTAGAAGACGTGCACTGAAGTGGAGTCATGGGAATAAGCTCTCGTTGAGGTGGGAAAGAGAAAAGGATGGAACTGAAAGAAAGAGGTAGGGTAAATGTCTTAAACTCGTTTTCCTCCCTATTTAGTATAATTGTGGTATTGTTGGTGAAGTTATAGTTTATTCATCTAGTCGATTCTATACAGTTCAGATAGCGGCCGCTACTGCTATCGGCCACTATGGCGACGAGAATGGAATTCTCACCGACAGTGGCCCATAGTGGCCGGTATCGCTGCAATAGCTCCGGTCAATGGCACTATTGCGGTGGCAGCGCACGCTACTCATTTTGATTCTCTCTCCTCTCACTCTTAGTCTGACATAGTAGCCACGATCAGTAATGGCTTTCCGAGTAGCTCCACCAAGCTTCTGGCGAGCCAATGCAGCAGCTCGTCCTTCAATTGTCGCCACTTCTTTGTCGCCAGCCTGACAACAAGCCGACATAAGCCACCTCCGAGCCATCCGGCCCCACCCTTTCGCTCTATCACTCACTGAGGCAAGTCAGATCCGGGATCTGGACGTCAGGTCTGAGCCCACCGAGCCCACGTCTGGCGTCGTTGACCTTGGGCGACCCCAAATCTGGCCTCGCCCAAGGCCGATGACGCCCTCCCCGGCAGTCGCAAGGTCATGACCCACGTGATGGCAGTGGCAGGGGTCGACCGTGATGATGATCTAGAAACCACCGACACGAACCTTCATGTCGTGTCGGAGTTCAACATTTTTTCACACTTTCCGACACTTGTCGGAAAATTCAACGCCTAGTCAACTTTCTTGACATTCTCCGACACTCGAGTTAAAATTCTAATATGCAAGTTTTCGACATGTGATTCTGACAAGCAAGATCAATTTTAAATTTTTTTAATAAATGAGGGGTTAAAATGTGTATATGTGAAAAATAAAAAAGTAATAATGAAGATAATAAATGGAAAAAGAAGAAAAACATAATATTTTCTTCTCTTCTTACTCTCACTTTCCCTATTACACAATTCACTTCCTAAGTTTTGTTTTTTTCCATTTTCTTCTTACATGTTTGACATGCAAGTCTAGAATGAGAATTATTTTTTTATCCAGGTTTTATGGATTATTGGAATGGAGTTGAATTTGTCAAATTGAAACAATGATATTAATAAATTGTGAATTAATGTCTTTAGTGTAAATCCATTCTATAATTTTTATTGTTATTTATTTATTGGTGAACTTAAATTAATTTGATTGAAATAATCATAAAAATGATAATTTATTATGTATATATAAAAATATACATTTAATATACAACGCGTCTCAATATGTCAAAATTATCTAATTTTTTAGAAATGACGTGTTGGCACACTAGCGTGCCTTGTCATGTCACGTCCCGGTGTCGGTGCTACTTAGATAGTGATTGATGTTGGGGAGCAGAGAGAGATAGGCAAAAATCTAGATTGTGTCTAGATATTTTTGCGTAATTTCCTCAACAAGTGAGGGCAATTTAGTCACTTTGGGAGTAGTTTTACAATATAGAAGTTACCACTAACATGGTTATTACCTTATGCCAGTCAAGGAGTTTTTATCCGTTCAATAATTTGCATAGTATCGGTTAAGTAAAGGTTGTATATGAAGATTTGACCGAACATCTTGTCGGAGTTGATGATTGTGTAGGAGCTATAATCAAAACGTTGGATGTGGGATCCGATGATGTATGAAATCTCAAAATCCACGAAATGGGCAGTTTTGGCAAAACAACCCTTGCTAAGGTCATCTTCAACAAACTATCTTCTTGCTTTGACCAATGTTGTTTCCTTGTAGATGTTCAGGAATCATCAAAAAGCAATGATGGTCCGGTAAATTTGCAAAAACAATCGTTATCCAAGCTCCCTGGTTCTCATTCTATTAACCAAATATGTCATGTGAATGATGGGATCAAAATGATTAACAGAGGAATACTCAGAAATAAAAATGTACTCATTATTCTTGATGACATGGATAAGGAAGAGCAACCGAAAAGTCTTGCAAAAAAAGGCGATTGGTTCAATTTGGTAGCAGGATTATCATAGCTACTAAGGACAACAATGTCCTAACTAAAGGCCCAAATGTTTTGACTTATGAAGCTCATGAAATGGAATTTGATCATGCTCTTAAGCATTTCAGCAGGCATGCATTTAGAAGAGATCCACCAAATCATCATGTCTCCCTTTCTAAAAAAATTGTCCATACTTTGGGCAAGCTTCCTTTAGCTCTTCAGATTACAAGTTCATCCCTTATTGGTAAATCCGACGAATTATGGATCGATACATGGGAGAAACTAAAAGAAGCTCCTCCTATGGAAGTCCAAAGAAATTTGATGATATCTTATGAAAGGTTAGATCCAACATAAAGGGAAATATTTCTAGATATAGCTTCTTCTTTTTTTCTTTTTTTTTGTTAATGAGGATAGAATACACCCTTTCTATATGTGGGATGCCTATAAGTACCACCCACACGTTGCCATTGATGTCCTCAAAGATGGCAATACTTTCTAGATGTATGACCAAGTACGGGACCTTGGAAGGGAAATCGTCCATCAAGAGAATTTCAAATATCCCGATAAGCGCAGCAGAGTGTGGAACTATGAGGAAGCGCGTAGCATTTTGAAGCGGAAAAATGTATAAAAAGGGAACAACAATTTATTTTCCTGCAAATTGTTGTTGAGTATTCTTGCAAAAGGATAAATTAACCACTATTCTCGCTTGAAATTGTTTGCTTCTGACCTTCACACGTGGACTTCTCGGTGTCATTGTCAGGGAAGTAGGAAAATGGAAGCACTATCAGGTACGACCTAGATAGCATTTCATTTATCAAGATACTCTGGCATCCGATGAATTTGTTGATTTACGAAACCTGAGGTTCTTATGAGGGGAAGTTGGGTCCCTTGTTGGAGAGTTCAAGAATCTTCTCTCCAATTTAAAATGACTTTCTTGGCATTGTAGCTATTCCAAGTTTGAGACAACAAACTTTCATATGGCTAATTTAGTGGTTCTTAACCTTTCACACAGCGGAGAAATTGATTGGCTAGGACCAAATCAAAGTACGATACGAGTCCCACTTCTTGAATAAGCATGTCATTTCTTGTCGTTTTTTTAATTCCCTACAGGCTATTTCTTAATATATTTTTTATCAAATTGTTTTGTACAAGGCCAGAAAAATAAAGTACTAGATCTTAGAACCTGTGAATACTTAAAGAGAACACATGATTTATCTATGTGGGTGTATTGGAGAGATTGGTTCTTGAAGGCTGCAGCAACTTAATTGAAATTGCCCATTCCATTGTCAAATTAAAGCTCCTAACTATTTTGAACTTCAATGGATATAAATCTCTTCGAGAGCAGGCTTTGACAGATTTTGTTCTATCTCCCCCAAAAGAAGAATATCAACGATTAATGATAAGCAAACAATCATCCTTAAAATTGCCATACTCAATTGGAGGGCTGGTGAAACTTAAGTGGTTGAATTTATCTAGGTGTATATACATAGAGGAACTTCCAAATTCAATTGGGAATTACAATCATTAGTCGAGTTGGATTTGTCATCAACAAGTATTGGTCACCTACATGATTCAATTGGCAATTTCAAGCAACTAAAAGTACTAAGGATGAGTGGCATAAGAGGGATGAGAAAATTACAAGTGCAGTTGGGTAAGTGGAGAAGCTCGAAGAGTTAGATGCTTGAGGATGTTGCAACTTGACTGGCGATTTGACAAAATTGGGAGATTGTCCCATTTAAGGATCCTCAATTTGTCAGGCACACATATGTCCAGATTACCCACCACGGTGAGTCACCTCTCTAATCTCCAAACACTTAAGCTAAAAAAATGTCCCGAGCTTAAACAGTTGCCAGAGCTGCCCCCAAGTTTGACTCATCAGAGATGGGGCCCTAAAAATTGCTGTTATTCCTCCAAAGAGGAGATGAAATATGAGCTGGAGGAATTTTGCCAGGAGAGACGAATCGGTACCCTATCTCAAGATGAAACCCTTGTCGTCGTTCTTCTCACTAGCATCGACATCCTATCTCAGTTTAAAACACTAAAATTGTGCTGCAAAAATATGCAATTCCTCCCCAGCTCCCGTCTAGTTTAAGAGAGTTACAACTTCGTTATCTGGTCACCACGCAATCATTGGATTTTTTCAGTTTGAAAAACTTATCAATATTGAATTTCTATGAATGTTTGCTAGAATTCTCTAGTATATTTGACGCGGAATCAGAGGAACTCTGTATGGAGCGCTGTGAGCTCAAACAGCTGGATGTGCCATTGCAGCTGGAAATGAAAAGATTGAGATTATTATAGATGGATGTATGTGAGTTTTTTCCAGAAGTACTTAATCCGCCGAGCATGAAGAATCTACACAGGGTAAGTCTGCGACATTGCCTTTCATTAGTCGAGACTTGTGGCCTTGAAGAATTGGGATTACTCGCTATCAGTCGTCTATTGCCCTTCCGTGGAGAGGATATTGGACCTTTCGAAATTGAAAATGCTATGGGAGCTCAAAGTAAGATATTGTTGTGAGCTAAAAATCGTGCAATGTCTCAACCACTTGGAATCTTTAAAGAAGCGGGAAATCTATGATAATGGAGAGTTTAGGGGGTGACACCTGAAACGCTGCCTCCGCCTCCGCCATCATATCGAGGAGTCCCGTCGGCGGCTTCAATTCGTCGTTCATGTTCGACGAGCTCAGATCTACTACATTCTTGGACGTGTCGCTGCTACCTCTGTCGTCGCCGTCACCTCTAGGAGCCCCATTGACATTTGGAATATGGCAACACCTAGTTTCGCGCCAGAACTCACACTGGTAATTCTAAATTGCACGCTATATGATTGCACAATTATTTATTTCCCTGTTCAGATTTGGATATGTAGTTTTATTACTAGGGAGGGTGAAGTTTTTGGTGTTGAGATAATTGGAAAATCGTGTGAATGGACGTTTTAGTTTTGATTTGATTTGGTGTGTAGACGATGGTAAAAACCCCACATTTCAAGGGAAGTTTTTGTTCACATTCATTGAAGGGCTCATGGAGTTGAATCTTGTGGTGCGGAACAGCAATGTCCTCACTTTACTTCGATTTCAATGGAAAGTAATTACTTCCTACGTTGAATCCATTTTACTAACAAAACTATTGTTGAGTTGTTCGGAAATTTGGACCTTGAGTGGCTAGTGTTCTCTTCTTAGTCGTGTTTTCCATGGTCTCAGGCTCCGTAAGGTTTCTTAGAGCTTCGGGAATACAACCTGGCCTCTTCAGACTAAAAAATGAGAAGGTACAATCCATTGAATCCATTCCTCTTTTGTTCATTAAAACTCCAAAATCTAGAATTAGATTGAAGAGAAAGCTTTCAAATTTAAGATTAGGAGAGCAAATCTCCTAAATCTAAAACTAGATCGAGAGAGTAAGGAAAGAATCAAAAGGAAATAAAAGGAAAAACAACTATGAAGGGAGGGAGAGATCTAGGTCAAATCACTCCCCTCTAGAAGTGGAAGAGATGAAGAAAGTTTCAAAATAGGAGAGGGGTTGGGAGAGAAAAGGTCTTGGCGCGACAAAGGAAACTTGAAGACGAATGTTAATTTCATGGTTTTACATATTATCTGAGGAAAATTACCAAAAAAAATCTTAAATTTATTGTACGGATGCCAATTCATACCTTAAACATTTCAATTTAGCTAATTTTATAACAAAGTCTTTGATAATTTATCAATTTAGTGCTCCTAGCTTTTTTTTGGTTGGGAATTTTTGGTGTGGACCCTGGACTTCTTATGTGACATGGCAGGCACTTACATGGACTTTTTTTTCACAATTTTTCATTAAAAATAATTTTTTTTTTGTAATTTTCTTTTTCTTGTTCTTTTCTTGTTCTTTTTTTTTTTTTTTTTCAATCATGACCAACGACACTAGGATAGGGCCTGCAAGCCCTTGTCTTGATTGTAGCCATAGGCAAAGCTTTCATGGTTGAGGAGGGCCTTCACACCCTCCTTCGCCTATGACTAGCATGGGCCTCGGCGAGGGTCACAACCCTCACTAGCTACCACAAAGGGTTGCGAGCCCTTGCCCAGTGGTTGACGATCCTCTTCGTCCACAATAAAAAAGAAAAAAAATGATGATACGCATCATTGTAGCTTTGAGCAAGATGCCTCTAATTTCGAGTTAGGCCAGGGCAAAGAAGAGAGAGATGCAGACAAAGGTGGGGCTAAGTGTGGAGGGCGTCGTCGGTTTTGATCGAGCAATGACAGTGTCTACTGGGAACAAGGATGGTGACATTGACTGGCAGTATGGTTGGGGGAGAGAGAAAGAGAGAGAAATGATATGGCAAAACAAAAGGTATTTCATGTGACAGTTATATCATGTGGTGTGATAAACCAATGCAAAGTGAATATCTTAACGTTTTAGTGCCTTAGACCAAAAAAAAAAAAAAAAACATTTTAACACCCATTCGAATGACTTGTATATTGCATGGGCAATATGGAATGATCGATTACACCATGTCAATCATGGTAATCGACGCATAATATCAAATTCCTTAGCAGAGGGATAGTTTAATCTTCTAATTAAAGATTTTTGTCTGAAAATGAACATTGCTACAAATGTCAAGAACTCAAGAGTCGTACATGATATAGATACAAAGTTGATCGGGTTTTTTAAAAACCTCAAAAATCATCTTCGCTTTGTATTTCGATTTCACTTTATATTCTCTATTTTTAGAGCTATGAATCTTTGACTTAAAATTTATAATTAAATGAATGTGACATGGAAGCTCCTAGTACGATAACCCATTGATTGATAAATGAAACTTCTAGGAAAATTTCGGGACGACTTGTAAACCGTGTTCAACATTTCGGCATGTCCTTTAAACGTGACTAATGGACAAGAATTTATTGAACAATTTTGTAAACCACGTCTAAGGAAGACTCTTTGATAAGAGTCCCTCATCTCACAATGCAAGATGGAGGAAGACTTTGACTTGCTTCCCTCACCAGTCTTTTCTTTTGAGTGGGTTTTGTCGGCTTTTGCCTTGTTGATTTCTCTGCAACTAAGCAAGTGAGATGGTGCAAGACTTTTGACTTCTTAAGTCAGAAGAAAAGAAGAGAAAAATGCAACGAAGCGAGCAAAGAGAGTAGAACCCGTGTTACACACTGAAGTAGATTAGCTAACAAATATGATTTGGGACTTGTGTGCTTTCCAGACAAATTAACCAATCAGTATTAATTTAAATTTGATAATTCATTGCCTCTCTTTTTTTTTTTTTTTGGTAGGAATAAGTAGTATATTTGGGAATGACCAAAATGTACAAAAGATTAGGGCACCAAAACTTACACTCAAGATGAGTAAAATCAATATGAGTGGAAGGATGCTAAGATGTAAAAGAGCTAAGCGGCTAGGAAGCTACATGCCTAGAAAGGACTAAACAACACTAACATGACATGAACAACCGTCAACCAGATACAACCAAAACACAACAACCCGGGCAGGAGATATGAAAACAAACGTCTCCCGCAGCAAGCTGCAGCAGCCTTGGACTGAGAGGTACGAAACCAATAGCCACCGGCACCAAGTGAGCCTCAGATAGGTGGATCAAGATCTCTAGAAGAGAAGATAATCAGGTCAATACCCCAGCTATGCTGCAACCTCTTGTTCCGTGTAGAATCCTCCACATTCCTGAAGGTGACAGACAACCTTGTCCTTAACAACTTTAAAGAGATGGTTATTTATGGAAGGGATGGTAAGAGGCTCATCTCTAAAGAGTATGTCATTCATGTTTTTCCAAATAATATCACAAAGCACCCCAAAAGAAAAGCGGGTAATTCATTGCCTCTTCTCATTACCTTCTTTTAAATTTTTAATTTAAAATTTAAGATAAGCGAATTGTAATTTTAAAATTTAGAATAAAATATATAAAGTTGCTTACGGTTGCATCATAATTCATAAATAGTTTGTATTGAGAATTTTGCAAATAAATCCATTTTATAAATAAATAACGTATTGGTGTTCACGGCAGTCTACATTCACTCAATTGCTAAATCTAATTGTCTAGGTTGTTTCACAGTTCAATTTCCAAAATCAAGTTGTTTTCACCTTAATCATCTTATTTTGAGTGGGATGCTGGACTATTTGACTTCATTTTGTGTAATCATCACTAAATATGATCCATCATTTATCGAATCTCACAATATTCAGAATATTGTTCGCACCATTTATAGAGTTGTCTTTATGTTTAATGTGTGGTATCACATACTTACTATATTTGTTTGGGATCTAGATCTATATACTATGAATGATCATTTGAAAAAGGTCAGGCATTGAAAAATTTGTCACATTAGTTTGTAACTAAGTAATAATGTGAATAACTATTTTCAATCTCTTATAATATTTTGACTGTTTTTGTGGGTAACACCGGCCTCGTAATCCTTCATATTGTGAGGTTAAGATTATAATACATATATAATAATTTTAATTTAAGTAAATAAATTTAATTCCAAGTAAGGTTAAGTTTCTGATGCTTAAACAATATTTTTGATTTAGCAATTACATTAATTCCAATGATGGATAAGTGTCTTCACTTAAAAGCTATCTCTGTGTCTTTCTTAATAGTAACGGTGTTTTAAATAGAATTCGCATCTTAGCCATTGCAGCTCATAGTTATTTAGAGCCAATAGACAAATTGAAGAGTTTGACATAAATTGAGTTTACATTGTGTTGTCAGGCATCTAGATTTCTTAGAACACCTAAGAAAAATTATGAAAACCTCATACCGTGTGTCACAAAAATAAAGTTCCATACTATCGTTATTTTATGACCAGTTTTATCCATTACATCATCATAAATGCTGGTCTCTCATCTCCTAATGCAACCTAGCCGGCAAGATTGACGGAAGACTCTTGACTTGCTTTCTCTGGTCGTTGAGGGGTCCTCAAGGTGAGACACTCATTTCTCATCTCCAAATGCAAATTGAAGAGTTTGATATAAATTGAATTTACATTGTGTTGTCAGACATTTAGATTTCTTAGGACACCGAAGAAAAATTATGAAAACCATACTGTGTGTCAAAAAAAAAAAAAGTTGCATATTTTCGTCATGTCATGACTAGTTTTATCCATTACATCATCATAAATGTTGGTCTCTTGTCTCCTAATGCAACTAAGCCGGCAAGATAGGTGGAAGACTCTTGACTTGCTTTCTCCGGTCGTTGAGGGGTCCTTGATAGTGACACACTCTTTTTTTCTTCTTTTTTTTTTTTATTTTTGTTGAAGTGACACTCGTTTCATTATGCCTTTTCTTCTCGTTTTCCTTTTCTGGGCCCCGTTAATGGTGCGACGAGGTTTGACTTGGAAGCAGGTATTCGGATCGGACGGCTGAGGATGATTCCCTCAGGAGAGTGGGCCATGGGGGAAGATGAAGGGCCGAATCGACGCATGCTTAGATGCTAACACATGTACCAATTAATTGGGAAGAGGTACTTCAATTTTTTTCCGTCAAAACGACATGCATATTACACGGACAATTCAAATTGACTGATTACACCATGCCAATTATGTGATCGCCGCATAAAATACATTTTAGTAATAAAAGGGTAATTTAGCATCTACTTAAGGGTTTTTGTCTCTAGATGAACAACGCCGCAAATCTGGAGAATTCAAAGTAGTATTTGATGTAGATACAAAGTTTTATTGAATTTTTTTAAAATTTCTAATATAATTAAAATAAAGAAAAATTTAAAAAGTAATTTTCATTTTGTATCCCAATTTCACTTTATATCCTCTATTTTCAAGACTGTTTATCTCTGATCTTGAATTTGTTATCAAACTTGTAAGGGACATGGAAACTCCTAGGATTACAACCCATTGATTGGCTAATGGAAACTTCTATAAATCTTCTGGGATGACTCGTCAAATGTGTTCTATTTTTTTACACATCTTATAAATGACACTTATGGACAAGAATTTCCTAAACAATGTTGCATGCCACATGCCATTTCTTTATTCAAACCTTCATTTTCACTCGTACAAATGCCAAAAATATAGACAATTAATTCTTCTTGCCATAAACCAAATTTTTCTTTCTATATAAGAAATGGCACCACTATGATATCATGACATTTTAAAACCAAATAGAGCCATATACTAAATATTTTTTGATAATCCATAGTTAAGATCTTCGATTTGCTATATCAGCTAATTAAGTTAATCTTTTATAGTACTATGACAATACTTACTTCTATCTTGTTTGTCTATATATTAAGAACCAAAATAAGAGCATAGCTACGATTCTATGATTGCACAGTCGACAGTCAACTTGTGCATGAACCGGTTAATACTTAGTAGGCCTTTCACATTACTAGGGGTTTATCCAATATATGTATGTGTGTGTGTATATATATAAGGCCTTTCACATTATTTGGGGTTTATATGTACACACGTATATATAATACTAGTTGCGTTTTTATTATTGAATGGATGAGTTTGAAATCTAATGGGTTCCTTAATTAATTTAAGAATGGGTGTCGGCATGATTTAGAATAAATAAGGTAAAGCAATATCTTTCTCTCCAAAATATTTCCATGGTTTAAAATCTCACAATTGCACGGTCCATCTCTCAAAGAAAAATGAAGCAAAATATATTTCATAAAGAATTATGATTGTTTTGCTATACATGTTCTAAAAAATTGTGGTTGGTTGATATTTATTAAAATGCGTTTAGGGAACATTTATATTCTCTATTGTGCTTTTATCATCTCAAAAATGGATTTGTTTTCTTCCTATTTTTATTTCAAAAAAAAAAAAAATCCCTCTACCATAGCTTCCTTAACTTTGACACAATCCACTTATTAATCGACCAATTCAATTAACGAATCTACTCTGTCAAAGACCAAACTTTCTGATGATATACAATCTCATCCCAAAAACCATATAATACAATGTGAATCTCACCTTCTCCTTGTCTCCTCAGTCAATTAAGGTTCAAACAAGCAGACTCCTCCCCATTCGCCCGCACGGCTATCTCGAAATGTCAAAAATGCCATCAACGACACCAATTATCAACTTATCACCACCATCCATACAACAAAAACAAAAGTCGCTCATCCAACACAATGGCACTTTCGTAATAAAATTGTTAGATGAGACTTTTAACAATGACATGGCAGATTTTTCACCCTCTCTCTTTCCTTTTCCTTTGTATCCATTATAAGGTCCTGTACTGCTCTCTCTGTCTCTCTCTGCGCAGAGCTCTCATTCTTCAATTCTCACGCATTCACGTACTCCCTTAGCCTTTTCCACTCTCGCGCTCCTCTGCTAGAAACATGGCAGTTTATGGCGAACATCGATCTCTTGACGGCTCTCTCCCTCATGAGCTCACCTCCAAGACTCCCTTCCTCAGCCTCAAGCTCTACGTCCTCATCGGAATCCTCAGCTTCTTTGCGCTCTCCATTGGTCTCGTCATATACCTCTGCATCCGTGCCAGTGAGACCTTAGAGAAGCGCGAAATGCTAACAAAAGAGACGAACTCACAGGCATCATCAGGGCCTTCCCCCGAGGTTTTCCTAAGTTTTCGAGGAGCAGACACCCGTTATGGATTCACCGATTTTCTTTACTATGGCATGGTTGAGGCCGGGATCCTTGTCTTTAGGGACAATGAATCCCTCCATGTCGGTAAAAGAATTGGCCATGAACTTCTACAAGCAATCGAGAACTCCAAGATTTACATTCCCATTTTTTCCAAGAATTATGCTTCGAGTCACTGGTGCCTCCGAGAGCTCGCATATATGGTCAAATGTACCTCCAAATCGAATGAGAATAAAGAGATTTTACCCATTTTCTTGGATGTGGAGCCTGACGATGTCATGCTCAAAACAAACTTATACCGCAAAGCTCTATCGAAGTATCAAAAAAAGTTTTGCACTGAAGTTGACTCATGGAAAAAGGCTCTTATTGAGGTGGACGAGATAAAGGGATGGAACTTGAAGAAAGATGGAAGGTAAAATGTCTTAAACATTTCAACTATCATCTATAGATTCGCTTTTCCTCCCTAGTCATTTTAATTGCGGTATAATTGGTAAAATTGTTCATCTTGCCGATCCTCGATAGTGTAAATTGTGGTTGTGGCCATTACCGTTATTACCATCGACCATAGTGGCCGATCGACTCTATTGCCGTGATAGCTTTGATTGATGGTGCTACTACACTGGTAGCGCACCTACTCATGATTTTGTTTCTCCTATCACACTATCTCTGACACAGTAGCCACAGACATTGAGGACCTGTTTGGTAACCATTATGTTCTTGGTAATAATTTATGCTAAAAAATTATTATTTTTTTATTCCGTTCCCTAAACGAGTATTTGAGTATTTGAAGACATTTGATAACTATCCAAAATTTATATTCCCGGAATAGAAACCATTTTGGTACAACCCTCAAATTCTTTTGTGACTTAGAATTTATTTTAATGTTTTAATAATTTTATTACATTTTTCTTTTTTTTTTTTTTCTTTTTTTTTTTTTCGCTTCTTCTTCCTTTAGTTGGTCATCTGCCTCAACCATAGCTGACAACCAGCCAAACGAGGGCTAATGACCTTGTTGAAGTGCCACTGGCCCCCAACGAGATTGGCCTCATAATGGCCAGGCAACACTGACCTCATGGTGGCCCAGTTAGGACGAGCCTCGCCTAGATTTGCAAAGCCAAGTTCACTTAGCCATAGGAAATGCCGGACCACCACAAGATCAGCCTCGCCTTGGGCGAGTGACACCGGCCTCGTAGTGGTCCAACGAGGTCAAGCCTCGTTGGTGGCTGGGTGAGCTCGGCTTCGCTAGATTTGGGCGAGGCTGACCTCATCTAGCTAAGCAACCAAAAGCCACGGTTGAGCCATTTGGCACCCACCATTTCTCCCTTCCACTCACTGTCTTGAGTCGGATATGGGCTCGGGACGCCAATTCTGACGTGATCAAGCCAATATCTGGCATCGCCGACCTTGGGTGACCCCAAATCTGGAGTTGCCCAAGGCCGGTGATACCATCCCTGGCAATTACAAGGCCAGGACCCACATGATGTGGAGGATCGAGACAAGGCCGGGATGGGTGGGTCAATGGGGGCGTGACGGGCGACGACAATAGAACGCCACGGTGACGGCCTGGGTTGGGGAGGTGAGTGATGTTAATGGCGGCATGCCAGGGGCGGGGGCCAATGGTGTGGTAACTAATATTGGGGGAGCGGAGATAGATTGGGAAAAATCTGGATTGTTTTGGCGTCTGAATTATTTTGCGTAATTTCTGCAAATTGTAAGGGGAATTGAGTCACTTAGGGAGTAGTTTGCAATATAAAATTTATCCCTAACATGGTTGTTATGTTGTGGCAGCCAAGTAGATTTGATACAATCTGTAATTCAAATTGTGTTGACTAAGCTGAACATCGGACATAAAAAAAATGTGACCGAACATCTAATTGGAGTTGAAGATCGTGTGGAAGCCATGATCAAAATGTTGCATGTGGAAACTGATAGCGTACAATTCCTTGGAATCCACGGAATGGGCGGGATTGGTAAAACAACACTTGCCAAGATCATCTTCAACCAACTGTCTTCTCACTTCCGAGGCTGCAATTTCCTTTCGGATGTTGGAGAGTCATCACGACGCCATGGTATGGTACATGTGCAAAAACAATTATTATCCAAGTTCCTCGATTCTCGTTCTATCCTTGACCAAATTAATGACGTAGATGATGGGGTCAACATGATAAAGAGAGTACTTTGCAATAAAAAAGTTCTCATTATATTTGATGACGTAGATGAGAAAGAGCAACTTAGAAGTCTAGCGGAAAAAGGTAATTGGTTTGGTTCTGGTAGTAAGATTATCATAACTACTAGGGACCAGAGTGTCCTAATGATTGATGGAGAAGTGACAGGTGAAGGCCCTATAAAAAAGTCTACAAATGCTTCAACTTACGAAGTATGTGCAATGGAATTTGATCATGCTCTTAAGCTTTTTAGCAGGCATGCCTTTAGAAGAGACTCTCCACCGGATCATTATATCTCCCTTTCAAAAAAAGTAGTCTCTACTTTGGGAAAGCTTCCTTTAGCTCTTGAGATTACAGGTTCATCTCTTAATGGTAAATCCAAAGCAATATGGGAAGACACATTGAAGAAGCTAAAAGAAGCCCCTTCCATGGGAGTCCAAAGAAAATTGATGATATCTTATGAAAGGTTAGATCATGCACAAAAGCAAGTATTTCTGGATATAGCTTGTTTTTTTGTCGATCGGGACAAAACATACCATTTGTACATGTGGGATGACTGTGGATACCACCCACATGATGCCCTTGAAGTCCTCTTTCTCATGTCCTTGATAAAAACCAAGGACAACAATACTTTCTGGATGCATGATCAAGTGCGGGACCTTGGAAGGGAAATCGTCCGTCAAGAGAATTTCAAACATCCCAGCGAACGTAGCAGAGTGTGGAACCGTGAGGAAGCGCTGGACATTCTGAAGTTGAAAGAGGTAAAAAAGGGAACAACAATTTACTTTACTGTAAATTGTGGTAGACTATTCTTATAAAAGGAAAAATAATCGTTTGGCGCTTGAAATTGTTTGCTTTTTACTTACACATGTGGACTTTTTGGTCTTACCATTGTCAGGAAAGTAGGAAAATAGAAGCACTGTCAACGGGACCTCAATATCCTTTCTTTCGTCAAGACATTCTAACGCATGATGGATTTGCTGATTTACGATACCTGAGGTTCTTTCAAGGGGAAGAGGTGTCCCTTGTTGGAGACTTCAATAATCTTCTCTCCAATTTAAGATGGCTTTCTTTACATCATGGCAATTCCAAGTTTGAGACAACGAACTTTCATCCAGCTAATTTAATTGTTCTTAACCTTTCACTCAACTGTATTTAAGAGGAATGGATTGGTTGGGACCAAATCAGAGTATGATATGAGTCCTGCTCCTAGCATAAGCATATCATTTCTTTTGTCTTGTTTTTTTCCCCCTACAGGTTGTTTCTTAATATATATTTTATCAAATTGTTTTGCAGGAGGCCAGGAAACTAAAAGTACTAGATCTCAGCTACTGTGCATACTTAAAGAGAACACCTGATTTATCTACATGGGTGTACCTAGAGAGATTGGTTCTTAAAGGTTGTAGCAATTTAATTGAAATTGATCATTCCATTGTTAAATTAAAGGTCCTAACTATTTTGAACTTGGATGGATGTGAATCTCTTCGAGAGTTGCCTGAAGAAATAGGATGTCTACAAGCTTTGACAGATTTTATTATATCTCCCCTAAAAGAAAATTTCAAAAGGTTAGTGATCAGCAAACAGCCATCCTTAAAATTGCCATACTCGATTGGAGGGTTGGCAAAACTTACGCGGTTGAATTTATCTAGGTGTATATACATAGAGGAACTTCCACATTCGGTTGGCAAATTACAATCTTTAGTCGAGTTGGATTTGTCATTGACAAGTATTGGTCACCTACCTGATTCAATTGGCAATCTCAAGCAATTGAAAATACTAAGGATAAGTGGCATAAGAGAGATAACAAGATTACCAAGTGCAATTGGGCTGGTGGAGAGGCTTGAAGAGTTAGATGCTCGAGGATGTTGCAACTTGACTGGTGAAATTCTTGAAGAAATTGGGAGACTGTCCCATTTGAGGATTTTAGATTTATCGAACACATGTATATCTGGATTACCCGCCACAATGAGTCACCTCTCGAATCTCCAAACACTTAAGCTAGAAAAAAGTCCCAAACTTAAACAATTGCCGGAGCTTCCCCCAAATTTGACTTGTCTGAGATGGGGCCCTAAAAATTGTTGGTGTTCCTCTGCGGAGGAGCATAGATATGAGCCGGAGGAATATTGGCAGGAGCAAAACCGTGCTCGTGAGGAATATGAGCAGGAAATAGAGCGTCATGCTCTTAAAGAATACGGGATAGCTCTCCCTCTTCCCACTAGAATTGGTGCCCTATCTCAACAGGCAACACCCATCACCACTCTACCCACTAGCATCGGTACCCTATCTCAGCTTAAAACACTAAAATTGTGCTGCAAAAATGTGCAATGCCTCCCCCAGCTCCCATCTAGTTTAAGAGAGTTACAACTTCGAGATTTGGCGACCACACGATCACCGAATTTTTCCAATTTGAAAAACTTATCAATCTTGACGTTTTATGGATGTTCGCTAGAATTCTCTAGTCTATTTAATGCGGAGTCGGAGGAACTCCGTATGGAGCTCTGTGAGCTTAGAAAACTGGACACACCATTGCAGCTAGCAATGAAAAGATTGAGATTATTAGAGATGGCTTATTGTGAGTTCCTTCCGGAAGTACTTGATCTATCGCGCATGAAGAATCTATGCAAGATAAGCCTGGGATTTTGCCTTTCATTAGTCGAGATTCGTGGCTTTGAAGAATTGGGATCCCTTTTCTCCTTATCAGTCGACTATTGCCCTTCCTTGGAGAGGATGTCAGACCTATCAAAATTGAAAAAGCTATGGGAGCTCGAAGTAAAGTATTGTCGTAAGCTAAAAAGCATGCAAGGTCTCAATCACTTGGAATCTTTAAAGAAACAGGAAATTTTTGGTAATGGAGAGTTTTGGGGTGACACCTCAAATGCTGCCTCCACTCCACCATAGTATCTAGGAGTCTCGTTGGCGGCTCTAAATCTTCATCTACATCTGGCGAGGTTAGATCCGTTGCATTATTTGATGTGTTGCCGCTGCCTCCGCCTTTGCCATCGCCTTTAGAGCCCCATCGGTGGCTGGAATATGGCAGCACCAAGTTCCGCATCAGAACACTTACTGGTAATTCTAAATTGCACATCTTATGTTTGCACAATTACCTCTCCCTGTTCAGATCTGGATATAGAGTTTTGTTACAGGGGTTTGATAGGGGAAGTTTTTGCTATTGAGGTACTTAGGAAAACTATGCAGATAGACATCTTATTTTTTATTTGATTTGGTGTGCAGACGGTGGTAGAAACCTTCCAACATTTCAAGAGAATTTCATGTTCACACTCGTTGGAGGGCTTGGGGAATCTTGCGGTTTCGAACATTAATATCCTCATTTTCGACAACTTCATCTATAGTGTAAAGTAATTACTTCCTACCTTGAATCCATTTTGCTAACAAAACTGTTGTTGAGTTGTCTTGGATTTTGGTCCTTGAGTGGCAAATGTTCTTATCTTGTCCTTTATAGTCTCAACCTACGTTTGTTGGTGAGGATAACATTTAAGATCAAATAAAATATATCCCATCCTGCATTTGTTGCCTACTTATGGTAGGATAAAATTGGATATAAAAGAAATATAGATTGAATAAAATTATTCTAAGGGGGAGGTAGAATAAAGGCGGATAGAATTTCTAATATCCATAATAGAAATTTTTTTCTCAAATAACATTAATTACAAAATTAAAATTATATTTCAATATAAATAATATTTGGATTCTAATATAAGAAATTCAAAATAACAAAAAAACAAAATTTTAGTTTTTCTAGAAATTATACCGAGATAGCCGGTGACCAGAATTTTGTGCTAATTGCGATGGTAGGTTTGGTTTATTTAATTGAGTGCTAATTTGTGCAAATTGAGTGGAAAGTGTAGTTTTTGGTATTTATCCCAAATTGTGTGATTTTGGTATTTTAATTAGAAAATACCAGGCATCGGTTTACAACGCCAAAAATGTGTTTATGAACAATATTAAAAAGTGAGATTTTTGAAAAGAAAGATATTGCGTTTTTGGCTTAGGCTAACTATGAACCAACACACGATTATTTTTATTGGGTATTTTTAACACGGTGAATTATCAGTATACATTATCAGCTTGTGTGTGCTATGATCGTTTTATCAACTTGTGGGAGCACAATCTATATATACATATATCAACTTGTGTGAGCTATGATCGTTTTATCAGCTTGTGAGAGCATGATCTATATATATCAACTTGGGCGAGCTACTATCTATCTATATCAGCTTGTGAGAGCTATGATCATATATTGCAGCTTGTGAGAGCAAATACTATCTATGTCAGTTGATGTGAGCAGTGGTCATATCGAATTGATAGATAGTACTAATGGTATTGATTTGAGTGGATCGATTGATCGATGGGTTGGTTTGAATTGAATTGAGTTGATTGGTTGAGTATATGAACTGTACTGACTTGTAGGAATGAACTAAGGCAAGGTAAGTCATCTGTCTTGTGTGTGCATAGACGGCCTTTAGGAGTATTTCCTTCTTAGTCGGGGTTTAGGAGGTGAACTTGCTAAGACATTGTCTCACCCCGTCATGGGCTTCACTTTTCAGGTCCCTAGTGTAAAGAACCCAGAGCTTGAGGCGGAAGGGTCAGGAGCATGAGTGGCTCAGAAGTTCTTTTTAGAGATAGACCTCATGTACTTAGACCTTAGAGTTGGCCTCTGTTTGTAAACTGGATTGTTTATAAAAGCTGTGTTGATTGATTTAAAATTTGTTGTCCTGCTTTTTTATCCCGTATTAGTTGTTGTTAGGGGTAATAGTTCGCTTCCACATGCATATTAAAATGAATGGGTCGACGATGCGTCCTAAGACGTCGCAATTTAATCGACCACCGAGGAATGGGCACGCGCTCAAGGATCGAGGCATGACACTATCAGGCTTTTGAGCACTACACAGGTTCATTTTTTTCTAAACCTACCCTTGAGAAATAGTGCAACTTGATCATCTAATTTTTTTCTTGTTCTACAACTTGTAGATTGAGATGCAATCTTGCATGACACAGTCTGTGCTATTCAATGCATAAATTGATTACTTGTATGTTGCTACATATGATGATTTGATGCCATCCGACCTTATCTTCCTTGCCAGCTAGGTAAGAAATTGATTTGATGAATGACAAATTTCCTCATCAAAGTTAAGAATAAACATGTTTCATTGCTGAATTGTCATCTCAGACTTAACTAGTGTTGGTGATTTTTCCCAAATTTCACATCGTTGCATTCTCATAGGAAGTCTAGGCTCAAGAAACTGACACTATAGTAAAGCTATAGGAAATTATTATTGTCAAGGGCCCGAAACTCGAAGATGTACCTATAAGATTGTATAAAGTCTATGTTTGCCTTTGAGATTGCTTGGTGCAAAAGCATCACCTATAAGATGCATGTTTATCAAATAACTTCTCCAAGTGAGTTTTGTTCTTTTTTTAGGGGAATTGATTTGATGACGACTGTTTTATCTATAATCATCATTATCATTGTCACTAGAGATTGACTTGTCCCCCTAATTAATTACCATAGAGATGTCAATTGAAGATTCATTTGTCGTTTTCGTGATTTTGCATGTGATAATGCCTGGTGCTAACAATATTTCCTTTTTGTTCCAGGGAGTAGAAGTTATCAAAAGGTCCGAGTGAGAAAGGCATTGCACGCACATTCTCCTTAGAATTCAAATTTACTTTGACGGGACACGTCTTGCGGAGAATTGGGAACTTTAGAAATCATTGGAATATGTAATATTAATATAGACAAAGCAGAGGCAATGGTTATGTTTAACATAAATAATATTACGCTTTCAAAATAAGACTCATCTAGATTGTTTCTCACGTTTCTTCTTTTCTCTTATTAAAGAGCTGCTGGGGATTGAGTTCATTCCTTCCTCTTAGCAGGTACAGATATTCTTAGCTGGCTTAAAGAAGGATTCTAATCTGTAGAGAGTAAACGAAAGGAATCATCGGATAAGAAAAAGTGCATTTTGGAAGTCACTTTCATTTGTTCAAGCTTAAGTTACCGGCCTTGTGATGACTCATCCTTAGCTGCCTTAATCTTCTCTATTGCCCGATACACATGGTAAAACAACATTGAAAACATGTATGCTCTCTCCTTCAGAGGAAAAGAAGCAACTTCCTCCAGTAGACAACTGGCCAACACATTACTGAATATAAAAGCCATACCTTCGTCACTCTGTCAATGTTGAACCCATTCTCATTCGTGCGAAAGGAAATTAAGCCCTCGAAAGGGAAATAACAATCAGTTAGGAAACGAGTCAAAAATTCAGAAAGTGAAACGTTGCAAGTAAATCTCAACATGAAAATGGCCCACCTCCTCATTTGGAGCAGTCCATTTTATCTCAGGTTGTTCTTCCGTAGAAACTATTGGTTCCTTGAAAAGCAGTCGAGCTTCACTGTAGGGCCAATTATCTGGTATCTGATGCCTATTCATTAAACAAGCAAACATTTCCCTAAGAAGGATAACCGAACTGAATACAGACTTCAAGTAATGCAAAGAACCTCTGGGTCTTAAGGATAGAGAAACCATATGAATTTGCTCAAGTGACATGAAGGAACAGACAAAGCAGACATCCGAATAGATAAAAGTATTATAGTAAATCAACATGCGAAGTAGCATGGCCAATGCACTGATTGCCAGCCCAAATCTATTGGTGGCAAATGATCTTTCAGTTTCAAACTGTTGACGAAATTTTTCCACACCGGCTGAGTTTGAGAGATAATTCTTTGAAGTCAAGGAATTCAGCAGCCAAGACTATTACAGTGAGAAACTTTGCCGCCTAATTTTGCTTACAAGTCAGGGGACGAGATAAGAGCACAAGAAGCACCTCTTCTTATTTATGTTCTCTAGTATGTTTTCTATGGAACCATGTTGACATATAAGCTTAAGAGCACTCAGCCCTCCAATACCTGATAAATTCATTCCAAAGTAAAACCACTGAAATCATCAAGCTAAAAAATACAAGAGGGACAAATGATATGCGATAGCATAAAACAGTTAACAGAGCACTGCAACAATATCACGTCTACCTCAAATGCTTTCACAATAATCACATCCAGAGAGGATGCACAGGTCAATGAATTGATCCATATCCAGATTCATCTCCTCCAAGATCTAAAAGTCATGAAAGTGAGAAAAAAAATTTAAGCAAACACAATGAATAAACTTTTTTCTAAGTACCTTGGAAATTTCAAATTCCATGACTTGAACTTTTCTTGAGCTGGGATCCATCGAATGGCGAAGAAATATAGGAGCTCCAAAAGTAAGGGAATCCACATCTTCAGAAGCAACTGCATAAAACTGAAAAACAAAAATTACAGCTAAAGCACCATTCATTATAAAAGAGTTCTGGTTAACACACAAAAATTGAGCAATGATAGTGAACAAGCATATGTGTGAGTGAAAAGGAAATCAAATCAAGGAAATAAAATGGTAATTTACAAAGAGTTAAACGATTGGTAATCATGGAAAAACAATGAACTATCCTAAATCAGAAGACGATCAAACAGGGGATACTTGCCTTTCCAGCTTTGCAAAGTGCAGCACACTGTGCCTCTGCTCCTGAAGGAGCCTAACATACAAAAACAGAATCTGGTATCTAAACTTTTTGTTAGAAATAATAACGAATAAACTTTCTAGACAGACTTGTAACCTCAACTACTGGGACACCCATAAGTCTTAATAGTTTTTTTGCAGCCTTCATTATGCTGTTGTGTCACCTGCAAGGGTATCAAAGCCATGTAGCACAAGCACACACATATCCAGTTAGCTATGCAGATAGGTTTTTCTGGAAAACAGAGACAAAATTAAACTTCACATCAAATAGGACAAAAATACTGCACCGTAAGGAAACCAAAACGGGACCAACCTTCACAGTTCTTTTACTGAATTTCTCGATGTCTTCCTTGTTCTGAGACTGCCGGCAAACAAATACAGAGCTCACAAAGCCTTCTTGCACTCTGTGTTTCTGCTTGCTTATGTGTGTGTGTGTGTGTGTGTGTGTGTGAGAGAGAGAGAGAGAGATGCATATACCGCAAGGCTACTGCCAACTTCTCGAAGGCATCTTCCCTCTTTGAAAAACTGCTCAGAGACTCATTTAAGGTAACTAAACATATTCATAGACAATTGCAAAAAAGGAAAAAAGAAAAAATGGAAAATGGAAGGCTGCTTAATAAAGTACCCTTTTGCAAGCTCTTGCTTCTTCAAATCAGGAGGTCGACCGTCAATACATAGCTATCATAACAACAGTAAAACATAATTTAGAGAAGCGCAAGCATCATTCTTCTAGCATCCCATCCCAATGAAAACACAGGAGGTAAAGAAAAAAAGTTTACACCGGCTTTATCCCCGCTTCCAACAGCCTAATCGTCCGGCAAAACATGCCTTGCAGATGACTACGTGGGAAAGCAAATCAAAAAGCAGCTCAAACTCGACACTTTCCAAGCACAGAGATCACATCGCATTCCAATAGCATCTTAAGCATCAAAACGGAAGGCTAGTTGACAGTTCATTCATAAACCGTACGAAACTCGAGCGAATTTGATTTTCATTTCCATGGAGTCTTACGACCTAATCCACCAGCCTCATTGGTGAGCATCTGAGTCCCCTTCCTCCCAACCACAACTTGATCCCCCAATCAAAAGAACCAAAAAGCCCCCTACACTCAAAAGCAACTTAACGAGGAACTGACAGATGCTCATGCTGGCATCGACGCGATCGTCCGGCCGAAGTAGCTCTCCAGCCTCTGCTCCTTCATCGCCTTCGGGGCATCCCAGCAGCTTCGTCAGTCCCTGTCGAAACCAATTCAGACTGATAGTAATAACTTCTCATTCCTAGTGATTAGGTGGATGGAAATGTTGAATGCACCTAGAGGTCAAAATCGATTAATTGATTTATATGGATTGGAGTATAGGAAAGGCCTTTTATCTACTTTATTAATTTAGTCAAGGTTCTATTCTACCTGTACGTTATAGAGAAGGGAAAATGGACTACTATAGTAATTTTTCGCGTTTTAGATGAGATATTTGAAGGGTCGACCCATGTCGAATTGGAGATATTTGATCAGAACAACCAATCTTGTAATCTCAATGGTCGAGACGGAAGTGGAGCAATTTCATTGGCTTCGCAACCCTTTTTTTAGGGAAAGTATCAAGGGAAAAATAATGAATTACTAAGCACTAAGCAGGGACGATTAGTTACTTCATGAAAGATTTGAGTCATCACTTAGCATAAACTCTCGTAAGCTCATACCAATCGCAGCTTTTGAGGTTTTATTTATATAATTTAAATAGGCAAATCAATTCATTTAGAATTCATTACTAATCTATTATAAGTCGATTAAAAACCTAAGCAGAATGTGGTAAAACATTTTATGTAAATGTGTACAAGGAAATTTGTTCTAGCATTGCAAATTGTAGTCCTTTTCAAATGAATGAATTATGGTGGTGAGAATTGACTTTTTCACGATGAACTTCAAGGTTAAATATTTAATTTGCAATTGAAATTCAAAAACGAAGAAAAGAGTGAGAAGTGGCTTTTTAATATTGGGACAACTGTCTCGGCATATGTCAATCCTTATGTCCACAACAAGTAAGTTAAGGCACTCTATCTAATTGATAAAAAAAATATTAATTTTTAGTACCTAACAACACCAACTAACTTAATCGAATTGAATTCCCAAGCATGCCACATCCTCATTTTACTATTCATCATTTGATCATTTTAGTATATACAGATTCAATTAAGTACAAGGAAATTTACTTTCCACATTTTATATGAAAACAAGTTAAGTAGTTGTCAAGATTTATCTATCAATGAAATGGCTTATCTTTGAACTTTTGTGTAAATGTGTCCATATCATATCTAATCAAACAATTGGTTCAATTAAATCCCTAAATTTGTCTAATATATGCCATGATTCCTTATCATTTAATTGATCATGTTCCTGTACTATTTTAAAATGTTCAATATCATCATCATTTTAATTATTACAAGTATGGAATCCGTGTTAATGTCACTTTTTCATATGTTGCCCGTTAAGAACAATTATCTTTACTTTCTTCAAGCTTTAGCTACTATTGTTGATATGATTTCGGACACCTGAATTTTCATTCGAAGACTTCTCGTTCATTTAATAAGAAAACTAGGCTATAATTCGATAGAGTATGACTCTAAACAAAAACATCGATCTTGCATGGTCTTGCATTTGCCGCTGCTACCGTATTTCTTCACATTCAGACATTAGGGACGTTCAAAAGTTGGGCATAAAGCATTCGCACTGCCCAAAACGTAGATCCGGCTATAAGTTTCCTTGGGAGTGGCCCGAATAGATGGGCCAATCTGCGAAATGAGTCCCGAACTCACTTGAGGCTCGAAAGCCGAGCCCGCATGAGCCGGGCCTTAAGCTAATCATACTCGGCCTAATGAAGGGAAAGGAAGCACGGCCATTCAAGGGGGGTAACGAGGGATATTCAAAAACGGCCAGCACCCATTTTCGAAGCCGATTCTAGTCTGAACGCGTAAGATGGAGGGAAGGTCTTGTTTAGCTGCAAAAGTCGAAATTGAAAGAAAAGGCGAAGGAGAATCAAAGAAGGAAAGGGGCGCGCAATTTCCATCTTGACGAAGGGAGCAATCTCGGCATTCAGGGACCGGAATTCACGGCCGAAAGAGTGCGAGAAAATCTGCGCGTCAAAAAGCGGAAGATTCTCGGCCAAGTGGGGAGGCGAATTTTCAGCATGTAATCATTGCCAAAGTGACTGGTGAGCTCGAGAAAGAAAAGGTGTAAGCTTTTTTTCACGGCCCAGAGAGAGTTATGGCCGCCGGCAAGAGAGAGAAAAACAGAGGAGGCAGATTCTCGTGGAGGAGGTGGAAAGAAAAAAGGATGCGAGAGATATATGCAATTTCACAGTAAGTTCGTTTAATTCACTTTCGTAGCATCTTCCTCAAAGTTCACTTTTCCTTTGCACTTTAATTTTCAAGAATTTTATACCTCACACTTAAATTTCTCCACCATTTCATTTCAAAGCCACCTCGCACCTGGAAAAAGCCAAAAAACGAAATCAGGTTGGGCCCTGTTTTGAAGTCGAACAACTGTCTGTTCAAGGTAGAAACAATGTATGAAAAGATCATTTTATCTTAAGAAAAGGGTGTGTAAACCGGACCGGCGTTTGGGTACTTTGCAAAAGTCACCATTGACGGTGACGGATTATTCTCGCGGTCACTCTTTTCCGAGGAAACTCACTTTCCAACTAGTGTGAAGAATACTTGCACATTTAATGGACAAAAATCACTTAGAATGTGACTGTCATTTTTAGAATTAACACCTACTTGTAAACCACCTTTAGCTTTTTGCCGTGTCTTTCAAAAGCCTGCAAACGGACACAACCGCGTGCCATTGTTTATTTGACTTTTCTTTGTTTTCACATTCAACCACTAAATCCAAGTATCCAGCAATATTGTAAAAGACGAGGATCACGTTCTCTTGTTTTCACACGCACAACAATCAAAGATATTTACAGTCGATTTTTTTTTTTTTTTGGTTACAAACCAAATTAAAATGCCATCTTTGAATTTCCTTATCCCAGTTTTAAATTTTTGAGATGTTTGACGCTAAATCAAGCCCTGATTTCGAACTCTAAAAAGTCAAAAAAGATAAAAAGCCTAAAGTTAAAGTAAAGAGACATCCATATGTATGACAAAATTTACGAGTCGAAAACTTCCCTTCAAATTAACACTCAATATCTATTTCTTGTCCTTTCGACTATGACCTTTTTAATGGTAATATAAGATTAAAATCAATAATTTTTGAAAAAATATTACAATTTGTTAGATATATTTATAATGCACATCATCCACAAATTAACAAATCTTTCACACATGCATAATATAGTGTGTACATTGTGTATAGCCATATTATGTCTAGAATTATGATACTGTGCATCTACACTATATTAGTTCGGGTTATATAATAAATTATCGCAATTACTTGTGTAATGCATTTGCAAAAAACCTTCGGTTTATCTATCTTTAGATGATATAATCCTTCAATCGAAACTCGTTACCACCTATTTAGAATAGTTTTCGCCACAATTCACTATGTAAGGCTTGCATCCTACAATCACGTTGTTGAGTCCACGCCAGCTACAACTCATCTCCACCATGGACGAAAACCTCGCGTGCCGGGATGGCGAAACTCGTCCGAATCTTTGCCTTAATAGCCCGCTGTCCTTCCGTGCTTGTTACTCAACGAACCACCCATCAGACAAGTAATCGTCCTCCGAGTTGAACACTGGAAACGGAGACTCGGATCGCTGCCACATGCGGCAGGACTGTCAAGACCACAACCGTAACTGTGCCAGCTTCGTTCCTCAGAAAGATGACGTCAGCATCAAGCAACCACCACATCATTTCTGCCACTCGCCGCTCCACATCATCACAACATCATCGTTATTAGAAATCAGAGATAGGCTGGATCGACAGTGATGTGTGGCTAATCGTGGGTGACACCGCTAAATTAAAAAATTCATGTCGATCGGCACTAGACTGATTTTTTTATTGTTTTGGTACCCTGTGTCCGTATTTGAATCCTCGGGATTTTCACGACAATCGAGAGTCGTCAATGAGTTGAGTGGGTTCGTAGTGGCTCGAAGAAAATCGACCACGAGTCAATTGCACTTAAAAATATCTGAAAGTTACCCGGTAGCCTAGGTCACGCTAAAAACGCGTTGAATTGAAATTAACTGCCAATTCGAGTCCGATTTCAGAAATTGAAGTTGTGGCCATGTCACAATAAATTCTAGGAGTGTCGACTTAGTCTCAGAATATTTTTCGGAGATTCCGAGATTTTTACGGAAAATCGGTTCGGACGCCGCGGAAAATTAACGGAAATTCAAATGGGCTAAATCGATGGAAATTGGGAATTCTAAACCAAGCCTTTGAGTGTCAGTGATTTATAGAAAATTGTTCGGGATTTTCCTTCGACGAAATCGGGTCTCAATTTGGGGAATTGGATGAGGAGTTGAAGCTAATTTAGGTGAAATTCGGAATTTTGCTTGGACAGCATTTTTTTGGCTTCATTTTGGATTAGTTGTTGAAATTAAAGTGGTAGAAAGTATTGGAGACATAGGTGATAAGGTTGGAGTCAAAAGGGGAGACCAAGCATTAAATTTCCTTGAAGATATTTTGGACTTTAACCCCTTCTTCCCTCTACGGTTCCTCTTTCATTTTCATCCCAGCTGTCTTTGCTTTCTTATCTTTTGTTTCCCTTGCTCGAGCAAAGTCCCCTTCATTGAACCGAAATCAGCCGCCCCTATATTTTTTTCTTTCTTTCACTTTGATTCCTACGAAGCCACAACCACCGAATCCAGTGATCCCTGCTCCTCCCTCCGTGTCTGCTGCCAAGCGTCCGAGCATCCCCATCCCCACCAGCGAAGACTCCACCGTGAAGCCCAGCCCACCGATTTCCCTTTTTGCGGCCACACGTCCACGATTGTGCTGCTTGGGTCAACAATCGAAGTTGAAGATTTCCCACGAAGCAACCGCCTTCGTCCGCGTGTCCCACCAATCGACGAAGCAGCTGCCCAACGTGCGTCTCTCCCAGCTCGTCCACCGAAGCTGCAGTGGATCGCCCCCTCCACTTGTCCGTGTCTTCAGCTCGTGGTTATCTCCTCCAGCAGCTGCTCGAAGACCTCTTCGCTGCCACTCACGTGTTCTTCACGCCACACGGATCCAGTCCACGAGCCGCTGGGATTCGAGCTAGCATTTTGCACGATCAGCCCACGCACGAAGCAGCCCATTCCGTGTGTCTTCATCGGCCCAGCTTCTTCAGCAAAAAGCCAGCGAAGCCCACGGATCTGGCAGAAGTTCACGGCCCAGCAGTTGGGTTATTTGAAGCCCAGCACCGTTCGGCCCAATTGAATTCCAGCAAAGCCCACGGATCCAGCAAATTTTCGGTCCAGCGTTCAGCCCATTTGAAGCAGCGAAGCCCGGCCCAAGTTGAAAACAAATCTAAAATTGGGTTGTGATTTGTTGGGCCCGAGTCTAAGGCCCGGCCCAAGCCCACCGGTGTCGCCGAAAATCTGATTTCGGCCGCTGTCGCATCGCCGTTGCGGTGATTCGGTCTCCGCTTTTGCCAAGTGAGTTTTACTCACTAATGCTTTCTTAGTTTGTTAATTATACTTAGGGTTGGTTAGATTTAATTAAATGCAATTAGGTGGTTAGATTAATTTAGATAAATTAAATTAGAGACTAAATGATGCATGTTAGGTGGTTAGAAATAGATATTAGCTAGTAGACATGCCATGTTATTTATCGAACGAGTCTCGGTAATTTTCTGGGCTCGTCTCGGCTTCCAATCAGGCATTATGGGCATAAATTGGATTTTTAATAATTATTTATTTAATTTTCGAAATTAATTATTTAATTATTTATTTTTCCGGAAATTCAACCGGGATGGCCGGTGACTGGAATTTCGTGTTGATCATCGTGGTGCAGTCTGTTTATTTATTTGAGCTTTACTTAGTGCTAAAATAAATTATGAGGTGCACTATTGTTGGCCATAGTTGAGAGGGTCGGGTGGGACCGTAAAGCCACTAAATGTTAAGAGGGTCGGGTGAGACCATAAAGCCACTAAATGTTGAGAGGGTCGGGTGGGACCGTAAAGCCACTAAATGTTGAGAGGGTCGGGTGGGACCGTAAAGCCACTAAATCTTGAGAGGGTCGGGTGGGACCGTAAAGCCACTAGATCTTGAGAAGGTCGGGTGGGACCATAAAGCCATTGAATCTTGAGAGTGGCATCTAAAAGGGCACGTGGGCTCGGTGACTTGATGCATCACTTTGGTGAACGAGTGCTTTAGATAATGCACGTGGGCCCAGGAAATTAAGTGAGGCATCTTGGAAGAGACACGTGGGCTCGGTGATTTGATGCATCACTTTGGTGAACTAGTGCCTTAGAGAATGCACGTGTGCTCTATGACATGTAATCGACTAGTTCGATTTGTTATGAGTAGTTGGGTGCCTATTATGAATTGTACTGATTTGCAGGTGGAATCTGAGGCCAAGGTAAGTCCTCTGACCTGTGCGTGTTTAGGCAGCCCATAGTGTATTGGCTTACTAATCGAGTCTTTAGGGGGTAGAACTCGCTGAGACGTGGTCTAATTGGTTATTGAATAACCATTTCAGGACCCTGAGGAGGAGCTGAGGAGGAGAAAGATTTTTGAAGAAGAAGATGATCTAGAGAGGAATCTTGAGTACAACCCGGATGTGGATTGAGATCCCATCCCTTTTGTAAACCCTGTCTTAGTGTGGATAGGTGTGAGACTTGTTAGCTGTAACTAGTATTGTAAGTATACTATGAGTTGCACTGTTAATAAAAGTGTGGTTGTGAATTTCAATATGAAAAATATGGCATGCTTTTCTATCCCATTTTTTTATTGTCTGTGGATTTATAACTACTTCCGCATGCGCATAATAAATTGAAAGGGTCGGCGATACATTGTCCTGGGATATCGCACTTTAAAATCGACGAAGGTAAGGGATGGACGCGTGCCCGAGGATCGGGGCGTGACACCAATGATTGACCAATGAAATTTCTAGGAAACTTCTGGGATGACTTGTAAATCGCGTTCTACTTTTTGGCATGTCCTTGAAATGTGACTAAAGGACAAGAATTTCTCGAACAATTTTGTAAACCGCGTCTGAGGAAGACTTTTCAACGAGGGTCCCTTGTCTGGCAATGGGAATGCAAGATGGAGGAAGACTTTTACTTGCCTACCCTCGCCAATCTTTTCTCTTTAGTAGGTTTTGTCGGCTTTTGCCTTGTCGCTTTCTTTGCAATTAAGCAAGCAAGAGGTGGAAGAATTTTGAATATTTCGGTCGGAAGAAAAGAAGAGGAAAATGCAACGAAGTGAGCAAAGATATTAGAAGACTTTGGCTTGCTTTTCCGTGTTACATGCCGAGGAGATTAGCTAACGACGATGATGATTTGGGACTTGTGTGCTTTCCATACAAATAAACCAATCAGGATTAATTTAAATTCAATAATTCATCATCCTTCTCATTATCTTCTTTTAAAGTATAAATTTAAAATTTAAGATAAGCAAGTTGCAACTTAAAAATTTTGAATAAAATATATCAAGCTACTCATGATTGGATTATAATCTATAAAATAGTTAGTATTGAGAATTTTGCAAATCGATTCATTTTATAAATAAAAAATATATTGTTCAAGGCACTCTATATTCACCCCATCCCACGCCAAACCAATCCCCCCTCCGATTTCTTCTCTTGATCCCACCCCCTAGAAAAACCAAAACACCTGTCAATCACCCCACCCCACCCCACTTGCTCCATCGCTCCCTCGATTTCTTCCCCCCACCAAAAGCACCTATCATTTCCCTGGTTTCTCTCTCTCCCCACCCCAAGCCACCCCATTGACCCCCCTCTCTGCCCCTAGTTTCTTTCCATTGTCCCCCACCACCCTCCTTCTCTTCTTGCTAAAACCCTAACCATGGCCTCTTCCTCCTCCTCGTCGCATGACCCTCTCAGCTCTCTCTCGATCGCCTCATCGCAATTGCTTGCCGCCTCACCTCTGCCCATTCCTCCTTCGTAGCTGCAGCCTCACCGTGGACCCTCCATGGCAGTGTCGCAGTCGCGGCCCTTTGGATTGCCTCAGTCTATGCTCTTCCTCCGACCCTCCCTTGCCGTCGCGGCCTTGCCTTCGCTCCCTCAGCCTCGCCTCCACCCTCCATCGTCTCTTTCAACGATCCTACACGCGTGTCAGAATGTGTCGAGAAAAGTTGACCACGTGTTGATTGCATGTCTGATCGAGTGTATCGGACACGTCAACAGGTGTAGGACACGACATGGAAACTCCGATAACGTGTCCATGCTTCATTGCTTTGAGATATAGCAAGGATTTGATAACTGTGGTGTAGGAATGATGAGCTCACAGGCATCGTCCGGACCTTTGTATGAGGTTTTTCTAAGTTTTCGAGGACTAGATACCCGTTATGAGTTCACGGATTGTCTTTACCGTAACATGGTTGAGGCCGGGATCAGTGTCTTTAGGGACAATGAATCCCTCCATGTCGGTATGGAAATAGGTGGTGAACTTCTACGAGCAATTGAGAACTCTAAAATCTACATTCCCATATTCTCCAAGAATTATGCTTCGAGTAAGTGGTGCCTTCAAGAGCTCTCACACATGGTTGAGTGCACCTGGAAATCGAATGGGAACAAAGAGATTCTGCCAATTTTTTTGAACGTGGAACCTGCAGATGTCAAGCTCCAAACAAACTTGTATACACAAACTCTTTCAGAGCGCCAAAAGACGTCGTGCACTGAAGTGGAGTCATGGGAAAGGGCTCTCATTGAGGTGAGCAAGATAAAGGGATGGAACTGGAAGAAAAATGAGGGGTAAATGTCTTAAACTTTTCAACTTACATCTGTAGATTTCGTTTTACTCGTGATAATATGGTTTATTCATCTAGTTTATTCTATAAAGTTTAAATAGCGGTCAGCGGCCACTGTGCTACTGCGATCGGCCATTATCGCGGCAAGAACGGAATTCTCACCAGCAGTGGCCAATAACGGCCGCGGCCGTTTCGCTGCAATAGCTCCAGTCAATGGCAGTATTGCGGTGGTGGTCCCCCCTACTCATCTTGATTCTCTCTCTCCTCTCACTCTTCGTCTCTGACACAGTAGCCACGAATAGTAATAGATCTCTGAGAAAATCCACCAAGCTGCTGGCTAGCCACCGCAGCAGCTCGTCCATCAGTCGCTGCCACTTCTTCGTTGCCAGCCCGACACCAAGATGCCACCGAGCCCATATCTGGCGTCGTTGACTGTGGACGAACCCAAATCTGGTGTCGGCCAAGGCCGATGACGCCATCCCTGGTGGTCACAAGGCCATGATCCATGTGACGTGGATACGAGGCAACGCCAAGCTGGTGGGTCTACGAGGCGCAACGGGTGGTGGCATCAGAACGCTATGGTGACAGTGCAGGGTGGCAAGTGATGTAACGGCAGCGTGGTAGTGGCAGGGGCCAACGGTGATGGTGACTGAAGTTGGGGAGCGGAGAGAGACTGGCAAAAATCATAATCGTATTGGTGTCTAGAATTTTTTGCATATTCCTAACATGGTTGTTACCTCATGGCAGGCAAGGAGATCTGATACATTCTGTAATTCAAACGCTTTGCTGTAAGCTGAAGGTTGCACATGAAAATGTGACTGAACATCTAGTTGGAGTTGATGATCGTGTGGAAGCTATAATCAAGATGTTGGATGTGAGATCTGATGGTGTACGATTTCTTGGAATCCATGGAATGGGCGGTGTTGGCAAAACAACCCTTGCTAAGGTCGTCTTCAACACGCTATCTTCTAGCTTTGGCCAACGCTGTTTCCTTGCAGACGTTCGAGAATCATCTAAAGGCAATAATGGTATGTTAAATTTGCAAAAACAATTGTTATCCAAGCTCCTCGGTTCTCATTCTATAGATCACATGTATCACGTGGATGATGGGATCGTATTGATGAACAAAGGAGTACTTAAAAATAAAAAAGTTATCATTGTTCTTGATGATGTGGATGAGAAAGATCAATTGAAATGTCTAGCAGAGAAAGGAGATTGGTTCGGTTCTGGTAGTAGGATTATCATAACTACTAGGGACCAAGATGTCCTAATGAATGAGGGAGAAGCAATTGGTAATGGCCCTGTAAAAAAGTCTGCAAACGTTTCGACTTATGATGTACAGGAAATGGAATTTGGTCATGCTCTTAAGCTTTTTAGTAGGCATGCCTTTAGAAGAGACTCTCCACCAGAACATCGTGTCTCCCTTTCCAAAAAAATTGTCCGAATTTTGGGAAAGCTTCCTTTAGCTCTTGAGATTACAGGTTCATCTCTTAGCGGTAAATCTGAAGAATTATGGGAAGACATGTTGAAGAAGCTAGAAGAAGCTCCTTCCAGGGGAGTCCAAAGAAAATTGCTGATAACTTATGAAAGGTTAGATCATGCACAAAGGCAAGTATTTCTCGATATAGCTTGCTTTTTTGTTAATCGGGACAAAACTTACCCTTTCTACATGTGGAGTGCTTGTGGATACCACCCACACAATGCCATTGAAGTTCTCACTAATATGTCCTTGATAAAAATCAAAGATGACAATACTTTCTGGATGCATGACCAAGTACGGGATCTTGGAAGGGACATTGTCCGTCAAGAGAATTGCAACGATCCTTGCGAGCGTAGTAGAGTGTGGAATCATGAGGAAACGCTAAGCATTTTGAAGCAAAAAGAGGTATAAAAGGTTTCCTGTAAATTGTTGTAGACTATTCTTGCAAAAGGAAAAGTTAATCGCTATTAGAACTTGCAATTGTTTGATTCTGTCTTCACATCTTGACTTCTTTGTGTTTCTATTGTCAGGGAAGTAAGAAAATAGAAGCATTGTCACTAGGATTTCGTGGATTCCTTCCTGAACTCATGGTTCTAAAGCATGATGTATTTGTTCATTTACGAAACTTGAGGTTCTTTCAAGGGGAGATGGTGTCTTTTGTTGGAGACTTCAATAATCTTCTCTATAATTTAAGATGGCTTTCTTGGCAATGGTGGCATTCCAATTTTGAGGCAATAAACTTTCATACACCTAACTTAGTTGTTCTTGACCTTTCACGGAGCAATATTTCGGAGGAATGGGCTGGTTGGAACCAAATCAGAGTATGATAAGTCCCACTCCTTGCATACGCATATTGTTTCTTTTGTCATTTTTTTTTCCTACATGTCGTTTCTTAATATATATTTTATCAAATTGTTTTGTAGGCTAGTAAACTAAAAGTACTGGATCTTAGCTATTGCCACTCATTAAGGAGAACACCTGATTTATCTATGTGGGTGTCCTTGGAGAGATTGGTTGTTAAATGCTGTCGCGAATTAATTGAAATTGACCCATCTATTGGTAAATTAAAGCTCCTAACTGCTTTGAATTTGGAGGGATGTCAGTATGTTCAAGTGTTGCCCGAAGAAATAGGATGTTTACAAGCTTTGAGAGAGATTGTCCTACCTGATACGCTACATGAACTTCCGGAGGCATTCGGTAATTTGAAGTCATTGTTGACCTTTGATTTCTCATATAGGCGGATTAGGAAGCTGCCACACTCGATTGGAGGGATGGTGAAACTTACGGTGTTGAGATTATGTAATTGTAAGGAGATAAAGGAACTTCCAAACTCGATTGGGAAATTACAATCACTAAATGAGTTGGATTTGTCATGGACAGCTATTGACCACCTACCTTATTCAATTGGCAATCTAAAGCAACTAAAAGTACTTAGGATGAGGAATGTAAGTGGGATAACAAAATTACCAAGAGCAATCGGGCTGTTGGAGAAGCTTGAAGAGTTAGACGCTCATCAATGTTTCAACTTGACCAGCAAAATCCCTGGAGAAATTGTTGGACTGTCCTGTTTGAAGATCCTAGACTTGTCATTCACAGGTATATCCAGATTGCCCACCATGGTGAGTTGCCTTTCTAATCTCCAAATACTTAATCTAGAGCCATGTCCTGCGCTTAAACAGTTGCCGGAGCTTCCCCAAAGTTTGACTTGCCTGAGATGGGCCCCCAATTGTGGATGGGAATCCTTCGGAGGCTTGACGCGAGATGAGCTGACAAGACCTCCTGCTCTTCCCATTAGAGTTGGTATAATATCTCAGCTAGAAGCACTTGCCATTGCTCTTCCCACTACCATCAGTACCCTATCTCAGCTGGAAACACTAACATTGTCCTGCAAAAATGTGCAATGCCTTCCCCTGCTTCCCTCTAGTTTAAGAAAGTTACACCTTCGGTATCTGACGATCACACAATCCCCTGATTTTTCCAATTTGAAAAACTTGTCAATCTTGTCATTCTATGATTGTTCAATGCCAGAATTTTCTGGTATATTTGATGCGGAGCTAGAGGTCTTCCATATTGACAACTGCACATTCGGAAAAATGGATGCACTGATTCAGTTGGAAATGGAAAGATTGATATCTTTGACCATGTTTTGGTCTGAGTTCCTCCCAAAATTACTTGATTTGTCGCACATGAAAAATCTGCAAGACGTAATTCTGTTCGATTGCAAATTGTTAGTTGAGATTCGTGGCCTTGAAGAGCTGGGATCCCTTTGCTCCCTATGGGTTGAAGATTGCAGTTCCCTGGAGAGGATGTCAGACCTATCGAAATTGAAAAAGCTAACGAAGCTTAGAGTAGGAAACTGTCCAAAGTTAAGAAGCGTGGAAGGTCTTGATCACTTGGAATCTTTAAAGAGGTTGACTATTATCAATGCTGGAGAGTTTGGGGGTGACACCTCAAATTTGAATTTAGAATATTCTTGTATTAGGTGACACCTCTCAGCCTTTGTTGAAGTCTTGATGGCACGTTTTACAAGTTCGGCGGATCCGCACCTTCTCAGCTTGTCCGGCAATTATGATGTTGTGTCTGCGAGGAATTCTGGACAGGAATTGATTGTTGGGTTTATTGTGCTCCTTTCTTTTTATATAAGAAGGATTTCCAACGGCCCCATTAAGATTGAGAGTTCCTTTGAAGATGAGGCATATAGGGACTAGAACGTTGAAAAGCTCGGCATATGAACTCGACCAAGAATGACATCGTCCCGGAGACTTAATTCGCCCCTGGAACTCGAGCACAGAAACGGTGCGAGTTCCTCAGAGACGGGAGCAATGGAGAGAGAATTAATTAAGCACGATCTTGGAAATGTTGAAGAACGGACCAGAGACTGAGAGGAGCACTGCAAGGACGTAGAGGCGTAGCCAAATTGTTTGTCTTCTGCTGCGGATTACGCTTACAAAGACATAAAGTGGAGCCCAAGGCACGCTCAAATAATGCTAAAACTTGTGGTGCGTAACAGCAATATCCTCACTTTCTACGACTTCATCTACAACTTTATCAGCAGTGGAAAGTAATTATTTCCTACCTTGAATCCATTTTGCTAAAAAAAACTGCTGTTGCGTCGTTTTGGATTTTGGTCCTTGAATGGCTAGTGCTCTTATCTTAGTTATGTTTTCCATGGTCTCAAGGGTTCCACTCCATAAGGTTCTTTCTCAGAGCTTTGATGGTCAGGCCTCTTCAGAATAAAGAACGGGTAGGTACGCCGGTTGAATCTATTCCTTTTTTTTAGGCATGTAGAATTATGTATCAAGTTCAAAAGCAAAATCCAATATATATATATTATTAGAAGATGGAGTACGTAAGATGGCATTTGTGAAAGAATAGTGGTATGCTTTCTCTAATTCACTCATTTGCAATTAAAACGCGTACTAGGTTCTAACTCTGCTTTCGAAATTTCATGCCGACTGCTGAATTATTGGTGTTGTCGTCATCATCATCATTATTCATCATTATTGTAAGTATGTTTGCTTGAACAATTTGCTAAAAACTGGGGTGCTTCATAGTGGTGGCTGCATTTTCCATATCCATTTTAGTCAGTCATTTGTGTGTTAGGGCTTGGCATGTCATAGTTGCCAACTTATATTGTTTTATAGTCTATGGATATCATATATCTTGCTTACTAGTGAAATATGAGCCATTTGCTACTATTAAGTGTATATACTCCTTCCGGGAAGTAAAAATCTTGCACAATTTAGTACTTCCAGTAGTGAGCATTGCTGGCAATGCGCTAGTTCTTCAAGCTAGATTCTAATATTGTTAATTTTGTAATGGAACAAGTAGAATATTCATCTTGGTAGTGAGAGCAAGGCCTTGTCTTTTTCCTTTATTTTTCAAGAATATCGTTAGGCAATTACTAACATTTGATATAACAATTTTTGAGATTAAAACATAGTGATATGTTGAACCAATTCTATAAGAATGTTCTAGACTACTTCTTGTAGCTAAAGTAATAGAGTTTTTACATATTCCCAAGGGTGTGAGACGGGTGCTATTTTGAACCCTTGATACTGCTAGGTAAATTTCTGTTCCTAAATTTCTTTTGTGGGTCATCGTTAGCTGAGCCAACGTGGGATTTTCAGATTGTTAAAGCACTCATATGAGTATCTTAATATATTGTGGTATTAGTAAGTGCTATGATTAGAAGGACAAATTTGTGCTCTATTTCGTTCAAAGTTGGCTTATGTACAAAAAAGAGTTCGACACAAGCTACATGGGATTCATGATAGACGGAGCAAAATGGTTGGTAGAAAACAGACATTAAACTTGTTGGTAGAATTCGTCCCTCTTTACTGCTCCGATGCAATCTTAGTGAGATAATTTTTCTTTTTCTTTTTGTTGGTGTATGATGGTTTGCTTCACTGTCATCTTATCTTCACCTTTTACCCAGACTCACTGATTTGTAGTATACTTGATGATGTTTCTCCGTTGTTACCAAGAAACCATGTTAGGATATATTTTTCTATTAGGTAGCTACCTTTTCTATTACCACCAATTTTTACTTGCAACTTCACTACAAGCAAATGTTATTTTTGTTGGGCATGGCAAGAAATGCATACTTTCATCTTGTTTGAATTTCTCCCTAATGACACAAGAGTTGCGGTATAGTGCTGTTATAACTGTCAACATGAATACATGATATTCTGTTGGTCTCTAAAGACATGCGTGTGTAAGACAATGCTCTAGCATATGTTGCTATTAGGCTTTTGAGCACTACGCAAGTTCATTTCTTTTTCTTCTAAACCTAACCTTGAGAAATAGTGCAACTTGATCATCTAATTTCTTTCTTGTTCTACAACTTTTAGATTGAGATGCAATCTTGCATGACGCTATCTGTACTATTCAATGCCTAAATTGATTACCCGTCTATTGCTGCATATGATGATTTGATTCCATGCCATCTTGTCTTCCTTGAAAGCCGAGTAAGAAATTGATTTGATGTATGACATATTTCCTCGTCAAAGTTAAGAAGGAACATGTTTCATTGTCGAATTGCCATCTCATACTTAACTAGCGTTGGTGATTTTGTCCGGATTTCACATCATTGCATTCTCTCATGAAGTCTAGGCTCAAGAAACTGACACCACAGTAAACTGTAGGTAATTATTTAAGGACTTGAAACTTGAAGATGTACCTACAGGAGTGTATACAGTCCACGTTTGAGATTGCTTGGTGCAGAAGGATCACCTATAAGATGCATGCTTATCAAATAACTTCTTCAAGTGAGTTTTGTTCCTTTTTAGGGGAATTGATTTAACAATGATTGTTTTATCTACGATCATCATTATCATCGTCACATGAGATCATTTTGTCCCTAATTGGTTACCATAGAGATGTCAAATGAAGATTCGTTTGTCATTTTGGTGACTTTGCATGTGATAATGTTAGGTGCTAACAATATTTCTTTTTTTGTTCCAAGGGAGTAGAAGTTATCAAAAGGGCAAAGTGAGAACGGCATTGCGCACACATTCTCCTTAGAATTCAAATTTACTTCGACGGGATATGTTTTGCAGAGAATTGGGAACTTTAGCAATCATTTGAATGGCAAAGCAAAGGCTATGGTTATGTTTACATAAATAATATTACGCTTTCAAAATAACACTCAACTAGATTGTTTCTCATGTTTCTTCGTTTCCCTTACTGAAGAGTTGCTGGGGATTGAATTCATTCGAATATATACTTTACGAGGCCCACCAAAATTGGTTAAAGGGACTCATGAATAGAAAGCCTGTCATGCAAATTCTCTCTTCCATGGTGTTGTAACTATCTTGGTAGTTATCTTTGGCTTCTGCTTAAAAATGTAAGATATGAACGTAATTTGAGAGATCAATTCCAGCAGAAACCGAGGTGATCAAAGCAAATGAACTGCAAAATCTATTTTGATTTACATATGACTTAAAGATTTAGTAGTTTGCACTTGATCACTTGCAAAATATGCACAATGTAATTGCGCACCTATGGCTTATTGTTAAAGTGTGAGAGGGTTATTATGGTCATTAAGTATTATTTGATTAATAATAAAAGCGTGAGAAGGGACAAACCCTAATAAGTTTTTATGCTCTCCTCTTTTGTTCCATACACTCTCCTCTTCTCTTATGTATCAATTTCTACATGGTACCAGAGCCACCAAAAAAAAAAAAAAAAATTCTAGTTGTTGTGAGTTTTGATCCAACATTGGCGAGTGTCATCCAACCCAATCCGATGTTGCCTAGCCCTATTGAGTTTAGATATGATGCCAATGAGCATTGTCAGCTTAGAACTGATGATGGACAATCTCATGTGGTCTTGTTCATCCATCCAAGATCTGGCGGTGGTCAAAATTGCATTCCTTTGTGCGAGCCTCTATGGTTCATTTGTGTGTGTGTGTGTGTGTGTTTTTTTTTTTTTTGGAGACAGGAGGAACCAGCTTGCAGTCGACAGCCGCGCCGTAAACCCCCTGGTGACGCTAGCGCAGGACCCACCACCACGGCGTCACGCTTAATACCACTAGCGACCACGCTGGGATTTGAACCCATCCCCTTCTTGAGGGAGATGAAAGCCCAAGCCAACGCGGCCACCACATGGGGTGGTTCATTTGTGTGTTGTTCTCTATGTTATTAAAAAAAAAAAAAAATCGCAGCAATTTGCTTGATGGGGCTACCGATCCTGTTCACCTCGAAATTGATGTTGGATGAGGTGGTTTCTATTTGGGCATAATCTATGATTTCGGCGTATGTTTTAATGAAATCGATGAATTTGATTGAAGTGTTGTGGAGATTTGGACTAGTTGAAACAAATCATGGTAATTTGTTGAATTTAATTTTGGTTGGTGGGATTTGAATTTGATTATTGTGCTATCTCGTGTTATATTGGTACGCATCTCATAATGGCGGAGAATAAAAGTTTAGTAGCTAAGGTTGTGTCTACATCCTCTAATCGTTTGACAGAGAAGAATTTATAAGTTATCACCAATTTCCAGCAATTGAGGAAAACTGTATTGTAAGTGTTAACTAGGAGAAAGCAACAGAATCATCCAACAAGTAACAAATCTGCATCTGATACAAATTAGGATACTGTGGATGCCAGAATTCTTGGTCTAATGATGAACTCCATGGAATCCCAAATTGCAGATTTGGTTACACATATTAATATAGTGAAGGAGTTGTGTGACTACTTGAATGCCCTTTATTCTAGACAAAATATTCAAGGTTTTATGAAGTATCCTAAGAATTTTCTAAGGCTGATAGAAAGGGTCGGCTACTTACCTAGTATTTGCTGGTTTTAAACGAATGCATGAGGAGCTTAATTCTCTATTACCCATTACCTCTAATGTTAGGGAAACACAAGAGCGACAAGAGCAATTAGCTGTTATGGGTTTTTTGGGAGGACTACGAGGAGTAGGGTGACTTCACTCACTAAGATGTTTGCACATGTCCTAAGGGTCTCATGTAAAGCACCTAAGGATGTATTTTCTACGGGTGATAGCTCAACCTTGGCAACCAAAAGAAATCACGGTGGTGGTCGAGGTCGTAATGGTGGGTGAAGTGGTGATGGCGACCGTGGTTTTGGTAGAGGGAAACCACCCTCATCTAGTAACACTTTTAGTGGCATATAGGGCAATATTGGATTTGTTCGGACTTATCATTATTGTGATTTACTTGGACACATTTAGAGATTATATTATAAGCTTCATGGAAGTCCCCCTTAATAGGCTACAACTAATGTAGCCAATGTAGTAGAGTCTAGTACATCTTCACAGTCCTTGAAGGAGGAAAGTTGAGCAGAATGGCGTAGGAGGAATATGCTAGATACAATCAATTTCAAATTTCCCATTCAATTTCACAATCATCTTCCATAGCTACTTTTGTCCAGAAATGTGATGTGACGTGTCTTTCTTCTACCTCTCACCCCTAGGTCATTGATTTAGGTGCTACTAATCATATGTTTGGAGTTTTAGATATTTTTTCTGACTTTCATGAGTCAATGTCCGATGTTACATTAGCTTATGGTTCTCTATCCATAGTAAAGGATATAGGCACAGATCCCTGACATCTTCCGTATCTTTATCTTTAGTGGTGTATTTCCCAAATTTTCTGTTCAACCTTATGTCTATTTGTCACGTTACCAAAATATATAATTGTTTTGTAACTTTCTATCCCTGTTCTTGTGTTTTTAAGGACTTGAAGATGAGGAAGATGATTGGTAAAGGACATGTTTTAGGGGGACTATACTTGTTTGATGATACTACTAGTGTTGCTTTTTCAGCGACTTCCCCACATCAAATTCATTGTCATTTGGGTCACCCCTCCTTGGAAAGTTTAAAGAAGTTAGATCCCATTTCATTCTTTATATAGTCTTGAGTGTGAGTCGTGTCAATTTGGGAAATTGTACCGTACTAGTTAGATCCTAGTTTCATTCTTTATCTAGTCTTGAGTGTGAGTCATCTTCTAGATTTTCCTGCTCCGGATCTTCTTGTTGTGATGGAGTTGGTATATGAACATCGGTACCCTCTAAAGCCCTAATTCGGAGTGCTATGATACAATTGGAGGATCAAGTTTGAAAGGATATTCCAGCATTGCTTTGTCTTTTCTTAGTCGCTTCACCCAACTTGGGACGATATTGCTTTATTTGATAAAAAATAGTCTTGATGGCTTCCTCATATGAACTTTCAAATGTGAAAGAAACCTACCAACTAGTATACTCCATTATAACTCCCGGAGAAACAGGAAAAACTTCAAAGTTCGGAGAGAATCAACCCCGCATTGTCGCAATTATTTGAGAGCAACACACAAAAGGTTCATTTTTTGGGGAGTTGTACTCCCATTTGTTTATCAAGGGATACTCCATGGAGTAAACGATAAGCATTGGTATACCTTGATAAAGACCCAATTGCCTAGCATAGTATCGCAGAGAATAGGCTTCAAATCGATGGTAGAATCATCCTTTCTTACAAAGTCGTATCGGAAGGTCAATTGTGGTAAGTACACAACCAAAATGCATCAAAATCATTCATATACTAAGTATTCGCATAGAAAAGGTAATAGAACTCGGGAGCTTCTTAAGGGAAGAGTTCGACATGTGCACAGTCGAAATTTAAAATCTCCTGGAGATGGTAAACAAACAGAGGAGTGTCATCAGGAATCTTCATGAGAGATAAGATGAGTAATCGACAACCTAGGCTTTGATGCTTTGGCTGTTTGGATTTCGACGATAGATTGAACGGAAGAGCACGAGGAATTTTGCTGAATAAGAAGGGAAAATAAAGGGCCATCCATGCTTGTAAAATCTAGAGTTGACCAGATAGAACTCTGTTTTCGTTAGAAATCATCGAAAGGGCAGCATGGGTGAGATTCCTCTACAAGACAGCTAAAACAAGTGGACCAAGAGATACTTTCTTTCCCTTGTAAGATCGGCAGCAAGTCTAAAGAAGTCCTTTGAGACTTTAAGAGCTTTGAGACTTTAAGAGCTGGATTAAAGAATACATATTTTAATAGCCAATAAAACTTTGAAATGAACAGGACATGAGGTTTTGTAGTATTCATCAAGAAAAGTCCCATAAGCGAGGACATCATTAAGAATGGAAAAATCCTCACGGGCTTTGATTTCCTGGAACAAACCCAAAGATAATAAAAACATCCAAAAAGGTCACGGACATGGGTCCTTAAGGGAAAAAAAAAACAAATAGTAGATGGGGACGAGAAGCAGACAACAAACCCCACTAAATCTCTACTTAGGTCATGGGACAACATGCTAACCTCCAATGCCATCTCTATGCCCTCATTCATCCACGTCAACCGAGTTGGCAAATCATCTTGCAATCGTAAGTACCAAGCATGCAAGTTTTCTTCGAATAAAGGGAAGCTCCAAAACTTGGTAGAAGCAAACGTCAAAATATCCTTGATTGAAGAATACCATATCGGGAGTTTCTCGTTCCTCCTGGTCAGAAAGCAAGGCTTGAGAGGTGGTGGTGGAACATGGTTATGATCTAGAAGGGTAGGCCCAAGGAGCAATGATTCCGTATGCTCTTCTACAATGCTTAACAATTGAAATAGACAATAGTTGGCTTCCTTGGTGTGAAGAAGGCGGTTGAAGTTCGAGATATAAGATTTAGGTTCCAATTTGGGAGCTTCGGTAGTCATGAAAAACTTATGAGCTGAGTATGGAGGGTTTAGGGTTTAAGGAAGAAGATAAAAGTACAAAAGGAGACGATGAGACGTATTCTTCTATTTGGAGTAGGAGACGACGATTAAAAAATTAAGGATATTTGCCAAAAACTGAAACAATGTGTCAAGATGCAATAGGAGCCATTGATTCAAAAATTAAGGATATGTCAGAGAATAGAAAGGTATAATGATCATCTGTAGCAAACTGTGCGCAAAACAAGGTATTTCCTTTAAAAGAAATAAATTTCTAATTTGCATTTTTTAAAATGGGGCATATGTTGACACCCAAAAATACCCCTGCAAGCACATGTTGGTCATGAGGGGCAGAAAATTCTAAAATCGTCCTCGTTACTATATGTGGGCTATAATTTACATCGGCCTAGTTCATAAATAGTTATGAAAACAAAGGATTATCAAGGATTTTGAGAATTCTTTGGTTGAATTTTGATGGACATACAAGCGAGGACACATAATTATGTGATGAAGCAATTGGTTGTCACGTGTCAAAGCCAAGAGACACTGTTGAACATGCAACATTGACGATGAATTTAGGCGGGAATAGTTAAAAGGGTGCCAAATTCAAGAGGAGCAGTTAATCTTTACTAGACAAGCCATGAGAATATTTTTGAACAAGTCAGAAACCAAATATGGTTAAGGCAATTCAACATAGAACATGGAATGACTCTTGAAGAGGGAGTGTGTGACATCCTGAAATTTGACCCCGTCTTGAATATATGAAATGGGCATTTCGTCGACACGCCTATGGTCATTTTTACTTTGAGCTGGCCTCTCACAAGTTGACTAATCTATTAGGTGAAGCCGTTAAGGGATATAAACGCGACAGACTAGATAATTCGATTGGAAATTGATCATTCGACCGTAATAATCGGCAAGGGTCAATACGTCATCGTTATAATCTAGTGGAGATCGAATATAGGTGATTTGACTGAATCACGTAATTGAATTGCGGGTGATTCCACATGATTGCGAAGTTTGCGTCGAACGGTACTAAACCGATTTTCTATCGATTTTGTACTCGGGACACGTAATTGAAACATTGTGATTTTTACGACAACTGAAAGTCGTTTATGAGTTAGAGATGCACAAACGTGGATCGAGAATTATCGACCACGGGTCGAACACGCTCACTAAAATCCCTAAAAGCTACCCGATAGGTTAGGTTATACTAAAATTGCGTTCGGTTGATTTTAACCACGAAATTGAATTCGGTTTCGGGAATCGGACGTTTGAGCGTGTCACAATTCATTTTTAGGACGTCATCTCATCTTTTGGAGAAATTTCGTCGAGCCCGAAATGTTACGGAAAAATCGGTTTTTGGCAAAATAAATAAAGGAAATTCGAATGGCTAAAGAAGGGCAGATTTTTCTTCATCAAAATGATTTATTTTGTGAGGAAATGGAAGGAAAATGGCCGTGGGAGGGCCTCTTGACTTTGTTGGCTGAAGACTTTGGGGCAAAACACTTGAGAAATATTTCTCAAGTTTCCCCATTGGCCAAGCATTTGACTTCCATTTCCCTCCTCTCTCTCTCTTTCACTCTCTCCTCCCCTTATGTGCACCCCCCTGCTCAGCTGAACCCCTTCTGCTTTTTCTTTCTTCTTCTTCTTCTTCTTCACGTGTCTTTCTCTTTTTCCCCTCCTGGTTCTACCCCTCTCATTTCCTTGGTGCCACAAGCCACCAACTCCCGCCAACCACAGCCAACAACCACCTTTCCTCAGTCCCATGGTCACCTTGCCACCAGCATCACCACCGTCGCTCCTTAACGCGTCTAACATGGTTGTCTTCACGCCAGATCGCCAACAGATGTTCCCGTCCGCACCCACAGCCATCCGTCCACTAGCCACTTGCTCAGCTCCTCAGCCCGGTTGCCAGCTTTGCCAGCCCAGCAAGCACCACCAACCCACCAAGCCAAGACCACCCCAGCAGAACCAACCAGCCCCTTGGCTGTGAGTCTCCTTGCCGTTTTCGGCCTCGATCGGGCCTCCATTGGAGACGCGGTAGCCTTGAGTCTTAGGGGGTGCATGACAAAATTTCTGTTCCAGAAATAGTTTCTGGAACAGAAATAGATTTTTCTATTTCTATTTCTAGAAGAGTTTCTAAGCAAAAATAACCGTTTGATAACGACGCAAAATTTCTACTCTAAAAATAGAAATTCGTTTGATAACGACACAAAATTTCTTCCTTTCGGACGGCGGCAGCGACGACCGGCGACCTTTAATATAAAAAAATAAAAATAAAAATGATTTATTAACAAAAATAAATAAATAAATCATAAAAAATAAAATAAGAATATCATTTTATTTTAAAATAAAAATATCCTTAAAAATAAATTTATTTTATTTATTCTATTTTATTTTATTTTACGAATAAATTTATTTTAAAATGAATAAAAAAATAAAAAAAATTATTTGGCAAAATACTCAAGACAAATAAAAATAATTTTATTTTAATAAAAATAATTTATTTTTATTTATCATAAATAAATTATGTTTAATAAATTTATTTTTAATAAACTAAAAATAAAATGATAAATAAAAATAATTTATGTATTTTTAATCTATTTTAATAAATTTATTTTTATTTTTAAATGAATAAAATGAATATATTTATTTTTATTTTTAATAAAATGATATTTAATTAAATTTATTTTTAATAAATAAATTTAGTTCGATTAAATTTATTTATTAAAAATAAAAATAATATTTATAATAAAAATAAAAAATAAAAATGAATAAATTATATTTTTATAATAATTTTTTATTTTTATTTATTCATTTTTAAGGATTTTTTAAATTTATTCGTAAAAATAAAAATAAATATCATTTTATTTATTCGAATAAATTTCATTTTAAACTTAAGGTTGAGAGAAATAGAAATTGATTTCTCCTCCATTTCTATTTCTGGAATAGAAACCTATTCCAGAAATAGAAAATTTGATAAGCGTTATCAAACAAGTTTCTGTTTTAGAAATTGGTCTGGAATAGAAAAATCATTTCTGGAACAGAAATTTTAGTTATCATGCACCCCCTTAGTCACCATTGCGCCGCCGTCGCCGGGAACTCGTCGCCATCTTAATCCGGTGAGTTAACTCCTTAATCCTTGATTAGTTAGTTAATTGCGCTTAGGGGGTTAGATTAGTGGTTAATCCTAGTTAGTGTAACTAACTAGTAAGGTTAGTTTAGTTAAATGAACTAGTTAGTTAAGTGGTTAGTTTAGTTAGCCTACCCTAGGTTAGATTAGTTAACTTGGGTTAGATTAGTTAACCATGCTTAGTTTAATTAGTTATGATTAGGTTAATTAGATTAGATTAATTTAATTAATCGTAATTTATTTAATTAATTGTAATTAGCGTAAATTGTGACAGATTAGCCGTTTAGTGAACTTTTACGCTGATTCTTGTGGTTGAATTTTTATGTGAACCTGATTGCTTATTTATGCAATTGAGTATTTGGTGGTAATTATTGACTATCATTACAAAATTTGATTTTATGGGTATTTAATTAGAAAAATACCAGGTGTCGGTTTTTTTTTTTAGTGAACGGTAATTGTATTAAAGCTTAGCCAAAATGTATAAGTAAGCGGCACCAGAGCTTACACTCAAAACGAACAAGGCATAATGAGTGAAAGGGTGCCGAAATAAAGGAAAAGCCAACAAGGAAAAAGCTAGAAGGCATAATCAACACAACGACAGCCACATCCTAAGGATTGATCAAAACAAAAGAAGGAGACTAGCCAACCAAACAATGGCAACCCAAGCCTAAAACCCAACACAAAAATGATAGAGCTCAGCATGGCAACCAAGAACAAGGCAGGACATAGCCAGAAAAGAGAAGAATCCCATGCAGCAGACACTCCGCAGTAGGACTCCTAAGGAACCACCAAGGATGAATGAAAGATGCAAGGGTCAATCCCCCAGCTATGTTGAAGTCTTCTATTTCTTGGATTGTCCTCCACATTTGTAAAAGTCAAAGCCTTATCCTTGACCACCTTAATGAGGTGATTCTTCACGATCGGGACCGTGAAGGTAAGGTTCCTGAAAAGGATCTCATTCCTATATTTCCAAATGAGTTGTCATAGCTCCAAAAGAAAATTGGGCAATGGAGTGGTAGAAATCCTTACCTGGTAAAAAATTCAAAGCCCAGCTAAGGTTATCGGCCCAACTGCTATAATGCCAAGGAAGGTTGCATCGAGCTACCCAAAGAAAAGCACAACTGGCTGTAATGCTACAACCGAAAAACAGATGATCAACTGAATCCAGCGTCAATTTGCAAAAAGCACAAACCACATCCCTAATCCTACCATAAGATAAAAGAAGGGCTTGGGTGGGTAGTCGATTCTTAGTGATAAGCCAGAGATTGAACTGATATCTTGGGGTAATAGCATTATTCCAAATCAAAGAAGCCCATTTGACCCGAGGCTTCTTCATCCTAATAAGGTGCCATGCCGACGCCACCGAAAATAAATTGGAAGTACTTCCTACCCAAGTAAAGTGATCCGGTACCTGTGATAACAAAGGGAGAGGCTGCTCCCAAGACTCTAGTACTGCTCGAATGGACTGACCAGCCAGCGAGAAGAGATCCTCCACCGTAGCGAGCTTGGGTAAACCAGAACTGTAGATCAACAAGTTCGAAAATAAAAGGTTGAGGGGGCCTCTCGGGTGCCAATTGTTGAACCAGAAGGACATGAAGTGGCCATCCCCTATGCTCCAGCAAAAAGAACGCCGAAACTCCGTCCTAAGATGGAGGATTCTCTTCCACGCCCAAGAGCAAACGGTGGGTTGTTTAACCATCCAGAAACTCTTCCTTTTCAAAAATGTCGAATGGATCCATCTACACCACAATGATTCATTGTCCGTAAATAGAATCCAAATGTGTTTCAGCATAGCCGCTTTATTGTAATCCCTTAGCCAACGAATCCCTAATCCACCTTCCTCCTTCGGAAGGCAAACGTCATCCCAGGAGACATTGCACCACCCTTCCCTAGTCCGGGGTCTTTCTAGAAAAACTATCTCAAAATCTGCTCAATGCGATCCAACACAACAACAGGGATAGTAAAAACACTCGCCCAGTAGGCTTGGACTGCATGCAGAACTGAAATGATAAGCTAAAGACAACCAGCAAATGAGAGGAAGCACTGAGTCCACGATTGAACCCTGTTGGTTATACGATCAACCAGGGAGACACAATCCGCCTTTCCGAGCCGGGAGGAGATAATAAGAACTCCTAAATACTACACTGGAAGAGACCTTTCAATGAAACCAAGAGCAAGGAGGATCTCACTATGCAGAGTTGCTGTTCCTCTAGCAAGAAAGAACTCACTCTTATTTGAATTGGGTCTGAGACCGCTCCATGCAGAGAAGGTATCCAAACCATCCTTCAAGAGAGATATGGAAGGCATGTCGACACTGCAAAATAGGAAAACATCATCCACAAAGAAGAGGTGGGAGAGACCCAAAGTCTTGCATCTTCAGAAGAATTTGAACCCCGGTTCCCTGGCCCGCGCACTTAAGATCCCAGAAAATACTTCCATAACCATGGTGAATAGGTAAGGGGACATCAAATCTCCTTGGCAAAGGCCCCTGCCATTAGGAAAGAACCCATGAAGTTCTCATTTAAGGAGATTGAAAACCTGGGAGTGCGAACACGGACCATGATAATCCGAATAAAATGATCCGGGAAACCAAAAGCACGGAGGACTATCTTAAGAAAGTCCCAGTCCACCGTGTCATAAGCTTTTCGAAAGTCCACCTTCACTGCACACTTGGGCTCGTATGGATCAAGATGGAAGCCAGCAAATAACTCCCGGGCAAAAAGTATATTGTCTTTAATACACCAACCTTTAACGAAAGCATTTTGATACAAACTAATAATATCATTAAGGACTGTGGCAATCCGGTTAGCTAAGACCTTGGTAATGCACTTGTATAAGGTGTTGCAACAGGCAATAGGCCTGTAATCATTGATTGATATCGCATTAGGAACTTTCGGGATCAACACCAGAGTAGTATTATTAATTTCCCAGAGAAGTCTCCCCGTGGTAAGGAAATCCTTGACCGCTCAGTGACCAAAGGTCCTACCAACTCCCAATTGTGCTTAAAGAACTCGACACCAAAACCATCCGGCCCTGGAGCCTTCCCGCGAGGCAAGGAGAACAAAGTATCATGAATCTCCACATCAGTAAACGAATGGGAGAGGAAGTTGATCTGATCATCCCTGAGAGGGCATCGTATAACCTCCTGAATATCCCGCAAGGAGGGGCTAGAAGACAGGGTTTCCGGTCCTAAAAGCTCCTGAAAATGAGAGACAAAAGTCTGCTGCACCAAACTCGGCTCGGAGATAATATTCCCAGAAGTGTCCATAACAGAAAGAATCTTATTTGTTAGTTGTCTCCTATTAACAGAATGGTGAAAGAATTTGGTATTTCGATCGCCTTCCCTGAGCCACCTTATCCTAGACTTCTGCCTAAAGAAGGACTCTTCCTGACTCCTTAATTCCAAAAAGGTCCTCCGATGAGTCTTCTCCAAGTCAGCAAGAAGTTTGCTAGTCAGATCATGTTGTAGGCCAACCTGGGCTAGCCTAAGAGCACTTCTCGCTGTAGTAACCCTCTTAGAGATATTAGAGAAAGACTCTCTGTTGAGCTGTTTCAAACAGCCTTTAAGAACCTTCATTTTACTCACCAGCCTAAACATAGGTACACCAACACACGAGGTCTCCCAAACTTGTGAGACAATGCTATGGTAAGACGGGTGCTTGGTCAAGAAGTCAAAGAACTTGAAAGGTCTTCTAGAAAACACTGGTTGCATCACTCTAACCACCATAGGCGTGTGCTCAGAAATACCAGGTGCAAGAAAAGAAGCTTCTGAATAAGAGAAATCCTGCCTCCATTTGGTATTTACAAGCACTCGATTGATTTTCCTAGTCTTACGGTTAGCCCCGAAGGAAGTAGACCAAGTAAATTGAAAGCTAATATACCGAAGATCTTCTAGCTCAGACTAAAACAAGCATTGATTGAAGTCATCAAAACTAGGAATCCAGGTATCAGTACCCCCAATCCGATCAGAAGGATCTTTGATAGCATTGAAATCTCCTGCCACTAGCCAAACAGATCCCTGGAACACCGAATTCCACTGTACTAGGTCTGCCCATGGAGGCCTATGGGCTACAAAAGTATGCTCAGCATATACCATAGAGACACAGTAGCAAATGCCGGTCATAAGAAATCTCAACCAGCCATGTATCACTTGACTATTGGAAGAAATCACTTCAAAGGTCACCAAAGAAGGGTTCCAACCAATCCAAATTCTACCCCTATGAGAAAATTCATAATTGGCCACCTAGCTCCATTCAGAGATCAGCCTATTAGAAATGGAACCAAAGAGAGCATCGGGAACTTTGGTCTCCAACAAACCAACCAGACAAAGCCTTTTAGTAGTACAAGGTTTCTAACCTCAGCTTGCCTAAGAGGGTCCATAAGACCCCTCACATTCCAAAAACTGAAGAACATATGTTTATAAGCAGCCCAATTGAAAGACGAGTGGAGGCCTACCTCCGCTTATTTGGCTTCTTCGGCCGGTTGGCCATCGGAATCGCTGAAGCTTCAAATGAAGGGGGAGTTGGAACAAGAGCAACAAGCTTCTCATGGATAGTCTCCACCTTCCTTGAAGAGGGAGGGGCTCTCGAGGAAGGCAGAAGCAAGAGCAAATCATCCTCGGAGTAGCTATCCGAGACTTCCAATTCCCTAGTAGCCCCAAGCAAACCGAAGTTAGAGGCTTCAGTTGGATCCAACACCTCCTCAAGAGGGCGCGGGAGTCTCCAGAACCGAGTTGGGGTCCTCCTCAATAGGGCTAGGAGGGTGGGATACCAACTTCGACTCCCTGACACTCCTCAATGCCTTGCGTGCTGTGGTAGGGGGCATATCCTTCTCCGAGGTGGACTCCTTGAGGAAAGGCAAGCTTCCCCTTTCAGAGGAGGAGGGCAAACAGGAAGAGGAGCCTTCCTTCAGTGCCTTTTTCTTCTTTCCCTTGACCTCATACTAGTGAAGTTGCGGCTCCTCAGGGTTGTCAACAACAATCGGGGCAGGTTCGGAGGAGGGCTGAAGGGTAGGTTCGGACGCCTGACCAGGGGCAGCAGGTTCGGTGGAGGGCCGAGGCGGTCTCCCCGCTTCTTCTTCGACCGCCACAGCAGCTAGAGTCTCACATCTATGCCCAAATGTACCACATGAGGGGCATTTAGCAAGTTTCCATTCAAAATCAATCGTAATCGAGCGCGTAATCCTATTCAAAACAACATCCACGGAGGAACACCTCGGTTGATTTGCATAGATCTCAACACAAACCCTCGCAAAGGAGATCATCTTCCCTTGCTCCGTGCGTTGGTCAATATAGAGAGGTTTACCAACGGCACTAGCAATTCCCCCAATAGTCGAAGCCAACCATAGATCAAGCAGAAGGTTTTTCAACCTAATCCACACCGGAACGGCGGTTTGCTTATCCTTCTTCAAGTCCAAGAGGGGTTGCCATTGCTGCAAAATGAGGGGAACCCTCGCAACCATGAGAGGTCCATCTTCAAGGATCTTTATTTGGAACTCCGGGTCCGGGATGTGGAAGAAAAAGAAGCCTTGATTATCCGCCATAACCTCCACTAGCTTTGAGCCCCATATTCGCATCAACAACAAAGACAAAATCAAATTTCATATCGATAAGACAAAAATATCGCGCCGTAAGGAAACCAAAACGAGACCAACCTTCACAGTAATTTTACTGAATTTCTCAATGTCTTCCTTATTCTGAGACTGCAGGTAATAAATACAGAGCTGACTAAGCATTTTTGTACTCTGTGTTTCTGGGTGCTTATGTGTGCAAGAGAGAAAGAGAGAGAGAGAGATGCATATACCGCAATGGCTACTGCCAACTCCTCAGAGGCATCTGCCCTCTTCGAAAAACTGCTTAGAGACTCATCTAAGCTAACTAAACGTATCCATAGGTAATTCCATAAACGAGAAAAGAGAAGGCTCATAATAAGAAAGTACCGTTTTGCAAGCTCTTGCTTCTTCAAATCAGGAGGTTTACCGTCAAATACATAGCTATCGTAACAAAAGTAAAGCATAATTCAAAGAAGGATGAGCATCATTCTTCCAGTATTCTATCCCAGTGAAAACAAAGGAGGTAAAGAAAAAAGTTTACACTGGCTTTATCCCCGCCTCCAACAGCCTAATCGTCCGGTAAAGCATGCCTTGCAGATGACTGCACGGGAAAGCAGCTCAAACTCAAACACTTTCCAAGCACCAAGATCACATCGAAAGTGGATTTTCATTTTTATGGAGTATTACAATGCCAGTGTACCTGGTGACTTCACCAGCCTCATTGGTGAGCATCTGAGTCCCCTTCCTCCCAACCACGACCTAATCCACCAATCAAAAGAACCAAAACAACCCCAACACTCAAAATCCAAATCCCCACCGACAAACCGAAACGCGCAATCGCAGGCATCAATCCATAAAGAAGCAACTTAACGAGGAACTGATAGATGCTCATGCTGGCATCGACAGTGATCCTCCGGCCGAAGTAGCTCTCGAGCTTCTGCTCCTTCATCATGGTTGGGGCATTGTCCGCCAGTAGCTTCGTCAGTCCCTATCGAAATCAGGGGACGAGACTCGATGAACAACATATGGAAAATGATCGGATTGGAGGAGACGGAGGTCGAACTGAACTACCTTGATGCCCATATCCGAGAGAGAGAGAGAGAGAGAGAGAGAGAGAGAGAGAGAATTGTTGCAGTGGAAATTGAAGGATGAAATGGAAGCTGCTTGGGATGAATTGAATTCTAGGGTTTCGAGCTCTTCCGCTTCCCGCCTAATTTCGGAGACTATCGCGTTTGAGAGGTGAGAGAGAATGCCAAAGCTTGGCTTGAACCAATAGATTCAAGCAAGTAAAAGGAAATTTACTTTCCACATTTCATATGAAAACAAGTAAAATTGTTCTCAAGATTTATATTGCAATGAAACCGCCGATCCTTGAACTTTTGTGTAAATACATCTATGTCATACCTAACAAACAATAATTAAATCCCCAGATGTATCTAATCTACACTGTAATTCCTTATCATTTAATTGATTATGCTCCTAAACTATTTTAAAATGTTCAATATCATCTCCATTTTAGTTATTACAAGGATGGAATCCATGTAATGTCACTTTCTCATCTTTTGCTCATTAGGAAAAATCCATTGTTCTTTACTTTCTCTTAGCTTTAGCTACTAATGCGGATCCGATTCCCAACGTCTAGATTTTCATTAGGAATACTTCTCATTCCTTTAATAAGAAAACTATCTTAGCCTTAGCCACTAATGATTCCCAACACCTAGATTTTCATTAGGAAGACTTCTCTTTCATTTAATAAGGAAATTAGGATCGAACTCAATAGAGTTTGACCCTAAACAAAAACATTGATCTTTTGCATTTGCAGTTGTTGCTATATTACTTTGCATTTAGATACTAGGGACATTTAAATTTTGGGCATAGAGCATTCGCATTGAGCAAAGCTTGGATCGGGCTATGATTTTCTTTGGGATTGGCTCAATAGATGGCCCAATATGCGAAATGAGTACTGAACTCACTTGAGGTTCCAAAACGGAGCGCGTGCGAGCCCGGCCCTAAGCCAATCATACTCGGCATAATGAAGGGAAAGAAAGTGCGGCCATTCAAGGGCAATGAGAATAGGCAAAGGAGAACCAAAGAAGGAAAGGGGCGTGCAGTTTCCATCTTGACGGCGGCAATCTCGGCATTCGGGTAACCGGAATTCACGGCCAAAAGAGAGCGAGAAAATCTGGGCATAGAAAAGCGGAGGATTCTGGGCCAAGTGGGGAGGCGATTTTTCCATCATCGCCAAAGTGAGCCCGAAAAAGAAAAGGTGTAAACTTTTCTTCGTGGCCAAGAAAGAGGAATACAGAGGGAAAGTTATTGTCGGCAAAAGAAAAGAAAATAAAAGAAAGAGAGAGAAAAACAGAGGAGGCAGATTCTCGTGACCGAGGTAGAAAGAGAAAAAAAAAGAAAAAAAGGAAGAGAGAGGGAGATGCAATTTCACAGGAAGTTCGTTTAATTCACTTCCGTAGCATCTTTCTCAGAGTTCACTTTCCTTTGCACCTTAATTTCCGCAAATTTTATACCCCACACTTAAATTTCTCCATTTCATTTTAAAGCCCGGCTTTAATGGAGAGGAATCACTTGCCGTCTAATTGGCATTTTCAGAATTAGCACCTACTTATAAGCACCTTTTGCTTTTTGCCATGTCTTTCAAAGCTGACTTACAGACAAGAATTTCCTGAACGATTTCGTAACCGCGTACCATTGTTTATTCGACTCTTTATTGTTTCTACATTTAACCATCAAATCCAAGTACCTAACACCTGCAAAAGACGAAGACGATGTCCTCTCATTTTCACACACAACAACCTCAGATATTTACATCAGTTTTTCTTTCTTCAAACCAAATTAAAATGCCATCTTTGAATTTCCCTATTCTAATTTTGAAAATTTGAGACATTTGACGTTAATCAAGTTCTGATTTTGAACTTTGAAAGGTCGAAAATGAGAAAAACGCCTAAATTTAAAGTAAAGAGAAATCCAGATATGTGACAAAATTATGAGCTAAAAACCTCCCTTCAAATTTACACCTAATGTCTGTTTTATGTCCTTTGGATTATGACCCTTTAACAGTAATATCAGATCAAAATCATTAATTTATGAAACAATGTTACAACTTGTTAAATATATTTTTCATGCACATCATCCACAAATACTAAATCTTTCACACATGCAAAATATAACGTGTCGGTTGTCTATGGTCTGATTATGTCTAAAATCATAATATCGTGTATCTCCACTATATTAGTTTAGGTTATATATAAATGATCGCAATTATTTGTATAATGCATTCCGGTGATATACAAAATACCTTTAATTTATCTGTCTCTTGCTAATATAACCCTTCAATCAAAACTCATCGCCACCTACTTAGATAGTTTTCGCTACAATTCACTATGAAAAAATTTTGAATCCTAGAATCACGTTGTTGAATCGACGCCAAATGCGACTCGACTCTACCATGGACGGAAACCTCACGTGCCGAGACGACGCAACTCGTCCAAATCTTTGCGTTCATAGCCCGTTGCCCTTCGGTGTTTGTTCCTCAACGAACCATCCCTCGGACAAGTAATTGTCCTCCGAATTGAACCCTGGAAACAGAGACTCGGGTCGCTGGCACGTGCGGCTGAAAGATGACGTCAGTATCAAGTGACCACCATATCATTTGTGCCACTTACAGCTCCACGTCATCACAAAATCATTGTTATTAGAGCTGGCAATTTATGGCCACGTATCATCATCGGGTTTTATAAACGTGTCAAACAATTTTTCCAAACGTGGATCTGTCAAAGAAATGGTTTGATTTTTGATTTGTGAGTCAACCGGTTGAACCACCCATCGAACCACTGGATCGATAAAGTGGGTAAATCTAATATCTATGTAGGAATTCATGATATATATACATGCCGATTAGCACCAGAAAGAGCGCTCATGTGTGTAGGTGCATTTTAGGTGTTAATGATATGTAGGGAACCTTTGTGAGTAGACTTGATTTTCTCTTGTTTAATTGACACTTAAAAAGAAACTGAGGGCAATCTTGGCATTTCCTTCTTTCTATTTTCTTCACTTCTGGAAGGAAAAAAAAATGTGCCTGCTTAAGGGAAGTATGTCTATTGCTCCTCTGGGCTACAAAAAAGAAACCGATTAAATTGGAGATTAAAAAAATCGTCCAAGGACAAGGACACCTATTGCGGAGCGCTGACGAGGAAGAGGGTTTTTCTCTCGCGCTTCCAAATGGCGAGCACCACCCTACCGAATGGGTAGTCTCATTCTGCATCTTCTTCTTCGTTGATCCTTCCTTTATGCTACAATGTCAATGTCAACCCACAAACCATCACACATAATCATTCACTCGGAGCTTTCCCAGATCCCCAAATACTATACGCCCAGTTTAAAACCCTAAAAATCCTATCCATACCCATTTCCCAAGTTTCTTGCCTACAATCCTCACTATGAGGAATCCAATCGGTTTACACTAGAACAACCCTAAGCTAGTGGCCGATCATCACCCATTTCACTCCCCATCTCACTAAATCTTCATATCCGAGCTCCCTTCAATCGAACAGGAAACGATTACTTGATGGAACCCTAGACTTCTTCGAGCCATTCTGGAAATCTGCAGACACCAAATGGCTGGTCAGAATGATGAAGACAGGCGAGTCGCGGCTCTTTGCAAAAGTCTTGGCAATCTATGGTCGGCGGATGACGTTGTGGAGATAAAAGGTGATATTCCTGCAGAAAAACTGTCTGAAAGTAGAAAAACTTTGTTTGGGAAATTCTACACTAACCCGAATGCAAACTTTACTGCTTTTCTCAATACAATGAAAAGAGTGTGGAGAGTAGACAATGTTACCTGCACTGTCCTTGAACCAGGATACTACTCTTTCTCATTTCAATCCGAAGCTGAGAAAACAAGAGTGTATGATATGAGGCCATGGTCATTCTCTAGTCATTTACTTAATTTACAACAATGTGATCCTGATACTCCTGAGTTATGCTATGATTTTACATACTGCGACTTTTGGGTGCATTTTTACGGGCTGCCTTTTGGAAGAGTAACTTATGATGTTATAAGAGATCTAGCAGTGAAACTAGGTGAAGTGGTTGAGGTGAAATTAGAAACAAAAGGCAACAACAGCTACAAATTTGGCAAGGCAAGAATCAGGCTGAATTTGGATAAACCTCTGAAGACAGGAGTTCTGGTTAATTTGGAGACAAAAAGACTGTGGGTAGAATTCAAATACGAAAGACTTCCACATTACTGCTATTCTTGTGGAAGAATTGGGCATTACGCCACTTTCTGTAGAGAAATACCCTATGAGAGATCGGGGTTGGCAGAGAATTTACCAGGAAGGTTTGGCCAATGGTTGAAAGCAGAAGTTCGCCAGCTTAGTCCGTATGGCAAAATATTTTATGGCAAACAAGAGATACTACCAGAGGAAGTTGAGAGTGTGCCCGAGACGCCCATTCATGCAGCTCCTGAAATAGAGAAGAACCAGCAGGAACTAAATTCAGAACACGTTCTTCCCATCTGTGAACAGGGCAACACAGCACAGCAGGATTATCAGGAAAACAGACATCTATATCAGCCATTTGAAATGCTATTAATGGAGGAGAGAGGACCACAGAAGAGAGGAAGTAGTTGTATTGATGAAGAGTCAGCCATGGTTATATACGAAGAACATCTCAAGAAAGTGGCAATGGATGCAGAAGATATACTTTCAGAGGAAGAGGGGCCAGCAAAAATAAAAACTCGAATTTCAAAGGCCTCAAATGCAAAAAAAGGCAAGCGATTATGCCCGTATGGCGCTCAGTCTTCTAAAACCTAGATCTATGACACTACACAGTTGGTGGAAACCCCTGTCTATGGGATGGAGAAGTCTCACCAGTGGGCTTTGGTGGCTAGCCCTAATAAGACACCGGATCAGTCATGAAGATATTAAGCTGGAATTGTCAGGGGTTGGGCACACCCCTGACAATCCAGGCTCTGAGGGTCCTAGCGACCCAGGAAAGGCCCAATGTTATGTTTTTAATGGAAACAAAAAATCAAGAACAAAAGGTGCAACGCATAAGAAGAAGGCTGAGATACCAAAACAGTTTTGTGCTGAATCCAGCAGGAATAGCAGGGGGATTAGCTCTGTTCTGGGATGATCAAGTAGAATTAATCATGGAATCTTGGTCAAATAGATATATTAATGTCCAATGCCTCATTAAAGAAACCAAGCAGCGAATGCATATTACATTTGTCCATGCCCCTAATAATTTTCAAGAGAGAGTGGTGTTATGGGAGGATCTATGCAGAACCAGTTCTGACCACTATCTACCATTGCTTTGCTTGGGCGACTTCAACGAAATACTATACCATTGGGAAAAAGTGAGCAAGAGGAGGGCAGAAACTTACCGACTTACTGCATTTAGGGATTTCCTTCTCCAATGTTCCTTAATGGATTTGGAGAGCAAAGGCTGTGCCTTCACCTGGAAAAACAACAGAACCGACGAGCATTTAGTTAAGGCAAGGCTAGACAGAGCATTATGTGATCTAGCATGGAGAATAGCACACCCTAATGCTGAATGTTTTGCATTGCCAGCTATTGGGTCTGATCATAGCCCATTGTTATTATCTTTGAATGTGAAAAGGCAGAGGAAAAAGAGAGTTTTCCGATACGAGGCATTTTGGTCTGAAAATGAGGAATGTGGTCAGATTGTGAGCAATACATGGAAAGAGGTGGAGTTGCAAAATGTGACCTTGGTTGAGAAATTGCAGACGGTGGCACAAAAACTAGAAAAATGGAGCAAACAGAGGATGTTTAACGCAAAAACCAGAATTACTGAGCTGAGGAATGAGTTACAAAGGATAACAAATTCCAAGGAGATGAATCATGAAAGTGAGACAGCAAAGCAGCTAACTCGGGAAATCGAAAATTTATGGCGACAAGAGGAGATGTACTGGGGCATGCGCTCAAGAATCTCATGGCTCAAATGGGGAGATAGAAACACAAAATTTTTTCATGCAACGGCGATTCAGAGGAGATCAAGAAACCGCATTACCTTGCTGAAAAATGATGCAGAAGAATGGGTGAAAGATGATCTGCAATTAAAGAAGCTAACAGTAGATTTCTTCACCGATTTGTATACTTCAGGGGGGCAGCGCAACTTACAACCTGTCATACAACAAATTCCAACTTTAGTTGATGCAAATATGAACAAAAGGCTAGTAGAACCAGTCACAATGGAAGAAATTACAGCTGCAATGCAGCAACTAGGGGCCACTAAAGCTCCTGGTCCAGATGGGCTCAACGGGCTATTCTATCGAAGTCATTGGACGTCTATTAGCCAGGACATATTTAGAGAAGTTAAGAATTTCTTTGAGATAGGTCACCTCAACCCTGATCTAAACAGAACCTCAATCACACTCATTCCCAAAATCCCCAACCCTGAAAAGTTAGAACAATTTCGGCCAATTAGCCTTTGCAATTTCGCTTATAAAATCATCTCTAAAGTGATGACAAACCGACTGAAACCTATACTACCCAGCATTTTAGCAGAGGAACAGAGTGCTTTTATGGGGGGAAGACAGATTCAAGACAATATTCTGCTGGTGCAAGAAGTGCTACATAAGCTGAGAATTCGAGAAAGAAAACGCAAATTTCAAGCGGTGGTAAAGTTGGACATGAAAAAGGCCTATGACCGCATCGAATGGGACTTCCTAAGAGAATGCTTGCTAAAGACGGGTTTCTGTGAGACGTGGGTGCAATGGGTGCTGCAATGTGTGACTACAATCTCTTTTAGCATTAATTTCAATGGAGAACTGCAACCTTATTTCAAGCCTACACGAGGACTTCGACAACGTGATCCCATATCCCCGTATCTGTTTATCCTAGTGGCCAATGTACTCTCACATTTGATGAAAAAAGCTGTGGAAGAAGATACAATACATGGGATTAAACTTAACAGTAGCTGTCCTACCTTATCACACTTGCTATTTGCGGACGACTCCATATTCTTCCTAAATGGCACAATCTTAGAATGTCAAAACCTAGCGGAAATACTACACCGATATTGCTTTGCTTCAGGCCAGGCTATCAATCTCAACAAATCAGGAATTTTCTTCAGCAAGAACAGTCCGAGAATGCTAAGAGACAATATGGCAGCAGAGATGAGGGTTCCTGAAATCGAAAAAACAGGGAAGTACCTAGGCATCCCCTCGGATTGGGGTGGATCAAAAAAAGATGTTTTCGCCTGGATTTTGGCTCGAGTGAATAAGAAATTAGAAAGCTGGAAGGAAAATTTGCTGACTAAAGCAGGCAAGGAAACATTAATTAAAGCGGTCGTACAAGCCATTCCACAATATGCAATGTCTATATTCAAGATTCCGGTGTCTATATGTAAAGCAATAGAACGGAAAATTGCAAATTTTTGGTGGAAAAATGGGAAAAACTCTGCTGGGATTCACTGGAAGCGATGGGAGACTTTGAAGCTTAGGAAGGAGGAAGGGGGTCTTGGCTTTAAAGACTTTATAGCATTTAATGTGGCAATGCTAGGAAAGCAAGCATGGAGGGTTTCACAGCAACCTAACTCTCTACTGAGCAGACTCATGAAGGGATTGTATTTCCCAAAGTGCGATTTCTGGCAGGCTGGGAAAGGATCAAGACCTTCGTGGGGATGGCGCAGCATTCTTATGGGAAGGGACTCAATATCTCCTAATGTAATGTGGTCTGTGGGTAATGGAAAAAAAATCATGGTGAGGGAAGACATATGGCTGAGAAGTGGAAAAATTGGAGGCCCTGCTGCAAGAGACGAGCCGGAGAAGGTGAGTGAACTAATAGAGCCGATGACTGATACATGGAATGAATTAATGATCCGACAGATGTTTGATGAACCAAAGGCAAAAGAAATTCTAGCTACTCCTACTGGATTACCCATGACAGAAGATAAATTAGTATGGATGAAAGAGCAATCGGGGTCGTACACGGTAAAAAGCGGCTACTACACCACAAGAGAAAATGCAGCAATCCTACAACACAACCAAGCTACTTCCTCTCACCATACCCCGTCGAGTTTGTGGAAGTACATATGGCATTCAGGAATCCTTCCTAAGGTACAGCTATTTCTCTGGAACGCATGCCAAAATGCACTACCCACAGTGGAAAACTTATATCGGCGAAGAGTCTTACCTGAACCACTTTGCCCAATATGCAAAAAAGACGTCGAAATCGTCGAACATACACTACTGCTATGCCCATGGACGACTCCCATCTGGCAGGACAGCTCGCTGCAAATCAAAATCAGCAGGGTCGGCTTAACAAGGTTGGATGTTTGGTTGCAAAAACAGAAAGAAAACCCTCACCGCGCAACAAAATTCAATCAGATCGCAACAACCCTGTGGTGTATATGGCAAGATCGTAACCAGCACATCTTCGAGAAAAAACCCTTGCACCTGAAACAAACTATGTTTAGTTCAGCAGCACTTCAAGCAAATTTTGAAACCTGGAACAATAGCGCAGCAAAGAAGAAACTGAGGGAGACTCACCTGCACAAATGGCAACCCCCACCCTCCGGATCATTTCGAGCAAACATTGATGCCTCCTTCGTCCAGCGAGAAGCTGAGCCACCTGCTTTGGCCGAGAACAGAGGACAGATGGAATTCAACGCAGCAATCTCCTGCATCTGCAGGGACTCACGGGGAAATTTCGTTGCTGGTTTTGCAAAATCGGTGGAGGCGTTCTCCGCGGAACACGCTGAAGCTCTCTCCCTATTGGAAACCCTAAATTTCCTCTCAAGCCGCACGAACAGAAACTGGGAAGTACATTCAGACTGTCTCAAGATCGTGCGGGGTGTTCAGTGCGAAGAGGAAGTGAACTGGGAGTTGTTGCCGCTGGTGGACCGGATCAGAACAAAGTTAAAAGACGTTTCGGGCCTTTCCTTGGCCCATTGCAGCAGAGAGGCTAATAAGCCCGCGGACTGGATAGCTAAAGCCCAACGTGAGAACTTCCTTCCAAGTAATTGGGAAATTCACCCTCCTACAACCTTGTTTGATCTAATTTGCGCAAATGTTCTTGATGTAAGTACCTTGAAATTTCCAAGTTAAATGAAGTTATCTTATTTTCGACCAAAAAAAAAAAAAAAGGGAAGTATGTCTCCCTCCGTTTAAAATCATTTCCATGCACTCCCTCTCTAATTTAGACGGCCAAATAAGGGAAATTTTTTTAATCATTATTTCTGCCCATTTCCTTTCTCTTCCCTCAATCCAAATACATATTCCACGTGAATCGAATTTAATTCGTTGAAGACTGTTGACCCCGTAAAGACCTAATATTTTTTACCGAGGTTCGACTAGATTCTGATCGAAAGTCAACCTTTGTTAAGATTATGATCAAAGTTCACAACTGGGTCGTGTATTGTAAGAACTTTCCAATGACACCTAATTTGTCCAAGTCGGACGACTGGATCGCCTGATGTATTGTCGCAAGGGATGCTTGATCCTTCGGATTTTCACTTATTCGATGCCCCCAACATTGTTCTTGAAGGAAATGAGCTGCAACTACCGTTTGAAGTATGCTTCAAGGTTGGAAATTTAGTTATCAGATCTTGTAGGCAATAAAGCCTTCAATGGTTCTGTTTGACATATATGATGACTAACTAAAGAGTATATCATAGTATTTTGCCGGTTTTGTTCTCGCAACAAAATATCTTTGTGAATGATGTTTTCGGCTTTTATTTGAAGGAGACACAGGTTCTATGCTTAATTCTAGATGGAGGATATCAATTGCAATAATATAAAATCTCCAATTACAAACAAACTATATAGCCCTGATGGCTAAATCTTAGATCCTTAAATCGAACTTAACCGTGTTGGAATTTAATGGACGACACTGTTTAGACATTTACTAGCACAATGCCGAAATTGAATCAATGACAATATTCAATCGACGATGCTAGACAAGTGGTACAACACTGGAATCTAATCGACGGTATTGCACCAAGATAAAGATACTTATCGAAATCTAATCAATGATGGGCATCTAGAAGCTACAACCAAAGAAACTAAAATGCGATAATGTAAAAATAAAGTAAAGACATTTTATGTGTTGTTCCAGGGGGTGCTCCGTTGCTCAACCTGGGTATTTATAGAGAAATTTTGGCAACTGATTAGCAATTGTTCACCTCTTAGTAACCGCTTTTATCTTTAGGCATGTTCCTTTTGTAACCAACTTGCCCATTTCTTGTATAAGCGCTTTGATCGTGTCTTAATGCTTCTTAGTTTGTCGACATCAATTCCACAACTGGGTATTAACCATTTTCTCAATTGTGCGCTGCCTTGGTGCTTCTTGAAATATTTTAAAGACCTTAATCAAAGATTTACTATCAACATTATTTGGGCAGCCATTTTGATCTTCCCCATTGTATTTTGTCAATTGGACACATGGCAATCCCTTGTTTCACCGTTGATCACTGAGTTCTTATTCATAGGCTTGTCGATGACTAGTCATATATCAATACCCTTAAGATGCATAATTGCATTGTATTTCTTACCATGTGCCCAGTGCATGATGATACAATCCTCAACTTCTTGTTCATGCGACTGGCACGTGATAGCATAGCCCACATTGGGTGCCAACTCAGCCTTTCATCGAAACGACTGACACGTGATGGTACGGTCAACTTTGGGTGTCAACACATGGTACACTTCTTTCTTCCATTTCATTATAATTCTCAATGCTCTTCATGTGAATAATAGAGGCTGAAATATTACTATTGCCTCCTATATCTCATGATATCTAACGGTCTCTCATAGATGATTAGTGGATGATGGTGATGTGATATTTTAAATTTCTTCGTTAGCTTGAAATACTCCAATTTGATGATACCACGCTCTTCATGATACATGTGACAAATTTTACTATGAAAATCTTTATTTCTTGCAAGCTGTTACAATTATGACATATGACTACAGTATTTTTGTATTGAGGACAATTTTTCACCTATTTATGTTAATAACACTCACATTGTTTGCAGGATGTTACATGTTGTAATTAATGAATGCCACTGTATATGTTTTCTTCTTGAATCCTTTCATGCAATTGCTGTTGACCTTGCAATCTTTTGGGTGGTGAAAGTAAACAATGTTCTTTATTCTCTTCTTCATGGAGATAAGGACATCATAAGTGTTATAACTTTCGTACGACAGTTATTTGTCATAACTTTTTTTTTTTTTATCATGTGAGTGCTATGACTTCAAAAAATGAACACTTGAGTGTCATAACTTTTTTTTTTTTTATCATGTGAGTGCTATGACTTCAAAAAATGAACACTTGAGTGTCATAACTTTCAATCGATTTATTGAGTGTTATAATTTTAAAAAAACATTTATCCAAATGCCAAAAATCCAATATGACATGGCATTCGTGATGAACATCTTTAAAAAATTATGGCACTCAAATGAACATCATTAAAAAGTTATATGATACACACTTACAGTACTTGTGGTGTCCTTTTCCCCTCTTTACGTGCTTGTGATGGTGTGCTTTTGTTTATTGTACAGCAAAACCCAAGATTTTTAACCTCGTTTCGAAGTCTTATGTTTTGGTGGGACTATGGAAATAGGAGGGAATTTATTTTTTCCCTTTTGTTCTCCATGTTGGGCCACTGATGTCTCATCTCTATCAATGGATGGAAGGAGGAAGAACCGAAGAGCCAACAATATTCCATTTATCTTAATATTGCTCTGGGTTACACTTGGAGAGCACCAAGATGCCTTTGATTCGTGTGGTTTCTATCCAATAAAATTTAGCAAAATCAGATATCTCAAGATCAGTCTACCGGTCCATTATTTTTTGAGCTAGAATGACACGTTCGATCCTCAGCAGTTGGCAAAAATCTTACTAGTTTTACATGTTACTCCTTTCAATAGCACTTTGGTAATACAAAAGAATTATTCTGTAAATTTAATACATGTGCTAAATTGAATCTAGACTCATAAAAAAAAATGATGGATCTAATGTAAATCAAAGAAAAAAAACAACTCATGATCAGCATAAGCAGAGCAAGCAAGGGAGAAGAATACAGATTTTATGAATGTTCCAAGTAACAAATAGCTTCCACATATCAATTTGAACTCTCCTCAAACCTTTGATGAGGCTAGTGTTAGGATTACACGTATCGTATACTTACATGTTCACATTCATGGACAATGACCTGTATTGGCTCACTCGTTTTGATTTAAAGAAAAAAAATATAATTATAAAACCATGGTATGCTGTCAAATTCATATGAGATATTGGGAGTTAATAGACAAATTGAAAAGTATGATGTGCATCCACTTAACATAACATCGTGGCACATCTAAATTTCTTAAAACACAAATGAGAAACCGTGCAAATTCCACATTGAGTCCCACCGTAAAATACAGGTTTAGGTATAATTATTATATTATGATTAAATTTATCCATCACATCACCAATAAATTAAGTTTTATACAATGTTTTCAATATAAACAACAATCTCTCGTCTTGCGACGCAACTAGGCACCCAAGTTAATGGAAGACTTTGACTTGCTTTTAATTGCGAGAGTCCTCTATTTTGTTCCCTTTCCTTATGAGTATTTTCTCTGCAATTATGGAAGCCACATGGTGGAAGACTTTTTGACTTGCTTTCCCTGGCCTTGAGTCTTCTTTCTTTCCATCTTTCTTTTCGGTAGGCTTTGTAGGCTTTTGGCTCATCCCCTTCTTTGGTCGGAGGAAAAGCATTGGAAAATGCGACGAAACAAGTAAGATAGTGGAAGACTTTGACTTGGGACTTGTGTGCTTTCTAGCTAATTAACCATTTAGGGTTAATTTAAATTTGATAATTTATCGCCTACTCCCATACTCATTGCCTTCTTTTAAAATTTAAAATAAGTGAGTTGCAATTTTAAAATTTGAAATAAAATATATCAAGCTGCTCATAACTAGATCCTAATTAATAAAACAATTCATATGAAGAATTTTGCAAATCAATCCATTTTGTTAATCAAACACATACTGCTTGTGGCACTCTTCATTCACTTCATTATTGAATTATTGGAACGATGTGCTCTTTCACTCTTACTTTGACTAAAAGACTCCTCAACAGAGTTTTGTACGTATTATCTTTTATGAATCGCATTTTTCTAGCATCCTTCCCTTACTGTACGCGAAAGTGTTCTTTTAGTGCACCCCTCCTTTTGTTTGGTTTCTTCTTTTCCTTATCACATGGTCAACACAATTTTTTGACCATATAATAAATATGTATTATAAGTGCAATCATTTTGCGTTTGCATAAATCGCCAACCTGATCGTGTCATCTACCCAACATTTTTCTCCCAAGAAATCATCTGACATATTTTCAAGAATTTGTTAATAAAGACGGTAAATCAATGGCTAGCTGCCTCGATTGAATTGTGGATCTCAACCTTAAGACTGGAGAATCTCACATCACACTGAAAATAACAACAGGGTAATCAACTTAACAGAATTTTGAAATGAAATTTGCTCAACTAATCGACTTGATTTACTTAATTGAAAGCCGGGATGCTCCATTATCTTTTTTTTTCCTTTTCATATCATGGTCAGTGACACTGGGGCAAGGCCCTTGCCCATATTGCAGCTGTGGGCGAGGGCCTCACCTAGGTCTAGTGAGGGCTTTTGTGCCCTCGTCAGCAATTGGTGAGGACTTAGGCGAGGGCTGCGACCATTGCCAATTGTTAGCAAGGGCTTATAAGGGCTTGTTGGCGACCTCTCCGGCTACAATGAAAAAGAAAATAAAAGTGAAAAAAGATGCGGACAAGCATCATAGCACCTTTTAAGCGAAACGCCTCGAATTTCAAGTTAGGCCATGGTAGAGAAGAGAGACAGAGAGGGAGTGCGAGATGCAGACAAAGGTGGGGCTAAGTTGTGGAGGGCGTTGTTGGTTTTGATTGGGGAGTGGCAGTGTCCGAGGATGGTAACGCTGATCGGCAGTACGGTCTTTTTTTTATATCTTTTTATCTTTTTTTTGTTTTGGCGGGAAGAGAGAGAAATGGTATGGTAGAGCAAAAGATATTTCATGTGACAATCATATTATATGATACGATAAATCAATGTAAAATGAGTATTTTTAATATTTTAGCACTTAATAAAATGACTCGTACTTTGCAAGGATAACATGAATTGACTGATTATACCATATCAATCATGTGATCACCAAATAATATAAATTTTATTAATAGAGGGATAGTTTAATTTTCTAATCAAGCATTTCTGTTTGAAGATGAATGTTGTCGCAAATGTCAATAACTCAGAGTCGTATATGACATAAATACAAAGTTTGCTTGGATTTTTAATTTTCTCTAATGTGGTTAATATAAAGAAGAGCTCAAAAATCATATTCACCAGGTTTCACTCTGTATCCTCAATTTATAAATTTGTTGTTAAATGAACGCAACATGAAAACTCCTAGTACGATACCCATCGATTGATCAATGAAACTTCTAGGAAATTTCTGGGATGACTTGTAAACCGTGTTCTACTTTTTGGCATGTCCTTTAAATGTGACTAATGGACAATAATTTATTGAACAATTTTGTAAACCGCGTCTGAGGAAGACTCTTCAATAAGGGTCCCACCTCTGGTGCTAGGTGGAGGAAGACTTTAACTTGCTTCCCCTAGCCAGTCTTTTCCTTTGAGTAGATTTAGTCAACTTTTGGTTTATCACTTTCTCTGCAACTAAGCAAGGGAGATGGTGGAGGACTTTTGACTTCTTTGGCCGAGAAGAGAAAAATGGAACGAAGCGAGCAAAAATACTATTAGAAAACTTTGGCTTGCTTTCCCGTGTTGCACGCTGTGAAGTAGATTATCCAACACCAATGATTTGGAACTTGTGTGACTTCTAGACAAATTAACCAATCGGGATTAATCTAAATTTTATAATTCATCGTCCCACTATTTACCTTCTTTTAAAGTATAAATTTGAAATTTAAGATATGCAGGTTGAACTTTAAAATTTGGAATAAAATCTATCAAGCTATTCTTGGATCATAATTTATAAAATAGTTCAAATTGTGAATTTTGCAAATCAATCCAGTTTATAAATAAAGAAACATATTGCTTGTGGCACTCTACATTTACTTCATTGCTAAATTTGATTATCTAGGCTATTTCACAGCTCAATTTCCGAAATCAGCTCCAGTCATCTTATTTTTAATGGGACCATAAATATATTTGAGTTTGGTTTTGTGTAATCTTCATTGATATGATCTGCAATTTGTAGCCGTCTTTATGTTTAATTTGTGGTACCATATATCTTTTCATATTGGTTCGGGATCTAAATCTATATACTATAAATGATCTTTTGAAAAGGTAGGGGATAGTCTAGCATTCAAAATTTGTCATATTATAATAATTTTGGATTCTATTACATATAATATTTTTAATTTAAGTAATTGAATTAATTCCAAGGAATGTTAAGATTTTGATACATATACAATAATTTTGGTTTAGTAATTACGTTAATTCCAATGGCGGATAAATTTTTTCAGTTAAAACATGTATTTTTCTTAATAGAAATGGTGTGTTAAATAGAATTTGCATCTTAACCATTGTAACTTTACTATTGGATCAATAAGAGTTATTTAAAGCCGGCAGACGAATTGAAGAGTTTGATGTACACTGTGTTTATATTGCATTATGGGGCATCTAGATTTTTTATAACACTTAAGAAAAATATAAAAATTCCATTTCGTGTGTAAGAAAAAAACAAATACAAAGTTCCATATTGTAATTATGACTGGTTTTATCCATTACGTCACTATTAAATTAAGTCTATTTAATATTGTCACGATAAATGCTGGTCTCTTGTCTCCGAATGCAACGAAGCAAGCCAGCAAGATGGTGGAAGACTCTCGACGCGCTTTCTCTCGTCGTTGAGGGGTCCTCAATGATGGTGAAGCACTCGTTTCACATGCCTTTTCCTCCCGTTTTCCTTTTCTGGTAGGTGTTTGGATCAGACGGCTGAGCATGATTCCATCAGGAGCGGGAGCAATAGGAGTGGGCCATCGGGGAATTAAGGCCCAGATCGACGCATGCTTAGATGCTAACACGTGTAAAAATTAATCAGACGAACGTACCTCGGACTTTTTCCGTTAAAACGACATGCGCATTGCATGAACTGACGGATCACACCACACCAATCATGTAATTGCCCCATACAACAAATTTCGATTATAGAAGGATAATTTAGCATTTAGTATTTGATGTAGATACAAAGTCTGATTGGATTTTTCAACTTTTTTCTAATATAATTACATTAAAGAAAAGCACAAAATCATCTTCATTTTGCATCCCGATTTCACTTTATATACTCTATTTTAAGGCTACGAATCTCTAACTTTATTAAATATATGGGATATGGGAACTCCTAAGATGACAACCCATTGATTGACCGGTAGAAACTTCTATGCATATTGTAGGATGATTCGTAAAACCTATTCTATTTTTCGACACATCTTTAAAATGAAACTTATGGACAAAAATTTCTTGAATAATGTCGTACACCGCCTGCCATTTCTTTATTCAAACCTTTATTTTCACTCGTACAAAAACCAAAGATATTGACAAGCAATTCTTCTTGCTTTACAAATTTTTCTTGCAATATAACAAATGGCACCACTATGATATCATGACATTTTACATCTAAGCAAAGTCATATACTAAATATTTCCTGATAATTCATAGTTAGGATCTCCAATCTACCTTATCAACTAATTAAGTTAATCTTGCATAGTATTATGACAATACTCACTTCTATCTTGTTTGCATATGTATTAACAAAATTAAAATAGGAGCATAGCTAGGATTCTAAGATTGCACTGTTGACTCATGCATAAACCAGTTAATATTTAGTAGGCCTTCCATATTATTAGGTTCTAGGGTGTATCCAATAATATAATGCTAGTTGCATTTTTTATCGTTGAATCAATGGGGTTGAAATATAATGGGTTCCTTAATTAATACTAGAACGGGTATCGCGTTGATTCGGAATATGTGAGGCAAAGTAACTTTTTTTCCGATGATTTAAAATCTTATAATTTCATGATCCATCTCTTAGTGAAAAATGAAGCAAAATAAATTTCATAAAGAAATATGATTATTTTACTTTACTTATTCTAAGAAAATTGTGGTTCACTGAAATATATGAAATGCTTTTAGGGACGGATTATATTTTCTATTGCGTTTTTATCATCTCAAAGATGGATTTTCCACCACCTATTTTTATATCTAAAAAAATTTCCCTCTACCATAGATTCCTTAGCTTTAACACAGTCCACTTATTATTAGCCGACCAATTCAATTATCGAACCTACTCTCTCAAAGGCCAAACTTTCTGATGATATACAATTTCATCCCAAAAACCATATAATAGAAAAGTGAATCTCAAACCCATTCACCCACACATCCATCTCCAAATGTCAAAAATGCCCTCAACAACACCAATTATCAAATTTACAACGGCCATCGATACAACAGAAACAAAACTCACTCATCCAAGAAAATGGCACTTTCGTAAAAAAATTGCTAGACGAGACTTTTAACAATAGCATCAAGATCCTTCACTCTCTCGCTCTCTTTCCTCTTCCTTTGTATCCATTATAAGGTCCTGTACTGCACTTTCCCTCTCTCTGCGCAGAGTTCTCAGTCTTCAATTCTCAAGCATTCACGTAGTCCCTCAGCCTTTTCAAGTCTCTCGCTCTTCGCTTTGCTGGAAACATGGCGGTTCCTGGCAAACGCGGACCTCTTGACGGCTCTTTCCCTCATGAGCTCACCTCCAATACTCCCTTTTCCAGCCAGACCCCGAAGAAGCCCAAAATGCTACTGAATGAGATGAATTCGCAGGCATCATCCGGACCTTCATATGAGGTTTTCCTAAGTTTTCGGGGAACCGACACCCGTCATGGATTCACTGATTGCCTTTACCATGCCATGGTTGGGGTCGGGATCCTTGTCTTTAGGGATGATGAATCCCTTCGCATCGGTCAAAAAATTGGTGGTGAACTTCTACAAGCAATTGAGAACTCCAAAATCTACATTCCCATATTCTCCAAAAATTATGCTTCGAGTCACTGGTGCCTCCGAGAGCTCGCATACATGGTTGAGTGCACCTCGAAATTGAATGAGAACAAAGAGATTCTGCCCATTTTCTTGGATGTGGAACCTGAAGATGTCAAGCTCAAAACAGACTTATATAGCCAAGCTCTTGCAAAGCACCGGGAAAAGTTTAGTGCAGAAGTGGAGTCATGGAAAAAGGCTCTCAATGAGGTGGACGAGATAAAGGGATGGAACTTGAAGAAAGATCAAGGGTAAATGTCTATAACTTGTCAACTGCCATCTGTAGATTTCGTTTTTCCTCCCTGTTCAGTTTAATTGTGGTATTGTCAGTGAAAATATAGTTTACACATGTAGTCGATTTTATATAGTTTAAATGTAGTCACGGCAATGGCCCCTGCTGCTATCGGCCACCACAGCGGTGAGAAAGGAATGCTCTCTGGTGGCCTCTATCGGTGTTATCGCTGCAATAGCTCCAGTCAATGGCACTATTGCGCTGGTAGCGCACCCTTCTTATCCTGATTCTCTCTCTCCTCATGCTCCCTGTCTATGACATAATAGCTACGAACAGTAATAGATCTCCAAAGAGCTCCACCAAGCCGTCGGCCAGCCACTGCAGCAGCTCGTCCGTCAGTCACTTCTTCGTCGCCAGCCCAACACCAAGTGGCCAGAAGCTACCTCTGAGCCATTCGGCCCCCACACTTTCTCTCTCACTCACTATGGCGAGTTGGATCCGGAATCTGGACGACCATATCCAACGTGGCTGACTTTGGCCCAAGGCCAATGACGCCATCCCCGACAGTCGCAAGGCCGCGACCCATGTGACGTGGAGAATTGAGGCAAGGCCGAGATAGCCAGCCAACGGGCACAACGGGCGACACACTGAAATGTGATGGTGACGGTGCAGAGAGGCGAGCGACATCAATGGTGCAGTGGCAGGGGCCGACGATGATGGTGATTGAAGTTGGCGAGCGGAGATCAGCAAAAATCATAATCATATAGGTGTCTAGATTTTTTTTGCCAGGTTTCCACATAACGTGAGAGCAATTTAGTCACTTTGGGAGTAAGTTTTACATATAAAGTTATCCCTAACATGGTTGTTACCTTATGGCAGCCAAGGAGACCTTATATGTTCGGTAATTCAAACGATTTCAGTTAAGCTGAAGGTTGCACATGAAAATGTAACTGAACATCTAGTTGGAGTTGATGATCGCGTAGAAGCTATAATCAAAAAGTTGGAAGTGGGGTCTGATGGTGTACAATTTCTTGGAATCCACGGAATGGGCGGTGTTGGCAAAACAACTCTTGCTAAGGTCGTCTTCAACATACTATCTTCTAGCTTTGACGGATGTTGTTTCCTTGCAGATGTTGGGGAATCATCAAAAGGCAATAATGGTTTGGTAAATTTGCAAAAACAACTGTTATCCAAGCTCTTTGGTTCTCATTCTATCGACCAAATTTATCACGTGAATGATGGGATCAACATGATGAATAGAGGAGTACTTAAAAATAAAAAAGTTCTCATTGTTTTAGATGACGTGGATGAGAAAGAACAACTTAAAAGTCTAGCAGAAAAAGGTGATTGGTTCGGTCCTAGTAGTAGGATTATCATAACTACTAGGGACCAAAGTATCCTAATGATTAAGGGAGAAGCAATAGGTGAAGGCCTTGTAGAAAAGTCCGCAAACGTTTTGACTTACGATGTACAAGAAATGGAATTTGATCATGCTCTTAAGCTTTTTAGTAGGCATGCCTTTAGAAGAAACTCTCCACCAGAAGATCGTATGTTCCTTTCTGAGAAAATTGTCCATACTTTGGGAAAGCTTCCTTTAGCTCTTGAGATTACTGGTTCATCCCTTAATGGAAAACCTGAAGAATTATGGGTTGACACGTGGAAGAAGCTACAAGAAGCTCCTCCTAAGGAAGTCCAGAGAAAATTGATGATAACTTATGACAGGTTAGATCCTACACAAAGGGAAGTATTTTTGGATATAGCTTGTTTTTTTGTTAATAAGGAGAAATCATATCCTTTCTACATGTGGGATGCCTGTGGATACCATCCACATGATGCCATCGAAGTCCTCTTTCTCATGTCCTTGATAAAACTCAAAGGCAATATTTTCTGGATGCATGACCAAGTGCGGGACCTCGGGAGGGAAATTGTCCGTCAAGAGAACTTTACCGATCCCTATGAGCATAGTAGAGTGTGGAACTATGATGAAGCTTGGAGCATTCTGAAGGAGAAAGAGGTAAAAAAAAAGGAATAGCAATTTATTTTTCGATGTATTGTTGTAGATTATTCTTGCAAAAGGATAAATTAATCACTATTAGCGCTTGTAATTGTTTGCTTTTGACCTTCACATATGGACTTCTGGATGTTTCCATTGTCAGGGAAGTAGGAAAATAAAAGCAATGTCTCTAGGATATTATGGTGGATTTCGTGGAGGCATTTTGACAAGTGATGAAGTTGCTCCGTTACGAAACCTAAGGTTCTTTCAAGGGAATGGGAAGTGCCTCATTGGAGACTTCAACAACCTTCTCCCTAGTTTAAGATGGCTTTCTTGGCAATTTTGCTCTAGCCAATTTGAGGCAACAAACTTTCATCCGGCTAACTTAATCGTTCTTGACCTTTCATGGAGCAATATTTCGGAGGAATGGATTGGCTGGGAACAACTTAAAGTATGATATGAGTCCCACTCCGTGCATAAGCATATTATTTCTTCTATCTTTTTGTTCCCCTACAGGTCGTTTCTTAATATATATTTTATCAAATTGTTTTGTAGGAGGCCAAAAAACTAAAAGTACTAAATCTCAAATTCTGCAGATACTTAAAGAGAACACCTAATTTATCTACGTGGGTGTACCTAGAGAGATTGATTCTTGATGGTTGTATCAACTTAATTGAAATCGACCCATCCATTGGTAATTTGCGATCTTTGTTGACCTTTGATTTACCAAATAGGAATATTAGCAAATTGCCATACTCGATTGGAGGGTTGGTGAAAATTAGGCGGTTGGATTTATCGAAGTGTACGGAGATAAAGGAACTTCCATACTCGATTGGGGAATTACAATCATTAGTTGAGTTGGATTTATCATCGACAAGTATTGATCACCTACCTGATTCAATTGGCAATCTAAAGCAACTGAAAGTAATAAGGATGAAAGACATAAGAGGGATCACAAAATTACCAAGTGCGATTGGGCTGGTTGAGAAGCTCGAAGAGTTAGATGCTCGAGGATGTTGCAACTTGATTGGCGAAATTCCTAAAGAAATTGGGAGACTGTTCAGTCTGAGGATCCTAAACTTGTCAGACACACGTATATGCGGATTACGCACCACGGTGAGTCACCTCTCTAATCTCCAAACACTTGAGCTAGAAACATATTCTGAACTTGAACAATTGCCGGAGCTTCCCCAAAGTTTGATTTGTTTGACATGGGACCGTAAAAATTACTGGTGGTCCTCTGTCAAGAAGGAGAAACATTGGCGTAACATGATATATTGGCGGGAGCAAAATCATGCCCATGAGGAACCTGAGTCGGAGGAATATTGGCAAGAGCAAAACCGTGCTTATGAGATACATTACCAGGAAATACTGCATATTGCTGTGCAACAATTCTGCATGACAGACCTCCCTCTTCCCACTAGAATTGGTGCCCCATCTCAACAGGAAACACCTGTCATTACTCTTCCCACTAGCATTGGTAGCCTATCTCAGCTTAAAACACTAAAATTGTGCTGCAAAAATGTGCAATTCCTCCCTCAGCTCCCCTCTAGTTTAAGAGAGTTACAACTTCGAGATTTGAAGACCGCACGATCACCAGATTTTTCCAATTTGAAATACTTGTCAATCTTGACATTCGATAGATGTTCGCTAGAATTCTCCAGTATATTTGACGCGGAGTCGGAGGAACTCCATATGGAGCTCTGTGAGCTTAGACAACTGGACACACCATTGCAACTGGAAATGAAAAGATTGAGATCATTAGAGATGGCTTATTGTAAGTTCCTTCCAGAAGTACTTGATCTGTCGCGCATGAAGAATCTAGAAACGGTAGATTTGGTATATTGCCTTTCATTAGTCAAGATTCGTGGCCTTGAAGAATTGGGATCCCTTTGCTCCCTAACAGTCGACCATTGCCCTACCTTGGAGAGGATGTCAGACCTATCAAAATTGAAAAAGCTACCAAAGCTCCAAGTATGTAATTGTTGGAAGCTAAATAAGCGGGAAATCTATTGGAATTATTGGAATGGAGAGTTTGGGGGTGACATTTGCAACGTCGGCGGCTTCGATTTGTCGTCTGTCCCCGACGAGCATAGATTTCGTGCATTCTTCGGCTTGTCTTTCTACCCCACCTCTACCTTGGTATAATGAGTCCCATCAGCGACTCCGATTCGTCGTCTATGTCTGGTGAGCTCAGACTCGTTGCATTCTTCAGCGTGTCGCCGCTACCTCCACCTCCGCATCCCCTCTAGGAGCCCTATCAGCAACTAGAATATGGCAGCACCACATTTCGCACCATAACTTGCACTGGTAATTCTAAATTGCTCACCAAGTGTTTCCGCAATTACCTCTTTCCCTGTTCAAATCTGGATATGGAGTTTTGTTACAGGGGTCTGATGGTTGAAGTTTATGGTGTTGAGCTAATTGGGAAAACTGAGCGACTAGCACCTTAGTTTTGATTTGATTTGGTGTGCAGACGGTGGTAAAAACCCCACATTTCAATAGAAGTTTATGTTCACACTCGTTGAAGGGCTTAGGGAGTTGAATCTTCCGTTGTGCAACAGCAATATCCTCACCTTCGACACTTCATCGGCAGTAAAAGTAATTGCTTCCTACCTTGAATTTATTTTGCTAACAAAACTATTGTTGAGTTGTTTTAGATTTTGGTCCTTGAGCGGCTAGCATTCTTATCTTAGTTGTCTTTTCCATCGTCTCAAGATTTCGGCTTCATAAGGTTCTTTCTCAGAGCTTCGATAATACGGTCTAGCCTCTTCAAACTAAAAAATGGGCAAGTACAATCCATTAAATCCATTCCTCCTTTCTTAAGTATGTAGAATTATTTGTCAGCTTCAAAAACAAAAAAAAAAACAAAAAAACAAAAAAATTGTCAGAAGATGTAGTGCATATGATGACCTTTGTTTAAGAATAGTGGTGTGATTTTCTAATTCAATCTTATGCAATAATAATTTGACTAGGTTCTAACTTTGCTTTTGAATTACATGTCGACTGCTAAATTGTTGTTGTTGTTGTGGTTTTCGCCGTCGTCATTATTATTGTTAAGTAGGTTTGATTGCTTGAATAATTTGCTGGAAACTTGGGTGCTTCATAGTACTGGCTGCATTTTCCATATTAATTTTTGTCACGCCCCGATCCTCCGGGTGCATGCCATCCCTTAGTGGTCGATTAAATAGCAACGTCCCAGGACGTGTCGCTGACCCATTTATTTTAATACGCATGCGGAAGTGAATAATTAAATCCCCAGACAACACGAAGATGTGATAGAAAAGTAGGGTCATAATTTTCAAAAACAAAATTACACTTATATACACCTCAGACTAAGTCATATACAATACTAATCTATATATACAAGTCTGCAAAAGATGGAAAAGCTGCAGGTCCTCTAAACATACGACTTCTCAACTGAATACTCCGAGGACCCTGGATCCGACAGACTCAAGTCCACCACCGAACCACCCAGAGGGTCGGCCATACCCTCGCCAAAAGCTATCTCCAGCACCGACCTAGGAATCTTAGACTCTAGAAGAGGGCCTTCTCTGGGTCCATTTTGCTCGTGACGATACCACAATCTGAACTTATGGGATACCTTATGAGGTTAGACCCGCATCAACCCAGATAGTGGATCTCATGAGTTCGTAGACCCAAGCTCTTTGGCTCCTAGGAAGAGGAATCTGAGAGTGCTGTTCGATGACCTTCTTTGGCTATCCAAAACGCTCAGGAGGTATTGCCATCTAAGGACCTGTAAATGTTATCCCACAACAGAGTGAGACGACGTTTCAGCAAGTTCACCCCCTAAGTCCTTACTAGGAAGGAAATATGCCTAAAGGTTACCTAAGCACACACAAGACATAGGGCTTACCTTAGCCTCAGTTCCTTCCTACAAGTCAGTACAATTCATATATTCAACGAATCACTCCAATTCAAATCAAATCAAATCGAGTCATCGATCAAACAATCCAATCAACTCCATACCACCAACATTATCTCTCAATCATCCAATTCAATACTATCTATAAAGTCCAATCACATCAAGGACTGCTCACCATAAACTGACGATAGATAGTATAGCTCGCCAAAAGCTAATAAAGTATATGGCTCATGCTAATTTGATATATCAAAGCCCTCGGGCTGATATAATATACTGATAATGCTCACCAGAAGCTGCTAAGGTATACTGCTCACCAAAAGTAGATATATCAAAACTCTCAGGTTGATATAATATACCGGTATATTGCTCACCAAGAACTAATATATCAAGGCTCACAGGCTGATATAGTATACCATCCTGGTCAACCAACAATTTTCACCATTTTTATTATACCGAATAAAATAATCGTGTGTAGGTACATGGTTGACCTTAGCCAAAATACAATATTTTCCTTTTAAAAAATCTCACCATTTAATGTAGTCCACTAGAATATTTTTGGCGTTATAAACCGGCGCCCGATGTTTCCCAATTAAACACTAAAATTACTCAATTTTGGGATAAATTCCCAAAATTACAAATTCCACTCAATTAGCACAAAATAGCAGTCAATTAAATAAACCAATCACACCATTGCAATCAGCATGAAATTCCGGTCACCAGCTATCCCGGTTTAATTTTCGGAAAATATTGATTAATTAAATAATTACGAAAATTAATTAAATAAATACCAATAAATGCCATAAATGCAAACTTAGGCCAGAAAAGCCTAATTAAATACCGAAACGGGCCCGAAAAATTTATGAACCTTTCTTGATAAATAATACGACCTATCTGCTTGCTAATTACACTACTCTAACCACCTAACATGCATAAACGATTAATTAAATTGCTAATCCGTTCTAACTTACCACATAATCCAAGCTTAACTTAAACTAATCAATCATTAAGCATAATTAACTCCCTAAGCAGAGATTAGTGAGTAAACTCATCGGTTTTGAAATCCGATGAGTTCACGAGGACAACGAGGTGGAGACAAGCGATAAACTCCAAAGCGGCGACACCAAGCGAGGCCGGGAAGTGCTCCAAAGTGGGCCAAACACTACACGTCTCCTTGCTGGGTTCGGTTTCTGTGGTTGGGCCAAACAAGAGAGCTGGGCAGCTGGTTCGATGAGACAGGATCGACAAAGGCAGCAGCGGGCGACTCCGACGGCAGGCGATGGCTGAACGGGGTCCAAAGGGCTTCGACATTGACCCAGGGAGCTCATGGGACGGCGAGGAGATGAGAGAGAGGCGGCTAGAAGCGAGGATGGTGGGCAGCGCACGTGGGCTCGCAGCTGAGCGTGCGACAGCAGCAACGGCATTCCGGGGCTTGACAGCTGTCGACGGTGAGGGAGGGGGCTTGGCTCGGTTTCTTTTGCACTTCTAGAGTTCCAAAAGTGGCTGCAATGGAGAAAGCAAAGGGCAAAGAAAGAAGAAGGGGACAACCAAGGCTTGGAGGGTCCCTCTATGTTCCTTCCTATCCCTTTTGTCTCCTTGAAGTGGCTCCACATGGCTGGTTGGCTTCCTCAACCCACTTGTAGACCACAAAGCTTCCTTGGGAAGCCATTGAAGTGGTCCAAAAGGTTGGGGACCAAGGGGCTACGAATTTTACACTATTTCTCTCGATTCCACTTCAATTCCCTCTTGAATCGGTTTAATTTGACCCTAAAAAATCCAACCCAAGTGTCCACGATCAAATTGACATTTTTCCTCACCAATAGAACAAACTTGCATTCCAACAACGCAATAAAAAACAGTCCCCTAAATTTTCCGGTCGAAAACAGCCCTATATCGAATTTTCACCAAAAATCTCGGTTTGTAGAAAAATCTTCGGAGGATGAATCGATGGTCTTAAAATGATTCATAACATGACAGAACTTTTAAATTCTAAAATCAAATTCAAATTCCCGGTTAATTTCAATCTAACGCGATTTTAGCGTGACCTAGCCTACCGGTTAGAAATTTTTAGTGCAATTGACCCGTGATTGATTATTTTCAAGCTACAACGTACCTCTTCGACACATTGGCGACTCTCGGTGGTTGTGAAAAGCTCAAGGTTTCAAATTCGGACAGGGTACCAAAACGACAGAAAAAAAAAAATCAGTCTAGTACTGATCGACGAGAATTTTGCAATTTGGTGGAATCACCCATGTTTACCCACACATCTTAGTAGAACCGACATATCTCTAATCTCTAATCGATTTTTAACTGTGCCGAAATGATCTTTGTAGATGAGCATGGTCGAGTAGTCGATTCTTAATCGAATTCTCAAGTTTGTTACATTAAAATCCCTTAATGACTTCCCCAGATAGTCTAGTTTCACTCAGCTTAGAGAATAGCACTATAGGTGCGTCGATGAAAGGCCCGATTTATTTAATTGAAAACATGACTGAAATTTCAAGATGTCACAATTTTAGTGTTAGGGCATGGCATGTCATATTTGCCATCTTATATTGTTCTACCATATATGGATATCATATATCTTGTCTACTGGTGAAATATGAGCTATTTGCTACTACTGAGTGTATTTATTCCTTCCAGAAAGTACAAATCTAGCATAATTTAGTTCTCCCAATAGTGACCATTGCTGGCATTACGCTAGTTCTTCTAGCTAGATTATGATATTGTTAATTTTGCAATGTAACAAGCATATTACTTGTCTTGGTAGTGAGAACAAGGCCTTGGCTTTTTCCTTCTTCTTTTTTCAAGAATATCATTACGCTCGTACTAACATTTGATATAATAGCTTTTGAGATTTAAACATAGAGATATGTCAAACCAAATATGTAAGAATGATATAGACAACTTCTTGCAGTTGAAGTAATGGAGTTTTTACATATTCCCAAGGGTGTGAGACGGGTGTTGTTCATAACCCTTGATACTGCCGGTTAAACTTATGTTCCTAAAATGCTTTTGTGGGTCATGGTCAACTGAACTAATGTGGGATTTCCAAATTGTTGGAGCACTCATATGAGAATCTTAATAGACCATGGTATTGGTGAGTGCTATGATTAGAGAGTGAAATTTGATTTGCACTCTGTTTCGTTCTCAGATGGCTTATGTGCAAAAAAGAGTTCAACACGAGCTATGTGGGACTCATGAGAGACGGAGCAAAATGCTTGGTAGAGAACACATACATTAAACTTGTTGGTAGGATTTTTCCCTCTTTACTATTCTAATGAAATCTTAGTGAGAACCCCTTTTTTTGGGTGATGTTGGTTTGCTTCATTGTCATCTTATCTTCAACTTTTATCCAGACTCACTGATTTGTGGTGTACTTCGTGATGTTTCTCAATTGTTACCCAGAAACCATGCTAGGATATATTTTTCTGTTAGGCAGCTACCTTTTCTATTACCATGAATTTTAACTTGCAGCTTCAATACAAGCAAATGTTATTTTTCTTAGGCATGGGAAGAAATGCATGCTTTCATCTTGTTTGACTCCCTGATGACACAAGAGTGGCAGTATAATGCTGTTATAACTGTCAACATGAAGACATGATATTTTCTTGATCTCTAAAGACATGTGTGTAAGACAATGCTCAAGCATATATTGCTATCAGGCTTTTGAGCACTACGTAGGTTCATTTTTTTCTAAACCTACCCTTGAGAAATAGTGCAACTTGATCATCAAATTTCTTTCTTGTTCTGCAACTTGTAGATTGAGATGCAATCTTGTATGACCAGTCTATGCTATTCAATGCATAAATTGATTACCTATTTGTTGTTGCATATGATGATTTGATTCCATCCCACCTTATCTTCCTTAAAAGCTGGGTAAGAAATTGATTTGACGCATGACAAATTTCCTCATCAAAGTTAAGAATGAACATGTTTCATTGCTGAATTGCCATCTCAGACTTAACTAGTGTTGGTGATTTTGCTCGGATTTCACATCGCGGCATTCTCATATGAAGTCTAGGCCCCAAAAACTGACACTACAATAAAGCTGTAGGAAATTATTCTTGCCAAGGGTTTGAAATTTGAAGATTTACCTGCAGGAGTGTATACAGTCCATATCTGCCTCTGAGATTGCTTGGTGCAAAAGGATCACCTATAGGATGCATGCCAATCAAATAACTGCCCCGGGCAAGTTTTGCTCTTTTTTAGGGGAATTAATTTGACACCAATTGTTTTATCTACGATCATCATTATCATCATCACATGAGATTGACTTGCTCCTGATTGGTTACCATAGAGATGTCAATTGAAGATTCGTTTGTCTTTTTCATGACTTTGCATGTGATAATGCTAGGTGCTAACAATATTTCTTTTTTGATCCAGGGGAGTAGAAGTTATCAAAAGGGCCGAGTGAGAAAAGCATTGCATGCACATTCTCCTTGGAATTCAAATTTACTTGATGGGACAGGTTTTGCAGAGAACTGGGAACTTTAGCAATCATTTGAATATGTAATATTACCATAGGCAAAGTAGAGGCTGTGGTTATGTTTACATAAATAATTTCAGGCTTTCAAAATAAGACTAGTCTAGATCGTTTCTCCTGTTTTTTCTTTTCCCTTTACTAAAGAGCTGCTGGGGATTGAATACATGTTAATATATACTTGACGAGGCCCACCAAAATTAGTTATAGTGACTAATGAAGAGAAAGCCTATCGTGCAAATTCTCTCTTCCATGGTGTTGTAACTATCTTGGTAGTTACCTTTACCTTCTGCTTAAAAATGTAAGATATGACATACAACGTGATTTGAGAGATCGATTCCAGCAGAAACCGAGGCGATCAATGCAAATGAACTGCAAAATAGATTTCATTTACATATGACTTAAAGATTAAGCAGTTTGCACTTGATCATTTGCAAAATATGCACAACGCAATTGTACTCCTACACCTATTGCTTATGATAGCCATTTGCAAATAAAATTCGTTTTCCCTCTTTAACTAGCAAGATATTTAGATTGTATGCAGACTTTGTCCGTTTATAAAAAAAATGGAACCAGCATAAGATGCGTGACGGTTTACAGTGAAGGTAATTTGCTGTACGAACACTTCTTGACAAGCAACAATAAAATTAGAAAACAAAGAAAAGTTTCCAGATCAAAGGAAGAGAACTTCCGGTGTTCGACAACATTATTACGTGACTATACAATAGCAGCTTCCTACAGAACCTTTGACATTTCTCCTAGTACAAGCTCTCTCTCAGCAAGGTCATGGATGACAGTTGTCCTACTTCATAATTCGATGCCACAGACAGATTGGGGGTATCTGTTGGGTCGATGTGTTATGCACGTATAAAGGAATAGCAGAGAATCTGCTAGAAAATCCATCATATGCATCACAACTCATATGGAAGAAAGAACGAGATAGAAGAACCTGGTAAGCTGTCATCAGACTATCTTCATCTTTTCCCTGAGATGTTTTACGTTTATCAAGGGGAGGATGTTACTCAGATCAGCATTTTTTTTTTTTTAATTTATGTACCGAGTCATACCATACTGCACATCTTCTGCCTAAGCAGGAGGCTACATAATTGGTTGCCTATATTGTTCTATGAAACAAAACGTGTGAACAGTACTACCAAGTACTCACATTATATTGCTGGGAAACAAGTGAATTAGAGAAGTCACACCACTATTCTTACACAAAGGTCATCTGATGTACTCCATCTTCTGACATTTTTTTTTTCTTGTAATTTGCTTTTGAACCTTATACATAATACTACATGCATAAGAAAAGAGGAATATATTTTATAGATCGTACTTGCCCGTTTTTTAATCTGAAGAGTCCAGGCCGTATTATTGAAACTCTGAGAAAGAACATTATGGAGCTGAACCCCTGAGACCATGGAAAACACAACTAGGATAAGAACGCTAGCCACTCAAGGACCAAAATTCAAAACAACTCAAGAACAGTTTTCTTAGCAAAATGGAGTCCCTATAAGGAGGAGCTGATGCGGGAGGAGGTGCAAAGTATAAAGGCACCTGAAAAGCCAAAAGAAGTTATGTATGACGGTGCAGACAATGCACAGCTTGCTCCCGGTTTCTACAATAGCACGAGCACAATATTGCTCAGAATCCACTATAGAATGATCATGGTAAATGGTCATGATGATGTCCCATACCAGAGGCAGCAGCAGCGCACCAGAGAATGCAGCGGATCCAAGCTCACTGGACACAAGTGAAAAATCGGAGCTCTTGATGGGACTTCTGGAAGGGACGGCAGAGGTGAGTCTTATTTTGAAAGCCTAAAATTATTTTGAAGGGACTCCTCGAATGCTTTCACAATAATCACATCCAGAAAAAATGCACAGGTCAATGAATTGATCCATATCCAGATTCATTTCCTCCGAGATCTAAAAGTCAGGAAAGTGAGAAAAAAATTTAAGCAATCACAATGAATAAACTTTTATAAGTACCTTGGAAATTTCAAATTCCATGACTGGAACTTTTCTTGAGCTGGGATCCATTAAATGGCGAAGAAATATAGGAGATCCAAAAGTAAGGGAATCCATGTCTTCAGAAGCAACTGCATAAATCCGAAAACAAATATTACAGCTAAAGCACCATTCATGGTAGATGAATTCTGGTTACCACACAACAACTAAGCAATGATAGGATTCAAAGTCAGCAAAAATTCCTCGGACAGGCTTAGTAAAGAACATACCAAATGTAAATGACTACGCAGAAGAAGACGTTAGACAAGTGAACAAGCATATGTGTGAGTGAAACAGTAAATTAAATCATGTTTACATAGTGTTAAACAATTGGTTATCATGGAAAAACAATGAACAATTCTAAATCAGAAGACAATCAAATGGGAAAATACTTGCCTTTCCAGCTTTGCAAAGTGCAGCACATTGTGCCTCTGCTTCTGAAGGAGCCTAAAGTACAAAAACTGAATTTGGCATCTAAACTTTTTGTTAGAAATAAAAAAGAACAAACTTTTCAGACAGAATAGTAACCTCAACTACTGGGACACCAATAAGCCTTAATAGTCTTTTGCAGTCTTCATTGTGCTATTGTGTCACCTGCAAGAGTATCAAAGACACGCACCACAAGTGCACACACATCCAGTTAGCTACGTCGATAGGTTTTTCTTGGAAAACAGAGACAAAATCAAACTTCACATCGAATAAGACAAAAATATCACGCCGTAAGGAAACCAAAACGAGACCAACCTTCACAGTTCTTTTACTGAATTTCTCTATGTCTTCCTTGTTCTGAGACTGCAGACGCAATAAATACAGAGCTCACTGAGCATTTTTGTACTCTGCGTTTCTGGGTGCTTATGTGCGAGAGAGAGAGAGAGAGAGAGAGAGAGAGATGCACATACCGCAATGGCTACTGCCAACTCCTCAGAGGCAGCTGCCCTCTTCGAAAAACTGCTCAGAAACTCATTTAAGGTAACTAAACATATTCATAGATAATTCCAAAAAATAGAAAAGAAAAGGCTACATAACATTAAAGTACCGTTTTGCCAGCTCTTGCTTCTTCAAATCCGGAGGTGGACCATAAAAAACGTAGCTATCATAACAACAGCAAAACATAATTCAGAGAAGCACGAGCTTCATTCTTCTAGCATTCTATCCCAATGAAAACACAGGAGGTAAAGAAAAAAAGTTTACACTGGCTCTATGCCCGCCTCCAACAGCCTAATCGTCCGGTTAACATGCCTTGCAGATGACTACATGGGAAAACAAATCGAAGGGCAGCTCAAAGTCAATCTCATATACATAAAACCGAGTCCAAGAGATAACATCTGAAGCATCAAAACAGAAGGCTAGTCAACAATTCAGCCATAAACTACACGAAACTCGAGCAAAGTGGATTTTATTTCCATGGAGTATCACAATGCCAGTGTGTACCTGGTGACTTCACCAGCCTCATTGGTGAGCATCTGAGTCCCCTTCCTCCCAACCACAACCTAATCCGCCAATCAAAAGAACCAAAAAACCCCAGCACTCAAAATCCAAATCCCCACCGACAAAACGAAACGCGCAATCACAGGCATAAATCCATAAAGAAGCAACTTAACGAGGAACTGATAGATGCTCAAGCTGGCATCGACGGCGATCCTTCATGGCGGTCGGGGCATTGTCCGCCAGTAGCTTCGTCAGTCCCTATCGAAGTCAAAGGCTTAAATATTTTCTAGACGCAAAAACTTTCATTCCGGTCGCACTTAAATCTATACGCGCACTTTCCACTTTTGCTTCTCATCAGTCACGGCAATGGCTTATGCTGTTCGCTTCCAACAAGCACAGATTTTGCCACGCACGACCACCAATCCACCTTCCTACCTCCACCCCCATCTTAGCAATAAACAGCAAATGCAGCGTTGGCAGACGATGGAAATCTTGTTTTGTCTAGAAAACCGATTTTCTTGGAAATGTGTAGAGCTGTTCCATTTGATACAGGATCAGGAGCTAACCATGCTACATTAGAGAAGTCTGTGTCCTTTAGAGGGATCTCCGATGTAAACCTCATTATTTCTAAAGCATGAATCCATCAGTATATCGAAGTAAATTGGGACAATTTCTTTTATCCCTCAATCCAACTTCAAGGTGTCTATGTCACGATTCTGTTATAACTAAGTGATCAATGTCTAACTGGTGCTACAAAAATTAGTGCTCAGATGTACGACCACAATCCCTGCAAAATATGAAGAGAATAACTTTTGGAGGCATTTGGATGATGATTTATAGTGTACTTCATGGTCGAAATCAATGATTTTCTTTTTGGTCAAAAAAATCAATGAATTGATTAATTGACATTTGAGTATTTGAAAGGCCTTTATCTACATATTAATTCGGCTAATGTACACTATTCTACCCATACGTTTGTAGGGAAGATAAAATGTACAATGGTAATTCTTCATCTTTTAGATGAGACATTCAAAGGATTGACCCATGCTGAGTTCAAAATATTCAATCGGAGCAACCAATCTTAAATTATCATCAATGGAGAGGATGGCGACATATTCATGGGTGTCACTACCTTTCTTAAGGTGAATTATCAAGAGAAAGCTAATGTAATACTAAGCGGGGACAAACAGTTAACCATAAAAGAGATGTGTCAATAGTGCCTACACTCAACGCGGACTCTTCGAAAATCATACCAATCGCAATTTTTGGATTCTATTTAAATGATTTAGACATGCAAATCAATTCTAGGAGTTGCCACTAATCTATTATGGGTTGATAACCCAAGTAAAATACAGCAGAAAATTTTACTTTTGCAAACCAAATTATTATGTATACGGGCACATGATTACTTAAGATAAATCTAGCGCCTTTTTAATATATTTTCTCTTTAGTTCGAAAATGTTGTGCAAGCAGTCTCAGTCAATTTTAATCTTAAGCCATTAACATATGATGAGTGATAATGCGGTTACGCAAATAAGAATTTAACACTAAAAAATTAAAGCAATAAATAAATTACTCAATGGAAACAAAGGACCTTGATACGATGAGCATCTCTAATATATCCTATTAGCGTAACTATATAATTATATCTAATAGAAAATTGAGGTTACGTAATTAATATTATGAATTCACATAAATCAACCATTCCAAAAATTGTGGGAGAAAAATCTTGAAAAGGAATTGGTCTTGGATATCTTCGTAGATGTTATTAGCAATACTTAAGAAATCAATAAATGAATTTTAAGATATGTGCATGCACCAATTGCGAACACTACAAATCAGGAAATGTTATAACTCAAGCAAAATGAACATTTCATCAATTGTCGTAGTATAATAATAATAATAATACTAAAAGGATTTGGTGTTACATATCAAATTATAGTCCTTTCAAATGAATGAATTATGGTGGTGCGAATTCACTTTTTCACAATGAACTTCAAGGATAACTATTTAAATTTGCTTTCGAAATTCGCAACAAAGAAAAGAGTGAGAAATGGCTTTTTAATAGTGAATAAATTATTATAATTGATTAAAAAAAAGATGGAGTTTTAGTACCTAACAACGCCAACTAACTTGATCGAACTAAATTCCCGAGCATGCTACATCATCATTTTACCATTGACCATCCAATCATTTTAGTACATATAGATTCAAGCAAGAAAAAGAAAATTTACTTTCCACTTTTTATACAAAACAAGTTAGGTTGTTCTCGAGATTTATCTTTTAATGAAATGGATGATCCTTGAAATTTTGTGTAAATACGTCCATGTCATACTTTATCGAACAATTGATTCAATTAAATCGTTAAATTTGTTTAATGTACGTTGTGATTCCTTACCATTCTATTGATTATGTTCCTATAATATTTTAAAATGTTCAATATCATCTTCATTTTAATTATTACAAGGATGGAATTCGTGTTAACATCACTTTCTCGTCTTTTGCCTATTAAAAACAATTGGTTGTTCTCTACTTTCTTCAAGCTCTAGCTACTATTGTCGATCTGATTCCGAACACCTAAATTTTTGTTCGAAGACTTCTCATTCATTTAATAAGAAAACTAGGCTCAAATTCGATGGAATTTGATCCCAAACCAAAATACCGATCTTGCATTGACAGCTGTTACTGTATTTCTTCGCATTCAGATAAAGGGAAATTTAAATTTTGGGCATAAAGCATTCGCAATTAACAAAACATGGATCTGCCTATGAGTTCGTTTGGGATTGGCTCAATAGTTAGCCCAATATGCGAGAGAGTCTTAAACTCACTTGAGATTCCAAAATGGAGCCCATGCAAGTCCGGCCCTAAGCTAATCAAACTCCGCCTAATTAAGGGAAAGAAAGTGCGGCCATTCAGATTTCAATCGGCTGACACCCATTTCCGAAGCCAATTCCAGTCTGAACACATGAGATGGAAGGAAGGTCTTGTTCAACTGTACGCATCGAAATTGGAAGAAAAGGCAAAGGAGAATCAAAGAAGGAAAGGAGCGTGCAGTTTCCATCTTGACAAAGGGAGCGATCTCAGCATTCATGGACCGGTATTCACGGCCAAAACAGAGCAAGAAAATCTGCTTATAAAATAAGCGGAAGATTCTCGGCCAAGTGGGAAGGCGACTTTTCAGCATCTATTCATTCATTGCCAAAGAGACTTCGTAAAAGAAAAAGGTGTAAGCTTTTCTTCACGGCCAAGAAAGAGGAATACAGAGAGAAAGTTATGGTGGGCAAAAGAAAAGAAAAGAAAAGAAAAGAAAAATAGAGGAGGCAAATTCTCGCGGAGGTGGAAAGAAAAAACGAAAGAGAGAGAGATGCAATTTCACAGTAAGTTCGTTTAATTCACTTCCATATCATTTCACTTTTCCTTTGCACTTTAATTTCCAAGAATTTTATGCCTCACTTAAATTTCTCTATGCTTTCATTTTAAAGCCCGACTTTAATGGACAAGAATTACTTGCTATCTAACTGGCATTTTCAATATTAGCACCTACCTATAAACGACCTTTTGCTTTTTGCCGTGTCTTTCAAAGCTAACTTATGGACAAGAATTTCCTGAACAATTTCGTAACCGCATGCCATCGTTTATTCGACTCTTCTTTGTTTCCACATTCAACCATCAAATCCAAATGCCCAACACAGACGAAGACCATATCCTCTCATTTTCACACCCTAATAGTAATGGTGTTTTTAGATAGAATTCATGTCTTGATAATTTAATTTTGGGAAATTCGGTGGCCAAACCGATGCAAAACAAACAAGATATGCATGAACCCAAAACAAATTAATGGAAAGATGAAGGTGCACCAAGGAATGCCGTGCTCTTTTCATTTTTACTAAATAGTATGGATTGACCAATTACACCACGGTGATCATGTGATCAGTGCATAATATAAATTTTCTTAGTAGAGGGATAGTTTAATCTTCTAACTAAAGATTTTATATAGAGATGAACGTTGTTGCAAATGTCAATAATTCAGAATCGTATATGATATAGATACAAAGTTGATTGGATTTTTTAAAAGTTCTCTACTATGGTTAAAATAAAGAAAAGCTCAAAAATCATCTTCATTTTGTACCGCGATTTCACCTTATATCCTCTATTTCTAAAGCTATGATCTCTTATTTAAAATTTGTTATTAAATGAATGGGACATAGAAACTCCTAAGATGATAACCGAATGATCGATCAACGAAATTTCTAGTAAACTTCCGGGATGACTTGTAAACCGCGTTCTACTTTTTGTCATGTCCTTGAAATGTGACTAATGGACAAGAATTTCTTGAACAATTTTGTAAACCGCGTATGAGGAAGACTTTTCAACAAGGATCCCTCGTCTGCAATGCAGAATGGAGGAAGACTTTGACTTGCTTCCCCTCACCAATCTTTTTCCTTGAGGAGTTTCGTCGGCTTTTGCCTTATCGCTTTCTTTGCAATTAGGTGGTGGAAGACTTTTGACTTCTTTGTTCAGAACAAAATCAAAGGGGGAAAATGCAACGAAGCGGAGCAAATATATTAGAAGACTTTGGCTTGCTTTTCCGTATTACATGCCCAGCAGATTAGCTAACGAAGATGATGATTTGGGACTTGTGTGGTTTCCAGACAAATTAACCAATCAAGATTAATTTAAATTGGATAACCCATTGTTCTTCTCATTACCTTCTTTTAAAGTATAAATTTAAAATTTAAGATAAGCAAGTTGCAGCTTTAAAATTTTGACTCATGGTTGGATCATAATCTATAAAATAGTTCATATTGAAATTTTTTCAAATCAATTCATTTTCTAAATAATAAAAACATATTGTTCGGGCACTATATATTCACTCCATTGCTAAATCTGATTATCTAGGCTACTTCACAGCTTAATTCTCTGAAATCAAGCTGATTTCACTACAATCATCTCATTTTTAATGGGATGCTAGATATGTTTGATTTGGATTTTGTGTGATCTTCATTGATATGATCCATGATTTATCGAATCTCAAATTTTTTTCAAATACTCAAAGTCTTTTATGTAGCCGTCTTTATGTTTAATATGTGGTGTCATATCTTCCAATATTGATTTGGGATCTAAATCTATATACTATAAAGATCATTTGAAAAGGTAGGGCATAGTCAAGCATTCAAAATTTGTCACATTATTTTGTACATAAGTAATCACGGGAATAACTCTTTTCAATTTTTTATATTATTTTAACTATTTTTATTGGTAAAACTAGCCATGTAATACTTCATAAAGTGAGTTTAAGATTATGATACATATATAACAATTTTAATTTAAGTAAATAAATTAATTCAAAATAAGGTTAAGATTCTGATACATATATCATTAGTTTGGTTTAGTAATTACATTAGAATTGCATATAAGTGTCTTCACTTAAAAGCTATTGGTGTGTTTTTCTTAATAGTAATGGTGTTTTTAAATAGAATTCACATCTTAACATTTAATTTGGGAAATTCGGTGACCAAACCGATGCAAAACAGTAAAGATATAAATGAACACCAAACAAATTAATCAAAAGATGAAGGTGCGTCAAGGGATTAAAAAAAGAAGAAAAAGAAAGAAAGGTGTTGACTATATTAATTAATATTCGAAGTCCAGCGCCTTTTTCCCTACCACCGTGACGCCAGAGATTGAGTGCTCATCATATGGACAGCCGTCGCTCAGATCCAAGCACACCTAAAAAGCAAACTTCCCTGAGAGATAGAAAGGATTTGATATCTGTGTTGCTTAGAGCTACTACAATGGAGAAAGGGACGAATTCACAGGCATCATCCGTACCTTCGTACGAGGTTTTTTGAAGTTTTCGAGGAGTAAACACCCAATTCTACCGATTTTCTTGACAGTGGAACCTGCCAATGTCAATTTCAAAACAAACTTGTACAGACAGACTCTTTCAAAGCACTAGAAGATGCCGTGCACTGAAGTGGAGTCATGGGAGTAGGCTCTCGTTGAGGTGGGCAAGAGAAATGGATGGAACTGGAAGAAAGAGAAAGGGTAAATGTCTTAAACTCGTTTTCCTCCCTATTTAGTATAATTGTGGTATTGTTGGTGAAGTTATAGTTTATTCATCTAGTCGATTCTATACAGTTCAGATAGCGGCCGCTACTGCTATCGGCCACTATGGCGACGAGAACGGAATTCTCACCGACAGTGGCCAATAGTGGCCGGTGTCGCTGCAATAGCTCCGGTCAATGGCACTATTGCGGTGGCAGCGCACGCTACTCATTTTGATTCTCTCTCCTCTCACTCTTAGTCTGACATAGTAGCCACGATCAGTAATGGCTTTCCGAGTAGCTCCACCAAGCTTCTGGCGAGCCAATGCAGCAGCTCGTCCTTCAATTGTCGCCACTTCTTTGTCGCCAGCCTGACAACAAGCCGACATAAGCCACCTCCGAGCCATCCGGCCCCACCCTTTCGCTCTATCACTCGCTGAGGCAAGTCAGATCCGGGATCTGGACGTCAGGTCTGAGCCCACCGAGCCCACATCAGGCGTCGCAAACCTTGGGCGACCCCAAATCTGGTCTCGCCCAAGGCCGATGACGCCCTCCCCGGCAGTCACACGGTCAAGACCCACGTGATGGCAGTGGCAGGGGTCGACCGTGATGATGATCTAGAAAGCACTGACATGAGCTTTCATGTCTTGTCGGAGCTCGACATTTTTTCACACTTTCCGACACTTGTCGGAAAATTTAACGCCTAGTTAACTTTCTTAACACTCTCTGACACCTAAGTTAAAATTTCAATATACAAGTTTTTGACATGTGATTCCGACAAGCAAGGTCAATTTTAAAAAAAATGTAATAAATGAGGGTTAAAATGTATATATGTGAATAATAATAATAATAATAATAATGAAGACAATAAATAGAGAAAAAAAAACCTAATATTTTTTTCTCTTCTTACTCTCATTTTCCCTATTACACAATTCACTTCCCAAGTTTTTTTTTTCTATTTTCTTTTGATATGTTTGACATGCAAGTCTAGAATGTGAATTATTTTTTATCTAAGTTTTATGGATTATTGGAATGGAGTTGAATTTGTCAAATTGAAACAATGATATTAATAAATTGTGAATTAATGTCTTTAGTGTAAATCCATTCTAGAACTTTTATTATTATTTATTTATTGGTGAACTTAAATTAATTTGATTGAAATAATCATAAAAATGATAATTTATTATGTATATATATACATTTAATATATAACGTGTCTCAACATGTCGGAATTATCTAATTTTTTAAAAATGATGTGTCGGCACTCTAGCGTGCTGTGTTATGTCACGTCCCGGTGTCGGTGCTACTTAGATAGTGATTGATGTTGGGGAGCAGAGAGAGATTGGCAAAAATTTAGTTCGTATCGGTGTCTAGATATTTTTGTGTAATTTCCTCAACAAGTGAGGGCAATTTAGTCACTTTAGGAGTAGTTTTACACTATAGAAGTTACCGCTAACATGGTTATTGCCTTATGGCAGTCAAGGAGATTTGATCCGTTCAATAATTCGCATGGTATCGGTTAAGTAAAGGTTGTATATGAAGATTTGACCGAACATCTTGTCGGAGTTGATGATTGTGTGGGAGCTATAATCAAAACGTTGGATGTGGGATCCGATGATGTACCATTTCTCATAATCCACGAAATGGGCGGTGTTGGCAAAACAACCCTTGCTAAGAGCATCTTCTACAGACTATCTTCTTGCTTTGACCAATGTTGTTTCCTTGTAGACGTTCAGGAATCATCAAAAAGCAATGATGGTCCGGTAAATTTGCAAAAACGGTCGTTATCCAAGCTCCTTGGTTCTCATTCTATTAACCAAATTTGTCATGTGAATGATGGGATCAAAATGATTAACAGAGGAATACTTAGAAATAAAAAAAAAAAAAATTTACTCATTATTCTTGATGACATGGATAAACAAGAGCAACTGAAAAGTCTTGCAAAAGAATGTGATTGATTCAGTTCGGTAGCAGGATTATCATAGCTATGAAGGACAACAATGTCCTATATGAAGGCCCAAATGTTTTGACTTATGAAGCACATGAAATGGAATTTGATCATGCTCTTAATCATTTCAGCAGGCATGCATTTAGTAGAGACTATCCACCAAATCATCATGTCTCCCTTTCTAAAAAAATTGTCCATACTTTGGGCAAGCTTCCTTTAGCTCTTAAGATTACATGTTCATTCCTTATTGGTAAGTCCAACGAATTATGGATCGATACATGGGAGAAACTAAAAGAAGCTCCTCCTATGGAAGTCCAAAGAAATTTGATGATATCTTATGAAAGGTTAGATCCAACATAAAGGGAAATATTTCTAGATATAGATTTTATTTTCTTTTTTGTTAATGAGGATAGAATATACCCTTTCTATATGTGGGATGCCTATAAGTACCACCCACACATTGCCATTGATGTCCTCGTTCTCATGTCCTTGATAAAAATCAAAGATGGCAATACTTTCTAGATGCATGACCAAGTACGGGACCTCGGAAGGGAAATCGCCCATCAAGAGAATTTCAAATATCTTGATAAGCGTAGCAGAGTTTGGAACTATGGGGAAGCGCTTAGCATTTTGAAGAGGAAAAAGGTATAAAAAGGGAACATCAATTTATTTTCCCGCAAATTGTTGTTGAGTATTCTTGCAAAAGGATAAATTAACCACTGTTCTTGCTTGAAATTGTTTGCTTCTGACCTTCACACGTGGACTTCTCAGTGTCATTGTCAGGGAAGTAGGAAAATGGAAGCACTATCAGGTACAACCTAGATATCATTTCATTTATCAAGATACTCTCACATCTGATGAATTTGCTGATTTACGAAACCTGAGGTTCTTATGAGGGGAAGTTGGGTCCCTTGTTAGAGAGTTCAAGAATCTTCTCTCCAATTTAAAATGGCTTTCTTGGCATTGTAGCTATTCCAAGTTTGAGACAACAAACTTTCATCTGGCTAATTTAGTGGTTCTTAACCTTTCACACAGTTGTATTTTGGAGAAATGGATTGGCTAGGGCCAAAACAAAGTACGATACGAGTCCCACTTCTTGAATAAGCATGTCATTTCTTGTCATTTTTTTAATTCCCTACAGGCTATTTCTTAATATATATTTTATCAAATTGTTTTGCAGGAGGCCAGAAAAATAAAAGTACTAGATCTTAGAACCTGTGAATACTTAAAGAGAACACCTAATTTATCTATGTGGGTGTATTGGAGAGATTGGTTCTTGAAGGCTGCATCAACTTAATTGAAATTGACCATTCCATTGTCAAATTAAAGCTTCTAACTATTTTGAACTTGAATGGATATAAATCTCTTTGAGAGTTGCCTGAAGAAATAGGATGTCTATAGGCTTTGACAGATTTTGTTATGTCTCCCCCAAAAGAAGAATATCAACGGTTAATGATAAGCAAACAATCATCCTTAAAATTGCCATACTCAATTGGAGGGTTGGTGAAACTTAAGCGGTTGAATTTATCTAGGTGTATATACATAGAGGAACTTCCAAATTCGATTGGGAATTACAATCATTAATTGAGTCGGATTTGTCATCGACAAGTATTGGTCACCTACATGATTCAATTGGCAATTTCAAGCAACCGAAAGTACTAAGGATGAGTGGCATAAGAGGGATGAGAAAATTACCAAGTGTAGTTGGGTTAGTGGAGAAGTCGAAGAGTTAGATGCTTAAGGATGTTGCAACTTGACCGGCAATCTAACAAAATTGGGAGATTGTCCTATTTAAGGATCATCAACTTGTCAGGCACACGTATGTCCAGATTACCCACCACGGTGAGTCACCTCTCTAATCTCCAAACACTTGAGCTAAAAAAATGTCCCGAGCTTAAACAGTTGCCGGAGCTGCCCCCAAGTTTGACTCATTAGAGATGGGGCCCAAAAAATTGCTGTTATTCCTCCGAAGAGGAGATGAAATATGAGCTGGAGGAATTTTGCCAGGAGAGACGAATTGGTACCCTATCTCAAGATGAAACCCTTGTTGCCGCTCTTCTCACTAGCATCGGCATCTTATCTCAGTTTAAAACACTAAAATTGTGCTGCAAAAATATGCAATTCCTCCCCCAGCTTCCGTCTAGTTTAAGAGAGTTACAACTTCGTGATCTGGTCGCCACGCAATAACCGAATTTTTCCAATTTGAAAAACTTATCAATATTGACATTCTATGAATGTTCGCTAGAATTCTCTAGTATATTTGATGCAGAGTCGGAGGAACTCCGTATAGAGCGCTGTGAGCTCAAACAACTGGATGCGCCATTGCAACTGGATTTTAAAGATTGAGATTATTATAGATGGATGTATGTGAGTTTTTTTCCAGAAGTACTTAATCCGTCGGGCATGAAGAATCTACACAAGGTAAGTCTGCGACATTGCCTTTCATTAGTCGAGACTTGTGGCCTTGAAGAATTGGGATCCCTTTACTCCCTATCAGTCGTTTATTGCCCTTCCATGGAGAGGATATCGGACCATTCGAAATTGAAAATGCCATGGGAGCTCAAAGTAAGACATTGTTGTGAGCTAAAAATTGTGCAGGGTCTCATCCACTTGGAATCTTTAAAGAAGCGGGAAATTTATGATAATGGAGAGTTTGGGGGGGTGACACCTGAAACGCGGCCTCCGCCTCCGCCATCGTATCCAGGAGTCCCGTCGGCGACTTCAATTCGTCGTTCATGTTCGATGAGCTCAGATCTACTACATTCTTGGACGTGTCGCTGCTGCCTCTGTCGTCGCCATCGCCTCTAGGAGCCCCATTGACATTTGGAATATGGCAGCACCTAGTTTCACGCCAGAACTCACACTGGTAATTCTAAATTGCACGCCATATGATTGCACAATTATTTATTTCCCTGTTCAGATTTGGATATGTAGTTTTATTACTAGGGAGGGTGAAGTTTTTGGTGTTGAGCTAATTGGAAAATTGTGGGAATGGACGTCTTAGTTTTGATCTGATTTGGTGTGCAGAGGATGGTAAAAAGCCCACATTTCAAGGGAAGTTTTTGTTCACAATCGTTGAAGGGCTTATGGAGTTGAATCTTGCAGTGCGGAACAGCAATATCCTCACTTTACTTCGACGGCAGTGGAAAGTAATTACTTCCTATGTTGAATCCATTTTACTAACAAAACTGTTGTTGAGTTGTTCGGAAATTTGGACCTTGAGTGGCTAGTGTTCTGTTTTTAGTTGTGTTTTCCATGGTCTCAGGCTCCGTAAGGTTTCTCAGAGCTTTGGGTATACAACCTGGCCTCTTCAGACTAAAAAATGAGCAGGTACAATCTGTTGAATCCATTCCTCTTTTGTTCATTAAAACTTCAAAATCTAGAATTAGATTGAAGAGAAAGCTTCAAATTTAAGATTAGGAGAGCAAATCTCCTAAATCTAAAACTAGATCGAGAGAGTAAGGAAAGAATCAAAAAGAAAAAAAAAAAAAAGGAAAAACAACTATGTAGGGAGAATCATCGGCCGCGGTGGCTCCGCTGGATAAGAACTACGATGATCCTTAAGAAGAGGTGAGGAGTTTGAAACCCAGGGGAGGTGCTAGGTGACTTAAGTGTGACACCAGGGGTGGTGGATCCTCCCGCTTACGTGTCACCTGGGGGTTACAAGGCTGTCGGCTGCGTGGTTCCTCTAGCACAAAAAAAAAACAACAACAACAACAACAACAACAACAACTATGTAGGGAGATAGAGATCTAGGTCAAATCCCTCCCTTCTAGAGACTTGAGTGTGACGCCAGGGGTGGTGGATCCTCCTGCTTACGTGTCACCTGGGGGTTTACACAAGGCTGTCGGATGTGTGATTCCTCTAGCAGAAAAAAAAAAAAAAAAACAACTATGTAGGGAGGGAGAGATCTAGGTCAAATCCCTCCCTTCTAGAAGTGGAAGAGACGAAGAAAGTTTCAAAATAGGAGAGGGGTTGGAAGAGAAAAGGTCTTAGCATGACGAAGGAGACTTGAAGACGAATGTTAATTTCATGGTTTTACATATTATGTGAGGAAAATTACCAAAAAAATCTTAAATTTATTGTACGGATGCCAATTCATACCTTAAACATTTCAATTTAGCTAATTTTATAACAAAGTCTTTGATAATTTATCAATTTAGTGCTCCTGGCTTTTTTTGGTTGGGAATCTTTGGTGTGGACTCTGGACTTCTTATGTGACATGGAAGGCATTTACATGGACTTTTTTTTTCACAATTTTTCATTAAAAATGATTTTTATTTTAATTTTTTGTAATTTTCTTTTTCTTGTTCTTTTTTTTCAATCATGACCAACGACACTAGGATAGGGCCTGCAAGCCCTTGCCTTGATCGTAGCCATAGGCAAAGCTTTCATGGTTGAGGAGGGCCTTCACACCCACCTTCGCCTATGACTAGCATGGGCCTTGGTGAGGGTCGCAACCCTCACTAGCTGCCACAAGGGGTTGCAAGTCCTTGCCTAGTGGTTGACGATCCTCTTTGTCCACAATGAAAAAGGAAAAAAATGATGATACGCATCATTGTAGCTTTGAGCAAGATGCCTCTAATTTCAAGTTAGGCCATGGCAAAGAAGAGAGAGATGCAGACAAAGGTGGGGCTAAGTGTGGAGGGCGTCGTCGGTTTTGATCGAGCAATGACAACGTCTACTGGGAACAAGGATGGTGACATTGACTGGCAGTATGGTTGGGGGAGAGAGAAAGAGAGAGAAATGATATGGCAAAACAAAAGGTATTTCATGTGACAGTTATATCATGTGGTGTGATAAACCAATGCAAAGTGACTATCTTAACGTTTTAGTGCCTTAGACCAAAAAAAGAAAAAAGAAAAAAACATTTTAACGCCATTCGAATGACTTGCATATTGCATGGGCAACATGGATTGATCGATTACACCATGTCAATCATGGTAATCGACGCATAATATCAAATTCCTTAGTAGAGGGATAGTTTAATCTTCTAATTAAAGATTTTTGTCTGAAAATGAACATTGCTACAAATGTCAAGAACTCAAGAGTCGTACATGATATAGATACAAAGTTAGATCAGATTTTTTTAAAACCTCAAAAATCATCTTCACTTTGTATTTCGATTTCACTTTATATTCTCTATTTTTAGAGCTATGAATCTTTGACTTAAAATTTATAATTAAATGAATGTAACATGGAAGCTCCTAGTACGATAACCCATTGATTGATACATGAAACTTCTAGGAAAATTTCGGGACGACTAGTAAACCGCGTTCAACATTTCGGCATGTCCTTTAAACGTGACTAATGGACAAGAATTTATTGAACAATTTTGTAAACCACGTCTAAGGAAGACTCTATGCAAGATGGAGGAAGACTTTGACTTGCTTCCCTCACCAGTCTTTTTCTTTTGAGTGGGTTTTGTCGGCTTTTGCCTCGTTGATTTCTCTGCAACTAAGCAAGTGAGATGGTGCAAGACTTTTGACTTATTAAGTCAGAAGAAAAGAAGAGAAAAATGCAACGATGCGAGCAAAGAGAGTAGAACCTGTGTTACACACTGTGAAGTAGATTAGCTAACAAATATGATTTGGGACTTGTGTGCTTTCCAGACAAATAACCAATCAGTATTAATTTAAATTTGATAATTCATTGCCTCTTTTTTTTTTTTTTTATAGGAATAAGTAGTATATTTGGGAATGACCAAAATGTACAAAAGATCAGGGCACCAAAACTTACACTCAAGATGAGTAAAATCATTTTGAGTGGAAGGATGCTAAGATGTAAAAGAGCTAAGCGGCTAGGAAGCTACACGCCTAGAAAGGACTAAACAACACTAACACGGCATGAACAACCGTCAACCAGATACAACCAAAACACAACAACCCGAGCAGGAGATATGAAAACAAACGTCTCCCGCAGCAAGCCGTAGCAGCCTTGGACTGAGAGGTACGAAACCGAGAGCCATCGGCACCAAGTGAGTCTTAGATAGGTGGATCAAGATCTCTAGAAGAGAAGATAATCGGGTCAATACCCCAGCTGTGCTACAACCTCCTGTTCCGTGTAGAATCCTCCACATTCCTGAAGGTGACAGACAACCTTGTCCTTAACAACTTTAAAGAGATGGTTATTTATGGCAGGGACGGTAAGAGGCTCATCTCTAAAGAGTATGTCATTCATGTTTTTCCAAATAATATCACAAAGCACCCCAAAAGAAAGGCGGGGCAATTCATTGCCTCTTCTCATTACCTTCTTCTAAAATTTTAATTTAAAATTTAAGATAAGCGAATTGTAATTTTTAAAATTTAGAATAAAATATATAAAGTTGCTTACGGTTGCATCATAATTCATAAATAGTTTGTATTGAGAATTTTGCAAATAAATCCATTTTATAAATAAATAACGTATTGGTGTTCACGGCAGTCTACATTCACTCAATTGCTAAATCTAATTGTCTAGGTTGTTTCACAGTTCAATTTCCAAAATCAAGTTGTTTTCACCTTAATCGTCTTATTTTGAGTGGGATGCTGGACTATTTGACTTCATTTTGTGTAATCATCACTAATATGATCCATCATTTATCGAATCTCACAATATTCAGAATATTGTTCGCACCTTTTATAGAGTTGTCTTTATGTTTAATGTGTGGTATCACATACTTACTATATTTGTTTGGGATCTAGATCAATATACTATGAATGATCATTTGAAAAAGGTCAGGCATAGTCAGGCATTGAAAAATTTGTCACATTAGTTTGTAACTAAGTAATAATGTGAATAACTATTTTCAATCTCTTATAATATTTTGACTGTTTTTGTTGGTAACACCGGCCTCGTAATCCTTCATATTGTGAGGTTAAGATTATAATACATATATAATAATTTTAATTTAAGTAAATAAATTTAATTCCAAGTAAGGTTAAGTTTCTGATGCTTAAACAATATTTTTGATTTAGCAATTACATTAATTCCAATGATGGATAAGTGTCTTCACTTAAAAGCTATCTCTGTGTCTTTCTTAATAGTAACGGTGTTTTAAATAGAATTCGCATCTTAGCCATTGCAGCTCATAGTTTTTTAGAGCCAATAGACAAATTGAAGAGTTTGACATAAATTGAGTTTACATTGTGTTGTCAGGCATCTAGATTTCTTAGGACACCTAAGAAAAATTATGAAAACCTCATACCATGTGTCACAAAAATAAAGTTCCATACTATCGTTATTTTATGACCAGTTTTATCCATTACATCGTCATAAATGCTGGTCTCTCATCTCCTAATGCAACCTAGCCGGCAAGATTGACGGAAGACTCTTGACTTGCCTTCTCTGGTCGTTGAGGGGTCCTCAAGGTGAGACACTAATTTCTCATCTCCTAATGCAAATTGAAGAGTTTGATATAAATTGAATTTACATTGTGTTGTCATACATTTAGATTTCTTAGGACACCGAAGAAAAATTATGAAAACCATACTGTGTGTCAAAAAAAAAAAGTTGCATATTTTCGTCATGTCATGACTAGTTTTATCCATTACATCATCATAAATGTTGGTCTCTTGTCTCCTAATGCAACTAAGCCGGCAAGATAGGTGGAAGACTCTTGACTTGCTTTCTCCGGTCGTTGAGGGGTCCTTGATAGTGACACACTCTTTTTTTTTTTTTTTTGTTGAAGTGACACTCGTTTCATTATGCCTTTTCTTCTCGTTTTCCTTTTCTGGGCCGCCCCGTTAATGGTGCGACGAGGTTTGACTTGGAAGCAGGTATTCGGATCGGACGGCTGAGGATGATTCCCTCAGGAGAGTGGGCCATGGGGGAAGATGAAGGCCCGAATCGACGCATGCTTAGATGCTAACACATGTACCAATTAATTGGGAAGAGGTACTTCAATTTTTTTCCGTCAAAACGACATGCATATTACACGGACAATTCAAATTGACTGATTACACCATGCCAATTATGTGATCGCCGCATAAAATACATTTTAGTAATAAAAGGGTAATTTAGCATCTACTTAAGGGTTTTTGTCTCTAGATGAACAACGCCGCAAATCTGGAGAATTCAAAGTAGTATTTGATGTAGATACAAAGTTTTATTGAATTTTTTTAAAATTTCTAATATAATTAAAATAAAGAAAAATTTAAAAAGTAATTTTCATTTTGTATCCCAATTTCACTTTATATCCTCTATTTTCAAGACTGTTTATCTCTGATCTTGAATTTGTTATCAAACTTGTAAGGGACATGGAAACTCCTAGGATTACAACCCATTGATTGGCTAATGGAAACTTTTATAAATCTTCTGGGATGACTCGTCAAATGTGTTCTATTTTTTTACACATCTTTTAAATGACACTTATGGACAAGAATTTCCTAAACAATGTTGCATGCCACATGCCATTTCTTTATTCAAACCTTCATTTTCACTCGTACAAATGCCAAAAATATAGACAATTAATTCTTCTTGCCATAAACCAAATTTTTCTTTCTATATAAGAAATGGCACCACTATGATATCATGACATTTTAAAACCAAATAGAGCCATATACTAAATATTTTTTGATAATCCATAGTTAAGATCTTCGATCTGCTATATCAGCTAATTAAGTTAACCTTATATAGTACTATGACAATACTTACTTCTATCTTGTTTGTCTATATATTAAGAACCAAAATAAGAGCATAGCTACGATTCTATGATTGCACAGTCGACAGTCAACTTGTGCATGAACCGGTTAATACTTAGTAGGCCTTTCACATTACTAGGGGTTTATCCAATATATGTATGTGTGTGTGTATATATAAGGCCTTTCACATTATTTGGGGTTTATATGTACACACGTATATATAATACTAGTTGCGTTTTTATTATTGAATGGATGAGTTTGAAATCTAATGGGTTCCTTAATTAATTTAAGAATGGGTGTCGGCATGATTTAGAATAAATAAGGTAAAGCAATATCTTTCTCTCCAAAATATTTCCATGGTTTAAAATCTCACAATTGCACGGTTCATCTCTCAAAGAAAAATGAAGCAAAATATATTTCATAAAGAATTATGATTGTTTTGCTATACATGTTCTAAAAAAATTGTGGTTGGTTGATATTTATTAAAATGCGTTTAGGGAATATTTATATTCTCTATTGTGCTTTTATCATCTCAAAAATGGATTTGTTTTCTTCCTATTTTTATTTCAAAAAAAAAAAAATCCCTCTACCATAGCTTCCTTAACTTTGACACAATCCACTTATTAATCGACCAATTCAATTAACGAATCTACTCTGTCAAAGACCAAACTTTCTGATGATATACAATCTCATCCCAAAAACCATATAATACAATGTGAATATCACCTTCTCCTTGTCTCCTCAGTCAATTAAGGTTCAAACAAGCAGACTCCTCCCCATTCGCCCGCAGGGCTATCTCGAAATGTCAAAAATGCCATCAACGACACCAATTATCAACTTATCACCACCATCCATACAACAAAAACAAAAGTCGCTCATTCAACACAATGGCACTTTCGTAATAAAATTGCTAGATGAGACTTTTAACAATGACATGGCAGATTTTTCACCCTCTCTCTTTCCTTTTCCTTTGTATCCATTATAAGGTCCTGTACTGCTCTCTCTGTCTCTCTCTGCGCAGAGCTCTCATTCTTCAATTCTCACGCATTCACGTACTCCCTTAGCCTTTTCCACTCTCTCGCTCCTCTGCTAGAAACATGGCAGTTTATGGCGAACATCGATCTCTTGACGGCTCTCTCCCTCATGAGCTCACCTCCAAGACTCCCTTCCTCAGCCTCAAGCTCTACGTCCTCATCGGAATCCTCAGCTTCTTTGCGCTCTCCATTGGTCTCGTCATATACCTCTGCATCCGTGCCAGTGGGACCTTAGAGAAGCGCGAAATGCTAACAAAAGAGACGAACTCACAGGCATCATCAGGGCCTTCCCCTGAGGTTTTCCTAAGTTTTCGAGGAGCAGACACCCGTTATGGATTCACCGATTTTCTTTACTATGGCATGGTTGAGGCCGGGATCCTTGTCTTTAGGGACAATGAATCCCTCCATGTCGGTAAAAGAATTGGCCATGAACTTCTACAAGCAATCGAGAACTCCAAGATTTACATTCCCATTTTTTCCAAGAATTATGCTTCGAGTCACTGGTGCCTCCGAGAGCTCGCATATATGGTCAAATGTACCTCCAAATCGAATGAGAATAAAGAGATTTTACCCATTTTCTTGGATGTGGAGCCTGACGATGTCATGCTCAAAACAAACTTATACCGCAAAGCTCTATCGAAGTATCAAAAAAAGTTTTGCACTGAAGTTGACTCATGGAAAAAGGCTCTTATTGAGGTGGACGAGATAAAGGGATGGAACTTGAAGAAAGATGGAAGGTAAAATGTCTTAAACATTTCAACTATCATCTATAGATTCGCTTTTCCTCCCTAGTCATTTTAATTGCGGTATAATTGGTAAAATTATTCATCTTGCCGATCCTCGATAGTGTAAATTGTGGTTGTGGCCATTACCGTTATTACCATCGACCATAGTGGCCGATTGACTCTATTGCCGTGATAGCTTTGATTGATGGTGCTACTACACTGGTAGCGCACCTACTCATGATTTTGTTTCTCCTATCACACTATCTCTGACACAGTAGCCACAGACATTGAGGACCTATTTGGTAACTATTATGTTCTTGGTAATAATTTATGCTCAAAAATTATTATTTTTTTATTCCGTTCCCTAAACGAGTATTTGAGTATTTGAAGACATTTGATAACTATCCAAAATTTATATTCCCGAAATAGAAACCATTTTGGTACAACCCTCAAATTCTTTTGTGACTTAGAATTTATTTTAATGTTTTAATAATTTTATTACATTTTTTTTTCTTTTTTTTTTTTCGCTTCTTCTTCCTTTAGTCGGTCATCTGCCTCAACCATAGCTGACAACCAGCCAGACGAGGGCTAATGACCTTGTTGAAGTGCCACTGGCCCCCAACGAGATTGGCCTCATAATGGCCAGGCAACACTGACCTCATGGTGGCCCAGTTAGGACGAGCCTCGCCTAGATTTGCAAAGCCAAGTTCACTTAGCCATAGGAAACGCCGAACCACCACAAGATCAGCCTCGCCTTGGGCGAGTGACACCGGCCTCGTAGTGGTCCAACGAGGTCAAGCCTCGTTGGTGGCTGGGTGAGCTCGGCTTCGCTAGATTTGGGCGAGGCTGACCTCATCTAGCTAAGCAACCAAAAGCCACGGTTGAGCCATTTGGCACCCACCATTTCTCCCTTCCACTCACTGTCTTGAGTCGGATATGGGCTCGGGACGCCAATTCTGACGTGATCAAGCCAATATCTGGCATCGCCGACCTTGGGTGACCCCAAATCTGGAGTTGCCCAAGGCCGGTGATACCATCCCTGGCAATTACAAGGCCAGGACCCACATGATGTGGAGGATCGAGACAAGGCCGAGATGGGTGGGTCAATGGGGGCGTGACGGGCGACGACAATAGAACGCCACGGTGACGGCCTGGGTTGGGGAGGTGAGTGATGTTAATGGCGGCATGCCAGGGGCGGGGGCCAATGGTGTGGTAACTAATATTGGGGGAGCGGAGATAGATTGGGAAAAATCTGGATTGTTTTGGCGTCTGAATTATTTTGCGTAATTTCTGCAAATTGTAAGGGGAATTGAGTCACTTAGGGAGTAGTTTGCAATATAAAATTTATCCCTAACATGGTTGTTATGTTGTGGCAGCCAAGTAGATTTGATACAATCTGTAATTCAAATTGTGTTGACTAAGCTGAACATCGGACATAAAAAAAATGTGACCGAACATCTAATTGGAGTTGAAGATCGTGTGGAAGCCATGATCAAAATGTTGCATGTGGAAACTGATAGCGTACAATTCCTTGGAATCCACGGAATGGGCGGGATTGGTAAAACAACACTTGCCAAGATCATCTTCAACCAACTGTCTTCTCACTTCCGAGGCTGCAATTTCCTTTCGGATGTCGGAGAGTCATCACGACGCCATGGTCTGGTACATGTGCAAAAACAATTATTATCCAAGTTCCTCGATTCTCGTTCTATCCTTGACCAAATTAATGACGTAGATGATGGGGTCAACATGATAAAGAGAGTACTTTGCAATAAAAAAGTTCTCATTATATTTGATGACGTAGATGAGAAAGAGCAACTTAGAAGTCTAGCAGAAAAAGGTAATTGGTTTGGTTCTGGTAGTAAGATTATCATAACTACTAGGGACCGGAGTGTCCTAATGATTGATGGAGAAGTGACAGGTGAAGGCCCTATAAAAAAGTCTACAAATGCTTCAACTTACGAAGTATGTGCAATGGAATTTGATCATGCTCTTAAGCTTTTTAGCAGGCATGCCTTTAGAAGAGACTCTCCACCGGATCATTATATCTCCCTTTCAAAAAAAGTAGTCTCTACTTTGGGAAAGCTTCCTTTAGCTCTTGAGATTACAGGTTCATCTCTTAATGGTAAATCCAAAGCAATATGGGAAGACACATTGAAGAAGCTAAAAGAAGCCCCTTCCATGGGAGTCCAAAGAAAATTGATGATATCTTATGAAAGGTTAGATCATGCACAAAAGCAAGTATTTTTGGATATAGCTTGTTTTTTTGTCGATCGGGACAAAACATACCCTTTGTACATGTGGGATGACTGTGGATACCACCCACATGATGCCCTTGAAGTCCTCTTTCTCATGTCCTTGATAAAAACCAAGGACAACAATACTTTCTGGATGCATGATCAAGTGCGGGACCTTGGAAGGGAAATCGTCCGTCAAGAGAATTTCAAACATCCAAGCGAACGTAGCAGAGTGTGGAACCGTGAGGAAGCGCTGGACATTCTGAAGTTGAAAGAGGTAAAAAAAGGGAACAACAATTTACTTTACTGTAAATTGTGGTAGACTATTCTTATAAAAGGAAAAATAATCGTTTGGCGCTTGAAATTGTTTGCTTTTTACTTACACATGTGGACTTTTTGGTCTTACCATTGTCAGGAAAGTAGGAAAATAGAAGCACTGTCAACGGGACCTCAATATCCTTTCTTTCGTCAAGACATTCTGACGCATGATGGATTTGCTGATTTACGATACCTGAGGTTCTTTCAAGGGGAACAGGTGTCCCTTGTTGGAGACTTCAATAATCTTCTCTCCAATTTAAGATGGCTTTCTTTACATCATGGCAATTCCAAGTTTGAGACAACGAACTTTCATCCGGCTAATTTAATTGTTCTTAACCTTTCACTCAACTGTATTTCAGAGGAATGGATTGGTTGGGACCAAATCAGAGTATGATATGAGTCCTGCTCCTAGCATAAGCATATCATTTCTTTTGTCTTGTTTTTTTCCCCCTACAGGTTGTTTCTTAATATATATTTTATCAAATTGTTTTGCAGGAGGCCAGGAAACTAAAAGTACTAGATCTCAGCTACTGTGCATACTTAAAGAGAACACCTGATTTATCTACATGGGTGTACCTAGAGAGATTGGTTCTTAAAGGTTGTAGCAATTTAATTGAAATTGACCATTCCATTGTTAAATTAAAGGTCCTAACTATTTTGAACTTGGATGGATGTGAATCTCTTCGAGAGTTGCCTGAAGAAATAGGATGTCTACAAGCTTTGACAGATTTTATTATATCTCCCCTAAAAGAAAATTTCAAAAGGTTAGTGATAAGCAAACAGCCATCCTTAAAATTGCCATACTCGATTGGAGGGCTGGCAAAACTTACGCGGTTGAATTTATCTAGGTGTATATACATAGAGGAACTTCCACATTCGGTTGGCAAATTACAATCTTTAGTCGAGTTGGATTTGTCATTGACAAGTATTGGTCACCTACCTGATTCAATTGGCAATCTCAAGCAATTGAAAATACTAAGGATAAGTGGCATAAGAGAGATAACAAGATTACCAAGTGCAATTGGGCTGGTGGAGAGGCTTGAAGAGTTAGATGCTCGAGGATGTTGCAACTTGACTGGTGAAATTCTTGAAGAAATTGGGAGACTGTCCCATTTGAGGATTTTAGATTTATCGAACACATGTATATCTGGATTACCCGCCACAATGAGTCACCTCTCGAATCTCCAAACACTTAAGCTAGAAAAAAGTCCCAAACTTAAACAATTGCCGGAGCTTCCCCCAAATTTGACTTGTCTGAGATGGGGCCCTAAAAATTGTTGGTGTTCCTCTGCGGAGGAGCATAGATATGAGCCGGAGGAATATTGGCAGGAGCAAAACCGTGCTCGTGAGGAATATGAGCAGGAAATAGAGCGTCATGCTCTTAAAGAATACGGGATAGCTCTCCCTCTTCCCACTAGAATTGGTGCCTTATCTCAACAGGCAACACCCGTCACCACTCTACCCACTAGCATCGGTACCCTATCTCAGCTTAAAACACTAAAATTGTGCTGCAAAAATGTGCAATGCCTCCCCCAGCTCCCATCTAGTTTAAGAGAGTTACAACTTCGAGATTTGGCGACCACACGATCACCGGATTTTTCCAATTTGAAAAACTTATCAATCTTGACGTTTTATGGATGTTCGCTAGAATTCTCTAGTCTATTTAATGCGGAGTCGGAGGAACTCCGTATGGAGCTCTGTGAGCTTAGAAAACTGGACACACCATTGCAGCTAGCAATGAAAAGATTAAGATTATTAGAGATGGCTTATTGTGAGTTCCTTCCGGAAGTACTTGATCTATCGCGCATGAAGAATCTATGCAAGGTAAGCCTGGGATTTTGCCTTTCATTAGTCGAGATTCGTGGCTTTGACGAATTGGGATCCCTTTTCTCCTTATCAGTCGACTATTGCCCTTCCTTGGAGAGGATGTCAGACCTATCAAAATTGAAAAAGCTATGGGAGCTCGAAGTAAAGTATTGTCGTAAGCTAAAAAGCATGCAAGGTCTCAATCACTTGGAATCTTTAAAGAAGCAGGAAATTTTTGGTAATGGAGAGTTTTGGGGTGACACCTCAAATGCTGCCTCCACTCCACCATAGTACCTAGGAGTCTCGTTGGCGGCTCTAAATCTTCATCTACATCTGGCGAGCTTAGATCCGTTGCATTATTTGATGTGTTGCCGTTGCCTCCGCCTTTGCCATCGCCTTTAGAGCCCCATCGGTGGCTGGAATATGGCAGCACCAAGTTCCGCATCAGAACACTTACTGGTAATTCTAAATTGCACACCTTATGTTTGCACAATTACCTCTCCCTGTTCAGATCTGGATATAGAGTTTTGTTACAGGGGTTTGATAGGGGAAGTTTCTGCTATTGAGGTACTTAGGAAAACTATGCAGATAGACATCTTATTTTTTATTTGATTTGGTGTGCAGACGATGGTAGAAACCTTCCAACATTTCAAGAGAATTTTGTGTTCACACTCGTTGGAGGGCTTGGGGAATCTTGCGGTTTCGAACATTAATATCCTCATTTTCGACAACTTCATCTATAGTGTAAAGTAATTACTTCCTACCTTGAATCCATTTTGCTAACAAAACTGTTGTTGAGTTGTCTTGGATTTTGGTCCTTGAGTGGCAAGTGTTCTTATCTTGTCCTTTATAGTCTCAACCTACGTTTGGTGGTGAGGATAACATTTAAGATAAAATAAAATATATCCCATCCTGCATTTGTTGCCTACTTATGGTAGGATAAAATTGGATATAAAAGAAATATAGATTGAATAAAATTATTCTAAGGGGGAGGTAGAATAAAGGCGGATAGAATTTCTAATATCCATAATAGAAATTTTTTTCTCAAATAACATTAATTACAAAATTAAAATTATATTTCAATATAAATAATATTTGGATTCTAATATAAGAAATTCAAAATAACAAAAAAACAAAATTTTAGTTTTTCTAGAAATTATACCGAGATAGCCGGTGACCAGAATTTTGTGCTAATTGCAATGGTAGGTTTGGTTTATTTAATTGAGTGCTAATTTGTGCAAATTGAGTGGAAAGTGTAGTTTTTGGTATTTATCCCAAATTGTGTGATTTTGGTATTTTAATTAGAAAATACTAGGCATCGGTTTACAACACCAAAAATGTGTTTATGAACAATATTAAAAAGTGAGATTTTTGAAAAGAAAGATATTGCGTTTTTGGCTTAGGCTGACTGTGAACCAACACACGATTATTTTTATTGGGTATTTTTAACACGGTGAATTATCAGTATACATTATCAGCTTGTGTGCGCTATGATCGTTTTATCAACTTGTGGGAGCACAATCTATATATACATATATCAGCTTGTGTGAGCTATGATCGTTTTATCAGCTTGTGAGAGCATGATCTATATATATCAACTTGGGCGAGCTACTATCTATCTATATTAGCTTGTGAGAGCTTTGACCATATATTGCAGCTTGTGAGAGCAAATACTATCTATGTCAGTTGATGTGAGCAGTGGTCATATCGAATTGATAGATAGTACTAATGGTATTGATTTGAGTGAATCGATTGATCGATGGGTTGGTTTGAATTGAATTGAGTTGATTGGTTGAGTATATGAACTGTACTGACTTGTAGGAATGAACTAAGGCAAGGTAAGTCCTCTGTCTTGTGTGTGCATAGACGGCCTTTAGGCGTATTTCCTTCTTAGTCGGGGTTTAGGAGGTGAACTTGCTAAGACATTATCTCACCCCGTCATGGACTTCACTTTTCAGGTCCCTAGTGTAAAGAACCCAGAGCTTGAGGCGGAAGGGTCAGGAGCATGAGTGGCTCAGAAGTTCTTTTTAGAGATAGACCTCATGTACTTAGACCTTAGAGTTGGCCTCTGTTTGTAAACGGATTGTTTATAAAAGCTGTGTTGATTGATTTAAAATTTGTTGTCCTGCTTTTCTATCCCGTATTAGTTGTTGTTAGGGGTAATAGTTCGCTTCCACATGCATATTAAAATGAATGGGTCGACGACGCGTCCTAAGACGTCGCAATTTAATCGACCACCGAGAAATGGGCACGCGCTCAAGGATCGAGGTGTGACACTATCAGGCTTTTGAGCACTACACAGGTTCATTTTTTTCTAAACCTACCCTTGAGAAATAGTGCAACTTGATCATCTAATTTCTTTCTTGTTCTACAACTTGTAGATTGAGATGCAATCTTGCATGACACAGTTTGTGCTATTCAATGCATAAATTGATTACTTGTATGTTGCTGCATATGATGATTTGATGCCATCCGACCTTATCTTCCTTGCCAGCTAGGTAAGAAATTGATTTGATGAATGACAAATTTCCTCATCAAAGTTAAGAATAAACATGTTTCATTGCTGAATTGTCATCTCAGACTTAACTAGTGTTGGTGATTTTTCCCAAATTTCACATCGTTGCATTCTCATAGGAAGTCTAGGCTCAAGAAACTGACACTATAGTAAAGCTATAGGAAATTATTATTGTCAAGGGCCCGAAACTTGAAGATGTACCTATAAGATTGTATAAAGTCTATGTTTGCCTTTGAGATTGCTTGGTGCAAAAGGATCACCTATAAGATGCATGTTTATCAAATAACTTCTCCAAGTGAGTTTTGTTCTTTTTTTAGGGGAATTGATTTGATGACGACTGTTTTATCTACAATCATCATTATCATTGTCACTAGAGATTGACTTGTCCCCCTAATTAATTACCATAGAGATGTCAATTGAAGATTCATTTGTCGTTTTCGTGATTTTGCATGTGATAATGCCTGGTGCTAACAATATTTCCTTTTTGTTCCAGGGAGTAGAAGTTATCAAAAGGTCTGAGTGAGAAAGGCATTGCACGCACATTCTCCTTAGAATTCAAATTTACTTTGACGGGACACGTCTTGCGGAGAATTGGGAACTTTAGAAATCATTGGAATATGTAATATTAATATAGGCAAAGCAGAGGCTATGGTTATGTTTACATAAATAATATTACGCTTTCAAAATAAGACTCATCTAGATTGTTTCTCACGTTTCTTCTTTTCTCTTATTAAAGAGCTGCTGGGGATTGAGTTCATTCCTTCCTCTTAGCAGGTACAGATATTCTTAGCTGGCTTAAAGAAGGATTCTATTCTGTACAGAGTAAACGAAAGGAATCATCGGATAAGAAAAAGTGCATTTTGGAAGTCACTTTCATTTGTTCAAGCTTAAGTTACCGGCCTTGTGATGACTCATCCTTAGCTGCCTTAATCTTCTCTATTGCCCGATACACATGGTAAAACAACATTGAAAACATGTATGCTCTCTCCTTCAGAGGAAAAGAAGCAACTTCCTCCAGTAGACAACTGGCCAACACATTACTGAATATAAAAGCCATACCTTCGTCACTCTGTCAATGTTGAACCCATTCTCATTCATGAGAAAGGAAATTAAGCCCTCGAAAGGGAAATAACAATCAGTTAGGAAACGAGTCAAAAATTCAGAAAGTGAAACGTTGCAAGTAAATCTCAACATGAAAATGGCCCACCTCCTCGTTTGGAGCAGTCCATTTTATCTCAGGTTGTTCTTCCGTAGAAACTATTGGTTCCTTGAAAAGCAGTCGAGCTTCGCTGTAGGGCCAATTATCTGGTATCTGATGCCTATTCATAAAACAAGCAAACATTTCCCTAAGAAGGATAACCGAACTGAATAAAGACTTCCAAGTAATGCAAAGAACCTCTGGGTCTTAAGGATAGAGAAACCATATGAATTTGGTCAAGTGACATGAAGGAACAGACAAAGCAGACATCCGAATAGATAAAAGTATTATAGTAAATCAACACACGAAGTAGCATGGCCAATGCACAGATTGCCAGCCCAAATCTATTGGTGGCAAATGATCTTTCAATTTCAAACTGTTGACAAAAGTTTTCCGCACCTGCTGAGTTTGAGAGATAATTCTTTGAAGTCAAGGAATTCAGCAGCCAAGACTATTACAGTGAGAAACTTTGCTGCCTAATTTTTCTTACAAGTCAGGGGACAAGATAAGAGCACAAGAAGCACCTCTGCTTATTTATGTTCTCTAGTATGTTTTCTATGGAACCATGTTGACATATAAGCTTAAGAGCACTCAGCCCTCCAATACCTGATAAATTCATTCCAAAGTAAAACCACTGAAATCATCAAGCTAAAAAATACAAGAGGGAAAAATGATATGCGATAGCATAAAACAGTTGACAGAGCACTGCAACAATATCACGTTTACCTCGAATGCTTTCACAATAATCACATCCAGAGGGAATGCACAGGTCAATGAATTGATCCATATCCAGATTCATCTCCTCCAAGATCTAAAAGTCATGAAAGTGAGAAAAAAAAATTAAGCAAACACAATGAATAAACTTTTCTAAGTACCTTGGAAATTTCAAATTCCATGACTTGAACTTTTCTTGAGCTGGGATCCATCGAATGGCAAAGAAATATAGGAGCTCCAAAAGTAAGGGAATCCACATCTTCAGAAGCAACTGCATAAACCTGAAAAACAAAAATTACAGCTAAAGCACCATTCATTATAAAAGAGTTCTGGTTAACACACAAAAATTGAGCAATGATAGTGAACAAGCATATGTGTGAGTGAAAAGGAAATCAAATCAAGGAAATAAAATGGTAATTTACAAAGAGTTAAACGATTGGTAATCATGGAAAAACAATGAACTATCCTAAATCAGAAGACGATCAAACAGGAGGATACTTGCCTTTCCAGCTTTGCAAAGTGCAGCACACTGTGCCTCTGCTCCTGAAGGAGCCTAACATACAAAACAGAATCTGGTATCTAAACTTTTTGTTAGAAATAATAATGTATAAACTTTCTAGACAGACTTGTAACCTCAACTACTGGGACACCCATAAGTCTTAATAGTTTTTTGCAGCCTTCATTATGCTGTTGTGTCACCTGCAAGGGTATCAAAGCCATGTAGCACAAGCACACACATATCCAGTTAGCTATGCAGATAGGTTTTTCTGGAAAACAGAGACAAAATTAAACTTCACATCAAATAGGACAAAAATATTGCACCGTAAGGAAACCAAAACGGGACCAACCTTCACAGTTCTTTTACTGAATTTCTCGATGTCTTCCTTGTTCTGAGACTGCCGGCAAACAAATACAGAGCTCACAAAGCCTTCTTGCACTCTGTGTTTCTGCTTGCTTATGTGTGTGTGTGTGTGTGTGTGTGTGTGAGAGAGAGAGAGAGAGATGCATATACCGCAAGGCTACTGCCAACTTCTCGAAGGCATCTTCCCTCTTTGAAAAACTGCTCAGAGACTCATTTAAGGTAACTAAACATATTCATAGACAATTGCAAAAAAGGAAAAAAGAAAAAATGGAAAATGGAAGGCTGCTTAATAATAAAGTACCCTTTTGCAAGCTCTTGCTTCTTCAAATCAGGAGGTCGACCGTCAATACATAGCTATCATAACAACAGTAAAACATAATTTAGAGAAGCGCAAGCATCATTCTTCTAGCATCCCATCCCAATGAAAACACAGGAGGTAAAGAAAAAAAGTTTACACCGGCTTTATCCCGCTTCCAACAGCCTAATCGTCCGGAAAAACATGCCTTGCAGATGACTACGTGGGAAAGCAAATCAAAAAGCAGCTCAAACTCGACACTTTCCAAGCACAGAGATCACATCGCATTCCAATAGCATCTTAAGCATCAAAACGGAAGGCTAGTTGACAGTTCATTCATAAACCGTACGAAACTCGAGCGAATTTGATTTTCATTTCCATGGAGTCTTACGACCTAATCCACCAGCCTCATTGGTGAGCATCTGAGTCCCCTTCCTCCCAACCACAACCTAATCCCCCAATCAAAAGAACCAAAAAGCCCCCTACACTCAAAAGCAACTTAACGAGGAACTGACAGATGCTCATGCTGGCATAGACGCGATCGTCCGGCCGAAGTAGCTCTCCAGCCTCTTCTCCTTCATCGCCTTCGGGGCATCCCAGCAGCTTCGTCAGTCCCTGTCGAAACCAATTCAGACTGATAGTAATAACTTCTCATTCCTAGTGATTAGGTGGATGGAAATGTTGAATGCACATAGAGGTCAAAATCGATTAATTGATTTATATGGATTGGAGTATAGGAAAGGCCTTTTATCTACTTTATTAATTTAGCCAAGGTTCTATTCTACCTGTACGTTATAGAGAAGGGAAAATGGACTACTATAGTAATTTTTCGCGTTTTAGATGAGATATTTGAAGGGTCGACCCATGTCGAATTGGAGATATTTGATCAGAACAACCAATCTTGTAATCTCAATGGTCGAGACGACGAAAGTGGAGCAAATTCATTGGCTTCGCAACCCTTTTTTTAGGGAAAGTATCAAGGGAAAAATAATGAATTACTAAGCACTAAGCAGGGATGATTAGTTACTTCATGAAAGATATGAGTCATCACTCAGTATAAACTCTCTTAAGCTCATACCAATCGCAATTTTTGAGGTTTTATTTATATAATTTAAATAGGCAAATCAATTCATTTAGAATTCGTTACTAATCTATTATAAGTCGATTAAAAACCCAAGCAAAATGTGGTAAAACATTTTATGTAAATGTGTACAAGGAAATTTGTTCTTGCATTGCAAATTGTAGTCCTTTTCAAATGAATGAATTATGGTGGTGAGAATTGACTTTTTCACGATGAACTTCAAGGTTAAATATTTAATTTGCAATTGAAATTCAAAAACGAAGAAAAGAGTGAGAAGTGGCTTTTTAATATTGGGATAGCTGTCTCGGCATATGTCAATCCTTATGTCCACAACAAGTAAGTTAAGGCACTCTATCTAATTGATAAAAAAAAATATTAATTTTTAGTACCTAACAACGCCAACTAACTTAATCGAATTGAATTCCCAAGCATGCCACATCCTCATTTTACTATTCATCATTTGATCATTTTAGTATATACAGATTCAATTAAGTACAAGGAAAATTACTTTCCACATTTTAGATGAAAACAAGTTAAGTAGTTATCAAGATTTATCTATCAATGAAACGGCTTGTCCTTGAACTTTTGTGTAAATGCATCCATGTCATATCTAATCAAACAATTAGTTCAATTAAATCCCTAAATTTGTCTAATATATGCCGTGATTCCTTATCATTTAATTGATCGTGTTCCTGTACTATTTTAAAATGTTCAATATCATCATCATTTTAGTTATTACAAGGATGGAATCTGTGATAATGTCATTTTCTCTTTCGTTGCCCGTTAAGAACAATTGGTCATTCTTTACTTTCTTCAAGCTTTAGCTACTATTGTTGATCTGATTTCGGACACCTGAATTTTCATTCGAAGACTTCTCGTTCATTTAATAAGAAAACTAGGCTATGATTCGATAGAGTATGACTCTAAACAAAAACATCGATCTTGCATGGTCTTGCATTTGCAGCTGCTACCGTATTTCTTCACATTTAGACATTAGGGACATTTAAAAGTTGGGCATAAAGCATTCGCACTGCCCAAAACGTAGATCCGGCTATAAGTTTCCTTGGGAGTGGCCCGAATAGATGGGCCAATATGCGAAATGAGTCCTGAACTCACTTGAGGCTCGAAAGCCGAGCCCGCATGAGCCGGGCCTTAAGCTAATCATACTCGGCCTAATGAAGGGAAAGGAAGCACGGCCATATTCAAGGGGGGTAACGAGGGAAATTCAGAAACGGCCAGCACCCATTTTCGAAGCCGATTCTTGTCTGAACACGTAAGATGGAGGGAAGGTCTTGTTTAGCTGCAAAAGTCGAAATTAAAAGAAAAGGCAAAGGAGAATCAAAGAAGGAAAGAGGGCGTGCAATTTCCATCTCGATGAAGGGAGCAATCTCGGCATTCAGGGACCGGAATTCACGGCCAAAAGAGTGCATGAAAATCTGCGCGTCAAAAAGCGGAAGATTCTCGGCCAAGCGGGGAGGCGACTTTTCAGCATATAATAATTGCCAAAGAGAGCTCGAAAAAGAAAAAAAGTGTAAGCTTTTCTTCATGGCCAAAAAGGAGGAATACAGAGAGAAAGTTATGGTCGGCAAAAGAAAAGAAACGAAAAGAAAGAGAGAGAAAAAGAGGACGAAGATTCTCGAGGACGAGGTGGAAAGGCCAAAAAAGGAAGAGAGAGGGAACAAAAGATGCAATTTCACAGTAAGTTTGTCTAATTCACTTCCGTAGCATCTTCCTCAAGGTTCATTTTTCCTTTGCACTCTATAATTTCCAATAATTTTATTCCTCACAGTTAAATTTTTTCATCATTTCATTTCAAAGCCCGGCGCAACTTACACTTGGAAAAAGCCAAAAAAATGAATTTAAGCTCCGCCCTATTTTGAAGTCAAACCACTTTTGCGTACGTAACTTCTGAGAATGTGCAGGCTGTATCATATACATCAGAAAGCTTCTGCAAAGCTCACCACCATGGAGCCACAGGTTAAAAGGCGTTTGATGCTATTTTCGGCCATTGCATCCCTCATATAATGTTTAACTAGTAACAGCACAAATGGGTTTAGTAGCCCGGCTCAAGCCTGTCTGGGCTTGAAAAAATCGTTTTCAGCTAGGCTTGCCTCAAGTCAAAGAAGGAAAGGAGGCATGCAGTTTCCATCTTGACAAAGGGAGCAATCTCGACGTTCAATGACCGGTATTCACGGCCAAAAGAGAGCAAGAAAATATGGGCATAAAAAATCGGAAGATTCTAGGCAAGTGGGGATGCGAATTTTCAGCATATAATCATTGCCAAAGTGACTAGTGAGCTTGAAAAAGAAAAGGTGTAAGCTTTTCTTCACGGCCAAGAAAGAGGAACCCAAAGAGTATGGTCGGCAAGAGACAGAAAAACAGGGGAGGCAGAATCTCGTGGAGGAGGTGGAAAAAAAAACGGATGAGAGAGATATATGCAATTTCACAATAAGTTCGTTTAATTCACTTTCGTAGCATCTTCCTCAAAGTTCACTTTTCCTTTACACTTTAATTTTCAAGAATTTTATACCTCACTTAAATTTCTCCACCATTTCATTTCAAAGCCCGGCGCACCTTGCACTTGGAAAAAGCCGAAAAACGAAATCAAGTTGGCCTTGTTTTGAAGTCGAACAACTGTTGTTCGAGTTAGAACCAATGTGTGAAAAGATCATTTTATCTTAAGAAAAGGGTGTGTAAAGGGGACCGGCCTTTGGGGACTTTGCAAAAGTCACCATTGACAGTGACGGATTATTGTCACGGCCACCCTTTTCGGAGGAAACTCACTTTCCAACTAGTGTGAAGAATACTTGCACATTTAATGGACAAAAATCACTTAGAATGTGACTGTCATTTTTAGAATTAACACCTACTTGTAAACCACCTTTAACTTTTTGCCGTGTCTTTCAAAGCCTGCAAATGGACAGGAATTTCCTGAATAATTTCGCAATCGCGTGCCATTGTTTACTTGACTTGTCTTTGTTTTCACATTCAACCATTAAATCCAAGTATCCAGCAATATTGCAAAAGACGAGGATCATGTTCTCTTGTTTTCACACGCACAACAACCAAAGATATTTACAGTCAATTTTTTTTTTTTTGGTTACAAACCCAATTAAAACGCCATCTTGGAATTTCCTTATCCTAGTTTTAAATTTTTGAGATGTTTGATGCTAAATCAAGCCCTGATTTCGAACTCTAAAAATTCAAAAAAGATTAAAAGCCTAAAGTTAAAGTAAAGAGACATCCATATATATGACAAAATTTACAAGCCGAAAACTTCCCTTCAAATTAACACCCGATATTTGTTTCTTGTCCTTTCAACTATGACCTTTTTAACGGTAATATAAGATTAAAATCAATAATTTATGAAAAAATATTACAATTTGTTAGATATATTTGTAATGCACATCATCCACAAATTACCAAATCTTTCACACATGCATAATATAGTGTGTACATTGTGTATAGTCATATTATGTCTAGAACCATGATATCGTGCATCTACACTATATTAGTTTAGGTTATATATAAATGATCGCAATTACTTGTATGATGCATTTACAAATGGCCTTTAGTTTATCCGTCTCTTGATGATATAATCCTTCATTCCAACCTCGTCACCACCTACTTAGATAGTTTGGACACAATTCATTATGTAAGGCTTTGAATCTTAGAATCATGTTGTTGAAACAACGCCAGCTGCGACTCAAACTCCACCATGGATGGAAACCTCGCGTGCCGGGACGACGAAACTCGTCCAAATCTTTGCCTTCATAGCCCGCTGTCCTTCCGTGCTTGTTACTCAACGAACCACCCATCAGACAAATAATCGTCCTCCGAGTTGAACTCTGGAACGGAGACTCGGATCGCTGCCACATGCGGCAGGACGGTCAAGACCACAACCTTAACTGTGCCAGCTTCGTCCTCAGAAAGATGACGTCAGCATCAAGCAACCGCCACATCATTTCTGCCACTCGCCGCTCCACATCATCACAACATCATCGTTATTAGAGTTGGCAACTCGTAGCCACGTATCGTCGTATCCTAATCATGTTTTGTCATCTTGTCAAGTAATCATCACAACATCAAAAAACTATGTTCTGATTCGCGAGTCAATCGGTGGAAGCACCGGATCGATAAAGTTGAAATATCTACAAAGAAATTCATGATATTTAATATGCCAATTACCACGAAAAAGAGAACTTATGAATTTAGATGCATGTTGGGTGTAAATGATACGTAGGGAAGTGGTTATTCTTGTTTAATTAACACTTAGAAAAAGAAACTAAGGGCAATCCTGCATAAAAGGAAGAATGAGAAAAGAAGGGGGTTATTTTTCTTTTGAGTAGGTTTTGTCTGCTTTTGCCTTGCACTTTGCCTGCAACTTTTGACTTCTTTGGTGAGATTGTGGAAGACTTTTGACTTCTTTGGTTGGAAGAAAAGAAGAGGAAAATGCAACAAAACTTTGGCTTGCTTTCCACGTTACATGCTGTGAAGTAGATTATCCAATCATGATGATTTGGGACTTATGTGCTTTTTAGACTGTTAGAATATTTAAATAATAAATCACGTCTTCATTTAATAACTTAAGCTTTTGGAATAGTTAATGATCCCATAAAATCTCACATTGACAATTAACAATTCAGATTTATCATCTCGCTCATTACCTTCTTTTAATGTCTAAATTTAAAATTTAAAATAAGCAAATTGCAACTTTAAAATTTGGAATAAAATATATCAAGTTGCTCATGGTTGGATCACAATCTATAAAAAAAAAAAAAATCGTATTAAGAATTTTGCAAATCAATCCATTTTATAAATAAAAAAAACATATTGTTCGTGGTACTCTTCCTTCACTCCATTGCTAAATCTGATTATCGAGGCTATTTCATAGCTAAATTTCCAAAATCAAGCTAATTTTAGTGCAATCATCTTATTTTTATTGGGATGCTATAAATATTTGAGTATGATTTTGTGTAATCTTCAACGATATGATCCACAATTTATCGAATCTCACAAATATTCAAAATATTATCAAACTGGTATCATATATCGATCCATATTGGTTTGGGATCTAAATCTATATACTATAAATGATCATTTGAAAAGGTACGGCACAGTCGAGCATTCAAAATTTGTCATATTATTTTCTAACTAAGCAATAATACGAACTCTTTTCAATCTCTTATATTATCATAATTCTTTTATTGGTAACACTGGCCACATACTATTCCATAAAAGGAGTTTAAGATCATGATACATATATTATAATTTTAATTTCAGTAATAAATTAATTCCAAGTAAGGTTAAGATTCCGAAATAATAATTTTGATTTAGTAATTACATTAATCTCAATAACAGATAAGTCTCTTCACTTAAAAGCTATTAATATGTTTTTCATGATAGTAAGTATGTTTTTATAGACTTAGCATCTTAATATTTAATTTGAGAAATTCGGTGGCCAAACCGATGCAAAACAGACAAGATATACATGAACATGAAACAAATTAATCAAAAGATGAGGGAATAAACCAAACCAATTTGAAAATTCATCGCCTCCTTTCATCACCTTCTTCTAAAATTATAATTTAAAATTTAAGATAAGCGAGTTGTAATATTAAAATTCAGAATAAAATATATCACATAATAAATAAAATAATTCGTATTGAAGATTTTGCAAATTAATCAATTTAATAAATTAAAAACATATTGGAGTTCATGGCTCTCTACATTCGCTCAGTTGCTAAATCTGATTATCCAGTCCGTTTCAAAACTTTAATTCCAATATCAAGTTGCTTTCATTGCAATCATCTTATTTTGAGTGGGATGCGAGATTATTTGATTTGATTTTATGTAACCATCACTGATGATCTGTAATTTATCGGATCTCACAAATATTTGGAATATTGTTACCATCTTTTATAGAGTCGTCTTTATGTTTAATGTGCGGTATCATAAATCTTTCTATATTTGTTTGGGATCTATATCTATATACTATGAATGATCATTTGGAGAGGTTGGGCATAGTCAGACATTCAAAACTTTGTCACATTAATTTGTAAATAATGTGAATAACACTTTTCAATCTCTTATATAATTTTAACTGCTTTTGTTGGTAAAACCAGCCACGTAATACTTCATATAGTGAGGTTAAGATTATGATAATTATATAACGATTTTAATTTAAGCAAATAAATTAATTCCAAGTAAGGTTAAGATTCTGATATATATATATATATAAATTCTGATTTAGTAATTACATTAACTCTAATGATGGATAAGTGTCTTCACTTAAAAGCTATCCATGTGTTTTTCTTAATAGTGATCTTATTTTTAAATAGAATTCGCGTCTTAACAATTTCATTTTGGGAAATTCGGTGGCCAAACCGATGCAAAACAAACAAGATATACATGAACTCGAAACAAATTAATGAAAAGATGAAGGTGCACCAAGGAATGCCATGCTCTTTCCACTCTTACTTAGTATTGGAAACATGGATTGACTGATTATATCACATCGATCTTATTATCGGCGCATAATATAAATTTTCTTAGTAGAGTAATAGTTTAATTTTCTAACTAAAGAATTTTGTTTGAAGATGAACGTTGTTGCAAATGTCAATAATTCAGAATCATATATGATATAGATACAAAGTTGATTGGATTTTTTAAATGTTCACTACCATGATTAAATAAAGAAAAACTAAAAAATCATCTTCACTTTGTATCCCGATTTCACTTTATATCCTCTATTTCTAAAGCTATGATCTCTGATTTAAAATTTGTTATTAAATGAATGGGACATAGAAACTCCTAACACGATAACCCAATGATTGACCAATGAAATTTCTAGGAAATTTCTGGGAAGACTTGTAAACCGCGTTCTACTTTTTGGCGTGTCCTTGAAATGTGACTAATGGACAAGAATTTCTCAAACAATTTTGTAAACCATGTCTAAGGAAGACTTTTCAACGAGGGTCCCTTGTCTGGCAATGCGGGATGGAGGAAGACTTTGAATTGCCTACCCTCGCCAATCTTTTCTCTTGAGTACGTTTCGTCGGCTTTTGCCTTGTCACTTTCTTTGCAATTAAGCAAGCAAGACGGTGGAAGACTTTTGAATTCTTCGGTCGGAAGAAAAGAAGAGGAAATGCAATGAAGTGAGCAAAGATATTAGAAGACTTTGGCTTGCTTTTCCATGTTATATGCTGAGGAGATTAGCTAACAACCATGATGATTTGGGACTTGTGTGCTTTCCAGACAAATAAACCAATAAGGATTAATTTAAATCTGATAATTCATTGTCCTTCTCGTTACCTTCTTTTAAAATATAAATTTAAAATTTAAGATAAAGCAAGTTTCAACATGAAACAAATTAATCAAAAGATGAAAGAGTAAGCCAAACAAATTTGATAATTTATCGCCTCCTCTCATCACCTTCTTCTTAAATTTTAATTTAAAATTTTAAATAAGCAAGTTGCAATTTTAAAATTTAGAATAAAATATATCAAGTGACTCACAGTTGGATCTTTATTAATAATATAGGTCAGATCGAAAATTTTGTAAATCAATCCATTTTATAAACAAAAAATGTATTGGTGTTCATGGATCCTCCTTTTTTAGCATCCATTTTATATAAATAAAATACATCAAGCTACTCGGGAAAGTGTTCTTTCAGTGTGCCCCTCTTTTTGTTTGGTTTGTTCTTTTCCTTATTATATGGTCAACACTGTGTTTTGAGCATATAGTAGATCTGCATTATGAGTGCAATTGTTTTGCGTTTGCATAACTCGTCAACCTGATCATGTTGTCTGCCTGAGGGCGAGGGAGGGGAGGGACTAATAAAAAGGGTAAAGAACATGTCTATCCCAATTTTTCTCACAATAAATCATTTGAGGACATATTTTAAAGAATTTGTTAATAAAGAAGACAAATTGATGGCTTGCTGCCTGATTGAATCATGGACCTCAACCTTAAGACTGGAGAATCTCATATCACAATGAAAATAACAACAGGGTAATTAGTTTAATAGAATTTATAATTGAAATTTGCTCAACTAATTGATTTGGTTTGCTTAATTGAAAGCCTTGACGCCCCCATTATCTTTTTATAAATAGGTAACATATCACATCTCAAGAGGGTAAATGGAATCAATTTGTCTTTACTAAATATCTATTCAAATAATGTCTAGCGTGTTATATCCCAATAATTTAATAAGTTTTCTTATGCAAGGTAATGTTCCAAAGAGAAAGGCTCACTTGTGAAGTTTTTGATAAACAAGATGCATCATCAAGTCAATTTCAAAAGGAGTATCGATGTAATGTCACTAACTACTTTATTTAGAAATGTGTTACCGTATTGTCATGTAAAGTAATCTTTGTGTTCTCACTTCGTCTTAACTTAATACTTAGTCATGGGGATAACTATACAAATGGTCCCTAAACTAAACTTTGGTCCAATGTGTAATATCGTCCACTAACTTTTAATTTGTTCAATATAGTCTCTAAAAATATGGTAAATGTTCAATCTAATCTAATGTGAAAATATCTAATGTTATCTTTTCATTAATTCAAATTCAAGGACAACATTGAACATATTTATATAATCCATAGACTAAATTGAACTTGTACCAAAAGTTCATGGATCATATTAAATAAATTAAAAATTCAAGGACGATATTGAAATAAACACTAGCAACTTGATATTTGGTATTTCATCTTTTTTCCCACACGCAGGGCATATACACAATTTTCCGCGGCCACTAGATTAGCCCATGAATTTAAGAGCAAAGTTGTCAATTATAGAAGGGAAGAACATGAATAACTACTACGACTAGATGTCAGTAGTTCTTAATTGAATAAATGGTACTGTCATAGTCAGTAGGGATTAATCAAGTCTTTAAAGAGTCTCGGACATCTGGTTAATATTAAAAGGTTGATGACTAATGTTACTTTCCTAGAAATATTTCACATTATGTGGACAAAATTGTAAAAAAAAAAATCTTAAATTTATTGTATGGATATCAATTCATAGCCTAAACTTTTTAATTTGGCCAATTAATTCTATACCCTTTGACGATTTACTAATTTAGTCATTTCGATTAATTTTGGTTGGAAATCGTTGAAGTGAACCTTAATCGTCTTACATTGTACGGCATATGCTGAAGTTGACGATGTTTGCAATCTTTCAAATTGCCCGAGCAAGGGCTAAGTGGACCTTGGCATGGGCTAAGGGCTGTGACCATCGCCAGCTGTCGGCAAGAGCTTGTCGGCAACCCTCTCCAGCCACAATGAAAGAGAAAATAAATGTGAAAAAGAATACAGACAAGCATCATTACACCTTTGAGCAAGACGCCTTGAATTTCGAGTTAGGCCATGGCAAAGAAGAGAGGGGGAGGCAGAGATATATGCAGGCAAAGGTGGGCCTAAGTCGTGGAGGGCGTTGTTGGTTTTGATCGGGGAGTGACGGTATTCGTAGGGGACAAGGATGGTAACCTTGATTGGCATTATGGTGGGGGAGAGAGAAAGAGAAATGGGGTGGTAGAACAAAAAGTATTTCATATGATGTAATAAATCAATGCAAAGTGAGTATGTTTACCATACCAGCACCGAATGGAATGACTTGCATATTGCATGGGTAGCATGGATTGACCAATTAAACTACGTCAATTATATGACCAGTGCATAATATAAATTTCCGTAGTAGATGGATAGTTTACTCTTTTAATTAAGAATTTCTGTTTGAAGATGAACGCTATCACAAATGTCAATAACTCAGAGTCGTATATGATACTTATACAAAGTTTGATTGGATTTTTTAAATTTTCTCTAATGTGGCTAAAATAAAGAAAAACTCAAAAATCACCTTCACTTTGCATCCGAATTTCACTTTATATGCTCTATTTTTAAAGCTATGAATTTCTGATTTAAAATTTGTCTTTAAATGAATGGGACATGGAAACTCATAGTACGATAACCCATTGATTGATCAATGAAACTTCTAGGAAACTTCCAGGATGGCTTGTAAAACGCGTTCTACTTTCTGGGATGTCCTTTAAATGTGACTAGTGGACAAGAATTTATTGAACAGTTTTGTAAACCGCGTATGAGAAAGACTCTTCAATAGGGGTCCTTCGTCTGGCAATGCAAGCTGGAGGAAGACTTGACTTGCTTCCCTTTGCCAGTCTTTTCTTTTGAGTAGGTTTTGTCGGCTCTTGCCTTATCACTTTCTCTGCAACTAAGCAAGAGAAATAGTGGAAGACTATCGACTTCTTTCGTCGGAAGAAAAGAAGAGGAAAATGGAACGAAGCGAGCAAAGATATTAGAAGACTTTGGCTTGCTTTCCCGTGTTACATGCTGTGAAGTAGATTATCCAGCACCAACAATTTGGGACTTGTGTGATGTCTAGACAAATTATCCAATCAAGATTGATTTAAATTTGATAATTCATCGTCCTTCTCATTACTTTCTTTTAAAGTATAAATTTAAAATTTAGGATATGCAAGCTGCGGCTTTAAAATTTGAAATAAAATACATCAAGCTGCTCATGGTTGGATCATAATTTGTAAAATAGTTCGTATTTAGAATTTTGCAAATCAATCCACTTTATAAATAAAAAAACATATTGTTTGTGGCACTCTACATTCACTCCATTCCTAAATCTGATTATCTAGGCCATTTCACAGCTTAATTTCCAAAATAAAGCTGTGATTTCATTGCAATCATCTTACTTTTAGTGGGATGATAGATTTATTTGAGTTTTATTTTATGTAATCTTCATAGATATGATCCGCGATTTTTGGAATCTCACAAATATTCAAAATATTGTCAGAGTCTTTTATGTAGCTATCTTTATGTTTAATCTGTGGTGTCATATATCTTTCCATATTGGTTTGGGATCTAAATCTATATACTATAAATGATCTTTCAAAAAGGTAGGGCATAGTCAAGCATTCAAAATTTGTCATATTATAATAATTTTGGATTCCGATACATATATAATAATTTTAATTTAAAATGAATTCGACCCAAAAAAATTTAAGTAAATGAATTAATTCCAAGTAAGGTCAAGATTCTAACACATATGTAATAATTTTGATTTAATAATTTCATTAATTCCAATGACAAATAAGTCAATGTAGATAAAACCTATTCATGTGTTTTTCTTAATAGAAATGGTGTTTTTAAATAGAATTCACACCTTAACCATTGTAGCTTTACTATTGGATCAATAAGAGTTATTTAGAGCCGGCAGACAAATTGAAAGATTCGACGTATATTGAGTTCATATTGCATTGTCGAGCATCTAGATGTAATATAACACCTAAGAAAAATTATAAAAATCTCATACTGTGTGTCAAAAAAAAAAAAACAAAAAACAAAAGTTTTGTATTGTTGTTATGTTATGACTGGTTTTATCCATTACATTACTATTAAATTAAGTCTATTTAACATTGTCACGATAAATGCTGGTCTCGGGTCTCCTATAATGCACCGAAGCAAGCAAGATGGTGGAAGACTCTTGCTTTCTCTCATCGTTGAGGGGTCCTCAATGATGGTGACACTCATTTCATATGCCTTTTCCTCTCGTTTTCCTTTTCTGGGCCGTGCTGATTGTGTGACGAGGTTTGACTTGGAAGTAGGTATTCGGATCGGACGGTCGAGGATGATTCCATCAGGAGCGTAAGCAATAAGAGTGGGCCATGGGGGAAATTAAGGCCCGGATCCACGCGTGCTTAGATGCTAACACGTGTAATAATTAATCAGACAGACGTACCTCAGATTTTTTTCCGTTAAAACGACATGCACATTGCATGCAATGACAGATCACGCAACACCAATCATGTGATCGCCCCATATAACACATTTCGATTATAGAAGGATAATTTAGCATTTAGCTAAGGATTTTTGTCTATAGATGAACAATGCCGCAAATTTCAAGAACTCAAAGTAGTATTTGATGTGGATATAAAGTCTGATTGGATTTTTCAACTTTTTTCTAATATAATTACAATAAAAAAACTCAAAAATCAAACTTATTTTGTATCCCAATTTCAATTTATATACTCTATTTTATAAGGCTACGAATCTCTAACTTTATTAAACGTATGGGATGTGACAATTTAAACTTATTGTGTTTTTATCAATTTAATCATAATCCTTTTAATTGTATCAATTAAGTCATAAATATTTTCATATTTTGTTAATTGAGGCCATCCAGTCAATTTTGCTTGGAAATAGCTAATATGGACCTTGACCATCTTACATGGCACGACCAGCACTAACATTGACATTTTTTTAATAATTATTTGAAATTTGTATGGTTATTTTTCCTTTTTTTCTTCTCTCTACTTTTTTTTGGGTTTTTTTTTTTAGTGAGGGTCGGTGATGGTCGTTGGTATTCGGTGAGGGTTGCGATGCCTTTGCAAGCCAAAGTGACAACGCGCGAGCCCTCTCCTATTGGCCGACAAGGGTCGCTGGCCCTCACTCCAAAAAACAATAAAAAATAAAGAAAAGGAAAAAAAAAAGGAAACCAAAAAAAATATTAAAAATATTAAAGCATTATTTAAAAATGTCTGCGTCAGTGCTATCAGTTACATAGGATGGTCTTTGTCCACGGTGTCAATTTCAGATCAAAATTGACCTTATAGACTTAATTAGCGCAATTAAAATGTTTATGACCAAATTAACAAAAGTGTAACAAATTTAGGGCTTTTTTCGGTAATATTCCCTGGTATTATGATAGTACTCACTTCCATTCTGTTTGTCCGTGTAAATTAGGAAAACCAAAATAGAAGCATAGCTAGGATTCTAAGATTGTACAGTTGACTAATGCATCGACCAGTTAGTACTAGTAGGCCTTTCACATTACATAAAAATACTAGTTGTGTGTTTATTGTCGAATAAATGTGTTGAAATCTCATGGGTCCCTTATTGTAGTGGACAAAAAATTAACACTATAATGGGTATCAACTTGATTTAGAATAAATAAGGTAAAGCAGTACTTTTCTCTAAAAAAAAATTGATGGTGGTGTTCCAAAGAGCAAGGCTCATCCGTGAAGCTTTTGATAAATAAGATGCATCATAAAGTTCACTTCAAATGGAGGATTGATGCAATGTCACTAATTACTTTAATCAGAAATATATTATCATGTGAAGTTATGGACCCGAGTAGGTTCTTAAAAGACTCAACGGAGAAATGATAGGGGAAAGAAACCCCCAAGAGGTGGGACTCCCCGTTGCACACTCTCATATTCCCTCCTTCTTAGGAAGAAAAATATATGGAGGGAAATTGGGAGGGCATTGAACATGCGGACACCGACACGTTAAAAATAAAAAATAAAAAAATTCTGTCAGCTTACCTAGATTACCAAGCAGGCTGGGCAGCCCCAACATGGGTGATTGTGCTGCTTGGTTAACTAGACACAGAGGATTCAACTTGTACTTCCTGTTAATTTAGAATAAATAAGGTAAAACAATATTTTCCTCTCCAAAAAAATTCATGGTGATGTTCCAAAGAGAAAGGTCATCTGTGAAGTATTTGATAGACAAGATGCATCATAAAGTTCATTTCAAATGGAGGATCGGTGGAGTGTCACTAATTACTTTAGTTAGAAATATATTACTGTAATGTCGTGTGAAGTAATTCGATGTTCTCGCTTCGTGTTATTCGGCGCATGTTCATGTTTTTGTCAAAAAGCAACAAAGCCAAAATGAATGAATGAATAAATAAATAGATGGATGACAGGCCAGCCAATCAGCCGACCTCCGTAATGCGAAGCACCTGGCTTCGAAATTCCCTCTTCTAGTTTTCGAAATTCGAGATGTTTGACGATAATAAAAGTTAAAACCCAATTCAGACCAGAAAAAGTTGGAAAAACAGAAACATGTTGACTAATCTGGTCAATCTATTGCCTTTTCTGTCCCCCCTAGGTCATCCTGTATAATTGTTTAATGCAGCATTCTGCATCCATGTGACTACAAATGGCTATCACACGCAGGCCAGTCATGTTTGGTTGAGTCTTTTCCTCTAAGTTTGTGTCTTCTTGATGTATACTTTGACTCCTCATATTAGCTCTCCCTACAGAATCTGCTCGGAATATCGTCGGTGTCTTTTATATCATCGTTATGTTTAAATTTGCGATATCATGTATCATTCCATATTTGTTTGGGATTTAGATCTATATACTATAAAGTATTATCTGAATGGTAGGGCATGGTCAAGCATTCAAACTTTGTCACATTTATTTTATAACTAAATAATAATGTGAATGACTGTTTTCAGTCTCTTATATTGTTTAACTGCTTTCATTGGTAACAGTGAGGTTAAGATTATGACACATATATAACAATTTTAATTTTAATAATTAAATTAATTCAAAGTAAGGTTAAGAGTTTGATACATAAATATTGATTTTAATTTAGTAATTACATTTATTCCAATGACAGATAAGTCTCTTCACTTAAAAGCTAGTAATGTATTTTTCTTAATAGTGATGATGTTTTTAAATAAAATTCGCATTTAAATATTGATTTGGGAAATTCGGTGGCCAAACCGATGCAAAGTAGACAAAAAATACATGAGTGTGAAACGAATTAATCAAAAGATGACGGTGCATCAAGATAAAAAAAAAAAAAGAAAAAAGAAAGGTGTCGATTATATTGACTGGAGTAATATTCGTAGTCCAGCGCCTCTTTCCCTACGCCCATGACGCCAGAGACTGAGAGGTTGTCATACTGACAGCCCTCGCTCATATCCAAGCACACCCAAAGCAAACTTCTCTGAGATATAGAGAGGATTTGATATCTGTTGTGTTTAAAGATCCTACAATGGAGAAAGGGACGAGTTCATCGGCATCATCCGGGCCTTGCTACGAGGTTTTTCTTAGTTTTCGAGGATCAGATACCCGTTATGAATTCACTGATTGTCTTTACCATGACATGATTGAGGCTGGGATCATCGTCTTTAGGGACAATGAATCCCTCCAAGTCGGTAAGGAAATTGGTGGTGAACTTCTACGAGCAATTGAGAACTCCAGGATCTACATTCCCATATTCTCCAAGAATTATGCTTCAAGTAATTGGTGCCTCCGAGAGCTCGCATACATGGTCAAGTGCACCTCGGAATCGAAGGGGGACAAAGAGATTCTGCCAATTTTCTTGAACGTGGAACCTGCTGATGTCAAGCTCAAAACAAACTTGTACAAGCAAACTCTTTTGAAGCGCCAGAAGATGTGCATAGATGTAGAGTCATGGGAAAAGGCTCTCATTGAGGTGAGCAAGATAAAGGGATGGAACTGGAAGAAAGATGAGGGGTAAATGTCTTAAACTTTTCAACTTACATCTGTAGATTTCGTTTTACTGGTGATAATATAGTTCATTCATCTAGTTGATTCTATATAGTTTAAATAGCGGTCAGCGGCCACTGCGCTACTTCAATCGGCCATTATCGCGGTGAGAACGGAATTCTCACTAGCGGTGATCCGCTCTCTCCTCTCACTCTTCGTCTCTGACACAGTAGCCACGAATGGTAATAGATCTCCGAGCAGCTCCACCAAGCTGCTGTCTAGCCACCGCAGCAGCTCGTCCATCAGTTACCACCTCTCCTTCGTTGCCAGGCCGACACCAAGCCACCAGAGGCGTCCAAGCCATCCGGCCCTTACACTTTCTCTGTCCCACCCACTGTCTCGAGTGGGATCCGGGATCTGGACGTCGGCTCGGATCCACCGAGCCCATATCTGGCGTCGCTGACCGTGGACGACCCTAAATCTGGTGTCACCCAAGGCCGATGAGGCCATCCCTGGCAGTCACAAGGCCATGACCCAAGTGACGTGGAGAAATGAGGCAAGGCCAAGATGGCAGGTCGATGGGGCGCAACGGGTAACCGCACCGGAACGCAACGGTGACGGTGTAGGCGAGCGGTGTCAACAGCGGCGTGGCAATGGCAGGAGTGATGGTGACTGAAGTTGGGGAGCGGAGAGAGATTGGCAAATATTAGAATCCTATTGGAGTCTGGATTTTTTTGATTAATTTCTTCAACATGCGAAGGCAATTTAGTCACTCTTGGAGTAGTTTTACAATATGAAAGTTATCCCTAACATGGTTATTACCTTATGGCAGCCAAGGAAATTTGATACGTTCAGTAATTCGAACGGTTTCGATGAAGTTGAAGGTTGCACATGAAAATGTGACTGAACATCTAGTAGGAGTTGATGATCATGTAGAAGCTATAATCAAAATGTTGGATGTAGGAATTGATAGTGTACGATTTCTTGGAATTCACGGAATGGGCGGTGTTGGCAAAACAACCCTTGCTAAGGTTGTCTTCAACACTCTTTCTTCTAGCTTTGACCGATGCTGTTTCCTTGCAAATGTTCGAGAAATATCGAAAAGCAATAATGGTCTACTAAATTTGCAAAAACAATTGTTATCCAAGCTCCTCAGTTCTCATATTATAGACCAAATTTATTTCGTGAATGATGGGATCAATGTGATGAACAGAGAAGTACTTAGATATAAAAAAGTTCTCATTGTCCTTGATGATGTGGATGAGAAAGAGCAACTGAAATGTCTAGCGGGAAAAGGTAATTGGTTCGGCTCTGGTAGTAGGATTATCATAACTACAAGGGACCGAAGTGTCCTAATGATTGAGGGAGATGCAACAAGTGAAGGCCCCATTAAAAAGTCTACAAATGTTTTGACTTACGATGTACATGAAATGGAATTTGGTCATGCTCTTAAGCTTTTCAGTAGGCATGCCTTCAGAAGAGACTCTCCACCACATCATCGTGCCTCCCTTTCCGAAAAAATCGTATGTACTTTGGGAAAGCTTCCTTTAGCTCTTGAGATTACAGGTTCATCCCTTAACGGTAAATCCGAAGCATTATGGGTAGACATATTGAAGAAGCTACAAGAAGCTCCTCCCATGGGAGTCCAAAGAAAACTGATGATAACTTATGAAAGGTTAGATCATGCACAAAGGCAAGTTTTTCTAGATATAGCTTGTTTCTTTGTTAATCAGGACAAAACATACCCTTTCTACATGTGGGATGCTTGTGGATACCATCCACATGATGCCCTTGAAGTTCTTACTCTCATGTCCTTGATAAAGATCAAAGATGACAATACTTTTTGGATGCATGATCAAGTACGAGACTTTGGAAGGGAAATCGTCCGTCAAGAGAATTGCAATGATCCCTGTGAGCGTAGCAGAGTGTGGAATCAAGTGGAAACGTGGAGCATTCTGAAGTGGAAGGAGGTATAAAAAGTTTTCTTGCGGATTATCATAGACTACTCTTCCAAAATAAAAGTCAATTGCTATTTGAGCTTGCAATTGTTTGATTTTGACCTTCACCTGTCGACTTCTTTGTGTTTTTATTGTCAGGGAAGTAGGAAAATAGAAGCAATGTCACTAGGATTTGGTGGATTATTTGGTACACTCATCATTCTAAAGCATGATGAAGTTGCTAATTTACGAAACTTGAGGTTCTTTCATGGGAAGGTGTCGTCCCTTGTTGGAGACTTCAACAATCTTCTCTCTAGTTTAAGATGGCTTTCTTGGCAATGTGGGCTTTCTAAGTTTGAGGCAACAAACTTTCATCTACCTAACTTAGTCGTTCTTGATCTTTCATGGAGCAATATTTCAGAGGAATGGATTGGTTGGAACCAAATCAGAGTATGATACGAGTCCCACTCCTTGCACACGCATATAGTTTCTTTTGTCATTTTTATCCTATAGTTTGTTTCTTAATATATATTTTATTAAATTGTTTTGCAGGCAAGTAAACTAAAAATACTAGATCTCAGCTATTGCTCCTCATTAAGGAGAACACCTAATTTATCTACGTGGGTGTCCTTAGAGAGATTGATAGTTAAAAGCTGCGGCAACTTAATTCAAATTGATCCATCCATTGGTAAATTAGAGCACCTAATTGCCTTGAACTTGGAGGGATGTCAGTCTGTTCAAGTGTTGCCCGAAGAAATAGGATGTCTACAAGCTTTGATAGAGATTGTTGTAGCTGATTCACTACATGAACTTCCAAAGACGTTTGGTAATTTGCAGTCATTGTTGACCTTTGATGTAACAAATAGTCAAATAAAAAAACTGCCATACTCAGTTGGAGGGCCAACAAAAATTAGGCGGTTGGATTTATCTAAGTGGGCAAAGATAAAAGCACTTCCCAACTCGATTGAAAAATTACAGTCATTAGTCGAGTTGGATTTGTCATCAACAAGTATTTGTCACCTACCTGACTCAATTTGCAATTTAAAGCAATTGAAAGTACTTAGGATGAGGAACATAAATTTGATAAAAAAATTACCAAGTGCGATCTGGCTGGTGGAGAAGCTTGAAGAGTTAGATGCTCATCAATGTTTCAACTTGACTGGCGAAATCCCTGAAGAAATTGGGAGACTGTCTTGTTTGAGGATCCTAGACTTGTCATTTACAGGTATATCTGGATTACCCAACACGGTAAGTCACCTCTCTAAACTCCAAATACTTAATTTAGAACCATGTCCTGAGCTTCAACAGTTGCCGGAGCTTCCCCAAAGTTTGACTTGCCTGAGATGGGTCCCCAATTGTGGATGGGAATCCTTTGGAGGCTTGACGCAAGATGAGTTGACAAGACCTCCTTCTCCTCCCATTAGCATTGGTACCATATCTCGGCTGGAAACACTTGTCACTGCTCTTCCCACTTGCATCGGTACCTTATATCAGCTGGAAACACTAACATTGTCCTGCAAAAACGTGCAATTCCTTCCCCAGCTCCCTTCTAGTTTAAGAAAGTTACAACTTCGATATCTGGTGACCACACAATCTCCAGATTTTTTCAATTTGAAAAATTTGTCAATCTTGACATTCTATGGTTGTTCAATGCCAGAATTCTCTGGTATATTTGGTGCGGAGTTGGAGGTCCTCCGTATTGACAACTGCACGTTTAGAAAATTGGACGCACTGATTCAATCGGAAATGGAAAGATTGAGATCTTTAACGATGCTGTGGTGTGAGTTTCTTCCAGAAGTACTTGATCTGTCCCGCATGAAGAATCTACAAGAGGTAATTCTGTTAGATTGCAAGTTGTTAGTTGAGATTCGTGGCTTTGAAGAACTGGGATCCCTTTGCTCCCTATGGGTCGAGGATTGCAGTTCTGTGGAGAATATGTCAGACCTATCGAAATTGAAAAAGCTGCAGAAACTCAGAGTAAGAAACTCTCCAAAGTTAAGAAGTGTGAAAGGCCTAAACCACTTGGAATTTTTGAAGGAATTGTCGATTATTAATGCTGGCGAATTTGGAGGTGACACTCAAATTTAAATATAGAATTGTGACACCTCTCAGGCTTTGTTGACGTCATGATGACACGTTTTATAAGTTCAGCGGATCCGCACACGCTCTCGGATTGTCCGGCAATTAAGATGTTATGTCTGTAAGGGAGTCTAAGCAGGACTTGATCGTTGGGCTTATTGTGGTCCTTCTGTTTTGCTCTTTCTCCTTTTCCTTTTTTGTTTTTATTTCCTTCAGAAGGATTTCCAATGACAAATGTTAGTTACAAATACGGCTCATTAAGATTGAAAGGCCACTTGAAGATAAGGTATACAGAGAGTACAGTACCATGGAAAGCTCGGCACATGAACTCGACCAAGCATGACTTTGTCCTGGAAACTTAGTTCGCCCATGGAACTCAAGCTCAGAAACGGACGTAATTGAGCAATGGAGAAGGGAGTTAATTGAGCACGATCTCAGAAATGTTGAAGAACGGACGAGCGACGTGAGGAGCTTTGCAAGGACGTGGAGGCGGAGCCAAGTTAATTTGTCTGGGTCAGATTAGGGATACAAAGAACAAAATGATGCGGAAGGCATGCTCAGATAATGCCAAAACTTGCTGTGTGGAACAGCAATATCATCACTTTCGACAATGTCACCGGCAGTGGAAAGTAATTACTTCCTACATAAACTCCATTTTGCTAACAAACTGTTGTTGAGTTGTTTGGATTTTGATCCTTGAGTGACCAGTATTCTTATCTTAGTTGTGCTTTCCATGGTCTCAAGAGTTCGGCTCCATAAGATTCTTTCTCATAGCTTCGGTGATAATATGGCCTGGCCTCTTCAGACTAAAAAATAGGATCCCTTGAATCTATTCCTCTTTTCTTATGCATGTACATTTATGTGTCAAATTCACAAGCAGATTTAAAAAAAAAGGGTCAGAAGATGGAAACTTAAGATGAATTTTGTGTAAGAATAGTGGCGTGATTTCTCTTATTTGCTCATTTACAATAATAATAACTCGCACTAGGTTCTAACTTCGCTTTTGAAATTACATGCCAACTGCCCAATTGTCGTTGCCGTCGTCATAGTCGTCATCATTACTGTTAAGTAGGTCTAATTGTTTGAAAAATTTGCTGGAAACTTGGGTGCTTTGTAGTGATGGCTGCATTTTCCATATCCATTTTAGTTAGTTATTTAGGGCTTGGCATGTCATGTTTGCCATCGTATATTGTTTTATTGTTTATGGATATCAATATCTTGTTTACTGGTTAAATATGAGCTATTTGCTACTATCGGGAGTATATTTTCCTTCCATAAATAAAAATCTTGCACAATTTAGTTGTCCCAATAGTGATCATTGCCAGCAATACACTAGTTCTTCTAGCTGGATTCTAATATTGATAATTTTGCAAGGGACCAAGCCAAATACTATCTTGGTAGTGAGAATAAGGCCTTGGCTTTTTCCTTTTTATTTTTAAGAATATCATTAAGTAGTTGCTAACATTTGATACGACAGATTTTAATTTAAATATAGTAATATGTCCAACCAATTCTGTAAGAATGACATAGACTACTTCATGTCGCTAATGTAATGGAATCTTTACATATTCACAAGGGTGTGAGATAGGGGTGTGCAAAATACCCGGGAACCGCCCGGACCGCCCGGAACCGGACCGGAACCGCCCAGAACCGGCGGTTCTTGAGGGAACTGGTCCGGTTCCCGGTTCCAATTTTTCGGAACCGGTGGGTACTGGTCCGGTTCCCGGTTCCATGGGCGGATCTGCCCACCCGGACCGGACCGGAACCTTTTTAATATTAAAAAAATATATATTAAAATAAACCCTAGATTATATCTCATCTCCTCACTCCCTTCGTCTTTGGTTCTCTCTCTCTTTGTCTCTTCCTCGATTCCTCCTAATCCTATCGCCATTTCGATTCCTCCCCAAGTGTTGACGCCGCCGCCGCCGCTCCTCCATCGCCGTTGTTCGCCCCCTTGCGTTGGTCGCCACCCGCCACAGCCGCGGAAAATTGTTTTGCGACCGTTCTATGTTGAAAACCCGACCATAGACCTCCTCCCCTCCTTCCCAACTCATAGACCCGACCGTTCTATGTTGAAAACTAAAATTGTTTCACGTCAAGATCGGTTCCATGGATCCACCCGGGAACCGGACCGGACCGCCGGTCCGGTTCCCGGGTGGATCCATGCAACAAACGGGTGGATCCTGGTTCCAATTTTTCGGAACTGGTCCTTAGCGAGCGGTTCCCGGTTCTAGGTCGGGAACCGCCCACCTGGACCATGCACACCCCTAGTGTGAGATGCTCTCGTTCAGAACCCTAAATATTGCCAGGTAAACTTCTATTCCTTAGCATTCTTTTGTGGGTCATGTTCAGCTGAACTAGCGTGGGATTTCCGAATTATTGGAAATCAAGTTGCCCATGCATGTGCTATTGGAGCACTCATCTGAGCATCATAATATACTATTGTATTAGTGAGCATGATGATCAGAAGGACAAATTTAATTTGTGCTCTGTTTCGTTCTCAGAAGGCTATGTGGGATTCATGACAAATGGAGCAATATGGTTGATAGAGAACACAGACATTAAACTTGTTGGTAAGATTCGTCCCTCTTTACTATTATGATGCAATCTTAGTGAGTTTTTTTTTTTTTTTTTGTATGGTGGTGTGGTTCATTGTAATATTATCTTCACCTTTTACCAAGACTCACTAATGTATAGTGTACTTCATGATGTTTCCTGATCGTTACCTAGAAACATTTTAGAATATATAATTCCGTTAGGTAGCTACCTTTTTCTATTACCACCAATTTTTACCTGGAGCTTCACTACAAGCAAATGTTATTTTCTTAGGCATGAGAAATGCATACCTTCATGTTGTTTGATTTTCTCCTTGATGACACGAGTTGCAGTATAGTGCTGTTATAACTATCAACATGAAGACATGATATTCCGTTGATCTCTGAAGACATGCGTGTGTAAAACAAAGCTCAAGCATATGTTGCTATCAAGCTTTTGAGCACTGCACACGCTCATTTTTTTTTCTAAACCTACCATCGAGAAATAATGCTACTTGATCATCTAATCTCTTTCTTGATCTGCAAGTTGTAGGTTGAGATGCAATCTTGTATGACGTAGTTTGTGCTATTCAATGCATAAATTGATTACCTTTTTATTGCTGCATATGATGATTTGATTCCATCCCATCTTATCTTCCTCGAAAGCCAGGTAAGAGATAGATTTGACTTATGACAAATTTCCCCATCAAAGTTAAGAATGAACATGTTTCATTGCTGAATTGCCATCTCATACTTAACTAGCGTTGGTGATTTTGCATTCTCATATGAAGTCTAGGCTCAAGAAACTGACACTATAGTAAAGTTGTAGGAAATTATTCATTTTGAGGGCGTGAAACTCGAAGATGTACCTGTAGGAGTGTATACAGTCCAAGTCTACCTTTGAAGTTGCTTGGTGCAGAAGGATCACCTATAGGATGCATGCTTATCAAATAACTTCTCCAAGTGAGTTTTTTCTTTTTTTTAGGGGAATTAATTTGACAACGACTATTTTATCTACGATCATCATTGTCATCGTCACACAAGATTGACTTGTCCCTAATTGGTTACCATAGAGATGTCAATTGAAGATTCATTTGTCTTTTTTGCTCCAGGGGAGTAGAAGTTATCAAAAGGGCTGAGTGAGAGATGCATTGTGCGCACATTCTCCTTAGAATTCAAATTTACTTTGATGGGACACGTTTTGCAGAGAATTGGAAACTTTAGCAATCATTTGAATATGTAATGTTACTATAGGCAAAGCAGAGGCTATGGTTATGCTTACATAAATATTATTACGCTTTCGAAATAAGACTCGTCTAGATTGTTTTAATTGTTTCTTCTTTTCTCTCACTAAAGAGCTGCTAGGGATTGAGTTCACTTCAATATACACTTGACAAAAAAATTGGTTATAGTGACTCATGAATAGAAAGCCTGTCATGCAAATTCTCTCTTCCATGGTGTTGTAACTATCTTGGTAGTTTACCTTTAGCTTCTGCTTAAAAGTGTAAGATATGACATACAACGTGATTAGAGAGATCAATTCCAGCAGAAACCGAGCCAATCAATGCAAATGATCTGCAAAATTTTTAGTAGTTTGCACTTTATCATTTGCAAAATATGCACAATGTAACTGCGCTCTTACAAGATATTTAGATTGTATGCAGACTTTGTTCGTTATAACAAAATGGAACCAGCATAGGATGCAACGGTTTACAGTGAAGGTAATTTGTTATACGAACACTTCTTGACAAGCAACAATAAAATTAGAAAAAGAAAAAGGTCTCAGGTCAAAGGAAGAGAACTTCTAGTGTTCGACAACATTATTACATGACTATACAACAGCAGTGTCCTACGGAACCTTTTAACATTTCTTCTAGTAGAAGCTCTCTCTCAGCAAGGTCGTGGAGGATAATGCCCTGAATAAGGACCTTCGAAATAAATAACTACTAATGAAACTTGGCAATGAACAACATAGAATCATCCTAATAATGATGTAATTCATGTACAACTGTTGAAACTCGGCACATACCAGGAGAGCTGGGAGGTGGTGGAGATGGATAAGCCGAAGGAGGAGGGTACGCTGGAGGAGGGTATGCTGGAGGAGGATAAGCTGTTCAAGGACGCGGAAAATGTGGTGGAGGTGGGTACATCACTGTATATGGTGGATATGATGGGTATACAGGAGCTGTCACAAGGTATGCAGGGGCAAGTGCCCCGTAAGGAGGAGCTGACGTGGGAGGAGGTGCGGAGTACGAACACAGCTAAGGAAACGAAGCAGCTACAGATGGCGGTGCAGATGGTGCACAGCTTGCTCCTGGTTTCTATAACACCACAAGCACAATATTGTTCAGAATCCACTACAGAATGATCATGTTAAATGGTGATGATGATATTCTATACCAATTGAAATTAATACCTACAATTGCATTTGCGTAATGTAATACCAAGTATATGTTGGGTAGATATGTTATACATGTATAAAGGAATAGCAGAGGAGAGGAGAATCTGCTAGCAAATCCATCATATGCATCACAACTCATATGGAAGAAAGAATGATAGAACAATCCGGGGGCTGTCAATGGACTATCTTCATCTTTTCCCTCCAATGTTTTACGTTTATCCAGGGGAGGATGTTACTCAGATCAGCATTTGTTTTATTTACCTACCGAGTCATAGCATACTGCACATCTTCTGCCTAAGCGGGAGGCTATGTAATTGGTTGTCTATCTTGTTTTATGAAACAAAATGTGTGAACAATACTACCAAGAATTCACATTATATTGCTGGAAACGAGTAAATTAGAGAAATCACACCACTATTCTTACAAGAAAAGAGGAATAGATTCTACAGATCGTACCTACCCCTTTTTAGTCTGAAGAGTTCAGGCCATATTTTCGAAACTCTGACAAAGAACCTTATGGAGCCGAACCCCTGAGAACATGGAAAACACAACTAAGATGACAACACTAGCCACTCAAGGAACAAAATCCAAAACAACTCAAAAACAGTTTTGTTAGCAAAATGGAGTACTATAAGGAGGAGCTGATGCGGAAGGAGGCGCAAAGTACGAAGGCACCTGAGGAGCCGAAGAAGCTACACATGGCGGTGCAGAAAGTGCACAGCTTGCTCCCGGTTTCTAACAACAGCACAAGTGCGATATTGATCAGAATCCACTACAGAGTAATCATGGTAATTGGTCGTGATGATACTCTATACCAGAGGCAGCGACAATGCGCCAGAGAATGCAGCGGATCTGAGCTCGCTGGACACAAACGACAAATCGGAGCCGCTGACTCCTGGAGGGGGCGGCAGAGGTGACACGCTGGAGAATGCGGCGGATTGGAAGTGAGGGTGAGAGAGTGAATTTTGAAAAGAAGAGAGAGAGAGAGAGAGAGTCTTCTTTGCCCCTCATGGGAGGGAGACCCAACAATTTGAAATATTAAGAGAATTTTCAGATCTATCCCAATGGAACCACCCACTGACGTGGCTCCACGGGTCACTCACCCGATGGGAGGGACTATGCTCACGTGGTGGAGCAGGACCGCCTAATAACTTCTCTATAAAGATAAGGTATATAGAGAGTAGTACGTTGCAAAGCTCAGCATATGACCTCAACCAAGAATGACTTTGTTCAAGTGAGATGAAAGAACAGACAAAGCAGACATCAGAATAGATAAAAGTATTATAGTAAATCAACACGTGAAGTAGCATGGCTGATGCACTGATTGCCAGCTCAAATCCACTGATGGCAAACGATCTTCAATTCATATTGTTGATGAAATATTTCCACACCAACTGAGAGTGAGAGATAATTCTTTTAAGTCAAGGAATTCAGCAGCCAAGACCATTACGGTGAGAAACTTTGATGCCTAATTTTGCTTACAAGTCAGGGAACAAGATAAGAGAATAAGAAGCACTTCTGCTTGTTTATGTCCTCTATTGTGTTTTCTATGGAACCATGTTGACAGATGAGCTTAAGAGCAGTCAACCCTCCAATACCTGATAAATTCATTCCAAAGTAAAGCCACTGAAATCATCAAGCTAAAACATACGAGAGGGCAGAATGACATAAGATAACTTAAAACAGATAAACAGTTAACAGAGCACTGCAATAATATCACGTCCACCTCAAATGCTTTCACAATAATCACATCCAGAGAGAATGCACAGGTCAATGAACTGATCCATATCCAGATTCATCTCCTCCAAGATCTAAAAGTCATGAAAGTGAGAAAAAAAATTTTAAGTAAACACAATGAATAAACATTTCTAATTACCTTGGAAATTTCAAATTCCATGACTGGAACTTTTCTTGAGCTGGGATCCATCAAATGACGAAGAAATATAGGAGCTCCAAAAGTAAGGGAATCCACATCTTCAGAAGCAACTGCATAAACCTGAAAAACAAAAATTACAGCTAAAGCACCATTCATTATAAAAGAGTTCTGGTTACCACACAACAATTGAGCAATAGTGAACAAGCATATGTGTGAGTGAAAAGGAAATCAAATCAACTCGAGCAAAGTGGATTTTATTTCCATGGAGTATTACAATGCCAGTGTACCTGGTGACTTCACCAGCCTCGTTGGTGAGCATCTGAGTCCTCTTCCTCCCAACCACAACCTAATCCACCAATCAAAAGAATCAAAAAACCCCAACACTCAAAATCCAAATCCCCACCGACAAACCGAAACGCGCAATCACAGGCATCAATCCATAAAGAAGCAACTTAACGAGGAACTGATAGATGCTCATGCTGGCATCGACGGCGATCCTCCGGCCGAAGTAGCTCTCGAGCTTCTGCTCCTTCATGGCGTTCGGGGCATTGTCCGCCGGTAGCTTCGTCAGTCCCTATCGAAATCAGTGGACGAGACTCGATGAACAACATATGGAAAATGATCGGATTGAAGGAGACGGAGGTCCAACTGAAACTACCTTGATGCCCATATCGGAGAGAGAGAGAGAGAGAATTGTTGCAGTGGAAATTGAGGGATGAAATGGAAGCTAATTTTGAATTCTAGGGTTTCGACCTCTTCCGCTTCCCGCCTAATTTTGGAGACTATCGCGTTTGGGGTGGAGCGTGTGAGTCACGCGCAGGTGTCGCGACTGATTTTTTTCAGTATTTGTTATAAGCTCTCGGCCCATTTGAATAGCAACTGTTATGACATGTGCGTATCGAGAGTTTTACTCGTGTGATATGCACATCTGTACTCCCATGATTTCTTCAGATTTCCAAAATATCGAAATTAAATATGCAAATTGATACTAATAACTTCTCGTTTCTAGGGATTGGGGTGGATGGAAATGTTGAATTCACATAGAGGTTGAAATTGACCAATTGATCAATATGGATTAGAGTATTTGAAAGGCTTTTATCTACTTTATTATATTAGCCAAGGTATTATTCTACATGTATGTCCATAGGGAAGAGAAAATGGACTACTATAGTTTCTTTATGTTTTACATAGAGATATTCGAAGGGTTGAACCATGTCGAATTCGAGACATTTGATTCGAACAATCAATCTTGTATTCTCAATGACCAAGATGATGGAAGTGACAACGAATTCATTGGTTTCACAACCCTTTTTTAGGGGAACTATTAAGGGAAATCTAATGAATTATTAAGCGGAGACAATGAATTATCTCATGAAAGATATGCGCCATCACTCCACATGAACTTTCTTAAGCTCATACCAATAGTGACTTTTGGAGTTTTATTTAAATGATTTCATATGCAAATTAATTCATTTAGGAGCACCGCTAATCTATTATAAGTCGATAAAAAAACCCAAGCAAAATATGGTTAAACATTTTATCTAAATGTGTAGTTTCAAGAACAATAAGGGAAATTGCAATCGATCGACACCCATTTTAGAAGCCAATTGCAGTCTGAACACATAAGATGGAAGGTCCTGCTCAGCTGTACGTCGAAATTGGAAGAAAAGGCCAAGGAGAATTAAAGAAGGAAAGGAGCGTGCAGTTTCATCTTGACTAAGGGAACAATCTCAGCATTAAGGGACCGGAATTTACGGCCGAAAGAAAACAAGAAAATCTGGGCATAATAAAGCAGAGGATTCTCAGTCAAGTGGGGTGGCGATTTTTCAGCATATTATCATTACTAAGGGAACAATCTCGGCATTCGGGGACCGGAATTTACGGCCAAAAGAAAACAACAAAATCTGGACATAAAGAAGCAGAGGATTCTCAGTCACGTGGCGTGGCGATTGTTCAGCATATAATCATTACAAAAGAGAGCTCGAAAAAGAAAAGGTGTAAGTTTTTTTTTTCCCGCCAAGAAAGACGAGTGCAGAGAGAGTTATGGTCGGCAAAAGAGAGAAGACTAAAAGGACAAAAAAAACAGAGAAGTGGCGGACAAAAGAAAAGAAAGGAAGAGAAGAACAGATGGGGCAGATTATCGTGCAGGAGGTGAAAAGAAAAATGGAAGAGAGAGAAAGCTGGCAGGGCACCTTGCACATGGAAAAAGCCAAAAACAAAATCAAGTTCAATTTGGTTTCTTTCTATCTTTCTTTGGAGTAGGTTTTGTAGGCTTCTTATCCCCTTCTTTGGCCGGAGGAAAAGCGTAGGAAAATGCAAGGAAGATAGTCGAAGACTTTGACTTGGGACTTCTGTGCTTTCCAGATATTTAACCGTCGGTTTAATTTAAATTTGATAATTCATTGCCTACTCTCATTGCCTTCTTTTAAAATTTTAATTTAAAATTTAAGATAAATGCGTTGCAATTTTAAAATTCGAAATAAAATATATCAAGCTGCTCATGGTTATATCCTAATTTATAAAATAGTTCGTATGGAGAATTTTGCAAATTAATCAATTTTGTTAATTAAAAAATACTGCTCGCGGCGCTCTCTGTTCACGCCATTAATGAATGAAGTAATATTTGAACGCCATGCTCTGCATCCTTCCCTTACTAAATGCCAAGGTGTTCTTTTAGTGTACCCCTCCTTTTGTTTGGTTTCTTCTTTTCCTTATCATGTGGTCAACACTATGTTTTGACCATATAATAAATATGTATTATAAGTGCAATTGTTTTGCGTTTGCGTAAATCGTCAACTTGATCATGCCGTCTGCCTGAGCGCGAGGGAGGGGAGGGACTAATAAAAAGCGTAAGGAACATGTCTATCCCAACATTTTTCTCCCAAGAAATCATTTGACTACATATTTTCAAGAATTTGTTGATAAAGAAGACAAATCAATGGCTAGCTGTCTCGATTGAATCACAGATCTCAACCTTAACACAGAAGAATCTCATAAACAACAATAGGGGAATCGATTTAACAGAATTAAAAGTTTTTGACTAATTGACTCAAATTGCTTAATCGAAACCCGTGATGCTCCATTATCTTTCCTCTTTTTTTTTTGCTTTTCATATCGTGGCTAGTGACACTGGGCAAGGCCCTTGCCCATATCACAGCTGTGGGCGAGAGCCGCACCCTCGCTTGCGACTAGCGAGGGCCTAGGCAAGGGTTGCGATCATGCCAACTACCAGCAAGAGCTTGCTGGCGACCTCTCAGGCCATAATGAAAATGAAAATAAAAGCAAAAAAAGATGCAGGCAAGCATTACTGCACCTTTGAGCGAGACGCCTCGAATTTCAAGTTAGGCCATGGCAAAGAAGAGAGATAAAGAGAGGGAGAGTGAGATGCGGACGAAGGTGGGGCTAAGTCGTGTAGTGTCAGTCGAGGACAAGGATGGTAACATTGATTGGCAATATGGTGGAGGAAGAGAGAAATGGTGCAGTAGAACAAAAGACATTTTGTGTGACAATCAAATCACATGGTGTGATAGATCAATTCAAAGTGAGTATGTCTAACATTTTAGAAAATTAGAATGATTTGCACGTTGCATGGGCAACATGAATTGACCGATTACACCACGTCAATCATGTGATCGGTGAATAATATAAATTTCCTCACTGGAGGGATGATTTAATCTTCTAATTAAGGATATTCATTCAAAGATGAACACTCTCGTAAATGTCAATAACTCAGAATCGCATATATTATAAGTACAAAGTTTGATTGGGTTTTTAAAATTTTCTCTAATGTGGTTAAAATAAAGAAAAGCTCAAAAATCACCTTCACTTTATATCCTGATTTCACTTTATATTCTCTATTTTTTAAGCTATAAATCTTTGATTTAAAATTTGTTATTAAATGAATGGCACATGGAGACTCCTGGTACGGTAACCCATTGATTGATCAATGAAACTTCTGGGAAATTTCCGGGATAACATGCAAACCGCGTTCTACTTTCTGGCATGTCCTTTATATGTGAGTAATGACAAGAATTTATTAAACAATTTCGTAAACTGTGTCTGATGAAGACTCTTCAATAAGGGTCCCTCGTCTGGTAATGCCAGAAGAAGGAAGACTTTGACTTGCTTCCCCTAGCTGGTCTTTTCTTTCGAGTAGGTTTCGTCAGCTTTTGTCTTATCACTTTCTCTGTAGCTAAGGAAGTGAGATGGTGGAAGACTTTTGACTTACTTTTGTCAGAAGAAAAGAAGACGAAAATGCAACAAAGCGAGCAAAGATATCGGAAGATTTTGGCTTGCTTTCCCGTGTTGCACGTCGTGAAGTAGATTATCCAACAACGATGATTTGGGACCTGTGTGCTTTCCTAATAAATTAGCCAATTAGGGTTAATTTAAATTTGATAATATATTGCCACCTCTCAAACGCCTTCTTTTAAAGTTTAAATTTAAAATTTAAGATAAGCAAGTTGCAACATCAAAATTTCAAATAAATAATCTATTAAATAGCTTGTATTGAGATCTTTTGCAAATCAATCCATTTTATAAATAAAAAAAACATGTTCGTGGCACTCCACATTCATTCCATTGCTAAATCTAATTATCTAGGCTATTTCATAGCTTAATTTCCAAAATCAAACTGATTTCACTGCAACATCTTATTTTTAGTGGGATGCTAGATATATTTGAGTTTAATTTTGTGTAATCTTCATTGATAAGATCCATGATTTATCAAATCTCAGAAATATTCTAAATACTGTCCAAGTCTTTTATGTAGATATCTTTATGTTTTACATGTGGTATCATATATCTTTCCATTTTGGTTTGGGATCTAAATCTGTACACTATAAATGATCATTTTGAAAAGGTAGGGCATAGTCAAGCATTCAAAATTTGTCATGTTTTTTTGTAACTAAGTAATAATGTGAATTATGACAAAAAAAAATAGTAATAGTGTGAATAACTCTTTTTAATCTCTTATATTATCGTAATTATTTTTATTGGTGACACCAGCCACGTAATACTTTATAAAAGGATGTTAAGAACATGATATATGTATGATAACTTTAATTTAAGAAAATAAATTAATTCCAAGTAAGGTTAAGATTCCGACATAATAATCATGATTTAGTAATCACATTAATTCCAATCACAATTAAGTCTCTTCACATAAGCTGAAGTTGATGATTTTTGCAATTTTTCAGATTGCCCGGGCAAGGGCTAAGTGGACCTTGGCATGGGCTGAGGGTTGTGATCATCGCCAGCTATCAACAAGAGCTTGTCGGCAATCCTCTCCAGCCACGATGAAAAAGAAAATAGAAGTGAAAAAAAGATACAGACAAGCATCATTGCACCTCTGAGAAAGACGCCTCGAATTTCGAGTTACGCCATGGCGAGAGAGAGAGATGTGCAGGCAATTGCAAAGGTGGGGCTAGGCTAAGTTGTGGAGGGCGTTGTTGGTTTTGATTGGGGAGTGGCGGTATTCGTAGGGTACAAGGATGGTGACCTTGACTGGCAGTATGGTGAGGGGAGAGAGAGAGAAATGGTGTGGTAGAACAAAAAGTATTTTATATGGTGTAATAAACCAGTGCAAAGTGAGTATGTTTTAACATATCAGCACCCAATAGAATGACTTACTATGTCAATCATATGATCAGTGCATGATATAAATTTCCTTAGTAGATGGATAGTTTAATCTTCTAATAAAGAATTTCTGTTTGAAGATGAATGTCGTCGCAAATGTCAATAACTCAAAGTCATATATAATATAGATACAAAGTTTGATTGGATGTTTTAAATTTTCTTTAATGTGGTTAAAGTAAAGAAAAGCTCAAAAATCACCTTCACTTTGCATCCTAATTTCACTTTATATGCTCTATTTTTAAAGCTATGAAATTCTGATTTAAAATTTGTCTTTAAATGAATGGGACATGGAAACTCGTAGTACGATAACCCATTGATTGATCAATGAAACTTCTAGGAAACTTTCGGGATGGCTTGTAAAACGCGTTCTACTTTTTGGCATATCCTTTAAATGTGACTAGTGGACAATAATTTATTGACAGTTTTGTAAACCGTGTCTGAGGAAGACTCTTCAATAGGGGTCCCTCGTCTGGCAATGCAAGCTGCAGGAAGACTTGACTTGCTTCCCTTCGCCAGTCTTTTCTTTTGAGTAGGTTTTGTCGGCTCTTGCCTTTATCACTTTCTCTGCAACTAAGCAAGAGAAATAGTGGAAGACTATTGACTTCTTTCGTCGGAAGAAAAGAAGAGGAAAATGGAATTAAACGAGCAAAGATATTAGAAGACTTTGGCTTGCTTTCCCGTGTTACATGCTGTGAAGTAGATTATCCAGCACCAACGATTTGGGACTTGTGTGATGTCTAGACAAATTATCCAATCAAGATTGATTTAAATTTGATAATTCATCGTCCTTCTCATTACTTTCTTTTAAAGTATAAATTTAAAATAAAATATATCAAACTGCTCATGGTTGGATCATAATCTATAAAATAGTTCGCATTGAGAATTTTGCAAAAATCCAGTTTATAAATTAAAAAAAAAAACATATTGTTCGTGGCACTCTATATTTACTCCATTGCTAAATCTGATTATCTAGGCAATTTCACAGCTTAATTTCCAAAATAAAGCTGTGTTGCAATCATCTTACTTTTAGTGTGATGATAGGTTTATTTGAGTTTGATTTTATGTAATCTTCACAGATATGATCTGTGATTTATGGAATCTCACAAATATTCAAAATATTGTCAGAGTCTTTTATGTAGCTATCTTTATGTTTAATCTATGGTATCATATATCTTCCATATTGGTTTGGGATCAGACGGCTGAGGATGATTCCATCGGGAGCGGGAACAATAAGAGTGGGCCATCGGGGAATTAAGGCCCGAATCGACGCATGCTTAGATGCTAACACGTGTAATAATTAAATCAAGCAGAAGTACCTCAGATTTTTTCTGTTAAAATGACATGCACATTGCATGAAATGACGGATCACACCACACCAATCATGCGATTGCCCCATAAAACGCATTTCGATTATAGAGGGATAATTTAGCATTTAGCTAAGGATTTTTGTCTATAGATGAACAATGCCGCAAATTTCAAGAACTCAGAGTAGTATTTGATGTAGATACAAAGTCTAATTGGATTTTTCAATTTTTTCTAATATAATCACAATAAAGAAAAGCTCAAAAATCATATTCATTTTGTATCTCGATTTCAATTTATATACTCCATTTTAAGGCTACAAATCTCTAACTTTATTAAACGTATGGGATATGGGAACTCCTAAGATGACAACTCATTGATTGACCAGTAGAAACTTCTACGAAGCTTCTAGGATGACTCGTAAAACCCATTTTATTTTTCGACACATCTTTTAAATGAAACTTATGGACAAAAATTTCCTGAATAATTTCGTACACCGCCTGCCATTTCTGCATTCAAACCTTTATTTTTACTCGTACAAAAACAAAAGATATTGACAATCAATTCTACTCGCTTTACAAATTTTTCTTGCTATATAACAAATGGCACCTCCACTATGATATCATGACATTTTAGAATCAAGCAGAGTCATATACTAAATATTTCCTAATAATCCATAGTTAGGATCTCCAATCTGCCTCATTAGCTAATTGAGTTAGTCTTGCATAATATTATGACAATACTAACTTCTATCTTGCTTGTATATGTATTAAGAAAATCAAAATAGGAGCATAGCTTGGATTCTACAATTGCACTGTTGACTCATGCATGAACCGGTTAAGACTTAGTAGGCCTTCCACATTATTAGGTTCTAGAGTTTATCCAATAATATAATGCTAGTTGCATATTTTATCGTCGAATAAATGGGGTTGAAATATAATGGGTTCCTTCATTAATACTAGAACGGGTATTAGGTTGATTCAGAATACGTGAGGCAAAGTAATTTTTTTTTCCAATGGTTTAAAATCTCATAATTTTGCGATCCATCTCTCAATGAAAAATGAAGCAAAATATATTTTATAAAGAGTTATGATTGTTTTGCTTTTCTTATTCTAAAAAATTTGTGGTTCATTGAATTTATTAAAATGCGTTTAGGGAAGGATTATATTCTCTATTGCGCTTTTATCACTCAAAGGTGGATTTTTCTCTGCCTATTTTTATTTCTCAAAAATTTCCCCTCTACCATAGATTCCTTAGCTTTTGACACAGATTAACCGACCAATTCAATTATCGAACCTACTCTCTCAAAGACGAAACTTTCTGATGATATACAATTTCATCCCAAAAACTATATAATAAAAAAGTGAATCTCAAACAAGCTGACTCATCCCCATTCACCCACGCATCCATCTCCAAATGTCAAAAATGCCCTCAACAACACCAATTATCAATTTACCACCGCCATCCATGCAACAGAAGCAAAAGTCGCTCGTCCAAGAAAATGGCACTTTCGTAAAAAAATTGCTGGACGAGACCTTTAACAATGGCATCGAAGATCCTTTACTCTCTCGCTCTCTTTCCTCTTCCTTTGTATCCATTATAAGGTCCTGTACTGCACTTTCCCTCTCTCTGCGCAGAATTCTCATTCTTCAATTCTCAAGCATTCACGTACTCCCTCAGCCTTTTCAACTCACTCACTCTTCGCTCTGCTGGAAACATGGCGGGTTCCGGTAAACGCAGACCTCTTGACTGCTCTCCCCCTCACGAGCTCACCTCCAATACTCCCTTTTCCAGCCAGACCTCGAAGAAGCGCAAAATGCTAGTGAATGAGACGAATTCGCAGGCATCATCTGGACCTTCCTACGGGGTTTTTCTAAGTTTTCGAGGACCAGACACTCGTCATGGATTCACCGATTGTCTTTACCATGCCATGGTAAATGCTGGGATCATCGTCTTTAGGGATGATGAATCCCTCCGTGTTGGTGAGAAAATTAGTGATGAACTTCTACAAGCAATTGAGAACTCGGAGATCTACATTCCCATATTCTCCAAGAATTATGCCGCGAGTCACTGGTGCCTTGAAGAGCTCGCGCACATGGTTGATTGCACCTCCAAATCTGAGAATAAAAAGATTTTGCCCATTTTCTTGGACGTGGAACCAGATGATGTCAAGCTCAAAACAAAACTATACAGCAAAGCTCTTTCAAAGCACCGGAAAAAGTTTTGCACTGAAGCAGTAGAATCATGGAAAAAGGCTCTTATTGAGGTGGACGAGATAAAGGGATGGAACTTGAAGAAAGATCAAGGGTAAATGTCTTTTAACTTGTCAACTGCCATCTGTAGATTTCCTTTTTCCTCCCTAGTGTTTTTTAATGTGGTAATATTGTTGAAAGTATAGTTTATTCATCTCCTCCATTTTATATAATTCAAGTAGCAGTTATTGCTATTGGCCACTACAGCGGAGAGAAGAGAATTCTCACTGGCAGTGGTCAATAGTGGCCGCTATCGGTAGTATCGCGCAATGGCTTCGGTCCGTGGCACTATTGCGGTGGTAGCGCACCCTACTTATCCTAAATTTCTCTCTCCTCTCATTCTCCGTCTCTGACATAGTAGCCACGGATAGTAATAGATCTCCAAGCAGCTCCACCAAGCTGCCGGCTAGCCACCGCAGTAGCTCCTCCGTCAGTCGCCACCACTTCTTCGTCACCATCCCAGCACCAAGCCGCCAGAAGGCTCCAAGCCATCCACCCTCGACACCTTCTTTGTCTCACTCACTGTGGCGAGCCGAATCCGGGATCTAGACATCCGGTCTGATGCCACTGAGCCCATATCCGGCGTAGCTGACCGTGGGTGACCCCAAATCTGGTGTCACCCAAGGCTAATGACACCATCCCCGGCGGTCACAAGGCCATGACCCCAGTGACGTGGAGAATTGAGGCAAGGCCGAGGTGGGGGATCAACGTGGCGCAACGGGCAATGGCACCGGAAGGCAATGGTGACAGTGCAGGGAGGCGAGCGACGGCAACGGCGGCATGGCAGTGGCAGGGGCCGACGGTGATGGTGACTGAAGTTGTGTGGGGGTGGAGATCGGCAAAAATCAGATTCGCATATATGTCTAGATTTTTTCGTGTTATTTCCTCAACATGTGAAGGCAATTTAGTCACTTTGGGAGTAGTTTTACAATATTAAAGTTATCCCTAACATGCTTGTTCCCTTATGGCAGCCAAGGAGAACTGATTGATTCGGTAATTCGAACGGTTTCGGTTAAGCTGAAGGTTGCATATCAAAATGTGACCGAACATATAGTCGGAGTTGATGATCGTGTAGAAGCTATAATCCAAAAGTTGGATGTGGGATCTGATGGTGTACGGTTTCTCAAAATCCATGGAATGGGCGGGGTTGGCAAAACAACCCTTGCTAAAGTCGTCTTCAACAAACTATCTTCTAGCTTTGATGGATGTTGTTTCCTTGCAGATGTTCGAGAATCATCAAAAGGCAAAGATGGTTTGGTAAATTTGCAAAATAAATTGTTATCCAAGCTCCTTGGTCGTCATTCTATTAACGAAATTCTTGATGTGAATGACGGGATCAACAAGATTAGAGGAGCACTTAGAAATAAAAAAGTTCTCATTATTCTTGATGACGTGGATGAGAAAGAACAATTGAAAAGTCTTGCAGAAAATGGTAGTTGGTTCGGTTTATGTAGCAAGATTATTGTAACTACTAGGGACAAAAGTGTTCTAACTGAAGCCCCAAATGTTTCAACTTACGAAGTATGTGAAATGGAATTTGGTCATGCTCTCAAGCTTTTTAGTAGGCATGCCTTCAATAGTGACTCTCCACCAAATCGTGTCTCCCTTTCCAAAAAAATCGTCAATACTTTAGGAAGGCTTCCTTTAGCTCTTGAGATTACAGGTTCATACCTGCTTGGTAAAGACGAAGGATTATGGATTGACACATTGAAGAAGCTACAAAAAGCTCCTCCCAAGGATGTCCAAAAGAAATTGATGATAACTTACGAAAAGTTAGAGGATGAAGTAAAGGAAGTATTTTTGGATATAGCTTGTTTTTTTGTTAATATGGATAAAACATACCCTTTCTACATGTGGGATGACTGTGGATACCACCCACACATTGCCATTGATGTCCTCCTTCTCATGTCCTTGATAAAAATCAAAGATGACAAAACTTTCTGGATGCATGACCAAGTGCGGGAAACTTTCTGGATGCATGACCAAGTGCGAGACCTTGGAAGGGAAATCGTCCGTCAAGAGAATTCCAAACATCCTAGTGAGTGTAGCAGAGCGTGGAAACAAGATGAAGGACTGAGTATTCTGCGGCAAAAAGAGGTAAAAAAGGGAACGGCAATTTATTTTCCTGTGAATTGGTGTAGACTTGCAAGAACAATTAATTGCTATTAACCTTGACATGTTGACTTCTTGGTGTTTCCATTGTCAGAGAAGTTGCAAAGTAGAAGCATTGTCACTAGGAGCTCGTGGAGTATTCTACTCTCGTGAAGAGATTCTGACACGCGACGAATTTGCTGGTTTACAAAACTTGAGGTTCTTTGAAGGGAGGTTTGTGTCCCTCGTTGGAGACTTCAAGAATCTTCTCCCTAATTTAAGATGGCTTTCTTGGCAAGGCAATTCCTTTGAGACAGCAAACTTTCATCCTGCTAATTTAGTTGTTCTTAACGTTTCAAGTAGCTATATTTCGGAGGAATGGATTGGTTGGGACCAAATCAGAGTATGATATGAATCCCACTCTCTGCATAAGCATATCATTTCTTTTGTCTTTTTTTTTCCCTACAAGTCGTTTCTTAATATATATATTTTACCAAATTGTTTTGCAGGAGGCCAGAAAACTAAAAGTACTAGATCTCAGCTACTGTAAATTCTTAAAGAGAACACCTGATTTGTCTACGTGGGTGTATTTGGAGAGATTGGTTCTTGAAGGTTGTGACAACTTAATTGAAATTGACCATTCCATTGGTAAATTAAAGCTCCTTACTGTTTTGAACTTGTATGGATGTAAATCTCTTCAGAAGTTGCCCGAAGAATTAGGATGTCTACAAGCTTTGACACATTTTATTATGTCTCCCAATGAAAGAATAGAAGGAGTAGGAGAAATTCTATTGCCCAGCAAAAGGCCATCCTTAAAATTGCCATACTCAATTGGAGGGCTAGTGAAACTTATGCGGTTGAATTTATCTGGGTGTGAATACATAGAGAAACTTCCAGATTCGGTTGGAAAATTACAATCATTAGTTGAGTTGGATCTGTCATGGACAAGTATTGGTCGCCTACCTAATTCAATCGGCAATCTAAAACAACTGAAAGTACTAAGGATGTGCCAAATAAGAGGGATAATAGAATTACCAAGAGCAATTTGGCTGCTAGAGAAGCTTGAAGAGTTAAATGCCCACAGATGTGAGAACTTGACTGGCGAAATCCCTAAAGAAATTGGGAGACTGTCCCGTTTGAGGATCCTAGACTTGTTGAGCACACGCATATGCGGATTACCTGCCGCGGTGAGTCACCTCTCTAATCTCCAAACACTTGAGCTAAAAGATTGTCTCGAGCTTAAACAATTGCCAGAGCTTCCCCCAAGTTTGTCTTTTCTGACATGGGGCTGTGAATATTCCTTCTGCCCCTGGGTTGATATAGGTGCCCCATCTCAACAGGAAACACCTGTCATTACTCTTCCCACTAACATCGGTAGCCTATCTCAGCTTAAAACACTAGAATTGTGTTGCAAAAATGTGCAATTCCTCCCCCAGCTCCCCTCTAGTTTAAGACAGTTACACCTTCATAGTCTGGTAACCACACGATCACCAGATTTTTCCAATTTGAAAGACTTGTCATTCTTGACATTCGATGTATGTTCGCTAGAATTATCCAGGATATTTGATGCGGAGTCGGAATGCCTCCGTATGGGTTACTGTAAGTTTAGAGAAGTGGACGCACCGTTGCAACTGGAAATGAAAAGATTGAGAACATTAAGTATGGATAGTTGTCATTGTCTTCCAGAAGTACTTGATCTGTCGCGCATGAAGAATCTAGAAGAGGTAGAATTGAGATATTGCGATCAATTCGTCGAGATTTGTGGCCTTGAAGAATTGAGATCCCTTTGCTCTCTAACAGTCTTCGGTTGCATTGGCTTTGAGAGGATGTCAGACCTATCGAAATTGAAAAAGCTACCGAAGCTCAACGTAGGAGGTCATCGGAGGTTAGAGAAGGAAATCTATTGGAATTATTGGAATGGAGAGTTTGGGGGTGACATCTGCAATGTCGGCGGCTTCGATTTGTCGTCTGTCCCCGATGAGTTCAAAATTGATGCATTCTTTGGCCGGCCTGTCCCCTATACGAGCCCTAATGCTGGAGAGTTTGGGGGTTGACATCTGCAACGTCGGCGGCTTCGATTGGTCATCTGTCCCCGACGACTTCCAAATTGATGCATCCTTTGGCTCGCCTGACCCCGGCTCTGATCCCGATAATGCTGAAGAGTTTGGGGGTGACAACTCAAACGTTGCCTCCAACTCCCCATGAGTCCCATTGGCGGCTTCGATTCGTCGTCCGCGTCTAGCGAGCTAAGAGCCGTTGCATTCTTCGGCGTGTTGCTTCCACCTCCGCCTCCGCCTCCGCTTCCGCCTCTGCCTCCGCCTCTAGGAGCCCCATCAGCAGCTGGAATATGGTAGCACCACCTTTCACACCATAACTTGCACTGGTAATTCTAAATTGCGCACCAAGTGTTTGCACAATTACCTCTTTCCCTGTTCAGATATGGATATGGAGTTTTGTTACAGGGATCTGATGGTTGAAGTTTATGGTGTTGAGCTAATTGGGAAAACTGAGCGACTAGCGCCTTAGTTTTGATATGATTTGGTGTGCAGACGGTGGTAAAAACCCCACATTTCAATAGAAGTTTCTGTTCACACTCGTTGAAGGGCTTAGGGAGTTGAATCTTGCGCGGTGTGGAACATCAATATCCTCATTTTCGACGATTTCATCTGCAGTGAAAAGTAATTGCTTCCTACCTTGAATTTATTTTGCTAACAAAACTATTGTTGAGTTGTTTTAGATTTTGGTCCTTGAGTGGTTAGCATTCTTATCTTAATTGTCTTTTCCATGGTCTCAAGAGTTCAGCTCCATAAGGTTCTTTTTCAGAGCTTCAATAATACAGTTTGGCCTCTTCAGACTATAAAACAGGCAGGTACAATCCATTGAATCCATTCCTCTTTTCTTAAGTATGTAGAATTATTTATCAGGTTCAAAAGCAAAATACAAAAAATATAAAATTTTCAGATAATGGAATACATATGATGACCTTTGTTTAAGAATAGTGGTGTGATTTTTCTAATTCAATCACATGCAGTAATAACTCGACTAGGTTCTAACTTTGCTTTTGAAATAACATGTCGACTGCCGTTTGTTGTTGTGGTGGTGGTGGTGGTGGTCATCGTTATTATTATTGTTAAGTAGGTTTGATTGCTTGAGTGATCTGCTGGAAACTTGGGTGCTTCATAGTACTGGCTGCATTTTCCATATCAATTTTAGTGTTAGGGATTGCCATGTCATATTTGCCACTTTACATTGTTTTGCCATCTATGGATATCATATATCTTGTATACTTGTGAAATATGAGCTATTTGCTACTATTGAGTGTATTTATTCCTTCAGGAAGTAAAAATCTAGCACAATTTAGTTCTTCCAATAGTGACCATTGCTAGCATTATGCTCGTTCTTGTAGGTAGATTCTGATATTGTTAATTTTGCAATGGAACATGTATATTACTCGTCTTGTTAGTGAGAACAAGGCCTTGGCTTTTTCCTTCTTCTTTTTTCAAGAATATCATTAGGCACTTACTAACATTTGATATAACAGCTTTTGAGATTTAAGCATAGTGATATGTTGAACCAATTCTATAAGAATGATATAGACTACTTCCTGCAGTTGAAGTAATGGAGTTTTTACATATTCCCAAGGATGTGAGAGGGGTGTTGTTCAGAACCTTTGATACTGCCAGTTAAACTTATGTTCTTGAAATACTTTTGTGGGTCATGGTCAGCTGAACTAATGTGGGATTTCCAAATTGTTGGAGCACTCATCTGAGTATCTTAATAAACTGTGGTATTGGTGAGTGCTATGATCAGAGGGACAAAATTGATTTGTGCTCTGTTTCGTTCTCAGATGGCTTATGTGCAAAAAAGAGTTCGACACTAGCTATGTGGGACTCATGAGAGACGGAGCAAAACGCTTGGTAGAGAACACAGGCATTAAACTTGTTGGTAGGATTCATCCCTCTTTACTATTCTAATGAAATCTCAGTAAGAACCTTTTTTTTTTTCTTAGGTGATGCTGGTTTGCTTCATTGTCATCTTATCTTCGCCTTTTAACTAGACTCACTGATTTGTAGTGTACTTCATGACGTGTCTCAATTGTTACCCAGAAACCATGCTAGGATATATTTTTCTGTTAGGCAGCTACCTTTTCTATTACCACGAATTTTTACTTGCAGCTTCACTACAAGCAAATGTTATTTTTCTTAGGCATGGCAAGAAATGCATGCTTTCATCATGTTTGATTTTCTCCCTAATGACACAATAGTTGCAGTACAATGCTGTCATAACTGTCAGCATGAACACATGATATTCTGTTGATCTCTAAAGACATGCGTAAGACGATGCTCAAGCATATATTGCTATTAGGCTTTTGAACACTACACATGTTCATTTTTTTCTAAGCCTACCCTTGAGAAATAGTGCCGCTTGATCATCTAATTTATTTCTTGTTCTGCAACTTGTAGATTGAGATGCAATCTTGCATGACCAGTTTGTGCTATTCAATGCATAAATTGATTACCAATTTGTTGTTGCATATTATGATTTGATTCCATCCCACCTTATCTTCCTTGAAAGCTGGGTAAGAAATTGATTTGACGTATGATGAATTTCCTCATCAAAGTTAAGAATGAACATTTCATTGCTGAATTGCCATCTCAGACTTAACTAGTGTTGGTGATTTTGCCCAGATTTCACATTGTTGCATTATGAAGTCTAGGCTCAAGAAACTGACACGTCAGGAAAGCTGTAGGAAATTATTCTTGTCAAGGGTTTGAAACTCGAAGATTACCTGCAGGAGTGTATACAATCCATATCTGCCTTTGAGATTGGTTGGTGGAAAAGGATCACCTATAGGATGAATGCCTATCAAATAACTTCTCCAAGTGAGTTTTGCTCTTTTTTAGGGGAATTAATTTGACGACAACTGTTTTATCTACGATCATTATTATCATTGTCACGTGAGATTGACTTGTGCATGATTGGTTACCATAGAGATGTCAATTGAAGATTTGTTTGTCTTTTTCATGACTTTGCATGTGAGAATGCTAGGTGCTAACAATATTTCTTTTTTGTTCTAGGGGAGTAGAAGTCATCAAAAGGGCCAAGTGAGAAAAGCATTGCATGCACATTCTCCTTGGAATTCAAATTTACTTGATGGGACGGACACGTTTTGCAGAGAATTGGGAACTTTAGCAATCATTTGAATATGTAGTATTTCTATAGCAAAGTAGAGGCTATGGTTATGTTTACATAAGTAATTTTAGGCTTTCAAAATAAGACTCGTCTAGATTGTTTCTCTTGTTTTTTCTTTTCCCTTACTGAAGAGCTGCTGGGGATTGAACTCATGCGATATCTACTTGACGAGGCCCACCAAAATTGGTTATAGTGACTTATGAAGAGAAAGCCTGTCATGCAAATTCTCTCTTCCATGGTGTTGTAACTATCTCGGTAGTTACCTTTAGCTTCTGCTTAAAAATGTAGGATATGGCACACAACGTGATTTGAGAGATCAATTCCAACTGAAACCGAGGCGATCAATGTAAATGAACTGCAAAATAGATTTTCATTTACATATGACTTAAAGATTAAGCAGTTTTCACCTGATCATTTGCAAAATATGAACAACGTAACTGTGCTCTTACACCTACTGCTTATGATAGCCTTTTGCAAATAAAATTCGTTTTCCCTCTTTAACTAGCAAGATATTTAGATTGTATGCAGATTGTTCATTATAAAAAAAATGGAACTGGCATAAGATGGGCGACGGTAATTTGCTGTACGAACACTTCTTGACAAGCAACGATAAGGTTAGAAAAACAAAGAAAAGTTTCCAGGTCAAAGGAAGAGAACTTCCGGTGTTCGACAGCATTATTACGTGACTATACAACAGCAGCTTCCTGCGGAACCTTTGACATTTCTTCTAGTAGAAGCTCTCTCTCAGCAAGATCGTGGATGACAATGCCCCGAATAAGGACCCGAGAAATGAACAATTAGTAATGACACTTGGCAATGAACAGCATAGAATCAACCTAGTAATGAGGTAATTCATGCACATCTGTTGAAATTCGGTGCATACCAGGAGGGCTGGGAGATGGTGGAGATGGACGCAGAGGATAAGCCAAAGGGAGAGGAAGGTATGTTGGAGGATGATAGGCTGTTGGAGGATGGGGAAAATGTGGTGGAGGTGGGTATGTCACTGGATATGGTGGATACGATGGGTATGCAGGAGCTGTCACAACGTATGCTGTCGTGAGTGCACTGTAAGTAGGACTGCTGCGGGAGTAGTTGCAGAGTATGAAGGTAGCTAGCGAGCTGAAGAAGCTAAATATGGCGGTGCAGATAGTGCACAGCTTGTTCCTGGTTTCTACAACAGCACAAGCACAATATTGTTCAGAATACACAACAGAATGATCATGGTAAATGGTGATGATGATATTCTATACCAAATGAAATTGGTATTTACCACTGCATTTGCGTAATGTAATACCAAGCATGCTTCTCTGGCATATGGAATCAGAGAAAAAATAGGTACTTTGATTTAGACAATCAAAACCTTTATTTCTAGAGGATAGTAATGCAAATGATAAGTGACATTTGTCCTACTTCATAATTTGATGCCACAGAGAATATAAAAAAATAGTGGAGGAGAGGAGAATCTGCTAGAAAATCCATAATTTGCATCACAACTTGTATAGAAGAAAGAATGGGATGGAAGAACCCGGAAAGTTGTCATTGGACTATCTTTTGACTTTTCTAGTGGGTAGTAATCCTTCATTTGGACAATGTAATATCAACCATGCTTCTCTGGCATATCTGGAATCAAAGAACAAACGGGCACTTTGATATAGGCAATCAAAATGTTTCTTTCTAGAGGGTAGTAATGCAAATGCTAAGTAACAATTATCCTACTTTACAACTTGATGCCACAGAGATAGATTGGGGTTATCTGTTGGGTAGATATGTTATACATGTATAAAGGAATAACGGAGGAGAGGAGAATCTGCTAGAAAATCCATCCTATGCATCACCACTCATATGGAAGAATGAGATAGAAGAACCCGGTAAGTTGTCATTGGACCATCTTCATCATTTCCCTCCTATGTTTTACATTTATCCAGGGAAAAATGTCACTCAGATCAACATTTTTATTTTTTTAAAATTTATGTTTCGAGTCATACCATACTGCATGTCTTCTACCTAAGCAGGAGGCTACGTAATTGGCTGCCTGTATCATCTATGAAACAAAACGTGTGAACAGTAATGCCAAGAACTCACATTATATTGTTGGAAAACAAGTGAATTAGAGAAATCACATCACTGTTCTTACACAAAGGTCATCTTATGTACTCCATCTTCTGACATTCTTGTATGTTGCTTTTGAACTGATACATAATTCTACATGCATAAGAAAAGAGGAATAGATTCTACAGATCGTATCTGCCTGTTTTTTTAGTCTGAAAACACAACTAAGAATGCTAGCCACTCAAGGACCAATATCCAAACTAACTCAAAAACTGTTTTGTTTGGAAAATTGAGTACTATAAGGAGGAGCTGATGCGGGAGTAGGTGCAAAGTACGAAGGCACCTGAGGAGCCGAAGAAACTATATATGGTGGTGCAGACAGTGCACAGCTTGCTCCCGGTTTCTACAACAGCACAAGCACAATATTGTTCAGAATCCACTACAGAATGATCATGGCAAATCGTCATGATGCTGTTCTACGCTGGAGGGCAGCGGCAACGTGCCAGAGAATGCAGCAGACTTGAGCTTGCTGGACATAGATGACAAATCGGAGCTGCTGACAGGTCTCCTGGAGGGGACAGCAGAGGTGATGCGTCAGAGAATGCAGCAGATTGGGAGCGAAGGCGAGAGAGTGAATTTTGAAAAGAAGAGAGAGTTTCTTCATTCCTCACAAGAGGGAGACCTAACAATTGGCAATATAGAAATTTTAAGATCTTTCCCAGTAGGACCACCCGTTGACATGGCTCCATGCGTTACTCATCGGGTGGAGAGGGACTGTGCTCACGTGGTGGAGCAGAACCGCCTAATAACTTCTCTATGAAGATAAGGTATATAGAAAGTAGTACATTGCAAAGCTCGGCATATGATATCAACCAAGAATGACTTCGTCCCAGAGACTTAACGACTCCATACATTGCAGAGCAGTGCAAGCTTCTCGGAGATGAGAGACTGTGAGGAGCACTGCAAGGACGTGGAGGCGGAGCCAAATTATTTGTCTTCTGGTGCAGATTAGGCTTCCAACAACCAAAAACAATGAAGCTGAAGGCAACGCTCAAAATATGCCAAAACTTCAACTTATGCTGACGAGGAGGAAGAGATCTCAAGAATTAGGCTACACACACTGATAGTCTCCACAAATAAGAGAATAAAAAAGGGCAACTAGACAATCAGCCCCACCAATAAAGAATGAAGTGTGGAAGCTTGCAATGTCAGTCTCATACAGACATAACTTGTATTCATTCCTTCCTTGCATGAACTGTCCGCGTGCATGAAAACATAGCAAGAAACCGGTCACGAATATCTTTTAATGTCGTCGTGAAATACAACTGTTGTCTTGTGTTGTTATCCCCTGACAAGTTTCTTCAGAGACAACAATTAAAAAATCTGCACGGCATCACGCAGACAATTCAGCATTGCCAAAACCACCTCAGCATCATTCAAACAATTCAACCCCTCAAACACCAACTCAGCAACATCAAAGTAAATTGCATCAAATGTGGAGTTGATGTTTGATGTTACTACCTTTGTTATGGTTTACTCTGTTGTTGCTCGGTTGGTGTTTGAGAGGATGAATTGTTTGAATGACGCTGAGGTGGTCTTGGCACGGCTGAGTTGTTTGCATGATGCTATGCAGGTTGTTGATTGTAGTCTCTGAAGAAACTCTTCATGGGATTACAGCATGGGAATATTCGGGTTTCGCAACGAAATTAGAAGCTCTTCTCCGCAGCTTTCTAGTCGACCCAACCAATGCAGAGCTCATCGACTTCTATCTCAAGAGGAAGGCGATGGGAAGAGCACCCCCAAACCTGAAGTCATACCATAAAAACATATGTAACCACCATTAGGGGAGAGAGAATGGCAAAATTAGGAAGCGAAAATTAGAGGTTGGAAAGATGAAACAAGCTTAAAATGGATATGCATATGGAGGAGTTTAGGAGCTTATGGGGTTTGAAAGAATGATATGTGAACCTACATACCAACTAATTCGAATAGGTTGATACGTGCTATTAACTTATAATGTATGTAAGTAAAGTGCAATCCTATCATTAATTAGGTAATTTGTTTTATTAGTATGCACAACGTATATAAGAAACTCAAATCCTACCATTGATTGGTTATGTTATATTATTTGTATGTATGGTATATGTAAGTAAACTAGAATCCTATCATTAGTTAGGGATTTATTTTGTTTGTATTTGTATGATGTATATAAGTAAATTGAAATCATATCATTGGTAAGGTTTCACATTGTTTGTTGACCTAATAAAAATCCTTGGAAATTTCCTTTACTGTCAAGGTGAAACCTACACGGTCCGTCATCTATTATAATAATTATCTTTACTATTATAAAATTAAAATTAAGAAAAAATAAAGAGAATATATCTTGAGATACATTTATAAATAACATTGCTTATCCATTTATATATTCTTTACATAAAAGCACAACGAATGACCTAATTATGTTTTGCTACTAAATTACAGTATTTGGGTTTAGTTATATCAAACTAGCATGTAAATATGTACAAATAACTCTAAAAAGTCCGACTTTAAGGTTACACGAATATCTGGTTTAAAATGTCTCTAAAATATAAAACAATAAAATATTTCAAATAAACAAATTTCTTCTATTGATTCATATCAAGGAATCAAAAGTTGGATTTTGTAGAGCATATATATCTAGCGAGTTAGAATAATAGAAATGAAAAAATAAGAAAATAAAAAACTAAATATTCACGAGGATACACATGAACAAATTACTCTTAATAAATTTGAAGTGCATAAGTAGGAAAATAAATAGATTTGAAAAGTACGTCTGTTACATCCTCGTGTTTTAGAAGTCGATGGTTGTGTTTGGCAGTCAGGATAAAATTCGGGATAGGATATAATTTATCATATTCTATGTTTGGTGCTCGCTCAGGACAAGATAAAGTTGGATATAAAGGAAATATATAATCTTATTTCAATTTATATATTCAACTTTAATTCTATCTTCTAATAAATATTCAATATATAAATTAAATATTTGTATTTATTATATATTTTAGGTATTTTTGCATTTTAGTTATGTTAGTACAGTTTACTATTTGAGAAAATTTTATTAAAGAATGATGAAAAGGGAAAAAAATAAATAATAAAGAAAATAATATAAAAAAGAGGAAAAATAAAATAAAAATAAATTAAGGAATAGTGTTACGAGAGATTTTCACCATCTCCGTTTATGAACATTTAGGGTCATTTATAATAATATGTCGTTTAGATAAAAAAAATGTACATGTTATGATGTGAATATATCCGATTTTAATACTATAACTCATTAAACAATGGACTGAATATAAAAAAATCCCAAGATTTCATATTCTATCATATCCAATCTTATCCCGATTAGAAATCCGGACGACCAAACATAGGGGTTTCTTGGTGCATGGATGACAATAACACACAATTTGTATAAGTGATATATACGTACCGTTAAATGTACAATCCAAGGAAGAAATGGAATCCTTAGGATAGCAGATACAAACGCACTGTAAAAGGAACACTAATATGCAGTCAGCCCAAAAAGAAGTACCCCTCTCGATCTAGCATAGAGGGCAAACTTCATCCTTCCAATTAAAATTTACACAACTTTCTCCCAAAATTACAGTACCATAAGACATGACCCATTTTTAAGGAAAGGAAAGCATCAACTTGCTTCCAACTACCGGCAAAAACGGCATCTACAAGTCAGGACTTGCTCAGTGAATAGGGTTCTTACATTCACCATCATTTAGATCCATGTCGGGAGGCAGACAATTCTCAATGGTTGTTTAAAGTTCCTCAAACCCAGGACCATGATTGGCATTTCAAAGCTGCCACGGAACCTGGCTGGGGATTTACAGAGACTTGTGTAGAGAATGTCTTAGGCTTGATCACCAGATTGGGGGATTGAAGTGTGCATTTGCTTCCCTGTCATCCAGTGCAATTACGGCAGTTAATCAGGCCGAAACTCTTAACAGATCCGTATAAGCACGCTGGTGGTTTTGTTTATCTAATTGATTTCATGAATAGGTTGATGCAACACCATTAGCGCATCAGTAAAGTTATATTAGAGTAATCAGGCATAAGCAACAGGGGCATGTCAACATACTACCTTTGACTTACAACAATATCACCAAAAGTTTAAAAATGATCACAAAGATCTGAAAATTTGTGCACCGTTAGGGCAATCAATGGCTTATGAAGTGAGTCAAAGAGATTACTATTCATCGATCATAAGAAGCATCTCAAGACATCTCTTCGCTAGAGCAATGTGTGATGTTACACCTTCGCATACACTAAAAGAAGGAAAATTTCAGGTGCTCGGTCCTCAAAGATGTCAAGATGACATACCTTCCTCTTAGCAGGTACAGACAGATTCTGAGCTGGCTTAAAGAAGGATTCTAATTTGTAGAGGATAAATGAAAGGAATCATGGGATAAGAGAAAGTGCATTTTGGAAGTCACTTCCATTTTGTTCAAGCTTTAGTTACCGGCCCTGTGATGACTCATCCTTAGCTGCCTTAATCTTCTCTATTGGCTAATACACATGGTAAAACAACATTGAAAACATGTATGGTCTCTCCTTCAGAGGAAAAGAAGCAAATTCCTCGATTAGGCAACTGACCAACACATGACTGAAGATAAAAGCCATACCTTTGTTACTCTATCAATGTTGAACCCATTCTCATTCACGAGAAAGGAAATTAAGCCCTTGAAAGGGAAATAACAATCAGTTAGGAAACAAGTCAAAAATTCAAAAAGTGAAATGTTGCAGCATGAAAATGGCCCACCTTCTCGTTTGGAGCAGTCCATTTTATCTCAGGTTGTTCTTCCTTAGAAACTATTGGTTCCTTGAAAAGCAGTCGAGCTTCACTGTAGGGCCAATCATCTGGTATCTGATACCTATTCAAAGAACAAGCAAACATTTCCTTAAGAAGGATAACCGAACTGAATAAAGACTTCCAAGTAATGCAAAGAACCTCTGGGTCTTAAGGATAGAGAAACGATATGATTTTGTTCAAGTGAGATGAAGGAACAGACAAAGCAGACATCAGAATAGATAAAAGGATTACAGTAAATCAACGCATGAAGTAGCACGGCTGATGCACTGATTGCCAGCCCAAATCTATTGGTGGCAAATGATCTTTCAGTTTCAAATTGTTGACCAAATATTCCCATGCCAGCTGAGTTTGAGAGATAATTCTTTTAAGTCAAGGATTCAGCAGCCAAGACAATTACAGTGAGAAACTTTGCTGCATACTTTTGCTTACAAGTCAGGGGACAAGATAAAAGCATAAGAAGCACCTCTGCTTGTTTATTTTCTCTAGTATGTTTTCTATGGAACCATGTTGACGGATGAGCTTAAGAGCAGTCAGCCCTCCAATACGTGATAAATTTATTCCAAAGTAAAGCCACTGAAATCACCAAGCTAAAAAATAAAAGAGGGAAATATGCGATAGCATAAAACAGTTAACAGAGCACTGCAACAATATCACGTCTACCTCAAATGCTTTCACAATAATCACATCCAGAGAGAATGCACAGGTCAATGAATTGATCCATATCCAGATTCATCTCCTCCAAGATCTAAAAGTCAGGAAAGTGAGAAAAGAATTTAAGCAAACAGAATGAATAAACTTTTCTAAGTACCTTGGAAATTTCAAATTCCATGACTGGAACTTTTCTTGAGCTGGTATCCATTAAATGGCGAAGAAATATAGGAGCTCCAAAAGTAAGGGAATCCATGTCTTCAGAAGCAATGGCATAAACCTGAAAAACAAATATTACAGCTAAAGCGCCATTCATGGTAGATGAATTCTGGTTACCTCACAACAATTAAGCAATGATAGGAATTCAAAGTCAGCGAAAATTCCTTTGACAAAGATGGCTTACTAAAGAACATACCAAATGTAAATGACTACACAGAAGAAGACATTAGACAAGTGAACAAGAATATGTGTGAGTAAAAGAGGAAATTAAATCATGTTTACATAGTGTTAAACGATTGGTTATCATGGGAAAACAATGAACAATTCTAAATCAGAAGACAATCAAATGGGAAGATACTTGCTTTTCCAGCTTTGCAAAGTGAAGCACATTGTGCCTCTGCTTCTGAAGGAGCCTAAAGTACAAAAACTGAATTTGGTATCTGAACTTTTTGTTAGAAATAAAAAAGAACAAACTTTTCAGACAGAATAGTAACCTCAACTACTGGGACACCAATAAGCCTTAATAGTCTTTTGCAGTCTTCATTGTGCTATTGTGTCACCTGCAAGAGTATCAAAGCCACGCACCACAAGTGCACACACATCCAGTTAGCTACGTCGATAGGTTTTTCTTGGAAAACAGAGACAAAATCAAACTTCACATCGAATAAGACAAAAATATCACGCCGTAAGGAAACCAAAACGAGACCAATCTTCACAGTTCTTTTACTGAATTTCTCTATGTCTTCCTTGTTCTGAGACTGCAGACACAATAAATACAGAGCTTACTGAGCATTTTTGTACTCTGTGTTTCTGGTGCTTATGTGCGAGAGAGAGAGAGAGAGAGAGAGAGAGAGAGATGCACATGCCTCAATGGCTACTGCCAACTCCTCAGAGGCAGCTGCCCTCTTCGAAAAACTGCTCAGAAACTCATTTAAGGTAACTAATCATATTCATAGATAATTCCAAAAAATAGAAAAGAAAAGGCTACATAATATTAAAGTACCGTTTGGCCAGCTCTTGCTTCTTCATATCAGGAGGTTGACCATCAAATACATAGCTATCATAACAACAGCAAAACATAATTCAGAGACGGAGGTGGAACTGGAACTACCTTGATGCCCATATCGGAGAGAGAAAGAGAATTGTTGCAGTGGAAATTGAGGGATGAAATGGAAGTTGCTCGGGATGAATTGAATTCTAGGGTTTCGACCTCTTCCGCTTCCCGCCTAATTTGGAGACCTGCGCGTTTGGGCCGGGGGGCTGGGGGTTGTGAAGAGTGGGCGTCACGACTGGAGCGCAGTTAATTGCTTTGAATCATCCATGAATCATCTTTGTCTATTTTTCAAAGGGATATAGTCACTTGGAATCTTGAAATCTATCATGAACATGCAATTAATGAACTATCGAGGGCCATCCATCCTCGCTCAAGGTCAGTGATCTATCTCTTTTCCTTTTAAGTTTTGTTTCATAGTAAAAATTTTAGGTTTCCTTTTTTAGTTTTCTAGTATAATTTAAATAAGAATTGATTAAAAATATTAAAAATGCCATGTATGAAATAGAAACTAATTCAAAATGCCATGTCAGCATTTCAATTAGTCAAATTAACTGTGTTAACGGAATGACTTGATTGTATTAATTTGACTAATTTTAGAACTTAATTACACTTTTTGAAAGTTATAAAATTCAATTGTACTTTTGTGACAAGTTTTAAAACTTTTGATGAACATATCTAATTTTTTAATAGATCAGCTAATTCATGGAGAGCTTCTATGGTGTATTTATTTTTCTCAAAACCTCATATTATCAAGAAAACTAGTTACAGAGTTGGAAATGTAGTCCGAGAGAAAGGGGCAGAAGACAAAATGATCAACAAAATTGGCTATCTATAGAAGGACATTCCATTCACAAATCCTCTTTTAAATATATAAAATAATTTCCATTGCACCTAGCACAACTCAATCATCTACCCGTGAGTTATTCTAGAGGGTTACAATACCCATTACTTTATTTTAATTTGAAAAGTCTGGGTAGTGCTCATCTCCCAAAATGCTTCTATTATCTTAAATATAAACATCATCTCAATATCAACTGTCACTTTACTAAATTAATTTTACTAATTAAATACCTTTTAAAATACTTCATGAGTTTTATTGTTTTTGAAAGACACTATAACTAGTTAATATGATACAATCTTGCTAGCTATGTGACATGCTTGGCTTGCTGGCACAGCCAATTGCAAGCCGAGCTAGTCAGACTCGTTTGTCATCCCTACACTGAATTAGGAAACTTATCTATATTTAAATACTTGATTGGATTAATTGAAATTTAAATGTTTGAAAGGAAAAGATATATCGTGTCAGGAGACAAAAAGTATAATATATAATCTATTTCCAACCCCATACCATTTGGTATTGGTAGCCAATAGTAGGTTTGCGTCGGCTTCACAGAAGTTCAACAGTAGAAGGCATTTCGAAGTAAAGTGTTTTGAACATATTCTTTTGGTTCCTGAGATTTCGATGTAGGCATAGGAAAATTTCATAAAGAAATGCTATTTTCGTTCTCAGTAATTAGGGCAAAGACTTTCTTCTAATTCGTAGGCGATGTTGTTGTCTCTTTTGGGCAAGAAAGCCATGCTTCACGAAGAACTTCACAACGTCGAAAAGTGGGTCGTTTCATCTCTTTGCTTTCTTTTTATGAGAACTTGTTCTTCGCTAACTCATTATTGTGTTCGGGCTCTCTCTCTAATATACCGTATTTTTCCCTCAAAGATTTCTTGTTCATTTCATGAAAAAACTAAAGATCGAACTTGTCGGTATCAAAAGACTCGGACCCCTTAACAATAACATCAATGTTGCATAGTGTTACATTCGCATTTTTCACTGCATTCCTCGCATTTAGGAAGTATAGATGACTTTATTTAGGAATTGTGTGTTCCCTTTGAATATAAGCCTGGGTCATTTTGTGAAATTTCTTTTAAATTGGGCTCTTAACTTGTGGAATTTTTAAAGTTCGCCCATTTGAGCCCAGCCTCAATATGTAGCTTGGCCACACTCCCTATTCCTGGGCCTCGTTGAAATTTCCTTGTGTCGTGCATGTGCCATGCATTCGTCATGTATATGCCGTGCATTTCCATACACTTTTTCAAAAAAGGACTTCTGGCTAAGGATTAAGAAGAGTTTTTCATCTAGAATTTTGATTTACTCATGGTTAGAGAGCGCATTGATGGGGTGATCTTTCACTCGCCTCCCTCAAAATGTGCCTCGCCATCATTGACGACAGCTACTCGAAGCTCATGTGAGCAGTGGCCATGTGCATTGTCTCGGTGTTGTCAAACATGACCTCTTCGTCATCAAGATGGGGCCAATTACGAAGGCGTATAACTCTGATATCTTCTTGTTGAAGTTGCACGCGCAAAGATACACACTAGCGTCATCGTGAACCGGTGGTGAGTGGAATATTATCGATCACATTCTTTTTGTCGTACAAGGGGATCACCATCCGCAGGATCTTCTTCTTGTTCATGGCGAGCGCAAGCATTGAGAGTTCATCTACAAGATGATGCTGGAGATGCAGCGGCTTACACAGGAGGAGATTGGGCAGTTTTTGGTTAAATACACTGAGTGGAGGTCCGCAGCGAGGGAGATGGAGGTGCAAAGGAACAATGAGGTTGACGGATGAGCGATGGAGGAAGCAGCGAGGGGCGATTAAGGAAATGAGCATAAGATAGGGAGTATCTCGTGAAAATGGATGCATTTGTTAGGGTTTTTAGAGCAATTATGCATTATATGAATTGGGTGATGTTTGCTGATGTGGACAAAATCAAGAAAGAATTACCATGTTAATTTTCCAAGAAAAAAAGTCAACAGAAAATAGTGAAGGAGGAACGAAGGACTTCAGTCAATGAAGAGTTAGAATGCTTCTGGGAATGTAGAACTCAATACAGAAAGAGCAAGAGAATGGAAAAGCTCTTGATAATTCCTTAGTACACGTTGCATTACTATCAAACTTAAGCGAAAATTGAGTTTGAATTTTAATTGTGCCGATGCAACTAGTAAAGTCAAGAAATTTGGTTCATGACCATGTAATCTCACCGAGCGCAAAATCGGATTGCTAACTATGCTTGTTCAAAAGCTGTGGTGCCCATGGAAAGTCTACCTAAAAACAATTCGGAGCATAATAGCCTAATTGTGAAGGCACTACCTGTTTATTTTGTGAAGTAACAAGAGTGCCATTCACGCTGGAATGTCATTAGAGCAGGAAAATTACCAAAAAAAATCCTAAAACTATTACAATTATGTCAATTCAATCATAAACTTATTTTTTGACCAATTGAGTCCAAAACATTTTACAATTATTCCCGATCAGTCCATCCGGCTAAAAATGGCCGGCCGGTGCCAGCGACATTTTTTAATAATATTTTATTTTTTGAAATATTTCATTAATATTATTATTTTTTTTTTATCTTTTTTTTTTCTTCTCCCTCTCCCTCCTTCCTCCTCCCTTCTTCTTCCTTTGGCTCCGGCAACCGGGCTAGCTCGCCTCGCCAGATCTAGTGAGGGGGGCCTTGCCGTCGCCAGCCCCACCTGATCTGGCGAGGGCTCACCTCACCAGTCAGCGAGCTCTCACCCAACGACGGCGGGGCGAGCCCCTGCCAGATCTGGCGAGGAGGGCCTAGCCAGACGCGACAACGAATGATACTAGTAATAACTTCTCATTCCTAATAATTGAATAAATGAAAATGTCGAACAAATTAAACTCCAGGGACAACATATATTGAACAACATAAAATTTACTGATAATATTATATATTATGTCAAAGTTTATGATCATTTAATTTATGTGCTGCAAATAATGATTAACAAAAAATAAATAAAATTGGGGCGCAAAGGCTTAAATATTTTCTAGACGCAAAAACTTTCATTTCAGTCGCACTTAAATCTGTACGCGCACTTTCCACTTTTGCTTCTCATCAGTCACGGCAATGGCTTATGCTGTTCGCCTCCAACAAACACAGATTTTGCCACGCACAACCGCCAATCCACCTTCCTACCACCACCCCCATCTTAGCAATAAGCTGCAAATATTAGTGCTCAGATGTACGACCACAATCCCTGTAAAATAAAAAGAGAATAACTTTTGGAGGCATTTGGATGATGATTTATAGTGTACTTCATGGTCAAAAACAATGATTTTCTTTTTGGTCAAAAAAATCAATGAATTGATTAATTGACATTTGAGTATTTGAAAGGCCTTTATCTACATTTTAATTCGGCTAATGTACACTATTCTAACCATACGTTTGTAGGGAAGAGAAAATGTATAATGGTAATTCTTCATCTTTTAGATGAGACCTTCAAAGGATTGACCCATGCCGAGTTTGAAATATTCGATCGGAACAACCAATCTTAAATTATCATCAATTGAGAGGATGGCCGTGGCAATGTATTCATTGGTGTCACGACCTTTCTTAAGGTGAACTGCCAAGAGAAAGCTAATGTAATACGAAGCGGATACAAACAGTTAATCATAAAAGAGATGTGTCAATAGTGTCATCACTCAATGCGGACTCTCCGAAAATCATACCAATCGCAATTTTTGGATTCTATTTAAATCATTTAGACATGCAAATTAATTCTAGGAGTTGCCACTACCTATTATGGGCTGATAACCCAAGTAAAATACAGCAGAAAATTTTACTTTTGCAAACCAAATTATTATGTATACGGGCACATGATTACTTAAAATCTAGCGCCTTTTTAATATATTTTCTCTTTAGTTCGAAAATGTTGTGCAAGCAGTCTCAGTCAATTTTAATCTTAAGCCATTAACATATGATGAGTGATAACGCGGTTACGCTAAAAAAGAATATAACACTCAAAAATTAAAGCAATAAATAAATTACTCAATGGAAACAAAGGACCTTGATACGATGAGCATCTCTAATATATCATATTAGCGTAACTATATAAATATATCTAATAGAAAATTGAGGTTACGTAATTAATATTATGAATTCACATAAATTAACCATTCCAAAAATTGTGGGAGAAAAATCTTGAAAAGGAATTGGTCTTGCATATCTTCGTAGATGTTATTAGCAATACTTAAGAAATCAATAAATGAATTTTAAGATATGTGCATGCACTAATTGCGAACACTGCAAATCAGGAAATGGTTGTGTGGTATTTACCAGTGAGACAAATGTTATAACTCAAGCAAAATGAACATTTCATCAATTGTCGTAGTATAATAATAATAATATTGAAAGGATTTGGTCTTACATATCAAATTATAGTCCGACAAATGAATTATGGTGGTGAGAATTGACTTTTTCACAATAAACTTCAAGGATAACTATTTAAATTTGCTTTCAAATTTCGCAAACAAAGGAAAGAGCGAGAAGTGGCTTTTTAATAGTGAATAAATTATTAAAATTGATAGAAAAAGAGGAATTTTTAGTACCTAACAACGCCAACTAACTTGATCGAACTAAATTCCCAAGCATGCTACATCATCATTTTACCATTGACCATCCAATCATTTTAGTACATATAGATTCAAGCAAGTAAAAGAAAATTTACTTTCCACTTTTTATACAAAACAAGTTAGGTTGTTCTCGAGATTTATCTTTTAATGAAATGGATGATCATTGAAATTTTGTGTAAATACATCCACATCATACTTAATCGAACAATTGATTCAATTAAATCGCTAAATTTGTTTAATGTACGTTGTGATTCCTTACCATTCTATTGATTATGTTCCTATAATATTTTAAAATGTTAATTATCATCTTCATTTTAGTTATTACAATGATGGAATCCGTGTTAACATCACGTTCTCATCTATTGCCTATTAAGAACAATTGGTTGTTCTTTACTTTCTTCAAGCTCTAGCTACTATTGTTGATCTGATTCCGGACACCTAAATTTTTGTTCGAAGACTTCTCATTCATTTAATAAGAAAACTCGGCTCGAATTCGATAGAATTTGATCCCAAACCAAAATACCAATCTTGCATAGTCTTGCATTTACAGCTGTTACTGTATTTCTTCACATTTAGATAAAGGGAAATTTAAATTTTGGGCATAAAGCATTCGCAATTAACAAAACATGGATCTGGCTATGAGTTTGTTTGGGATTGGCTCAATAGTTCGCCCAATATGCGAAAGAGTCTTAAACTCACTTGAGATTCCAAAATCGAGCCCATGCAAGCCCGGCCCTAAGCTAATCAAACTCGGCCTAATTAAGGGAAAGAAAGTGCGGCCATTCAGATTTCAATCGGCTGACACCCATTTTCGAAGCCAATTCCAGTCTGAACACATGAGATGGAAGGAAGGTCTTGTTCAACTGCACGCGTCGAAATTGGAAGAAAAGGCAAAGGAGAATTAAAGAAGGAAAGGAGCGTGCAGTTTCCATCTTGACAAAGGGAGCGGTCTCAGCATTCATGGACCGGTATTCACGGCCAAAACAGAGCAAGAAAAAATCTGGTTATAAAAAAAGCGGAAGATTCTCGGCCAAGTGGGAAGGCGACTTTTCAGCATCTATTCATTCATTGCCAAAGAGACCTCGTACAAGAAAAGGTGTAAGCTTTTCTTCACAGTAAGTTCGTTTAATTCACTTCCATATCATTTCACTTTTCCTTTGCACTTTAATTTCCAAGAATTTTATGCCTCACACTTAAATTTCTCCATCATTTCATTTTAAAGCCCGACTTTAATGGACAAGAATTATTTGCTATCTAACTGGCATTTTCAATATTAGCATCTACCTATAAACGACCTTTTGCTTTTTGCCGTGTCTTTCAAAGCTAACTTATGGACAAGAATTTCCTGAACAATTTCGTAACCGCATGCCATCGTTTATTCGACTCTTCTTTGTTTCCACATTCAACCATCAAATCCAAATGCCCAACACAGACGAAGACCATATCCTCTCATTTTCACACACACGATAACCGAAGATATTTACAATCAGTTTTTCTTGCTTCAAAACAAATTAGGGAAAATTTCAAAAAATGGCCTGAAGTGGACTTTATCTCAAATAAGAGCATGAAGTGTTATTACTTTCTCAAATAAGGGCTTAAAGTGAATATTATTTTAAATAAAGTTCTGAAATAGTTATATATGTTTTAAATAAGGACTTGAAATGGTTATATTTGTTACAAATAAGGGCTCGACTTTCTAGTGGTGAAGGGTATTTACGTCATTTACCATTTTCCTTTTATTCTTCCTTTTGTCTTTTTTATTTCCTTTTTTTCTCTAGCTCTTCTTCTTCCCTGGCCACTGGTGATGCCCATAGATGGCTGGGTAAGGGTCGCCCTTGCCTGATTCGGCTAGGGCCACCCATGCTAGCCACAGGTTAGGGACGGCCTCACCTTGGGGGAGGCTGCCCTTCGTAGCCATTTGCGAGGGCTCAACAACCTTGCTGGCAAGGGTTGGCCTTACTTGTCCGAGGCAAGGGTGGCCTTGTCCGCTGCTGGTGAGGACTTGCAAGCCCTCTCGCGTTGCAAGCAAGGGCCTGAAGGCCTTTGCCGGCCCTTTCTAGCGCCTGCTAGCTAATGTCGGAAAAGAAAAAAGAAAAAAAATTAGACGAAAACACCCTTAACCAATCTGAAAATTTTGCCAACTGGTGACTAGCGAGGTCAATCCCTTATTTGAAACAGTCATGGTTACTTCAGGTCCTTCTTTGAAACAACCAAGGTCAATTTCGGCTTTTATTTGAAACAAGATGAAGGCATTTCAAGTCCTTTTTTTTGAAACTTTCCCCAAATTAAAACACCATCTTCAAATTTCCCTATTCTAGTTTTAAAAATTTGAGATGTTTGATGCTAATCAAGTTCTGATTTTGAACTCTAAAAGGTCAAAAAAGAGAAAAAAGCCTTAAGTCAAAGTAAAGAGATATCCAGATATGTGACAAAATTGTAAGCCGAAAACCTCCCTTCAAATTTACACCTAATATCTATTTTATGTCCTTTGGACTATGACCTTTTAACAGTAATATCGGATTAAAATCATTAATTTATGAAACAATGTCACAAATTGTTAGATATATTTGTAATGCACATCATCCACAAATATTGAATCTTTCACACGTACAGAATATAGCATGTACGTTCTGTATAGTCTGATTGTATCTAGAATCATAATATCGTATATCTATAGTATATTAGTTTATGTTATAGATAAATGATCGAAATTATTTGCATAATGCATTCTGGTGATATACAAAAGGTCTTTACTTTATCTATATCTTGCTAACATAACCTTTCAATCAAAACTCGTCAACGCCTACTTAGATAGTTTTCGCCACAATTCACTACGAAAGGCTTTGAATCCTAGATTCACATTGTTGTTGAATCGACCCCAACTGCGACTCAACTCCACCATGGACGAAAACCTCACGTGCCGAGACAACGCAACTCGTCCAAATCTTTACCTTCGTAGCCCGTTGCCCTTCGCTGCTTCTTTCTCAACGAACCGCCCATCGGACAAGTAATTGTCCTCCGAGTTGAACACTGGAAACAGAGACTCGGATCGCTGCCACATGCGGCTGGACGGTTGAGACCAAAAACTTAACCTAGTTCATGTGTTACTAGTCTTTTTTCGATCCGTGCTAGCTACGTGCACAGAAAGATTACACCAGCATCAAGCGACCACCATATCATTTGGGTCACTCACCGCTCCACATCATCGCAATTTGTGGCCACGTATCTTAATCGGGTTTTTTAATCTTGTCAAGCAATTTATCCAAACGTAGACCTGTCAAATGACTGGTTTGGGTTCTGATTTGCGAGTCAATCGGTCGAAGCACAGGATCGATAAAGTTGGAAAATCTACAAAGAAATTCATTATATATATTAAAATATGCCAATTAGCACAAAAAAGAGCGCTCATGTTTTTAGATGCATGTTGGGTGTAAATGATATGTAGGGAAGTTTCGTGAATGGACCGGTTATCCTTGTTTAATTAACACTTTAAAAAAAGAAACTAAGGGCAATCCTGCAAAAAAAAAGATAAAGAACGAGAAAAGAAGGGGGTTATTTTTCTTTTGAGTAGGTTTTGTCCGCTTTTGCCTTTATCACTTTCTTTGCAACTTCAAGTGAGATGTTGGAAGATTTTTTGACTTCTTTGGTAGGAAGAAAAGAAGAGGAAAATGCAACGATGATGATGTGGGACTTGTATGCTTTCCAGACAATTAACAAATCAGATTTTATTTAAATTTGATAATTCATCGTCCTGCTCATTTTGTTCTTTTAATGTTTAAATTTAAAATTTAAGATAAGCAAGTTGCAACTTGAAATTTGGAATAAAATATATCAAGCTACTAATGGTTAGATTACAATCTAAAAAAAACAAAATCGTATTGAGAATTTTGCAAATCAATCCATTTTATAAATAAAAACATATCGTTCGTGGCACTCTACATTGCTAAATCTGATTATCTAGGCTATTTCGTAGCTTAACTTCCAAAATCAAACTAATTTCAGTGCAATCATCTTCTTTTGTCGGGATGCTAGATATATTTGAGTCTGATTTTGTGTAATCTTTATTGATATGATCCGCAATTTACCGAATCTCACAAATATTCGAAATATTGTCAAAGTCTTTTATTTAGCTGTCTTTATGTTTAATATGTGGTATCATATATCAATCCATATTGGTTTGTGATCTAAATCTATATACTATGAATGATCAATCGAAAAGGTATGGCATTTTCAAGCATTCAAAATGTGACTAAGCAATAATATGAACTCTTTTCAATCTCTTATATTATTGTAATTCTTTTATTGGTAACACCGGCCACATAATACTTCATAAAAGGAGGTTAAGATCATGATACCCATATAATAATTTTAATTTAAGTAATAAATTAATTCCAAGTAAGGTTAAATTTCCGATGTAATAATTTTGATTTAGTAATTACATTAACCTCAATAACAGATAAGTCTCTTCACTTAAAAGCTGTTAATGTGTTTTTCTTAATAGTAATGATGTTTTTATAGAATTCGCATCTTAATATTTAATTTGAAAATTCGGTGGCCAAAACCGATGCAAAACAGACAAGATATGGCATGGACATGAAACAAATTAATCAAAAGATGAAGGAATAAACCAAACCAATTTGAAAATTCATCGCCTCCTTTTATCACCTTCTTTTAAAATTATAATTTAAAATTTAAGATAAGCGAGTTGCAATTTTAAAATTTAGAATAAAATATATATATATATATATATATATATATATATATATATATAACATAATTAATAAAACAATTCCTATTGAAAATTTTGCAAATCAATCCATTCAATAAATTAAAAACGTATCGGTGTTCATGGCACTCTACATTCACTCTGTTGCTAAATCTGATTATCCAGGCCTTTTCACAGCTTAATTTCCAAAAATCAAGTTGTTTTCATTGCAATCATCTTATTTTGAGTGGGATGCTAGATTATTTGATCTAATTTTGTGTAATCATCACTGATATGATCCGTGATTTATCGAATCTCACAAATATTTGGAATATTGTAACCATCTTTAATAGAGTTGTCTTTATGTTTAATGCGTGGTGTCATATATCTTTCTATATTTTTTTGAGATCTACATCTATATACTATGAATGATCATTTGGAAAGGTTGGTTGTAGTCAGGCATTCAAAAATTTGGTCACATTAATTTGTAACTAAGTAATAATGTGAATAACACTTTTCAATCTATTATATTATCTTAACTGCTTTTGTTGGTAAAACTAGCCACGTAATACTTCATATAGTGAGGTTAAGATTATGATACATATATAATGACTTTAATTTAAGTAAATAAATTAATTCCAAGTATGGTTAAGATTCTGATATATACATCTAGCAATTCTGATTTAGTAATCACATTAACTCCAATGACGGATAAGAGTCTTCACTTAAAAGCTATTCATGTGTTTTTCTTAATAGGGGTTAATACCTTGAAAAACTACAAACTGATACACTTGTGACAAATTTACCCCAAACTATTTTTTTGACTACCAAAAACCCCAAATTGGTATATTTTTGACAAATTTACCCCAAACTGGTATACTTGTGACAAATTTACCCTCTATTAGTTTTCGTTAAATTTTATTGTCAAATTTATTAAATTAAATGACACATGATAGTTGACTTGTATAATTTTACGTTCTGTTTGTTATAGTTTAAAACTTTTGTGATTTTTTTATGATATTAATCTAATTTAGTGGAGGGTATATTTGTCACAAATTTACCAATTTGGGGTTTTTTGCGATTGAATAAATTAGTTTGGGGTAAATTTGTCATAAATATACCAGTTTAGGGTTTTTTTTTTAATAATTAGTCGGGGTAAATTTGTCACAGGTATACCAGTTTGGGGTTTTTCACGATCAAAAAAATAGTTTGGGGTAAATTTGTCACAAGTGTACCAGTTTGAGGGTTTTTTAGAATATTAACCCTAATAGTAATGGTGTTTTTAGATAGAATTCATGTCTTGATAATTTAATTTTGGGAAATTCGGTGGCCAAACCGATGCAAAACAAACAAGATATGCATGAACCCAAAACAAATTAATGGAAAGATGAAGGTGCACCAAGGAATGCCGTGCTCTTTTCATTTTTACTAAATAGTATGGATTGACCAATTACACCACGGTGATCATGTGATCGGTGCATAATATAAACTTTCTTAGTAGAGGGATAGTTTAATCTTCTAACTAAAGATTTTATATAGAGATGAACGTTGTTGCAAATGTCAATAATTCAGAATTGTATATGATATAGATACAAAGTTGATTGGATTTTTTAAAAGTTCTCTACTATGGTTAAAATAAAGAAAAACTCAAAAATCATCTTCATTTTGTACTGCGATTTCACCTTATATCCTCTATTTCCAAAGCTATGATCTCTGATTTAAAATTTGTTATTAAATGAATGGGACATAGAAACTCCTAAGATGATAACCGAATGATCGATCAACGAAATTTCTAGTAAACTTCCAGGATGACTTGTAAACCGCGTTCTACTTTTTGTCATGTCCTTGAAATGTGACTAATGGACAAGAATTTCTTGAACAATTTTGTAAACCGCGTATGAGGAAGACTTTTCAACAAGGATCTCTCGTCTGCAATGCAGAATGGAGGAAGACTTTGACTTGCTTCCCCTCACCAATCTTTTTCCTTGAGGAGTTTCGTCGGCTTTTGCCTTATCGCTTTCTTTGCAATTAGGTGGTGGAAGACTTTTGACTTCTTTGTTCAGAACAAAATCAAAGGGGGAAAATGCAACGAAGCGGAGCAAATATATTAGAAGACTTTGGCTTGCTTTTCCGTATTACATGCCCAGCAGATTAGCTAACAAAGATGATGATTTGGGACTTGTGTGGTTTCCAGACAAATTAACCAATCAAGATTAATTTAAATTGGATAACCCATTGTCCTTCTCATTACCTTCTTTTAAAGTATAAATTTAAAATTTAAGATAAGCAAGTTGCAGCTTTAAAATTTTGACTCATGGTTGGATCATAATCTATAAAATAGTTCATATTGAAATTTTTTCAAATCAATTCATTTTCTAAATAATAAAAACATATTGTTCGGGCACTATATATTCACTCCATTGCTAAATCTGATTATCTAGGCTATTTCACAGCTTAATTCTCTGAAATCAAGCTGATTTCACTACAATCATCTCATTTTTAATGGGATGCTAGATATGTTTGATTTGGATTTTGTGTGATCTTCATTGATATGATCCATGATTTATCGAATCTCAAATTTTTTTCAAATACTCAAAGTCTTTTATGTAGCCGTCTTTATGTTTAATATGTGGTGTCATATCTTCCAATATTGATTTGGGATCTAAATCTATATACTATAAAGATCATTTGAAAAGGTAGGGCATAGTCAAGCATTCAAAATTTGTCACATTATTTTGTACATAAGTAATCACGGGAATAACTCTTTTCAATTTTTTATATTATTTTAACTATTTTTATTGGTTAAACTAGCCACGTAATACTTCATAAAGTGGGTTTAAGATTAAGATTCTGATACATATATCATTAGTTTGGTTTAGTTATTACATTAGAATTGCATATAAGTGTCTTCACTTAAAAGCTATTCGTGTGTTTTTCTTAATAGTAATGGTGTTTTTAAATAGAATTCACATCTTAACATTTAATTTGGGAAATTCGGTGGCCAAACCGATGCAAAACAGTAAAGATATAAATGAACACCAAACAAATTAATCAAAAGATGAAGGTGCGTCAAGGGATTAAAAAAAGAAGAAAAAGAAAGAAAGGTGTTGACTATATTAATTAATATTCGAAGTCCAGCGCCTTTTTCCCTACCCCCATGACGCCAGAGATTGAGTGCTCATCGTATTGACAGCCGTCGCTCAGATCCAAGCACACCTAAAAAGCAAACTTCCCTGAGAGATAGAAAGGATTTGATATCTGTGTTGCTTAGAGCTACTACAATGGAGAAAGGGACGAATTCACAGGCATCATCCGTACCTTCGTATGAGGTTTTTTTTGAAGTTTTCGAGAAGTAAACACCCGTTATGAATTCTACTGATTTTCTTGACCGTGGAACCTGCCGATGTCAAGCTCAAAACAAACTTGTACAGACAGACTCTTTCAAAGCACTAGAAGATGCCGTGCACTGAAGTGGAGTCATGGGAATAAGCTCTCGTTGAGGTGGGCAAGAGAAATGGATGGAACTGGAAGAAAGAGGAGGGGTAAATGTCTTAAACTCGTTTTCCTCCCTATTTAGTATAATTGTGGTATTGTTGGTGAAGTTATAGTTTATTCATCTAGTCGATTCTATACAGTTCAGATAGCGGCCGCTACTGCTATCGGCCACTATGGCGACGAGAATGGAATTCTCACCGACAGTGGCCAATAGTGGCCGGTATCGCTGCAATAGCTCCGGTCAATGGCACTTTTGCGGTGGCAGCGCACGCTATTCATTTTGATTCTCTCTCCTCTCTCTCTTAGTCTGACATAGTAGCCACGATCAGTAATGGCTTTCCGAGTAGCTCCACCAAGCTTCTGGCGAGCCAATGCAGCAGCTCGTCCTTCAATTGTCGCCACTTCTTTGTCGCCAGCCTGACAACAAGCCGACATAAGCCACCTCCGAGCCATCCGGCCCCACCCTTTCGCTCTATCACTCACTGAGGCAAGTCAGATCCGGGATCTGGACGTCAGGTCTGAGCCCACCGAGCCCACATCTGGCGTCGCTGACCTTGGGCGACCCCAAATCTGGCCTCGCCCAAGGCCGATGACGCTCTCCCCGGCAGTCGCAAGGTCATGACCCACGTGATGGCAGTGGCAGGGGTCGACCGTGATGATGATCTAGAAACCACCGACACAAGCCTTCATGTCGTGTCAGAGTTCGACATTTTTTCACACTTTCCGACACTTGTCGGAAAATTCAACGCCTAGTCAACTTTCCTGACATTCTCCGACACTCGAGTTAAAATTCTAATATGCAAGTTTTCGACATGTGATTTTGACAAGCAAGATCAATTTTAAATTTTTTTAATAAATGAGGGGTTAAAATGTGTATATGTGAAAAATAAAAAAGTAATAATGAAGATAATAAATGGAGAAAGAAGAAAAACCTAATATTTTCTTCTCTTCTTACTCTCACTTTCCCTATTACACAATTCACTTCCTAAGTTTTTTTTTTTTTTCCATTTTCTTCTTACATGTTTGACATGCAAGTCTAGAATGAGAATTATTTTTTTATCCAGGTTTTATGGATTATTGGAATGGAGTTGAATTTGTCAAATTGAAACAATGATATTAATAAATTGTGAATTAATGTCTTTAGTGTAAATCCATTCTATAATGTTTATTATTATTTATTTATTGGTGAACTTAAATTAATTTGATTGAAATAATCATAAAAATGATAATTTATTTTATATATAAAAAATATACATTTAATATATAACGTGTCTCAACATATCGGAATTATCTAATTTTTTAGAAATGACGTGTCGGCACACTAGCATGCCGTGTCATGTCACGTCCCAGTGTCGGTGCTACTTAGATAGTGATTGATGTTGGGGAGCAGAGAGAGATAGGCAAAAATCTAGATTGTGTCTAGATATTTTTGCGTAATTTCCTCAACAAGTGAGGGCAATTTAGTCACTTTGGGAGTAGTTTTACAATATAGAAGTTACCACTAACATGGTTATTACCTTATGCCAGTCAAGGAGATTTGATCCGTTCAATAATTTGCATAGTATCGGTTAAGTAAAGGTTGTATATGAAGATTTGACCGAACATCTTGTTGGAGTTGATGATTGTGTAGGAGCTATAATCAAAACGTTGGATGTGGGATCTGATCATGTATGAAATCTCAAAATCCGCGAAAAGGGCAGTGTTGGCAAAACAACCTTTGCTAAGGTCATCTTCAACAAACTATCTTCTTGCTTTGACCAATGTTGTTTCCTTGTAGATGTTCAGGAATCATCAAAAAGCAATGATGGTCCGGTAAATTTGCAAAAACAATCGTTATCCAAGCTCCCTGGTTCTCATTCTATTAACCAAATATGTCATGTGAATGATGGGATCAAAATGATTAACAGAGTAATACTTAGAAATAAAAAAGTACTCATTATTCTTGATGACATGGATAAGGAAGAGCAACCGAAAAGTCTTGCAAAAAAAGGTGATTGGTTCAATTTGGTAGCAGGATTATCATAGCTACTAAGGACAACAGTGTCCTAACTAAAGGCCCAAATGTTTTGACTTATGAAGCTCATGAAATGAAATTTGATCATGCTCTTAAGCATTTCAGCAGGCATGCATTTAGAAGAGATCCACCAAATCATCATGTCTCCCTTTCTAAAAAAATTGCCCATACTTTGGGCAAGCTTCCTTTAGCTCTTCAGATTACAAGTTCATCCCTTATTGGTAAATCCGACGAATTATGGATCGATACATGGGAGAAACTAAAAGAAGCTCCTCCTATGGAAGTCCAAAGAAATTTGATGATATCTTATGAAAGGTTAGATCCAACATAAAGGGAAATATTTCTAGATATAGCTTTTTTTTTTCTTTTTTTTGTTAATGAGGATAGAATACACCCTTTCTATATGTGGGATGCCTATAAGTACCACCCACACGTTGTCATTGATGTCCTCAAAGATGGCAATACTTTCTAGATGTATGACCAAGTACGGGACCTTGGAAGGGAAATCGTCCATCAAGAGAATTTCAAATATCCCGATAAGACCAGCGAATTTCAAATAACCCGATAAGCGCAGCAGAGTGTGGAACTATGAGGAAGCGCGTTGCATTTTGAAGCGGAAAGAGGTATAAAAAGGGAACAACAATTTATTTTCCTGCAAATTGTTGTTGAGTATTCTTGCAAAAGGATAAATTAACCACTATTCTCGCTTGAAATTGTTTGCTTCTGACCTTCACACGTGGACTTCTCGGTGTCATTGTCAGGGAAGTAGGAAAATGGAAGCACTATCAGGTACGACCTAGATATCATTTCATTTATCAAGATACTCTGGCATCCGATGAATTTGTTGATTTACGAAACCTGAGGTTCTTATGAGGGGAAGTTGGGTCCCTTGTTGGAGAGTTCAAGAATCTTCTCTCCAATTTAAAATGACTTTCTTGGCATTGTAGCTATTCCAAGTTTGAGACAACAAACTTTCATATGGCTAATTTAGTGGTTCTTAACCTTTCACACAGCGGAGAAATTGATTGGCTAGGACCAAATCAAAGTACGATATGAGTCCCACTTCTTGAATAAGCATGTCATTTCTTGTTGTTTTTTTAATTCCCTACAGGCTATTTCTTAATATATTTTTTATCAAATTGTTTTGCAGAAGGCCAGAAAAATAAAGTACTAGATCTTAGAACCTGTAAATACTTAAAGAGAACACATGATTTATCTATGTGGGTGTATTGGAGAGATTGGTTCTTGAAGGCTGCAGCAACTTAATTGAAATTGCCCATTCCATTGTCAAATTAAAGCTCCTAACTATTTTGAACTTCAATGGATATAAATCTCTTCGAGAGTTGCCTGAAGAAATAGGATGTCTATAGGCTTTGACAGATTTTGTTCTATCTCCCCCAAAAGAAGAATATCAACGATTAATGATAAGCAAACAATCATCCTTAAAATTGCCATACTCAATTGGAGGGCTGGTGAAACTTAAGTGGTTGAATTTATCTAGGTGTATATACATAGAGGAACTTCCAAATTCAATTGGGAATTACAATCATTAGTCGAGTTGGATTTGTCATCAACAAGTATTGGTCACCTACATGATTCAATTGGCAATTTCAAGCAACTAAAAGTACTAAGGATGAGTGGCATAAGAGGGATGAGAAAATTACAAGTGCAGTTGGGTAAGTGGAGAAGCTCGAAGAGTTAGATGCTTGAGGATGTTGCAACTTGACTGGCGATTTGACAAAATTGGGAGATTGTCCCATTTAAGGATCCTCAATTTGTCAGGCACACATATGTCCAGATTACCCACCACGGTGAGTCACCTCTCTAATCTCCAAACACTTAAGCTAAAAAAATGTCCCGAGCTTAAACAGTTGCCAGAGCTGCCCCAAGTTTGACTCATCAGAGATGGGGCCCTAAAAATTGCTGTTATTCCTCCAAAGAGGAGATGAAATATGAGCTGGAGGAATTTTGCCAGGAGAGACGAATTGGTACCCTATCTCAAGATGAAATCCTTGTTGCCGCTCTTCTCACTAGCATTGACATCCTATCTCAGTTTAAAACACTAAAATTGTGCTGCAAAAATATGCAATTCCTCCCCAGCTCCCGTCTAGTTTAAGAGAGTTACAACTTCGTTATCTGGTCGCCACACAATCATTGGATTTTTTCAATTTGAAAAACTTATCAATATTGACATTCTATGAATGTTTGCTAGAATTCTCTAGTATATTTGACGTGGAGTCGGAGGAACTCTGTATGGAGCGCTGTGAGCTCAAACAGCTGGATGTGCCATTGCAGTTGGAAATGAAAAGATTGAGATTATTATAGATGGATGTATGTGAGTTTTTTCCAGAAGTACTTAATCCGCCGAGCATGAAGAATCTACACAGGGTAAGTCTGCGACATTGCCTTTCATTAGTCGAGACTTGTGGCCTTGAAGAATTGGGATCCCTTTACTCTCTATCAGTCGTCTATTGCCCTTCCGTGGAGAGGATATTGAACCTTTCGAAATTGAAAATGCTATGGGAGCTCAAAGTAAGATATTGTTGTGAGCTAAAAATCGTGCAATGTCTCAACCACTTGGAATCTTTAAAGAAGCGGGAAATCTATGATAATGGAGAGTTTAGGGGGTGACACCTGAAACGCTGCCTCCGCCTCCGCCATCATATCCAGGAGTCGCGTCGGCGGCTTCAATTCGTCGTTCATGTTCGACGAGCTCAGATCTACTACATTCTTGGACGTGTCGCTGCTGCCTTTGTCGTCGCCGTCGCCTCTAGGAGCCCCATTGACATTTGGAATATGGAAGCACCTAGTTTCGCGCCAGATTTCACACTGGTAATTCTAAATTGCACTCTATATGATTGCACAATTATTTATTTCCCTGTTCATATTTGGATATGTAGTTTTATTACTAGGGAGGGTGAAGTTTTTGGTGTTGAGATAATTGGAAAATCGTGTGAATGGACGTTTTAGTTTTGATTTGATTTGGTGTGTAGACGATGGTAAAAACCCCACATTTCAAGGGAAGTTTTTGTTCACATTCGTTGAAGGGCTCATGGAGTTGAATCTTGTGGTGCGGAACAGCAATGTCCTCACTTTACTTCGATTTCAGTGGAAAGTAATTACTTCCTACGTTGAATCCATTTTACTAACAAAACTATTGTTGAGTTGTTCGGAAATTTGGACCTTGAGTGGCTAGTGTTCTCTTCTTAGTCGTGTTTTCCATGGTCTCAGGCTCCGTAAGGTTTCTTAGAGCTTCAGGAATACAACCTGGCCTCTTCAGACTAAAAAATGAGCAGGTACAATCCATTGAATCCATTCCTCTTTTGTTCATTAAAACTCCAAAATCTAGAATTAGATTGAAGAGAAAGCTTTCAAATTTAAGATTAGGAGAGCAAATCTCCTAAATCTAAAACTAGATCGAGAGAGTAAGGAAAGAATCAAAAGGAAATAAAAGGAAAAAAACCTATGAAGGGAGGGAGAGATCTAGGTCAAATCACTCCCCTCTAGAAGTGGAAGAGATGAAGAAAGTTTCAAAATAGGAGAGGGGTTGGGAGAGAAAAGGTCTTGGCGCGACAAAGGAAACTTGAAGACGAATGTTAATTACATATTATCTGAGGAAAATTACCAAAAAAATCTTAATTTTATTGTACGGATGCCAATTCATACCTTAAACATTTCAATTTAGCTAATTTTATAACAAAGTCTTTGATAATTTATCAATTTAGTGCTCCTAGCTTTTTTTTGGTTGGGAATTTTTGGTGTGGACCCTGGACTTCTTATGTGACATGGCAGGCACTTACATGGACTTTTTTTCACAATTTTTCATTAAAAATGATTTTTTTTTTATTTTTTGTAATTTTCTTTTTCTTGTTCTTTTCTTGTTCTTTTTTTTTTTCAATCATGACCAACGACACTAGGATAGGGCTTGCAAGCCCTTGCCTTGATCGTAGCCATAGGCAAAGCTTTCATGGTTGAGGAGGGCCTTCACACCCTCCTTCGCCTATGACTAGCATGGGCCTCGGCGAGGGTCGCAACCCTCACTAGCTACCACAGAGGGTTGCGAGCCCTTGCCCAGTGGTTGACGATCCTCTTCATCCACAATGAAAAAGAAAAAAAATGATGATACACATCATTGTAGCTTTGAGCAAGATGCCTCTAATTTCGAGTTAGGCCATGGCAAAGAAGAGAGAGATGTAGACAAAGGTGGGGCTAAGTGTGGAGGGCGTGGTCGGTTTTGATTGAGCAATGACAACGTCTACTGGGAACAAGGATGGTGACATTGACTGGCAGTATGGTTGGGGGAGAGAGAAAGAGAGAGAAATGATATGGCAAAACAAAAGGTATTTCATGTGACAATTATATCATGTGGTGTGATAAACCAATGCAAAGTGAATATCTTAACGTTTTAGTGCCTCAGACCAAAAAAATAAAAAATAAAAACATTTTAACGCCCATTCGAATGACTTGTATATTGCATGGGCAATATGGAATGATCGATTACACCATGTCAATCATGGTAATCGACGCATAATATCAAATTCCTTAGTAGAGGGATAGTTTAATCTTCTAATTAAAGATTTTTGTCTGAAAATGAACATTGTTACAAATGTCAAGAAATCAAGAGTCGTACATGATATAGATACAAAGTTGATCGGGTTTTTTAAAAACCTCAAAAATCATCTTCACTTTGTATTTCGATTTCACTTATATTCTCTATTTTTAGAGCTATGAATCTTTGACTTAAAATTTATAATTAAATGAATGTGACATGAAAGCTCCTAGTACGATAACCCATTGATTGATAAATGAAACTTCTAGGAAAATTTCGGGACGACTTGTAAACCGTGTTCAACATTTCGGCATGTCCTTTAAACGTGACTAATGGACAAGAATTTATTGAACAATTTTGTAAACCACGTCTAAGGAAGACTCTTTGATAAGAGTCCCTCATCTCACAATGCAAGATGGAGGAAGACTTTGACTTGCTTCCCTCACCAGTCTTTTCTTTTGAGTGGGTTTTGTCGGCTTTTGCCTTGTTGATTTCTCTGCAACTAAGCAAGTGAGATGGTGCAAGACTTTTGACTTCTTAAGTCAGAAGAAAAGAAGAGAAAAATGCAACGAAGCGAGCAAAGAGAGTAGAACCCGTGTTACACACTGTGAAGTAGATTAGCTAACAAATATGATTTGGGACTTGTGTGCTTTCCGGACAAATTAACCAATCAGTATTAATTTAAATTTGATAATTCATTGTCTCTTTTTTTTTTGGGTAGGAATAAGTAGTATATTTGGGAATGACCAAAATGTACAAAAGATCAGGGCACCAAAACTTACACTCAAGATGAGTAAAATCAATATGAGTGGAAGGATGCTAAGATGTAAAAGAGCTAAGCGGCTAGGAAGCTACATGCCTAGAAATGACTAAACAACACTAACATGGCATGAACAACCGTCAACCAGATACAACCAAAACACAACAACCCGGGCAGGAGATATGAAAACAAACGTCTCCCGCAGCAAGCCGCAGCAGCCTTGGACTGAGAGGTACGAAACCGAGAACCACCGGCACCAAGTGAGCCTCAGATAGGTGGATCAAGATCTCTAGAAGAGAAGATAATCAGGTCAATACCCCAGCTATGCTGCAACCTCTTGTTCTGTGTAGAATCCTCCACATTCCTGAAGGTGACAGACAACCTTGTCCTTAACAACTTTAAAGAGATGGTTATTTATGGCAGGGACGGTAAGAGGCTCATCTCTAAAGAGTATGTCATTCATGTTTTTCCAAATAATATCACAAAGCACCCCAAAAGAAAAGCGGGCAATCCATTGCCTCTTCTCATTACCTTCTTTTAAAATTTTAATTTAAAATTTAAGATAAGCGAATTGTAATTTTAAAATTTAGAATAAAATATATAAAGTTGCTTACGGTTGCATCATAATTCATAAATAGTTTGTATTGAGAATTTTGCAAATAAATCCATTTTATAAATAAATAACGTATTGGTGTTCACGGCAGTCTACATTCACTCAATTGCTAAATCTAATTGTCTAGGTTGTTTCACAGTTCAATTTCCAAAATCAAGTTGTTTTCACCTTAATCATCTTATTTTGAGTGGGATGCTGGACTATTTGACTTCATTTTGTGTAATCATCACTAATATGATCCATCATTTATCGAATCTCACAATATTCAGAATATTGTTCGCACCATTTATAGAGTTGTCTTTATGTTTAATGTGTGGTATCACATACTTACTATATTTGTTTGGGATCTAGATCTATATACTATGAATGATCATTTGAAAAAGGTCAGGCATAGTCAGGCATTGAAAAATTTGTCACATTAGTTTGTAACTAAGTAATAATGTGAATAACTATTTTCAATCTCTTATAATATTTTGATTGTTTTTGTTGGTAACACCGGCCTCGTAATCCTTCATATTGTGAGGTTAAGATTATAATACATATATAATAATTTTAATTTAAGTAAATAAATTTAATTCCAAGTAAGGTTAAGTTTCTGATGCTTAAACAATATTTTTGATTTAGCAATTACATTAATTCCAATGATGGATAAGTGTCTTCACTTAAAAGCTATCTCTGTGTCTTTCTTAATAGTAACGGTGTTTTAAATAGAATTCGCATCTTAGCCATTGCAGCTCATAGTTATTTAGAGCCAATAGACAAATTGAAGAGTTTGACATAAATTGAGTTTACATTGTGTTGTCAGGCATCTAGATTTCTTAGGACACCTAAGAAAAATTATGAAAACCTCATACCGTGTGTCACAAAAATAAAGTTCCATACTATCGTTATTTTATGACCAGTTTTATCCATTACATCATCATAGATGCTGGTCTCTCATCTCCTAATGCAACCTAGCCGGCAAGATTGACGGAAGACTCTTGACTTGCCTTCTCTGGTCGTTGAGGGGTCCTCAAGGTGAGACACTCATTTCTCATCTCCTAATGCAAATTGAAGAGTTTGATATAAATTTAATTTACATTGTGTTGTTGGACATTTAGATTTCTTAGGACACCGAAGAAAAATTATGAAAACCATACTGTATGTCAAAAAAAATAAAGTTGCATATTTTCGTCATGTCATGACTAGTTTTATCCATTACATCATCATAAATGCTGGTCTCTTGTCTCCTAATGCAACTAAGCTGGCAAGATCGGTGGAAGACTCTTGACTTGCTTTCTCCGGTCGTTGAGGGGTCCTTGATAGTGACACACTCTTTTTTTCTTCTTTTTTTATTTTTGTTGAAGTGACACTCGTTTCATTATGCCTTTTCTTCTCGCTTTCCTTTTCTGGGCCCTGTTGACGGTGCGACGAGGTTTGACTTGGAAGCAGGTTTTCGGATCGGACGGCTGAGGATGATTCCTTCAGGAGCGGGAGCAATTAGAGTGGGCCATGGGGGAAGATGAAGGCCCGAATCGACGCATGCTTAGATGCTAACACATATACCAATTAATTGGGAAGAGGTACTTCAATTTTTTTCCGTCAAAACGACATGCATATTACACGGACAATTCAAATTGACTAATTACACCATGCCAATTATGTGATCGCCGCATAAAATACATTTTAGTAATAAAAGGGTAATTCAGCATCTACTTAAGGGTTTTTTGTCTCTAGATGAACAACGCCGCAAATCTGGAGAATTCAAAGTAGTATTTGATGTAGATACAAAGTTTTATTGGATTTTTAAAAAAATTCTAATATAATTAAAATAAAGAAAAAGTTAAAAAGTAATCTTCATTTTGTATCCCAATTTCACTTTATATCCTCTATTTTCAAGACTGTTTATCTCTGATCTTGAATTTGTTATCAAACGTGTAAGGGACATGGAAACTCCTAGGATTACAACCCATTGATTGGCTAATGGAAACTTCTATAAATCTTCTGGGATGACTTGTCAAATGTGTTCTATTTTTTGACACATCTTTTAAATGAGACTTATGGACAAGAATTTCCTAAACAACGTTGCATGCCACATGCCATTTCTTTATTCAAACCTTCATTTTCACTTGTACAAATGCCAAAAATATGACAATTAATTCTTCTTGCCATAAACCAAAATTTTCTTGCTATATAAGAAATGGCACCACTATGATATCATGACATGTTAAAACCAAACAAAGCCATATACTAAATATTTTTTGATAATCCATAGTTAAGATCTTCGATATGCTATATCAGCTAATTAAGTTAATCTTATATAGTACTATGACAATACTTACTTCTATCTTGTTTGTCTATATATTAAGAACCAAAATAAGAGCATAGCTACGATTCTATGATTGCACAGTCGATAGTTGACTTGTGCATGAACCGGTTAATACTTAGTAGGCCTTTCACATTACTAGGGGTTTATCCAATATATGTATGTGTGTGTGTGTCTATATATATAAGGCCTTTCACATTATTTGGGGTTTATATGTACACACATATATATATATATAATACTAGTTGTGTTTTTATTATTGAATGGATTGGTTTGAAATCTAATGGGTTCCTTAATTAATTTTAGAATGGGTGTCGGCATGATTTAGAATAAATAAGGTAAAGCAATATCTTTCTCTCCAAAATATTTCCATGGTTTAAAATCTCACAATTGCACGGTCCATCTCTCAAAGAAAAATGAAGCAAAATATATTTCATAAAGAATTATGATTGTTTTGCTATACATGTTCTAAAAAAATTGTGGTTGGTTGATATTTATTAAAATGCGTTTAGGGAATATTTATATTCTCTATTGTGCTTTTATCATCTCAAAGATGGATTTGTTTTCTTCCTATTTTTATTTCAAAAAAAAAAAAATCCCTCTACCATAGCTTCCTTAACTTTGACACAATCCACTTATTAATCGACCTATTCAATTAACGAATCTACTCTGTCAAAGACCAAACTTTCTGATGATATACAATCTCATCCCAAAAACCATATAATACAATGTGAATCTCGCCTTCTCCTTGTCTCCTCAGTCAATTAAGGTTCAAACAAGCAGACTCCTCCCCATTCGCCCGCACGGCTATCTCGAAATGTCAAAAATGCCATCAACGACACCAATTATCAACTTATCACCACCATCCATACAACAAAAACAAAAGTCGCTCATCCAACACAATGGCACTTTCGTAATAAAATTGCTAGATGAGACTTTTAACAATGAAATGGCAGATTTTTCACCCTCTCTCTTTCCTTTTCCTTTGTATCCATTATAAGGTCCTGTACTGCTCTCTCTGTCTCTCTCTGCGCAGAGCTCTCATTCTTCAATTCTCACGCATTCACGTACTCCCTTAGCCTTTTCCACTCTCTCGCTCCCTCTGCTAGAAACATGGCAGTTTATGGCGAACATCGATCTCTTGACGGCTCTCTCCCTCATGAGCTCACCTCCAAGACTCCCTTCCTCAGCCTCAAGCTCTACGTCCTCATCGGAATCCTCAGCTTCTTTGCGCTCTCCATTGGTCTCGTCATATACCTCTGCATCCGTGCCAGTGGGACCTTAGAGAAGCGCGAAATGCTAACAAAAGAGACGAACTCACAGGCATCATCAGGGCCTTCCCCTGAGGTTTTCCTAAGTTTTCGAGGAGCAGACACCCGTTATGGATTCACCGATTTTCTTTACTATGGCATGGTTGAGGCTGGGATCCTTGTCTTTAGGGACAATGAATCCCTCCATGTCGGTAAAAGAATTGGCCATGAACTTCTACAAGCAATCGAGAACTCCAAGATTTACATTCCCATTTTTTCCAAGAATTATGCTTCGAGTCACTGGTGCCTCTGAGAGCTCGCATATATGGTCAAGTGTACCTCCAAATCGAATGAGAATAAAGAGATTTTACCCATTTTCTTGGATGTGGAGCTTGACGATGTCATGCTCAAAACAAACTTATACCGCAAAGCTCTATCGAAGTATCAAAAAAAGTTTTGCACTGAAGTTGAATCATGGAAAAAGGCTCTTATTGAGGTGGACGAGATAAAGGGATGGAACTTGAAGAAAGATGGAAGGTAAAATATCTTAAACATTTCAACTATCATCTATAGATTTGCTTTTCCTCCCTAGTCATTTTAATTGCGGTATAATTGGTAAAATTATTCATCTTGCCGATCCTCGATAGTGTAAATTGTGGTTGTGGCCATTATCGTTATTACCATCGACCATAGTGGCTGATCGACTCTATTGCCATGATAGCTTTGATTGATGGTGCTACTACACTGGTAGCGCACCTACTCATCCTGATTTTGTTTCTCCTATCACACTATCTCTGACACAGTAGCCACAAACATTGAGGGCCTGTTTGGTAACCATTATGTTCTTGGTAATAATTTATGCTCAAAAATTATTATTTTTTTATTCCGTTCCCTAAACAAGTATTTGAGTATTTGAAGACATTTGATAACTATCCAAAATTTATATTCCCGGAATAGAAATCATTTTGGCACAACCCTCAAATTCTTTTGTGACTTAGAATTTCTTTTAATGTTTTAATAATTTTATTACATTTTTTTTTCTTTTTTTGCTTCTTCTTCCTTTAGTCGGTCATCTGCCTCGGCCATAGCTGACAACCGGCCAGACGAGGGCTAATGACCTTGTTGAAGTGCCACTGGCCCCCAACGAGGTTGGCCTCGTAATGGCCAGGCGACACTGACCTCATGGTGGTCCAGTCAGGCCGAGCCTCGCCTAGATTTGCAAAGCCAAGTTCACTTAGCCACGGGAAACGCCGGGCCACCACAAGATCAGCCTCGCCTTGGGCGAGTGACACCGGCCTCGTAGTGGTCCAACGAGGTTGAGCCTCGTTGGTGGCTGGGTGAGCTCGGCTTCGCTAGATTTGGGTGAGGCTGACCTCGCCTAGCTAAGCAACCAAAAGCCACGGTTGAGCCATTTGGCACCCACCATTTCTCCCTTCCACTCACTGTTTTGAGTCGGATAGGGCTCGGGACGCCAATTCTGACGTGATCAAGCCAATATCTGGCATCGCCGACCTTGGGTGACCCCAAATCTGGAGTTGCCCAAGGCCGGTGATACCATCCCTGGCAATTACAAGGCCAGGACCCACATGATGTGGAGGATCGAGACAAGGCCGAGATGGGTGGGTCAATGGGGGCGTGACGGGCGACGACAATAGAACGCCACGGTGACGGCTTGGGTTGGGGAGGTGAGTGATGTTAATGGCGGCATGCCAGGGGCGGGGGCCAATGGTGTGGTAACTAATATTGGGGGAGCGGAGATAGATTGGGAAAAATCTGGATTGTTTTGGCGTCTGAATTATTTTGCGTAATTTCTGCAAATTGTAAGGGGAATTGAGTCACTTAGGGAGTAGTTTGCAATATAAAATTTATCCCTAACATGGTTGTTATGTTGTGGCAGCCAAGTAGATTTGATACAATCTGTAATTCAAATTGTGTTGACTAAGCTGAACATCGGACATAAAAAAAATGTGACCGAACATCTAATTGGAGTTGAAGATCGTGTGGAAGCCATGATCAAAATGTTGCATGTGGAAACTGATAGCGTACAATTCCTTGGAATCCACGGAATGGGCGGGATTGGTAAAACAACACTTGCCAAGATCATCTTCAACCAACTGTCTTCTCACTTCCGAGGCTGCAATTTCCTTTCGGATGTTGGAGAGTCATCACGACGCCATGGTCTACTACATTTGCAAAAACAATTATTATCCAAGTTCCTCGATTCTCGTTCTATCCTCGACCAAATTAATGACATGGATGATGGGGTCAACATGATAAAGAGAGTACTTTGCAATAAAAAAGTTCTCATTATATTTGATGACGTAGATGAGAAAGAGCAACTTAGAAGTCTAGCGGAAAAAGGTAATTGGTTTGGTTCCGGTAGTAGAATTATCATAACTACTAGGGACTAGAGTGTCCTAATGATTGATGGAGAAGTGACAGGTGAAGGCCCTATAAAAAAGTCTACAAATGCTTCAACTTACGAAGTATGTGCAATGGAATTTGATCATGCTCTTAAGCTTTTTAGCAGGCATGCCTTTAGAAGAGACTCTCCACCGGATCATTATATCTCCCTTTCAAAAAAAGTAGTCTCTACTTTGGGAAAGCTTCCTTTAGCTCTTGAGATTACAGGTTCATCTCTTAATGGTAAATCCAAAGCAATATGGGAAGACACATTGAAGAAGCTAAAAGAAGCCCCTTCCATGGGAGTCCAAAGAAAATTGATGATATCTTATGAAAGGTTAGATCATGCACAAAAGCAAGTATTTCTGGATATAGCTTGTTTTTTTGTCGATCGGGACAAAACATACCCTTTGTACATGTGGGATGACTGTGGATACCACCCACACGATGCCCTTGAAGTCCTCTTTCTCATGTCCTTGATAAAAACCAAGGACAACAATACTTTCTGGATGCATGATCAAGTGCGGGACCTTGGAAGGGAAATCGTCCGTCAAGAGAATTTCAAACATCCCAGCGAACGTAGCAGAATGTGGAACCGTGAGGAAGCGCTGGACATTCTGAAGTTGAAAGAGGTAAAAAAGGGAACGACAATTTACTTTACTGTAAATTGTGGTAGACTATTCTTATAAAAGGAAAAAAAATCGTTTGGCGATTGAAATTGTTTGCTTTTTACTTACACGTGTGGACTTTTTGGTCTTACCATTGTCAGGAAAGTAGGAAAATAGAAGCACTGTCAACGGGACCTCAATATCCTTTCTTTCATCAAGACATTCTGACGCATGATGGATTTGCTGATTTACGATACATGAGGTTCTTTCAAGGGGAAGAGGTGTCCCTTGTTGGAGACTTCAATAATCTTCTCTCCAATTTAAGATGGCTTTCTTTACATCACGGCAATTCCAAGTTTGAGACAACGAACTTTCATCCGGATAATTTAATTGTTCTTAACCTTTCACTCAACTGTATTTCAGAGGAATGGATTGGTTGGGACCAAATCAGAGTATGATACGAGTCCTGCTCCTAGCATAAGCATATCATTTCTTTTGTCTTGTTTTTTCCCCCTATAGGTTGTTTCTTAATATATATTTTATCAAATTGTTTTGCAGGAGGCCAGGAAACTAAAAGTACTAGATCTCAGCTACTGTGCATACTTAAAGAGAACACCTGATTTATCTACATGGGTGTACCTAGAGAGATTGGTTCTTAAAGGTTGTAGCAATTTAATTGAAATTGACCATTCCATTGTTAAATTAAAGGTCCTAACTATTTTGAACTTGGATGGATGTGAATCTCTTCGAGAGTTGCCTGAAGAAATAGGATGTCTACAAGCTTTGACAGATTTTATTATATCTCCCCTAAAAGAAAATTTCAAAAGGTCAGTGATCAGCAAACAACCATCCTTAAAATTGCCATACTCGATTGGAGGGCTGGCAAAACTTATGCAGTTGAATTTATCTAGGTGTATATACATAGAGGAACTTCCACATTCGGTTGGCAAATTACAATCTTTAGTCGAGTTGGATTTGTCATTGACAAGTATTGGTCACCTACCTAATTCAATCGGCAATCTCAAGCAATTGAAAATACTAAGGATAAGCGGCATAAGAGAGATAACAAGATTACCAAGTGCGATTGGGCTGGTGGAGAAACTTGAAGAGTTAGATGCTCGAGGATGTTGCAACTTGACTGGTGAAATTCTTGAAGAAATTGGGAGACTGTCCCGTTTGAGGATCCTAGATTTATCGAACACGTGTATATCTGGATTACCCGCCACAATGAGTCACCTCTCTAATCTCCAAACACTTAAGCTAGAAAAAATTCCCAAACTTAAACAATTGCCGGAACTTCCCCCAAATTTGACTTGTCTGAGATGGGGCCCTAAAAATTGTTGGTGTTCCTTTGCAAAGGAGCATAGATATGAGCCGGAGGAATATTGGCAGGAGCAAAACCGTGCTCGTGAGGAATATGAGCAAGAAATAGAGCGTCATGCTCTTAAAGAATACGGGATAGCTCTCCCTCTTCCCACTAGAATTGGTGCCCTATCTCAACAGGCAACACCCGTCACCACTCTACCCACTAGCATCGGTACCCTATCTCAGCTTAAAACACTAAAATTGTGCTGCAAAAATGTGCAATGCCTCCCCCAGCTCCCATCTAGTTTAAGAGAGTTACAACTTCGAGATCTGGCGACCACACGATCACCGGATTTTTCCAATTTGAAAAACTTATCAATCTTGACATTTTATGGATGTTCGCTAGAATTCTCTAGTCTATTTAATGCGGAGTCAGAGGAACTCCGTATGGAGCTCTGTGAGCTTAGAAAACTGGACACACCGTTGCAGCTAGCAATGAAAAGATTGAGATTATTAGAGATGGCTTATTGTGAGTTCCTTCCGGAAGTACTTGATCTATCGCGCATGAAGAATCTATGCAAGGTAAGCCTGGGATTTTGCCTTTCATTAGTCGAGATTCGTGGCTTTGAAGAATTGGGATCCTTTTTCTCCTTATCAGTCAACTATTGCCCTTCCTTGGAGAGGATGTCAGACCTATCAAAATTGAAAAAGCTATGGGAGCTCGAAGTAAAGTATTGTCGTAAGCTAAAAAGCATGCAAGGTCTCAACCACTTGGAATCTTTAAAGAAGCAAGAAATTTTTGGTAATGGAGAGTTTTGGGGTGACACCTCAAATGCTGCCTCCCCTCCACCGTAGTATCTAGGAGTCTCGTTGGCGTTTCTAAATCTTCATCTGCATCTGGCGAGCTTAGATCCGTTGCATTATTTGGTGTGTTGCCGCTACCTCCACCTTTGCCATCGCCTTTAGAGCCCCATCGGTGGCTGGAATATGGCAGCACCAAGTTCCGCACCAAAACACTTACTGGTAATTCTAAATTACACACCATATGTTTGCACAATTACCTCTCCCTGTTAAGATCTGGATATAGAGTTTTGTTACAGGGGTTTGATAGGGGAAGTTTCTACTATTGAGGTACTTAGGAAAACTATGCAGATAGACATCTTATTTTTTATTTGATTTGGTGTGCAGACGGTGGTAAAAACCTCCCAACATTTCAAGAGAATTTCGTGTTCACACTCGTTGGAGGGCTTGGGGAATCTTGCGGTTTCGAACAATAATATCCTCATTTTCGACAACTTCATCTACAGTGGAAAGTAATTACTTCCTACCTTAAATCCATTTTGCTAACAAAACTGTTGTTGAGTTGTCTTGGATTTTGGTCCTTGAGTGGCAAGTGTTCTTATCTTGTCCTTTATAGTCTCAACCTACATTTGATGGTTAGGATAAAATTTAAGATAAGATAAAATATATCCCATCCTACATTTGTTGCCTACTTATGGTAGGATAAAATTGGATATAAAAGAAATATAGATTGAATAAAATTATTCTAAGGGGGAGGTAGAATAAAGGCGGATAGGATTTCTAATATCCATAATAGAATTTTTTTTCTCCAATAACATTAATTAAAAAATTAAAATTATATTTCAATATAAATAATATTTGGATTCTAATATAAGAAATTCAAAATAACAAAAAACAAAATTTTAGTTTTTCTGGAAATTATACCAAGATAGCCGGTGACCGGAATTTCATGTTGATTGCAATGATAGGTTTGGTTTATTTAATTGAGTGCTAATTTGTGCAAATTGAGTGGAAAGTGTAGTTTTTGGTATTTATCCCAAATTGTGTGATTTTGGTATTTTAATTAGAAAATACCAGGCATCGGTTTACAACACCAAAAATGTGTTTATGGACTCTATTAAATAATGAGATTTTTGAAAAGAAAGATATTGCGTTTTTGGCTCAGGCTGACCATGTACCAACACACGATTATTTTTATTGGGTATTTTTAACACGGTGAATTATCAGCTTGTGAGAGCATATATTATTAGCTTGTGCGAGCATATTTATCGTCAGCTTGTGAGAGCCCCTTTACACGTCAGCTTGTGAGAGCAGTATACTATATCAGCCTATGAGCTTAATATGTCAGCTTGTAAGAACAGTATACATTATCAGCTTGTGTGAGCTATTATCGTTTTATTAGCTTGTGGGAGCACAATCTATATATACATATATCAGCTTGTGTGAGCTATGATCGTTTTATCAGCTTGTGAGAGCACGATCTATATATATATATATATATATATATATATATATATATATATATAAGCTTGGGTGAGCTATTATCTATCTATATCAGCTTGTGAGAGCTATGACCATATATTGCAACTTGTGAGAGCAAAGACTATCTATGTCAGTTGATGTGAGCAGTGGTCATATCGAATTGATAGATAGTATTAATGGTATTGATTTGAGTGGATCGATTGATCGATGGGTTGGTTTGAATTGAATTGAGTTGATTGGTTGAGTATATGAATTGTACTGACTTATATGAATAAACTGAGGCAAGGTAAGTCCTCTATCTTGTATGTGCATAGACGGCCTTTAGACGTATTTCCTTCCTAGTCAGGGTTTAGGAGGTGAACTTGCTGAGACATTGTCTCACCTCGTCGTGGGCTTTACTTTTCAGGTCTCTAGGGTAAAGAACCCGGAGCTTGAGGCAGAAGGGTCGGAAGCATGGGTGACTTAAAAGTTCTTTTTAGAGATAGACCAAATGTACTTAGACCCTAGAGTTAGCCTCTGTTTGTAAACCAGATTGTTTATAAAAGCTGTGTTGATTGATTTAAAATTTGTTGTCCTACTTTTCTATCCCGTATTAGTTGTTGTCAGGGGTAATAGTTCGCTTCCACATGCATATAAAAATGAATGGGTCGATGACGCGTCCTGGGATGTCGCAATTTAATCGACTACCAAGAAATAGGCACGCGCTCGAGGATCTAGGCGTGACACTATCAGGCTTTTGAGCACTACACAGGTTCATTTTTTTTCTAAACCTACCCTTGAGAAATAGTGCAACTTGATCATCTAATTTCTTTCTTGTTCTACAACTTGTAGATTGAGATGCAATCTTGCATGACACAGTCTGTGCTATTCAATGCATAAATTGATTACTTGTACATTGCTGCATATGATGATTTGATGCCATCCGACCTTATCCTCCTTGCTAGCTAAGTAAGAAACTGATTTGATGAATGACAAATTTCCTCATCAAAGTTAAGAATAAACATGTTTCATTGTTGAATTGTCATCTCAGACTTAACTAGTGTCGGTAATTTTTCCCAAATTTCAAATCGTTGCATTCTCATAGGAAGTCTAGGCTCAAGGAACCGACACTATAGTAAAGCTATAGGAAATTATTATTGTTGAGGGCCTGAAACTCGAAGATGTACCTATAAGATTGTATAAAGTCTATGTCTGCCTTTGAGATTGCCTGGTGCAGAAGGATCACCTATAAGATGCATGTTTATCAAATAACTTCTCCAAGTGAGTTTTGTTCTTTTTTTTAGGGGAATTGATTTGATGACGACTGTTTTATCTACAATCATCATTATCATTGTCATTGGAGATCGACTTGTCCCTAATTAATTACCATAGAGATGTCAATTGAAGATTCATTTGTCATTTTCGTGATTTTGCATATGATAATGCCTGGTGCTAACAATATTTCCTTTTTGTTCCAGGGGAGTAGAAGTTATCACAAGGTCCGAGTGAGAAAGGCATTTGCATGCACATTCTCCTTAGAATTCAAATTTACTTTGATGGGACACGTCTTGCGGAGAATTGGGAACTTTAGCAATCATTTGAATATGTAATATTAATATAGGCAAAGCAGAGGCTATGGTTATGTTTACATAAATAATATTACGCTTTCAAAATAAGACTCATCTAGATTGTTTCTCACGTTTCTTCTTTTCTCTTATTAAAGAGCTGCTGGGGATTGAGTTCATTCCTTCCTCTTAGGAGGTATAGATATTCTTAGCTAGCTTAAAGAAGGATTCTATTATGTACAGAGTAAACGAAAGGAATCATCGGATAAGAAAAAGTGCATTTTGGAAGTCACTTTCATTTGTTCAAGCTTAAGTTACCGGCCTTGTGATGACTCATCTTTAGCTTCCTTAATCTTCTCTATTGCCCGATACACATGGTAAAACAACATTGAAAACATGTATGCTCTCTCCTTCAGAGGAAAAGAAGCAACTTCCTCCAGTAGACAACCGGCCAACACATTACTGAATATATGATATAGATACAAAGTTGATTGTGTTAGGGAAATCCCTTATGATGTTTTGAAGATGACAAAATAAATCAAAGACTACTAACATGTTTGATGGTTGAGTAATAGACTATGCAAATGATTGAACATGTAAAGGATATTGTCAAAGTCTGAAGACGGCCAGAAGACTGAACGGAACACATGTCCAAAGTATATTCTGAAGATTTCCAGATTTCTGTGTCAAAGTCTGAAGACTGCTAGACTTTAGTGTCAAAGTCTGTTCTACATCAGAAGTCTGTCAACTCTGACAAATTCCAGACTAAACGTGAATGAAGAACCAGAAGACAGACTCTATGCTGAAGCAGAACATAACAGACTGTGTTCAGACCTTAAAGCTAAATCTGTTCAGACTCAGATTGTAAAGTCTATTGCTCTCAGACTTTACATCCAGATTCGACAGAACGTAACACAAGCCCCGAAGATATAACGGCTAGTGATCTGGTTTGAATTCTACATCAAGATTGATTTGATTGACTCAATTTAATTGATTGACAATTGGATCTTGAAGACAAGAACTTTCTATACGAAGAAGCTTTACTTATGGAAACCAAGATTTCGTTTGTATGGGCGATCGGAATCAATTTGGGATTCTACCTTTGTCACTCAACGGCTACCAAATCTTCTTGATACAGAGCTGTCCAATGGGTATATTGGAAGACGATCCTCAAGATACTGTCAAATGGTTAGTTTGGAAGTGGAGGAGTATTTAAGGAGATGAAGGACCGATGAGCAAGTAAGAGATAGAGTGTAGAATTTATAATTCCAAAGTCTGAGCGATATTCTATCATACACCTGTCTCTCGTGAGCTTAAACGTTTGTGATCTTGAGAGAAATACCAAAAAAGTGACTTAGTGAGATAGTGTGATCTACTACTAAGTGTTTGCACTCAAAGTTGTAATCTCTTGTTGATTGCATAGTGGAATCCAGCCAAGAAGGCTGTTAGCGTGGGAGAGTGGACGTAGGCTTGGTCTAAGCCGAACCACTATAAATCTGGAGTCTTGATTCTCTATCCTTAATCCTTTTATCTTTCATTACTTTCATTTGCTGCGATTGTTGGTTTTAATTCTTTAATCTCTCATTCGGATTAAATTGTTGAAATTGCTTTAATCACCTATTCACCCCCCTCTAGGTGCTAATTCTAGTCCTAACATATTGGATTTTTTAAATGTTCACTACTATGATTAAATAAAGAAAAGCTCAAAAATCACCTTCACTTTGTATCCTGATTTCACTTTATATCCTCTATTTCTAAAGCTATGATCTCTGATTTAAAAATTGTTATTAAATGAATGGGACATAGAAACTCCTAGCACGATAACCCAATGATTGACCAATGAAATTTCTAGGAAACTTCTGGGATGACTTGTAAACCGCGTTCTACTTTTTGGCATGTCCTTGAAATGTGACTAATGGACAAGAATTTCTCGAACAATTTTGTAAACCGCGTCTGAGGGAGACTTTTCAACGAGGGTCCCTCGTTTGGCAATGTAGGATGGAGGAAGACTTTGACTTGCCTACCCTCACCAATCTTTTCTCTTGAGTAGGTTTCGTGGTCTTTTGCCTTGTCGCTTTCTTTGCAATTAAGGAAGCAAGGCGGTGGAAGAATTTTGAATTCTTCGGTCGGAAGAAAAGAAGAGGAAAATGCAACGAAGTGAGCAAAGATATTAGAAGACTTTGGCTTGCTTTTCCGTGTTACATGCCGAGGAGATTAGCTAACAACGATGATGATTTGGGACTTGTGTGCTTTCCATACAAATAAACCAATTAGAATTAATTTAAATTTGATAATTCATCGTCCTTCTCATTACCTTCTTTTAAAGTATAAATTCAAAATTTAAGACAAGCAAATTGCAAATTTAAAATTTTGAATAAAATATATCAAGCTACTCATGATTGGATCATAATCTATAAAATAGTTCGAATTGAGAATTTTGCAAATCGATTCATTTTATAAATAAAAAAGATATTGTTCAGGGCACTCTATATTTACCTCACCCCACGCCAAACCAACCCCCCTCCGATTTCTTCCCCTGATCCCACCCCCCAGAAAAACCAAAGCACCTGTCAATCACCCCACCCTACCCCACCCCACTTCCATTGCTCCCTGGGTTTCTTCCCCCCACCAAAAGCACCAATCATTTCCATGGTTTCTCTCTCTCCCCACCCCCACGCCACCCCATCAACCCCCCCTCTCCGCCACTAGTTTCTTTCCGTTGTCCCTCACCACCCTCCTTCTCTTCTTGCTAAAACCCTAACCACAGCCTCTTCCTCCTCCTCGTCGCACAACCCTCTGAGCTCTCTCTCTGTCGCCTCATCGCAATTGCTTGCTACCTCACCTCCGGCCGTTCCTCCTTCGCAACTGCAGCCTCATCGTGGACCCTCCATGGTAGTGTCGCAGTCGCGGCCCTCTGGATTGCCTTGGTCTATGCTCTTCCTCTGACCCTCTCTACCGGTCGTAGCCTTGCCTCCGCTCCCTCAGCCTTGCCTTCACCCTCGGCTTCCTCAGCCTCACCTCCACCCTCCATCGTCTCTTTCAATGATCCTCTCTCTCGGACACACATGTCGGAATGTGTCGAGAAAAGTTGACCACGTGTTGACTGCTTGTCTGATCCAGCGTGTCAGACACATCGACAGGTGTAGGACACGACACGGAAGCTCCGACAACATGTTCATGCTTCATTGCTCTGAGATATAGCAAGGATTTGATATTTGTGGTGTTTAGAGATCCCACAATGGAGAAAGGAATGATGAGCTCACAGGCATCCTCTGGACCTTTGTATGAGGTTTTTCTAAGTTTTCGAGGACCAGATACCCGTTATGAGTTCACGGATTGTCTTTACCGTAACATGGTTGAGGCTGGGATCAATGTCTTTAGGGACAATGAATCCCTCCATGTCGGTATGGAAATAGGTGGTGAGCTTCTACGAGCAATTGAGAACTCTAAAATCTACATTCCCATATTCTCCAAGAATTATGCTTCGAGTAAGTGGTGCCTTCGAGAGCTCTCATACATGGTTGAGTGCACCTCAAAATCAAATGGGAACAAAGAGATTCTACCAATTTTTTTGAATGTGGAACCTGTAGATGTCAAGCTCCAAACAAACTTGTATACACAAACTCTTTCAAAGCGCCAGAAGACGTCGTGCACTGAAGTGGAGTCATGGGAAAGGGCTCTCATTGAGGTGAGCAAGATAAAGGGATGGAACTGGAAGAAAAATGAGGGGTAAATGTCTTAAACTTTTCAACTTACATCTGTAGATATCGTTTTACTCGTGATAATATGGTTTATCATCTAGTTGATTCTATAAAGTTTAAATAGCGGTCAGCGGCCACTGTGCTACTGCGATCGGCCATTATCGCGGCAAGAACGGAATTCTCACCAGCAGTGGCCAATAACGGCCGCGGCCGTTTCGCTGCAATAGCTCTAGTCAATGGCAGTATTGCGATGGTGGCCCCCCCTACTCATCTTGATTCTCTCTCTCCTCTCACTCTTCGTCTCTGACACAGTAGCCACGAATAGTAATAGATCTCCGAGCAAATCCACCAAGCTGCTGGCTAGCCACCGCAGCAGCTCGTCCATCAGTCGCTGCCACTTCTTCGTTGCCAGCCCGACACCAAGCCACCAGAAGCCTCCAAGCCATCCAGCCCCTACACTTTCTCTGTCTCACTCACTGTCGCGAGTGGGATGCGGGATCTGGACGTCCGCTGTGATGCCACCGAGCCCATATCTGGCGTCGTTGACTGTGGACGAACCCAAATCTGGTGTCGGCCAAGGCCGATGACGCCATCCCTGGTGGTCACAAGGCCATGATCCATGTGACGTGGATACGAGGCAATGCCAAGCTGGTGGGTCTACGAGGCGCAACGGGTGGCGGCGTCAGAACGCTATGGTGACAGTGCAGGGTGGCAAGTGATGTAACGGCAGCGTGGTAGTGGCAGGGGCCAACGGTGATGGTGACTGAAGTTGGGGAGCGGAGAGAGACTGGCAAAAATCATAATCGTATTGGTGTCTAGAATTTTTTGCATAATTTCCTAACATGGTTGTTACCTCATGGCAGGCAAGGAGATCTGATACATTCTGTAATTCAAACGCTTTGCTCTAAGCTGAAGGTTGCACATGAAAATGTGACTGAACATCTAGTTGGAGTTGATGATCGTGTGGAAGCTATAATCAAGATGTTGAATGTGGGATCTGATGGTGTACAATTTCTTGGAATCCACGGAATGGGCGGTGTTGGCAAAACAACCCTTGCTAAGGTCGTCTTCAACACGCTATCTTCTAGCTTTGGCCAATGTTGTTTCCTTGCAGACGTTCGAGAATCATCTAAAGGCAATAATGGTATGCTAAATTTGCAAAAACAATTGTTATCCAAGCTCCTTGGTTCTCATTCTATAGATCGCATGTATCACGTGGATGATGGGATCGTATCGATGAACAAAGGAGTACTTAAAAATAAAAAAGTTATCATTGTTCTTGATGATGTGGATGAGAAAGATCAATTGAAATGTCTAGCAGCGAAAGGAAATTGGTTTGGTTCTGGTAGTAGGATTATCATAACTACTAGGAACCGAGATGTCCTAATGAATGAGGGAGAAGCAATTGGTAATGGCCCTGTAAAAAAGTATGCAAACGTTTTGACTTATGATGTACAGGAAATGGAATTTGGTCATGCTCTTAAGCTTTTCAGTAGGCATGCCTTTAGAAGAGATTCTCCACCAGATCATCATGTCTCCCTTTCCGAAAAAATTGTCCAAATTTTGGGAAAGCTTCCTTTAGCTCTTGAGATTACAGGTTCATCTCTTAGCGGTAAATCTGAAGAATTATGGGAAGACATGTTGAAGAAGCTAGAAGAAGCTCCTTCTAGGGGAGTCCAAAGAAAATTGCTGATAACTTATGAAAGGTTAGATCATGCACAAAGGCAAGTATTTCTCGATATAGCTTGTTTTTTTGTTAATTGGGACAAAACTTACCCTTTCTACATGTGGAGTGCTTGTGGATACCACCCACACAATGCCATTGAAGTTCTCACTAATATGTCCTTGATAAAAATCAAAGATGACAATACTTTCTGGATGCATGACCAAGTACGGGATCTTGGAAGGGACATCGTTCGTCAAGAGAATTGCAATGATCCTTGCGAGCGTAGTAGAGTGTGGAATCATGAGGAAACACTAAGCATTTTGAAGCAGAAAGAGGTATAAAAGGTTTCCTGTAAATTGTTGTAGACTATTCTTGCAAAACGAAAAGTTAATCGCTATTAGAACTTGCAATTGTTCGATTCTGTCTTCACATCTTGACTTCTTTGTGTTTCTATTGTCAGGGAAGTAAGAAAATAGAAGCATTGTCACTAGGATTTCGTGGATTCTTTCGTGAACTCATTGTTCTAGAGCATGATGTATTTGCTCATTTACGAAACTTGAGGTTCTTTCAAGGGCATATGGTGTCTTTTGTTGGAGACTTCAATAATCTTCTCTATAATTTAAGATGGCTTTCTTGGCAATGGTGGCATTCCAAGTTTGAGGCAATAAACTTTCATACACCTAATTTAGTTGTTCTTGACCTTTCACGGAGCAATATTTCGGAGGAATGGGCTGGCTGGAACCAAATCAGAGTATGATAAGTCCCACTCCTTGCATACGCATATTGTTTCTTTTGTCATTTTTTTTTCCTACATGTCGTTTCTTAATATATATTTTATCAAATTGTTTTGTAGGCTAGTAAACTAAAAGTATTGGATCTTAGCTATTGCCACTCGTTAAGGAGAACACCTGATTTATCTACGTGGGTGTCCTTGGAGAGATTGGTTGTTAAATACTGTCACGAATTAATTGAAATTGACCCATCTATTGGTAAATTAAAGCTCCTAACTGCTTTGAACTTGGAGGGATGTCAGTATGTTCAAGTGTTGCCCGAAGAAATAGGATGTTTACAGGCTTTGAGAGAGATTGTCATACCCAATACGCTACATGAACTTCCGGAGGCATTCGGTAATTTGAAGTCATTGTTGACCTTTGATTTCTCATATGGGCGGATTAGGAAGCTGCCACACTCGATTGGAGGGATGGTGAAACTTACGGTGTTGAGATTATGTAATTGTAAGGAGATAAAGGAACTTCCAAACTCGATTGGGAAATTACAATCACTAAATGAGTTGGATTTGTCATGGACAGCTATTGACCACCTACCTGGAGAAATTGTGGGACTGTCCTGTTTGAAGATCCTAGACTTGTCATTCACAAGTATATCCAGATTGCCCACCATGTTGAGTTGCCTTTTTAATCTCCAAATACTTAATCTAGAGCCATGTCCTGCGCTTAAACAGTTGCCGGAGCTTCCCCAAAGTTTGACTTGCCTGCGATGGGCCCCCAATTGTGGATGGGAATCCTTCGGAGGCTTGACGCGAGATGAGCTGACAAGACCTCCTGCTCTTCCCATTAGAGTTGGTATAATATCTCAGCTGGAAGCACTTGCCATTGCTCTTCCCACTAGCATCAGTACCCTATCTCAGCTGGAAACACTAACATTGTCCTGCAAAAATGTGCAATGCCTTCCCCTGCTTCCCTCTAGTTTAAGAAAGTTACACCTTCGGTATCTGACGATCACACAATCCCCTAATTTTTCCAATTTGAAAAACTTGTCAATCTTGTCATTCTACAATTGTTCAATGCCAGAATTTTCTGGTATATTTGATGCGGAGCTAGAGGTCTTCCATATTGACAACTGCACATTTGGAAAATTGGACGCACTGATTCAGTTGGAAATGGAAAGATTGATATCTTTAACCATGTTTTGGTCTGAGTTCCTCCCAAAATTACTTGATTTGTCGCACATGAAAAATCTGCAAGACGTAATTCTGTTCGATTGCAAATTGTTAGTTAAGATTCGTGGCCTTGAAGAGCTGGGATCCCTTTGCTCCCTATGGGTTGAAGATTGCAGTTCCCTGGAGAGGATGTCAGACCTATCGAAATTGAAAAAGCTAACGAAGCTTAGGGTAGGAAACTGTCCAAAGTTAAGGAGCGTGGAAGGTCTTGGTCACTTGGAATCTTTAAAGAGGTTGACTATTATCAATGCTGGAGAGTTTGGGGGCGACATTTCAAATTTAAATTTAGAATATTCTTGTATTAGGTGACACCTCTCAGGCTTTGTTGAAGTCATGATGGCACGTTTTACAAGTTCGGCGGATCCGCACCTTCTCAGCTTGTCCGGCAATTATGATGTTGTGTCTGCGAGGAATTCTGGACAGGAATTGATTGTTGGGTTTATTGTGCTCCTTTCTTTTTATATAAGAAGGATTTCCAACGGCCCCATTAAGATTGAGAGTTCCTTTGAAGATGAGGCATATAGGGACTAGAACGTTGAAAAGCTCGGCATATGAACTCGACCAAGAATGACATCGTCCCGGAGACTTAATTCGCCCCTGGAACTCGAGCACAGAAACGGTGCGAGTTCCTCAGAGACGTGAGCAATGGAGAAAGAATTAATTAAGCACGATCTTGGAAATGTTGAAGAACAGACCAGAGACTGAGAGGAGCACTGCAAGGACGTAGAGGCGTAGCCAAATTGTTTGTCTTCTGCTGCGGATTACGCTTACAAAGACATAAAGTGGAGCCCAAGGCACGCTCAAATAATGCTAAAACTTGTGGTGCGTAACAGCAATATCCTCACTTTCTACGACTTCATCTACAACTTTATCAGCAGTGGAAAGTAATTATTTCCTACCTTGAATCCATTTTGCTAAAAAAAACTGCTGTTGCGTCGTTTTGGATTTTGGTCCTTGAATGGCTAGTGCTCTTATCTTAGTTGTGTTTTCCATGGTCTCAAGGGTTCCACTCCATAAGGTTCTTTCTCAGAGCTTTGATGGTCAGGCCTCTTCAGAATAAAGAACGGGTAGGTACGCCGGTTGAATCTATTCCTTTTTTTTAGGCATGTAGAATTATGTATCAAGTTCAAAAGCAAAATCCAATATATATATATAGTTAGAAGATGAAGTACGTAAGATGGCATTTGTGAAAGAATAGTGGTATGCTTTCTCTAATTCACTCATTTGCAATTAAAACGCGTACTAGGTTCTAACTCTGCTTTCAAAATTTCATGCCGACTGCTGAATTATTGGTGTTGTCGTCATCATCATCATTATTCATCATTATTGTAAGTATGTTTGCTTGAACAATTTGCTAAAAACTGGGGTGCTTCATAGTGGTGGCTGCATTTTCCATATCCATTTTAGTTAGTCATTTGTGTGTTAGGGCTTGGCATGTCATAGTTGCCAACTTATATTGTTTTATAGTCTATGGATATCATATAGCTTGCTTACTAGTGAAATATGAGCCATTGCTACTATTAAGTGTATATACTCCTTCCGGGAAGTAAAAATCTTGCACAATTTAGTACTTCCAGTAGTGAGCATTGCTGCCAATGCGCTAGTTCTTCAAGCTAGATTCTAATATTGTTAATTTTGTAATGGAACAAGTAGAATATTCATCATGGTAGTGAGAGCAAGGCCTTGTCTTTTTCCTTTATTTTTCAAGAATATCGTTAGGCAATTACTAACATTTGATATAACAATTTTTGAGATTAAAACATAGTGATATGTTGAACCAATTCTATAAGAATGTTCTAGACTACTTCCTGCAGCTAAAGTAATAGAGTTTTTACATATTCCCAAGGGTGTGAGACGGGTGCTATTTTGAACCCTTGATACTGCTAGGTAAATTTATGTTCCTAAATTCCTTTTGTGGGTCATCATTAGCTGAGCCAACGTGGGATTTTCAGATTGTTAAAGCACTCATATGAGTATCTTAATATATTGTGGTATTAGTAAGTGCTATGATTAGAAGGACAAATTTGTGCTCTATTTCGTTCAAAGATGGCTTATGTACAAAAAAGAGTTCGACACAAGCTACATGGGATTCATGATAGACGGAGCAAAATGGTTGGTAGAAAACAGACATTAAACTTGTTGGTAGAATTCGTCCCTCTTTACTGCTCCGATGCAATCTTAGTGAGATAATTTTTCTTTTTCTTTTTCTTTTTCTTTTTGTTGGTGTATGATGGTTTGCTTCACTGTCATCTTATCTTCATCTTTTACCCAAACTCACTGATTTGTAGTATACTTGATGATGTTTCTCCATTGTTACCAAGAAACCATGTTAGGATATATTTTTCTATTAGGTAGCTACCTTTTCTATTACCACCAATTTTTACTTGCAACTTCACTACAAGCAAATGTTATTTTTGTTGGGCATGGCAAGAAATGCATACTTTCATCTTGTTTGAATTTCTCCCTAATGACACAAGAGTTGCGGTATAGTGCTGTTATAACTGTCAACATGAATACATGATTTTTAGTTGGTCTCTAAAGACACGCGTGTGTAAGACAATGCTCTAGCATATGTTGCTATTAGGCTTTTGAGCACTACGCAAGTTCATTTCTTTTTCTTCTAAACCTAACCTTGAGAAATAGTGCAACTTGATCATCTAATTTCTTTCTTGTTCTACAACTTTTAGATTGAGATGCAATCTTGCATGACGCTATCTGTACTATTCAATGCCTAAATTGATTACCCTTCTATTGCTGCATATGATGATTTGATTCCATGCCATCTTGTCTTCCTTGAAAGCCGAGTAAGAAATTGATTTGATGTATGACAAATTTCCTCGTCAAAGTTAAGAAGGAACATGTTTCATTGTCGAATTGCCATCTCATACTTAACACATTGATTTGATGTATGACAAATTTCCTCGTCAAAGTTAAGAAGGAACATGTTTCATTGTCGAATTGCCATCTCATACTTAATTAGCGTTGGTGATTTTGTCCGGATTTCACATCGTTGCATTCTCTCATCAAGTCTAGGCTCAAGAAACTGACACCACAGTAAACTGTAGGTAATTATTTAAGGACTTGAAACTTGAAGATGTACCTACAGGAGTGTATACAGTCCACGTTTGAGATTGCTTGGTGCAGAAGGATCACCTATAAGATGCATGCTTATCAAATAACTTCTTCAAGTGAGTTTTGTTCCTTTTTAGGGGAATTGATTTAACAACGATTGTTTTATCTACGATCATCATTATCATCGTCACATGAGATCATTTTGTCTCTAATTGGTTACCATAGAGATGTCAAATGAAGATTCGTTTGTCATTTTGGCGACTTTGCATGTGATAATGTTAGGTGCTAACAATATTTCTTTTTTTGTTCCAAGGGAGTAGAAGTTATCAAAAGGGCAAAGTGAGAAGGGCATTGCGCACACATTCTCCTTAGAATTCAAATTTACTTCGACGGGATATGTTTTGCAGAGAATTGGGAACTTTAGCAATCATTTGAATATGCAATATTACTAGAGGCAAAGCAAAGGCTATGGTTATGTTTACATAAATAATATTACGCTTTCAAAATAACACTCAACTAGATTGTTTCTCATGTTTCTTCGTTTCCCTTACTAAAGAGTTGCTGGGGATTGAATTCATTCGAATATATACTTTACGAGGCCCACCAAAATTGGTTAAAGGGACTCATGAATAGAAAGCCTGTCATGCAAATTCTCTCTTCCATGGTGTTGTAACTATCTTGGTAGTTATCTTTGGCTTCTGCTTAAAAATGTAAGATATGAACGTAATTTGAGAGATCAATTCCAGCAGAAACCGAGGTGATCAAAGCAAATGAATTGCAAAATCTATTTTGATTTACATATGACTTAAAGATTTAGTAGTTTGCACTTGATCACTTGCAAAATATGCACAATGTAATTGCGCACCTATGGCTTATTGTTAAAGTGTGAGAGGGTTATTATGGTCATTAACACTGAGAGGGTTATTATGGTCATTAAGTATTATTTGATTTATAATAAAAGTGTGAGAAGGGACAAATCCTAATAATTTTTTATGCTCTCCTCTTTTGTTCCATACACTCTCCTCTTCTCTTATGTATCAATTTCTACATGGTACCAGAGCCACCAAAAAAAAAAAAAAAAATTCTAGTTGTTGTGAGTTTTGATCCCACATTGTCGAGTGTCATCCAACCCAATCCGATGTTGCCTAGCCCTATTGAGTTTAGATATGATGCCAATGAGCATCGTCAGCTTAGAACCGATGACAGACAATCTCATGTGGTCTCGTTCATCCATCCAAGATCTGACGTTGGTCAAAGTTGCATTCCTTCGTGCGAGCCTCTATGGTTCATTTGTGTGTGTGTGTGTGTGTGTTTTTTTTTTTTTTGGAGACAGGAGGAACCAGCTTGCAACCGACAGCCGCGCCGTAAACCCCCTGGTGACGCTAGCGCAGGACCCACCACCACGGCGTCACGCTTAATACCACTAGTGACCACGCTGGGATTTGAACCCATCCCCTTCGTGAGGGGGATGAAAGCCCAAGCCAACGCGGCCACCACATGGGGTGGTTCATTTGTGTGTTGTTCTCTATGTTATTAAAAAAAAAAAATCGCAGCAATTTGCTTGATGGGGCTACCGATCCTGTTCACCTCGAAATTGATGTTGGATGAGGTGGTTTCTATTTGGGCATAATCTATGATTTCGGCGTATGTTTTGATGAAATCGATGAATTTGATTGAAGTGTTGTGGAGATTTGGACTAGTTGAAACAAATCATGGTAATTTGTTGAATTGAATTTTGGTTGGTGGGATTTGAATTTGATTATTGCGCTATCTCGTGTTATATTGGTACACATCTCATAATGGCGGAGAATAAAAGTTTAGTAGCTAAGGTTGTGTCTACATCCTCTAATCGTTTGACAGAGAATAATTTATAAGTTATCACCAATTTCCAGCAATTGAGGAAAATTGTATTGTAAGTGTTAACTAGGAGAAAGCAACAGAATCATCCAACAAGTAACAAATCTGCATCTGATACAAATTAGGATACTGTGGATGCCAGAATTCTTGGTCTAATGATGAACTCCATGGAATCCCAAATTGCAGATTTGGTTACACATATTAATATAGTGAAGGAGTTGTGTGACTACTTGAATGCCCTTTATTCTAGACAAAATATTCAAGGTTTTATGAAGTATCCTAAGAATTTTCTAAGGCTGATAGAAAGGGTCGGCTACTTACCTAGTATTTGCTGGTTTTAAACGAATGCATGAGGAGCTTAATTCTCTACTACCCATTACCTCTAATGTTAGGGAAACACAAGAGCGACAAGAGCAATTAGCTGTTATGGGTTTTTTGGGAGGACTACGAGGAGTAGGGTGACTTCACTCACTAAGATGTTTGCGCATGTCCTAAGGGTCTCATGTAAAGCACCTAAGGATGTATTTTCTACGGGTGATAGCTCAACCTTGGCAACCAAAAGAAATCACGGTGGTGGTCGAGGTCGTAATGGTGGGTGAAGTGGTGATGACGACCGTGGTTTTGGTAGAGGGAAACCACCCTCATCTAGTAACACTTTTAGTGGCATATAGGGCAATATTGGATTTGTTCGGACTTATCATTATTGTGATTTACTTGGACACATTTAGAGATTATATTATAAGCTTCATGGAAGTCCCCCTTAATAGGCTACAACTAATGTAGCCAATGTAGTAGAGTCTAGTACATCTTCACAGTCCTTGAAGGAGGAAAGTTGAGCAGAATGGCGTAGGAGGAATATGCTAGATACAATCAATTTCAAATTTCCCATTCAATTTCACAATCCTCTTCCATAGCTACTTTTGTCCAGAAATGTGATGTCACGTGTCTTTCTTCTACCTCTCACCCCTAGGTCATTGATTTAGGTGCTACTAATCATATGTTTGGAGTTTTAGATATTTTTTCTGACTTCCATGAGTCAATGTCCAATGTTACATTAGCTGATGGTTCTCTATCCATAGTAAAGGATATAGGCACAGTTCCCTGACATCTTCCGTATCTTTATCTTTAGTGGTGTATTTCCCAAATTTTCTGTTCAACCTTATGTCTATTTGTCACGTTACCAAAATATATAATTGTTTTGTAACTTTCTATCCCTGTTCTTGTGTTTTTAAGGACTTGAAGATGAGGAAGATGATTGGTAAAGGACATGTTTTAGGGGGACTATACTTGTTTGATGATACTACTAGTGTTGCTTTTTCAGCGACTTCCCCACATCAAATTCATTGTCATTTGGGTCACCCCTCCTTGGAAAGTTTAAAGAAGTTAGATCCCATTTTCATTCTTTATATAGTCTTGAGTGTGAGTCGTGTCAATTTGGGAAATTGTACCGTACTAGTTAGATCCTAGTTTCATTCTTTATCTAGTCTTGAGTGTGAGTCATCTTCTAGATTTTCCTGCTCCGGATCTTCTTGTTGTGATGGAGTTGGTATATGAACATCGGTACCCTCTAAAGCCCTAATTCGGAGTGCTATGATACAATTGGAGGATCAAGTTTGAAAGGATATTCCAGCATTGCTTTGTCTTTTCTTAGTCGCTTCACCCAACTTGGGACGATATTGCTTTATTTGATAAAAAATAGTCTTGATGGTTCCTCATATGAACTTTCAAATGTGAAAGAAACCTACCAACTAGTATACTCCATTATAACTCCCGGAGAAATTGGAAAAACTTCAAAGCTCGGAGAGAATCAACCCCGCATTGTCGCAATTATTTGAGAGCAACACACAAAAGGTTCATTTTTTGGGGAGTTGTACTCCCATTTGTTTATCAAGGGATACTCCATGGAGTAAACGATTAGCATTGGTATACCCAATTGCCTAGCATAGTATCGCAGAGAATAGGCTTCAAATCGATGGTAGAATCATCCTTTCTTACAAAGTCGTATCAGAAGGTCAATTGTGGTAAGTACACAACCAAAATGCATCAAAATCATTCATATACTAAGTATTCGCATAGAAAAGGTAATAGAACTCGGGAGCTTCTTAAGGGAAGAGTTCGACATGTGCACAGTTGAAATTTAAAATCTCCTGGAGATGGTAAACAAACAGAGGAGTGTCATCAGGAATCTTCATGAGAGATAAGATGAGTAATCGACAACCTAGGCTTTGATGTTTTGGCTGTTTGGATTTCGTGTAAGAATTTTCCTAATGTGGACTACATTAATTGATATTGTAATTTACCGTTTAACGTTTACCGTTTTACGGGGATTGGTCTAAGGTGAGATAGAAGGTTTCTTAATTAGTCTAATATGGGCTGGCTAGTGTGGGCCGAGTTGAGCCTGGCCCGTAATGAGGGGGTATGGCTGGAAACTCTATAAATAGTGCTCAAGTCTCTCCTCTAACCCTAATTCTCACATGTATCCTCAGGGCGTTTACCTAACGCTAAACGTGAGGGGGGCTGCCTCATTGAGCTAGTGATACGGAGGGCAATAGAGGAGAAGGACTTGATGCGTGGACCCCCTTGATATGTGGGAAATCCCTTTTCTGCTTCCGCTTTATGTATGATGAATCCCAAAACAGGTGCGTTAATCTTCCTACTCAATTATGCATGTTCTTGTTCTGGTTATGGAGATCTTGGGATTGCGTAATTTGCATCCATCATGTGGTATCAGAGCCTCCATAACCCTAGAACTCGAATGCATAAAATTTTTGCCATAATTTGTGATTTTCGAGATTTTTTGTTCAATAAAAATAAACTATCAATGCCACGTTCACTCTGAAAGAATTAGTAAAGAAATAATTATTTCTTAACTAACTATCCACCCCTCTTTCAGAGTAAAAATATTAGTATCCTTTTTTTTTTATGGCATCTAATCACATACTTAATTAAGAACAAAAAACGACATTTATATAAGTTGCTAAAACAACCATGTAATGGATATTGTAATCATGCTCTCACAAATAGACTATATATAATTTGATGGTATAACTGATCTGTCTTTCCCTAATAAATCTCATTAATAAAGCTGCAACCACTTCATTCTACACTTGAGAGGTTTAAGAAATTTCATTATAAACTATATCAAGAATAGTACCTTAAAGCTCAACAAGTTTAGTCTATGATACAAGAGATTCCATAATTATCTATGTAGGTAAAGACAAAAACACAGTAACCCCCATCATACTATTATCTTTAATAGTCTGAGAGCAGCTATCCTCTATAATTACGTCGATCTTAAGAAACTTTAGAGTATGTGATTCCATAATTCTTGTACCTTCTTTAGGGTCATTAAATTAATACCCCTTTTAACAATCTAGATAAGATACAAAATAATAACGAGTGGATCTAAATTCCAACGTACTTAATATTGGATTAGATAACCCCACTCCTGCATGATATCTCTAAATTTAATATGATTCAATCAATTTACGTCCAATCCATAACTCAAAAGAAGTTTATGAAACAACTTTGATAAGAAATACGTTTTGTATGTGAAAAAATTGATTTCAAAATATCAACTCACAGTAGACCGATAAATTAGTCTTACTCATCACCATGTTAATTATGGTGCAATTATGCATTTTGGCAAATCTTTTTATTAGGAATTTCAGGCATAGTAATTAAATTACCACCCCATAATATACCAAGTATTTGACAAATGACCCTTTAAGCAATTCAGTATTATCATACTTGCCAAAATACTTACTGCTGCTATTAAGCCTGACAAACTTCAAGACTAATTTTAACCAGTTTATTCTTTATCTCGGTCATTTTCCTTAAATAAAAAACTTTTGGAAAAAAAACTTTTTAACCATATACGAGATGTATATGTCATTAGGACTTAAACAAAATCTTTGCAGATGTGTCCTACTATCAATATCATACAAAACATAATTTCAAGCTATTAAGGCTTCCATCATATTACAGCAGTGCAGTCCGCAGGCAAACCTCTTTTCAAGTGTTCCAGAATGGAACTTTTCATGGACAGTAAGCAAATTTTATTGCATTCTCAAGCAACAAATCATATGTCCACAACTTAAAATTTTAAGTAGTAAAAACCTCAATAATAGTAGAGTTATTAATTACAGAAAAAGTGACTAAAATAACAAGCAATGTATATAATTAGCATCATGTGAGCACTGTGTAACTTGACGTACAAGTACACATCCAGAGAGTTACATGCAAAATCATATAATCACCTTTGGGCAGAATACATGACATGCAATTGTACACTCCCCACATGATAGCGGTTATGAGAATTTATTCCAATCTTCGTGAATTCATCACCTTTGGGCATATGAACCACTAGGATCAGTCACTCCTCTACCATACCATCATGTATCCCTCCATGAACTAATACACAATCACCTCCTTTGGGAGTATGACTACACATTAGACCAGGAGACATCCCAATCAATATACGAGACCGAAATTTCTCAAACCCAATCAAGCGTGCCACTTTGGCGGTCACTACTCAATTGAATCCTTGAAACTCTCTCATACCAGGGGTATAAATTTTACTCCTCACATACACCATATACATGTGATTTTAGCTTTAGTGATAGGGGCAGCAAATCACCAAAATCACATATTATGCTAATTACATTGCTTTGTTCATTAATAAAATCTTTATTATACACCTCTCAAGTGTAGAATGAAGTGGTTGCAGCTTTATTAAGGAGATTTATTAGGGAAAGACAGATCAGATATATCATCAAACTATATATAGTCTATTTGTGAGAGCATGATTACAATATCCATTACATGGTTGTTTTAGCAACTTATATAAATGTCATTTTTTTGTTCTTAATTAAGTATGTGATTAGATGCCATAAAAAAAAGGATAATAATATTTTTATTCTGAAAGAGGGGTGGATAGTTAGTGAAGAAATAATTATTTCTTTACTAATTCTTTCAGAGTGAACGTTGCATTGATAGTTTATTTTTTATATGGAGTTACGTCAAAGAGATACAAAATCTATATAAGTGCAACTGGAGATTTTTGTAGCAGATTTAAGTAAACTTGTGTATAGACTGAAAAGTCTTAATTCATGGTCTTAAGCAAGTTTCCAGACAATATTAAAGTTTCATAGTGTTGTTATTTTGTTCAATTAAGAATAAAGTAATTCAATATATTGCAAGGTCAGTGGGAGGAAATTTTTTTTTCTCATACATTTTGTACATGATATTTTGTTTACAAGTAATGACCTTGAGGCATCTTTTATCCTTTGTACTAAGGTCTGTAAGGATTGTTTTTATTTTTGCCATATTTTATTAGATTTTCTCGGAGGACATTTGCTGATTGTATATTGGAAATATTCAATATACATTATTGCAAGCTAGGAATTGCTCCTGTTGTTAAGGGTGATGGACTGAATCTATCACATTGTCCTTATTTAGATATTGAGAAAATCTAATTAAAAGATGTACCTTGTGTCAGTGCACTTAAAAGTATAATGTATGCTCGAATTTGCACTAGACTAAATATCGTCTTTGTAACGGGACTTCTAGGCAGACATCAATCAAATTCAGGACGCGATCATTGCGTTGCTGCCAAGAAGGTTTTAAGGTACTTAAAGAGGACAAGAGATTATATGTTTAATATGTGGATATGTTCAATTCTTGCAACTAGTAAGATATTTAGATGTAAACTTTGTTGGCTATTAGGATGATATAATATCAATAACGAAATACATATTTATGTTGGCAGGAAGTGCAGTAAATAAAGTTCTATGTCATCTTTTACTATGAAAGCAGTGTTAGTAACATTCTTTTAGGTTGTTACTTGGGCTATTAGGCTCCGGAACCTCATGAAGGAGTTGACCGTTTTAAATTTTATGGATAGACCTATACGGTTGTATTGAGATAACAAATTTGTAGTATTATTTATTTACTACAAAGGTCTCAAGGGGTCTAAATATATGGTGGTCAAATCTTTTGACCAAAAGGAAACGGTACAGAAAGGTGACGTTTTAATATAACATATTTCCACAGATGATATGATTGCAGATCCACTAACTAAAGGTCTACGCCCATGTGTATTTTAAGCGACATGTCATTAGCATGGGCCTAGGAGCATCATGAGATGATGTTGTTTAGTGGGAGCTATTTTGGCTTTATTCTGATAAATGTTTCATCTGTGTTCGTTACATTTTGTAACGGTTTGATATGTATCAACTTTTGCATTCAATAAAGTATTTTTGAATGTGTTGTTATTACGTTGAATACATATTGATAAAGTCTCAAGGTATTGTATAAACCTTTAGTGAAGGCTAGGGGCATCTAGTTATTAGCCTTGTCCATATGTCTTGTTATACATAAAGAATGGTTAACCGTAAGGACAAGACATATGTGGGTTCATAGAACCATAAATGCATTCTCTAGTGGCACAAGTTTTTTGTGACGCTTAAGGTAAGAGAATGGACATTCTCTAGTGGCACAAGTTTTTGTGACGCTTAAGGTAAGAGAATGGTGACTAACAAATGAGATCTCTCTATGAGAGATGTTATCCACTTGACACACTACCATATTGGATCCATATCAATAGAGTTGAGTACACTTGTGACCATGGAAGGCTCTGTGTGTATACATGCAGTTACCACCATGATTCGGTGTTTGAGACTTTATGGGATAGGATTGACTATTAAGAATTATCTCTAGACCAATGTGCGCACATACAATACGATTTCAATTAATATAGTCCAAGTAGGATAATGTAAGAATTTTCCTAATGTGGACTACATTAATTGATATTGTAATTTACCGTTTAACGTTTACCGTTTTACGGGGATTGGTCTAAGGTGAGATAGAAGGTTTCTTAATTAGTCTAATATGGGCTGGCTAGTGTGGGCCGAGTTGAGCCTGGCCCGTAATGAGGGGGCATGGCTGGAAACTCTATAAATAGTGCTCAAGTCTCTCCTCTAACCCTAATTCTTATATGTATCATCACCTAAGGGGCGTTTACCTAACGCTAAACGTGAGAGGGGCCGCCTCATTGAGCCAGTGATACGGAGGACAATAGAGGAGAAAGACTTGATGCGTGGATCCCCTTGATATGTGGGAAATCCATTTTTTGTTTCCGCTTTATGTATGATGAATCCCAAAACAGGTGCGTTAATCTTCCTACTCGATTATACATGTTCTTGTTCTGGTTATGGAGATCTTGGGATTGCGTAATTTGCATCCATCATTTCGACGATAGATTGAACGGAAGAGCACGAGGAATTTTGCTGAATAAGAAGGGAAAATAAAGGGCCATCCATGCTTGTAAAATCTAGAGTTGACCAGATAGAACTCTGTTTCCGTTAGAAATCATCGAAAGGGCAGCATTGGTGAGATTACTCTACAAGACAGCTAAAACAAGTGGACCGAGAGATACTTTCTTTCCCCTTGTAAGATCGGCAGCAAGTCTAAAGAAGTCCTTTGAGACTTTAAGAGCTGGATTAAAGAATACATATTTTAATAGCCAATAAAACTTTGAAATGAACAGGACATGAGGTTTTGTAGTATCATCAAGAAAAGTCCCATAAGCGAGGACATCATTAAGAATGGAAAAATCCTCATGGGCTTTGATTTCCTGGAACAAACCCAAAGATAATAAAAACATCCAAAAAGGTCACGGACATGGGTCCTTAAGGGAAAAAAAAACAATTAGTAGATGGGGACGAGAAGCAGACAACAAACCCCACTAAATCTCTACTTAGGTCATGGGACAACATGCTAACCTCCAATGCCATCTCTATGCCCTCATTCATCCATGTCAACCGAGTTGGCAAATCATCTTGCAATCGTAAGTACCAAGCATGCAAGTTTTCTTCGAATAAAGGGAAGCTCCAAAACTTGGTAGAAGCAAACGTCAAAATATCCTTGATTGAAGAATACCATATCGGGAGTTTCTCGTTCCTCCTGGTCAGAAAGCAAGGCTTGAGAGGTGGTGGTGGAACATGGTTATGATCTAGAAGGGTAGACCCAAGGAGCAATGATTCCGTATGCTCTTCTACAATGCTTAACAATTGAAATAGACAATAGTTGGCTTCCTTGGTGTGAAGAAGGCGGTTGAAGTTCGAGATATAAGATTTAGGTTCCAATTTGGGAGCTTTGGTAGTCATGAAAAACTTATGAGCTGAGTATGGAGGGTTTAGGGTTTAAGGAAGAAGATAAAAGTACAAAAGGAGACGATGAGACGTATTCTTCTATTTGGAGTAGGAGACGACGATTAAAAAATTAAGGATATTTGCCAAAAACTGAAACAATGTGTCAAGATGCAATAGGAGCCATTGATTCAAATATTAAGGATATGTCAGAGAATAGAAAGGTATAATGATCATCTGTAGCAAATTGTGCGGAAAACAAGGTATTTCCTTTAAAAGAAATAAATTTCTAATTTGCATTTTTTAAAATGGGGCATATGTTGACACCCAAAAATACCCCTACAAGCACATGTTGGTCATGAGGGGCAGAAAATTCTAAAATCGTCCTCGTTACTATATGTGGGCTATAATTTACATCGGCCTAGCTCATAAATGGTTATGAAAACAAAGGATAATCAAGGATTTTGAGAATTCTTTGGTTGAATTTTGATGGACATACAAGCGAGGACACATAATTATGTGATGAAGCAATTGGTTGTCACGTGTCAAAGCCAAGAGACACTATTGAACATGCAACATTGACGATGAATTTAGGTGGGAATAGTTAAAAGGGTGCCAAATTCAAGAGGAGCAGTTAATCTTTACTAGACAAGCTATGAGAATATTTTTGAACAAGTCAGAAACCAAATATGGTTAAGGCAGTTCAACATAGAACATGGAATGACTCTTGAAGAGGGAGTGTGTGACATCCTGAAATTTGACCCCGTCTTGAATATATGAAATGGGCATTTCGTCAACATGCCTATGGCCATTTTTACTCTGAGCTGGCCTCTCACGAGTTGACTAATCTATTAGGTGAAGCCATTAAGGGATATAAACGCGACAGACTAGAGAATTCGATTGGAAATCGATCACTCGACCGTAATAATCGGCAAGGGTCAATACGTCATCGTTATAATCTAATGGAGATCGAATATAGGTGATTTGACTGAATCACGTAATTGAATTGCGGGTGATTCCGCATGATTGCGAAGTTCGCGTCGAATGGTACTAAACCGATTTTCTATCGATTTTGTACTCGGGACACGTAATTGAAACCTTGTGATTTTTACAACAACTGAGAGTTGTTTATGAGTTGGAGATGCACAAACGTGGATCGAGAATTATCGACCACGGGTCGAACGCGCTCACTAAAATCCCTAAAAGCTACCCGATAGGTTAGGTTATACTAAAATTGCGTTTGGTTGATTTTAATCACGAAATTGAATTCAGTTTCGGGAATTGGACGTTTGAGCGTGTCACGATTCATTTTTAGGACGTCATCTCATCTTTTGGAGAAATTTCGTCGAGCCCGAAATGTTATGGAAAAATCGGTTTTTGGCAAAATAAATAAAGGAAATTCGGATGGCTAAAGAAGGGCAGATTTTTCTTCATCAAAATGATTTATTTTGTGAGAAAATGGAAGGAAAATGGCCGTTGGAGGGCCTCTTGACTTTGTTGGCTGAAGACTTTGGGGCAAAACACTTGAGAAATATTTATCAAGTTTCCCCATTGGCCAAGCATTTGACTTCCATTTCCCTCCTCTCTCTCTCTCTTTCACTCTCTCCTCCCCTTATGTGCACCCCCCTGCTCAGCCGAACCCCTTCTGCTTTTTCTTTCTTCTTCTTCTTCTTCTTCTTCTTCTTCACGTGTCTTTCTCTTTTTCCCCTCCTGGTTCTACCCCTCTCATTTCCTTGGTGCCACAAGCCACCAACTCCCGCCAACCACAGCCAACAACCACCTTTCCTCAGTCCCATGGTCACCTTGCCACCAGCATCACCACCGTCGCTCCTTAACACGTCTAACATGGTTGTCTTCACGCCAAATTGCCAATAGATGTTCCCGTCCACGCCCACAACCATCCGTCCACCAGCCACTTGCTCAGCTCTTCAGCCCGTCGTTGCCAGCTTTGCCAGCCCAGCAAGCACCACCAGCCCACCAAGCCAAGACCAGCCCAGCAGAAACAACCAGCCCCTTGGCTGTGAGTCTCCTTGCCGTTTTCGGCCTCGATCGGGCCTCCATTGGAGACGCGGTAGCCTTGAGTCTTAGTCACCATTGCGCCGCCGTCGTCGGGAACTCGTCGCCATCTTAATCTGGTGAGTTAACTCCTTAATCCTTGATTAGTTAGTTAATTGCGCTTAGGGGTTAGATTAGTGGTTAATCCTAGTTAGTGTAACTAACTAGTAAGGTTAGTTTAGTTAAATGAACTAGTTAGTTAAGTGGTTAGTTTAGTTAGCCTACCCTAGGTTAGATTAGTTAACTTGGGTTAGATTAGTTAACCATGCTTAGTTTAATTAATTATGATTAGGTTAATTATATTAGATTAATTTAATTAATCGTAATTTAATTAATTAATTGTAATTTAATTAATTAATCGTAATTAGCGTAAATTGTGACAGATTAGCCGTTTAGTGAACTTTTACGCTGATTATTGTGGTTGAATTTTTATGTGAATCTGATTGCTTATTTGTGCAATTGAGTATTTGGTGGTAATTATTGACTATCATTACAAAATTTGATTTTATGGGTATTTAATTAGAAAAATACCAGGTGCCGGTTTTTTTTTTTTTTTAGTGAACGGTAATTGTATTAAAGCTTAGCCAAAATGTATAAGTAAGGGGCACCAGAGCTTACACTCAAAACGAACAAGGCATAATGAGTGAAAGGGTGCCGAAATAAAGGAAAAGCCAACAAGGAAAAAGCTAGAAGGCATAATCAACACAACGACAGCCACATCCTAAGGATTGACCAAAACAAAAGAAGGAGACTAGCCAACCAAACAATGGCAACCCAAGCCTAAAACCCAACACAAAAATGATAGAGCTTAGCATGGCAACCAAGAACAAGGCAGGACATAGCCAGAAAAGAGAAGAATCCCATGCAGCAGACACTCCGTAGTAGGACTCCTAAGGAACCACCAAGGATGAATGAAAGATGCAAGGGTCAATCCCCCAGCTACGTTGAAGTCTTCTATTTCTTAGATTGTCCTCCACATTTGTAAAAGTCAAAGCCTTATCCTTGACCACCTTAATGAGGTGATTCTTCACGATCGGGACCGTGAAGGTAAGGTTCCTGAAAAGGATCTCATTCCTATATTTCCAAATGAGATGGCATAGCTCCAAAAGAAAATTGGGCAATGGAGTGGTAGAAATCCTTACTTGGTAAAAAATTCAAAGCCCAGCTAAGGTTATCGGCCCAACTGCTATAATGCCAAGGAAGGTTGCATCGAGCTACCCAAAGAAAAGCACAACTGGCTGTAATGCTACAACCAAAAAACAGATGATCAACTAAATCCAACGTCAATTTGCAAAAAGCACAAACCGCATCCCTAATCCTACCATAAGATAAAAGAAGGGCTTGAGTGGGTAGTCGATTCTTAGTGATAAGCCAGAGATTGAACTGATATCTTGGGGTAATAGTATTATTCCAAATCAAAGAAGCCCATTTGACCCGAGGCTTCTTCGTCCTAATAAGGTGCCATGCCGACGCCACCGAAAATAAATCGGAAGTACTTCCTACCCAAGTAAAGCGATCCGGTACCTGTGATAACAAAGGGAGAGGCTGCTCCCAAGACTCTAGTACTGCTCGAATGGACTGACCAGCCAGCTAGAAGAGATCCTCCACCGTAGCGAGCTTGGGTAAACCAGAACTGTAGATCAACGAGTTCGAAAATAAAAAGTTGAGGGGGCCTCTCGGGTGCCAATTGTTGAACCAGAAGGACATGAAGCGGCCATCCCCTATGCTCCAGCGAAAAGAACGCCGAAACTCCGTCCTAAGATGGAGGATTCTCTTCCACGCCCAAGAGCAAAAGGTGGGTTGTTTAACCATCCAGAAACTCTTCCTTTTCAAAAATGTCGAATGGATCCATCTACACCACAATGATTCCTTGTCCATAAACATAATCCAAATGTGTTTCAGCATAGCCGCTTTATTGTAATCCCTTAGCCAATGAATCCCTAATCCACCTTCCTCCTTCGGAAGGCAAACGTCATCCCAGGAGACATTGGCACCACCATTCCCTAGTTTGGGGTCTTTCTAGAAAAACTATCTCAAAATTTGCTCAATACGATCCAACACAGCAACAGGGATAGTAAAAACACTCGCCCAGTAGGCTTGGACTGCATGCAGAACTGAAATGATAAGCTAAAGACAACCAGCAAAGGAGAGGTAGCACTGAGTCCACGATTGAACCTTGTTGGTTATACGATCAACCAGGGAGACACAATCCGCCTTTCCGAGCCAGGAGGAGATAATAAGAACTCCTAAATACTACACTGGAAGAGACCTTTCAATGAAACCAAGAGCAAGGAGGATCTCACTATGCAGAGTTGCTGTTCCTCCAGCAAGAAAGAACTCACTCTTATTTGAATTGGGCCTAAGACCGCTCCATGCAAAGAAGGTATCCAAACCATCCTTCAAGAGAGATATGGAAGGCATGTCGACACTGCAAAATAGGAAAACATCATCCACAAAGAAGAGGTGGGAGAGACCCAAAGTCTTGCATCTTCAGAAGAATTTGAACCCCGGTTCCCTGGCCCACGCACTTAAGATCCCTAAAAATACTTCCATAACCATGGTGAATAGGTAAGGGGACATCAAATCTCCTTGGCGAAGGCCCCTGCCATTAGGAAAGAACCCATGAAGTTCTCATTTAAGGAGATTGAAAACTTGGGAGTGCGAACACGGACCATGATAATCCGAATAAAATGATCCGGGAAACCAAAAGCACGGAGGACTATCTTAAGAAAGTCCCAGTCCACCGTGTCATAAGCTTTCCGAAAGTCCACCTTCACTGCACACTTGGGCTCGTATGGATCAAGATGGAAGCCAGCAAATAACTCCCGGGCAAAAAGTATATTGTCTTTAATACACCTACCTTTAACGAAAGCATTTTGATACGAACTAATAATATCATTAAGGACTGTGGCAATCCGGTTAGCTAAGACCTTGGTAATGCACTTGTATAAGGTGTTGCAACAGGCAATAGGCCTGTAATCATTGACTGATGTCGCATTAGGAACTTTCGGGATCAACACCAGAGTAGTATTATTAATTTCCCAGAGAAGTCTCCCCGTTGTAAGGAAATCCTTGACCGCTTCAGTGACCAAAGGTCCTACCAACTCCCAATTGTGCTTAAAGAACTCGACACCAAAACCATCCGGCCCTGGAGCCTTCCCGCGAGGCAAGGAGAACAAAGTATCATGAATCTCCACATCAGTAAACGAATGGGAGAGGAAGTTGATATGACATCCCTGAGAAGGCATCGTATAACCTCCTAAATATCCCGCAAGGAGGGGCTAGAAGACAGGGTTTCTGGTCCTAAGAGCTCCTGAAAATGAGAGACAAAAGTCTGCTGCACCAAACTCGGCTCGGAGATAATATTCCCAGAAGTGTCCATAACATAAAGAATCTTATTTGTTAGTTGTCTCCTATTAACAGAATGGTGAAAGAATTTGGTATTTCGATCGCCTTCCCTGAGCCACCTTATCCTAGACTTCTGCCTAAAGAAGAACTCTTCCTGACTCCTTAATTCCAAAAAGGTCCTCCGATGAGTCTTCTCCAAGTCAGCAAGAAGTTTGCTAGTCGGATCATGTTGTAGGCCAACCTGGGCTAGCCTAAGAGCACTTCTCGCTGTAGTAACCCTCTTAGAGATATTAGAGAAAGACTCTCTGTTGAGTTGTTTCAAACAACCTTTAAGAACCTTCATTTTACTCACCAGCCTAAACATAGGTACACCAACACACGAGGTCTCCCAAACTTGTGAGACAATGCTATGGTAAGACGGGTGCTTGGTCAAGAAGTCAAAGAACTTGAAAGGTCTTCTAGAAAACACCGGCTGCATCACTCTAACCACCATAGGCGTGTGCTCAGAAATACCAGGTGCAAGAAAAGAAGCATCTGAATAAGAGAAATCCTGCCTCCATTTGGTATTTACAAGCACTCGATCGATTTTCCTAGTCTTACGGTTAGCCCCGGAGGAAGTAGACCAAGTAAATTGAAAGCCAATATACCGAAGATCTTCTAGCTCAGACTAAAACAAGCATTGATTGAAGTCATCAAAACTAGGAATCCAGGTATTAGTACCCCCAATCCGATCGGAAGGATCTTTGATAGCATTGAAATCTCCTGCCACTAGCCAAACAGATCCCTGGAACACAGAATTCCACTGTACTAGGTCTGCCCACAGAGGCCTATGGGCTACAAAAGTATGCTCAGCATATACCACAGAGACACAGTAGCAAATGCCGGTCATAAGAAATCTCAACCAGCCATGTATCACCTGACTATTGGAAGAAATCACTTCAAAGGTCACCAAAGAAGGGTTCCAACCAATCCAAATTCTACCCCTATGAGAAAATTCATAATTGGCCACCTAGCTCCATTCAGAGACCAGCCTATTAGAAATGAAACCAAAGAGAGCATCGGGAACTTTGGTCTCCAACAAACCAACCAGACAAAGCCTTTTAGTAGATACAAGGTTTCTAACCTCAGCTTGCCTAAGAGGGTCCATAAGACCCCTCACATTCCAAAAACTGAAGAACATATGTATATAAGCAGCCCAACTGAAAGACAAGTGGAGGCCTACCTCCGCTTATTTGGCTTCTTCGGCCGGTTGGCCACCGGAACCGCTGAAGCTTCAAATGAAGGGGGAGTTGGAACAAGAGCAACAAGCTTCTCATGGATAGTCTCCACCTTCCTTGAAGAGGGAGGGGCTCTCGAGGAAGGCAGAAGCAAGAGCAAATCATCCTCGGAGTAGCTATCCGAGACTTCCAATTCCCTAGTAGCCCCAAGCAAACCAAAGTTAGAGGCTTCAGTTGGATCCAACACCTCCTCAAGAGGGCGCGGGAGTCTCCAGAACCGAGTTGGGGTCCTCCACAATAGGGCTAGGAGGGTGGGATACCAACTTCGACCCCCTGACACTCCTCAATGCTTTGCGTGCTGTGGTAGGGGGCATATCCTTCTCCGAGGTGGACTCCTTGAGGAAAGGCAAGCTTCCCCTTTTAGAGGAGGAGGGCAAACAGGAAGAGGAGCCTTCCTTCAGTGCCTTTTTTCTTCTTCCCCTTGACCTCATACTAGTGAAGTTGCGGCTCCTCAGGGTAGTCAACAACAATCGGGGCAGGTTCGGAGGAGGGCTGAAGGGTAGGTTCGGACGCCTAACCAGGGGCAGCAGGTTCGGTGGAGGGCCGAGGCGGTCTCCCCGCTTCTTCTTCGACCGCCACAGCAGCTAGAGTCTCACATCTATGCCCAAATGTACCACATGAGGGGCATTTAGCAGGTTTCCATTCAAAATCAATCGTAATCGAGCGCATAATCCTATTCAAAACAACATCCACGGAGGAACACCTCGGTTGATTTGCATAGATCTCAACACAAACCCTCGCAAAGGAGATCATCTTCCCTTGCTCCGTGCGTTGGTCAATATAGAGAGGTTTACCAACGGCACTAGCAATTCCCCCAATAGTCGAAGCCGACCATAGATCAAGCAGAAGGTTTTTCAACCTAATCCACACCGGAACGGCGGTTTGCTTATCCTTCTTCAAGTCCAAGAGGGGTTGCCATTGCTGCAAAATGAGGGGAACCCTCGCAACCATGAGAGGTCCATCTTCAAGGATCTTTATTTGGAACTCCGGGTCCGGGATGTGGAAGAAAAAGAAGCCTTGATTATCCGCCATAACCTCCACTAGCTTCGAGCCCCATATTCGCATCAACAACAAAGACAAAATCAAATTTCATATCGATAAGGCAAAAATATCGCGCCGTAAGGAAACCAAAACGAGACCAACCTTCACAGTAATTTTACTGAATTTCTCAATGTCTTCCTTATTCTGAGACTGCAGGTAATACATACAGAGCTCACTAAGCATTTTTGTACTCTGTGTTTCTGGGTGCTTATGTGTGCAAGAGAGAAAGAGAGAGAGAGAGATGCATATACCGCAATGGCTACTGCCAACTCCTCAGAGGCATCTGCCCTCTTCGAAAAACTGCTTAGAGACTCATCTAAGCTAACTAAACGTATCCATAGGTAATTCCATAAACGAGAAAAGAGAAGGCTCATAATAAGAAAGTACCGTTTTGCAAGCTCTTGCTTCTTCAAATCATGAGGTTTACCGTCAAATACATAGCTATCGTAACAAAAGTAAAGCATAATTCAAAGAAGGATGAGCATCATTCTTCCAGTATTCTATCCCAGTGAAAACAAAGGAGGTAAAGAAAAAAGTTTACACTGGCTTTATCCCCGCCTCCAACAGCCTAATCGCCCGGTAAAGCATGCCTTGCAGATGACTGCACGGGAAAGCAGCTCAAACTCAAACACTTTCCAAGCACGAAGATCACATCGAAAGTGGATTTTCATTTTTATGGAGTATTACAATGCCAGTGTACCTGGTGACTTCACCAGCCTCATTGGTGAGCATCTGAGTCCCCTTCCTCCCAACCACGACCTAATCCACCAATCAAAAGAACCAAAACAACCCCAACACTCAAAATCCAAATCCCCACCGACAAACCGAAACGCGCAATAGCAGGCATCAATCCATAAAGAAGTAACTTAACGAGGAACTGATAGATGCTCATGCTGGCATCGACGATGATCCTCCGGCCGAAGTAGCTCTCGAGCTTCTGCTCCTTCATCACGGTCGGGGCATTGTCCGCTAGTAGCTTCGTCAGTCCCTATCGAAATCAGGGGACGAGACTCAATGAACAACATATGGAAAATGATCGGATTGGAGGAGACGGAGGTCGAACTGAACTACCTTGATGCCCATATCCGAGAGAGAGAGAGAGAGAGAGAGAGAGAGAGAGAGAGAATTGTTGCAGTGGAAATTGAAGGATGAAATGGAAGCTGCTTGGGATGAATTGAATTCTAGGGTTTCGAGCTCTTCCGCTTCCCGCCTAATTTCGGAGACTATCGCGTTTGAGAGGTGAGAGAGAATGCCAAAGCTTGGCTTGAACCAATAGATTCAAGCAAGTAAAGGGAAATTTACTTTCCACATTTCATATGAAAACAAGTAAAATTGTTCTCAAGATTTATATTGCAATGAAACCGCCGATCCTTGAACTTTTGTGTAAATACATCTATGTCATATCTAACAAACAATCGATTCAATTAAATCCCCATATGTATCTAATCTACACTGTAATTCCTTATCATTTAATTGATTATGCTCCTAAACTATTTTAAAATGTTCAATATCATCTCCATTTTAGTTATTACAAGGATGGAATCCATGTAATGTCACTTTCTCATCTTTTGCTCATTAGGAAAAATCCATTGTTCTTTACTTTCTCTTAGCTTTAGCTACTAATGCGGATCCGATTCCCAACGTCTAGATTTTCATTAGGAATACTTCTCATTCCTTTAATAAGAAAACTATCTTAGCCTTAGCCACTAATGATTCCCAACACCTAGATTTTCATTAGGAAGACTTCTCTTTCATTTAATAAGGAAACTAGGATCGAACTCAATAGAGTTTGACCCTAAACAAAAACATTGATCTTTTGCATTTGCAGTTGTTGCTATATTACTTTGCATTTCGATACTAGGGACATTTAAATTTTGGGCATAGAGCATTCGCATTGAGCAAAGCTTGGATCGGGCTATGATTTTCTTTGGGATTGGCTCAATAGATGGCCCAATATGCGAAATGAGTACTGAACTCACTTGAGGTTCCAAAACGGAGCGCGTGCGAGCCCGGCCCTAAGTTAATCATACTCGGCATAATGAAGGGAAAGAAAGTGCGGCCATTCAAGGGTGAAGGATTTAATCATGGGCCTAAGTCGGCCCGGCCACGATGGGCCTAAGGGCCCGGCCCACGGGAATTAGGCCCGTGGAAAAGGGAACCTATAAAAGGGATGAGAAAGAGAATGAACGTACCTTTTCGCATTTAGTACGTTCATATTTCTCTCCCAAGAAGCTCTCTCTCTCTCCAAGACGAAGAAGCGACTCCGTCATCCCTAAAACGGCAAATCTTCGACATCGGATCGAACGGGACCAAAATTCTCTTCCTCTTTGCAGCGTCGGTGTCTAATCTGTGGCTAACAAGGTACGCTCGAATCCGTGGTGTGTTTTTGATCAGTGATACGTGACATTCCCGGGCTTATCTTCTGCATATAATTTAGAGGTTCGGTTTAGCTGCCGAATCCGGTTTTCGGGGATCAGGCGATCCCAACATTGGTATCAGAGCCCATGTTAGCGTTTTCCCGACTTGTATGATGTTTTAATGATTGCTTTTTCGCAAATGAACTTTGGCCGTACGGATCGGGGCAAGGAATCCCAACACCCGAGAGTTGTTCGCCTATTTTTTCGATTTTTCGTAAGTCGAAATAAAAATCTGAAGGCATAGGGAGGAAGGCGACGTCGAGACGAGTCCGGCGACATGTCACACATCGCCGGACGACGCCGCACGCGCCCCCAGCGCTGGCGCTTGCGGGGCCGTCGCCTTTCGCCGGTGGATACCGGCCGCCACGGGCGGCCAGCGCGGCGTTTCCCGGCGACGTGCGACGTGCGCCAAGATGATCGCCACCCAACGGTCAAAGGGCCGGTGACGCCATCGCCGATGTCGGGGTGAAGGCGGGCGACGACCACCCGACTTGGACGCCAGACGCTCTACGACGTCTGGTCGCCACCGCACGAGCGGTCGGCTCGTCCGAGCGGCCCGACCGGGTGACCGGCCCGACCGGGGACCGGCCCGACCGGCTCACCGGCTCGACCGTTGACCGCGACCGCGAGCATTGACCGTTGACCGTTGACCGACCGTTGACTTTCGTTGACCGACGACCGTTGACCGTTGACCCCAAAAAAAAAAAAAGGAATTTTTTCCTTTTTTCAATTATGTCTATGTGGATTATATGTAATCCATTATTTGTTCTGCATTTGTTGCAGGAACAATGCCTCCCCGTAAGCCGCGCGCATCTGTGCGCACAATGTCAGATGAACAGAAGGAAAGGCTTACGAGGTTGATAGCCGATCTGAATGGTTATCGATGGGAGAGTGACGACATAATTGATCATGTCATAGAGGTCAACAACAAAATTCAGGAAGTCATTTGGAATGGTTATCCCATGCGAGATATTCAGATGATGCGATTCTTTATGAACACTCTCCCACAAGGATGGCAAGGAGTGTTGAATCGCTTACGGGAGGTCAAATGATTTACTAGCTATAAGGAGCTAGTAATGGCATTCGTAGATGAATATCATCGAGTAGGAGCCACAAAGACTGCGACCCAAGGAATGACTTCGATTGGGCCAGGACTGAATGTGCGTAGGAGAAATCCTAAGGGATATCCGTCTGTTTTTCCGTGGCTGTCAAGAATGCCAGAAAATTTTACAGAAAAAAAGAAAAAGAAATTGGAACATGTAGCAGCTTTCCCTATTAGTTGTAATATGCCTTGTTTTTAAATGTTATAGCGTTTTTTTTTTTTTTTTGTGTTCTTTGTGAACATTTTATGTAATAGAAGTTTTTGTAGCTTCATAGAATTGATTTTGCATATGACAATCATATTAATGATATTTTTAAGTTAGGATTTTTTGGAGGATGATTGGAAACATAGTGACCTTTTGATTCTGAAACCTTACTTAAAATTATTAATTAATATGATGGGTTTGTGCAAAATAGATGCATAAGTGATAGGCATTAATAACTCGTGCATGTATGTCTGATGTGTTTAGATCAATGGCTTCAGCCACAAAGAGCATAGTTGCTGAACTGAGCAAAGGTGAAAAGCTCAAAGGTGACAACTATGTAATTTGGCAAATGAAAATTCAATGTGTGCTGGAAAAGCAAAATGCACTAAAAGCTCTTGACCATGTTATGGAAGATCTAGAGGATGTTGTGCGCCACCTTGAGCTAGCTGATCATCGCCTCAAGGCATTAGAGCAAGAAACAGATATTTTATGTGTTGCTGTTAGCTCAGAAGGGGCTTCATGCTCTAAGCGCAAGCACATTGATTCGTTCAATATGTGGAAATGCAAGGGATCAAGTCCTTCTTGCAAGAAACCAAGAATTAACCAACAAAAGAGAGGAAAACGTCCCCATGTGAAGAATATCTCAAGGGTGAAGTGTTACAACTGTGACCAGAAGGGTCACTATGCCCGCAATTGTCGCGAGCCAAAGAAGGTACACACCCTTGGTACAATTGGGAACTTTGCATATGTGTCAAGTTCTGTATTCTTGACTGAATCTAATCCTCTGTGGACTGTGGATTCAGGAGCGACAGACCATGTAGCGAAGGATAGAGGATCCTTCATGGAATTCCGACGAGTACCTACTGGAACTAAGTGGATCTATGTGGGAAACAACTCCAGAGCTGAAGTGAAAGGAATTGGCACATGCCAACCGAATATGCGTGATGGACGCACTTTGTTCCTTCATGATATGTTGTATGCTCCGGAAATTCGTCGGAATTTAGTGTCTATTTTAGTATTGGTTAAATTAGGTTTTAATATGAACTTCTATGATAGAGGTGTGGATTTGTTTTTGAATACAAATTACTATGGTTGTGGATATTTTCTGGATGGTTTCATTGTGTTAGATATTGATTATGTTAATACAAATATTTGTTATTCCCTTCTCACGTCTCCTAACACATATGATAATTATGTGAATGTATGGCATGCTAGACTTGGTCACATTGGCCAACAGCGTATGAATAGACTAGCCAAAGAGGGCTTGTTGGGCAATATTGAAAAAGTCGATTTGCCTATCTGTAAGCATTGCCTAGAAGGGAAAACGACAAGGAAACCATTTGGAAAAGGTAAAAGAGCTGAGTTTCCTCTGCATTTAATCCATTCTGGTATCTGTGGTCCAATGAATGTGAGAGGAAGGCATGGGGCTGTTTATTTCATTACTTTTATAGATGATTATACTCGATTCGGATATGTCTATTTAATTTCTCACAAATCTGAAGCAATAAGTTGTTTCAAAAGGTTTATGAACCTGGTAGAGAATCAATTAGACAAGAAAATAAAAGCATTGAGATCCGATCGAGGTCGAGAATATTTATCTGATGAGTTCAGAAAATTATGTGATGAAAAAGGAATAGAAAGACAGTTATCTATTCCATATACTCCTCAACAAAATGGTGTTGTAGAGAGAAGAAACAGAACCCTACTAGAAATGGTTAGGTCCATGATGGCGCATGCTAACTTGCCTATCACCTTTTGGAGTGATGCGTTGTTATCTGCTGCCTATATACTTAACCGTGTGCCTTCCAAATCAGTTGCTTCCACTCCATATGAGTTATGGACAGGTAGAAAACCAGACTTAAGTTTTCTTAAGCCATGGGGTTGTGCTGCCTATACACTTGAATCCTCTCACAAGTTTGGGAAATTGGGTCCCAGAGGAAAGAAGAGTATTTTCATAAGATACTCAGAACACTCAAAAGGGTATGTGTTCATAGGTGAGCAGGAAAGTGGGAGTATAACTGAATTTGAATCACGGGATGTCACATTCTTAGAGGATGAATTTCCTAAGAAGGGCGAAATAGGGGAAGACAACACCCTATTTGAAACCTCGGATCAAGATAATGATCTTAGTGGAGTTCGTCCAAGTGGGAGTAATATGAGAAGTGATGAATTGAATTCACTCATTCTCAATTGCAACCACATGATGAGACGACATCATTATCTAATCCCAGTGGGAGCATAATGGGGAATGATGTGCAAAGAGCACAAACTCCCATACGGCGAACAAGTCGCCAAAGTATTCCCCGTCGACGTTTTGACATTGAAGGGGAAACTTTTATGGTTGCTCCACAAGATGAGGATGAGCCTAGAAATATTAATGAGGCTCTAAATTGCCCTAGTAAGGAAAAATGGATTCATGCAATGGAAGAGGAAATGGAGTCAATGAAATCAAACCAAGTCTGAGAACTGGTTGATCTTCCAAAAAGACGCAGAGCTATTGGGAACAAATGGGTTCTCAAAGTAAAGCGAAAGGCTGATGGCTCGATAGAAAGGCATAAGGCTCGCCTTGTAGCGAAGGGGTATAATCAACAGGAAGGGATTGATTATGAAGATACATTTTCTCCTGTAGTGAGATTTACCTCGATTCGCATTATTCTGGCAATAATATCTAGTTTGGATCTTGAATTACATCAGATGGATGTAAAGACTGCTTTCCTCAATGGAGAATTAGAGGAAGAAATATACATGGAACAACCAACTGGTTTCATGGTAAAAGGCCAAGAAGAAAAGGTGTGTCGACTTTTGAGGTCGATATACGGCCTTAAGCAGTCATCGAGACAATGGTATATACGTTTTCATAATGCCATAATGGCATATGATTTTACAATGATTGATGATGATCATTGTGTATATATCAAAAGATCCAAGGATCAATTTGTGATCATATCATTATATGTTGATGATATACTGATTGCCGGAAGCAATATGGAGTTTGTTCATACTGTCAAGAGTTGGTTGTCTTCCAACTTTGAAATGAAGGATATGGGTGAGGCTGCATACATTCTTGGAGTTAAGATTTCAAGAGATCGTTGTCTCTTTCGCAAGAAACATATATAAATAAAGTTCTTGAACGATTTCGTATGCAAGATAGTAAACCCATAGACACTCCTATTGCGAAAGGTGAAGGATTGAGCCATAGACTGTGTCCGAGGACTCCACAAGAAAAGGAACAGATGAAACATGTTCCTTATGCTAGTGCAGTTGGGAGCTTGATGTACGCTATGATGTGTACAAGACCCGACATATGTTTTGCTATTGGAATGGTGAGTAGATACCAATCCAATCCAGGTCCAACACATTGGAAAGCTGTAAAGAGAATACTGAGGTATCTGAAGGGAATTGCTGATTTCAAGTTGAATTATCAAGGAAAGGATCTGCGACTTGAAGGCTATTCTGATGCTGATTGGGGAGGAGATTTAGATGAAAGGAAATCTACCTCTGGTTTTGCTTTCTTACTGAACAATGGCGCCATATCATGGAGCAGTAAGAAGCAAACGTGTATAGCCTTATCCACGATGGAAGCTGAGTTCGTGGCATTATCAGCAGCAGTACAAGAAGGAGTATGGCTTAAGAGATTTTTGGATCATTTAGGTATTGTTGAGAAAGCTGCATATCCGTTATTGGTTAACTGTGATAGCCAAGCAGCTATAGCATACACTAAAGATCCAAAATATCATGGCAAGACCAAACATATAGATACCAAGTATAACTTTGTAAAAGATATGGTTGCACGAAAGGATGTGAACTTGCAGTACATATCTACGCATAGAATGGTAGCAGATCCTATGACAAAGCCAATACCTAGAGATGTGTTTTGTGGTCATGTGAAATCTCTAGGATTGCGTAGAGTCTGATGTACTGGATTGTAATTTCCCTGAGTTGTTCACATGTATGAACTAGTGTTGTTTCATTATTAATGCCTATGAATCTTTTGTTTGATCTTTATGCATCTTAATGCTTAGTGCATTATATTATGTTGAGAAAGTATGTCGGACAGATAAGAGATTAGCCCACTCACACGGGTAATCGCCTCTATTTACTATGTGATAGATAGAGATGAGACTATTTTTAAGCTTATTATCTAGGTGATAATCGAGAGCTCAAGCTTAAAATAAATATGTCGCCTTAACTGAGTGTTAAGATGAGGACATAATACTTATGATGTCCGAAAGTAAAATAACCCACACATTTTACTTTATCTGTCTAAGATGCCAGATGTGAGTTCTGATGAACTTTGTGAATGAGTAAATACGTGAACTCAAGTTAGACATTGGGTATGTCTGAACTATCATCTGTACGGTATTGATTGTGTAGACATACGCTCCATGGGAAAGGAGTTGATACCGTAATACGTATTTCATACTACGTATGCATGAGACGACCTATAAGAGTGACAAAAGTTTGATCTCAACTTTTATGACGTGTGAGACTCTTGAGGAAAAGAGTTCCTCAATTTTTAGTGCCCTCATGACTCTTACTTATTCTCAAGATTTCTATTTAGTGTTTGCTATCTTAGAATGTTGCCAATGGTCATGAGTTGATTCGATCTAATGGGACATTTCTAGAAAAGCAAGTTGAACTGAAATTGAGAGTCTGAAAGAAAGAGGAAGATCGTTTTTGTAGGATCACATTGTGGTTTTGTATTCACAGGTCGACCAATTATGACTGTCTTTGGGATAATCATAATTGTGAATGCAATATATATATATATATATATATATATATATATATATCATTGTTTAAATGAGATTAAGAGAGATATAAATGTGATCGATCGATCTAGGGTACTGCATACTATTTTTACTCGGAAAATGATGCCCATTATGAGCTGCTATATATTCCTAACAGATGTATAGCAACGAGCTCTCAAAGTATGCTGGTCGCACGGATTATTCATCGGTATGAATGTTGAAAGAGGAATAGAGGATTTTCAGTTAATGGGCCTAAGTTGGGCCTATCCGCCCATGCTGGTTTTTTGAACCACCATGTGCGAGTGGGAGATGAAGGATTTAATCATGGGCCTAAGTTGGCCCGGCCACGATGGGCCTAAGGGCTCGGCCCACGGGAATTAGGCCCGTGGAAAAGGGAACCTATAAAAGGGATGAGAAAGAGAATGAACGTACCTTTTCGCATTTAGTACGTTCATATTTCTCTCCCAAGAAGCTCTCTCTCTCTCCAAGACGAAGAAGCGACTCCGTCATCCCTAAAACGGAAAATCTTCGACATCGGATCGAACAGGACCAAAATTCTCTTCCTCTTTGCGGCGTCGGTGTCTAATCTGTGGCCAACAAGGTACGCTCGAATCCGTGGTGTGCTTTTGATCGGTGATACGTGACATTCCCGGGCTTATCTTCCGCATATGATTTAGAGGTTCGGTTTAGGTGCCGAATCCGGTTTTCGGGGATCAGGCGATCCCAACAAAGGGCAATAAGAATAGGCAAAGGAGAACCAAAGAAGGAAAGGGGCGTGCAGTTTCCATCTTGACGGCGGCAATCTCGGCATTCGGGTAACCGGAATTCACGGCCAAAAGAGAGCGAGAAAATCTGGGCATAGAAAAGCGGAGGATTCTGGGCCAAGTGGGGAGGCGATTTTTCCATCATCGCCAAAGTGAGCCCGAAAAAGAAAAGGTGTAAACTTTTCTTCGTGGCCAAGAAAGATGAATATAGAGGGAAAGTTATGGTGGGCAAAAAGAAAAGAAAAGAAAGAGAGAGAAAAAAAAAAAAAAAAGGAGGAGAGAGGGAGATGCAATTTCACAGTAACTTCGTTCAATTCACTTCCGTAGCATCTTTCTCGAGTTCGCTTTTCCTTTGCACCTTAATTTCCACGAATTTTATACCTCACACTTAAATTTCTCCATTTCATTTTAAAGTTCGGCTTTAATGGACAGGAATCACTTGCCGTCTAATTGGCATTTTCAGAAATAGCACCTACTTATAAACCACCTTTTGCTTTTTGTCTTGTCTTTCAAAGCTGACGTACGGACGAGAATTTCCTAAACGATTTCGTAATGGCATGCCATTGTTTATTAGACTCTTCTTTGTTTCCACATTTAACCATAAAATACGAGTACCTAACACCTTCAAAAGACAAAGGCCATGTCCTCTCATTTTCACACACGCAGCAACCTAAGATATTTACAATCAGTTTTTCCTCCTTCAAACCAAATTAAAATGCCATCTTTGAATTTCCCTATTCTAGTTTTAAAAATTTGAGGCATTTGACGTTAATCAAGTTCTGATTTTGAACTCTGAAAGGTCGAAAAAGAGAAAAACGCCTAAAGTTAAAGTAGAGAGAAATCTAGATATGTGACAAAATTAGGAGCCAAAAACCTCCCTTCAAATTTACACCAAATGTCTGTTTTATGTCCTTTGTATTATGGTCTTTTAACAGTAATATTAGATTAAAATCATTAATTTATGAAACAATGTTAGAACTTGTTAAATATATTTGTCATGCACATCATCCACAAATACTAAATCTTTCACACATGCAGAATATAGCGTGTCGGTTGTGTATAGTCTTATTTATATCCTATATCTCCGCTATATTAGTTTAGGTTATATATAAATGATCGCAATTATTTGTATAATGCATTCCGGTGATATACAAAGTACCTTTAATTTATCTGTCTCTTGCTGATATAACTTTTCAATCAAAACTCGTCGCCACCTACTTAGATAGTTTTCGCAACAATTCACTACGGAAGGATTTGAATCCTAGAATCACGTTGTTGAATTGACGCCAACTACGACTCGACTCCACCATGGACGGAAACCTCACGTGCCGAGACGACGCAACTCGTCCAAATCTTTGCGTTCATAGCCCGTTGCCCTTCGGTGTTTGTTCCTCAACGAACCATCCATCGGACAAGTAATTGTCCTCCGAATTGAACACTGGAAACAGAGACTCGGATCGCTGGCACGTGCGGCTGAAAGATGACGTCAGTATCAAGTGACCACCATATCATTTGTGCCGCTTACCGCTCCACATCATCACAAAATCATTGTTATTAAACCTGGCAATTTATGGCCACATATCATTATCGGATTTTATAAACGTGTCAAACAATTTTTCCAAATGTGGACTTGTCAAAGAACTGGTTTGGTTTTCTATTTATGAGTCAACCAGTTGAACCACCCATTGAACCACTGGATCGATAAAGTGGGTAAATCTACGTAGAAATTCATGATATACATGCCGATTAGCACCAAAAAGAGCGCTCATGTGTGTAGATGCATTTTCAGTGTTAATGATATGTAGGGAACCTTCGTGAGTAGACTTGATTTTCTCTTGTTTAATTGACACTTCACTTAAAAAGAAACCAAGGGCAATCTTGGCATTTCCTTCTATTTTCTTCACTTTTGGAAGGAAACAAAAATGTGCGTGTTTAAGGGAAGCATGTCTCCCTCTGTTTAAGATCATTTCCATGCACTCCCTCTCTAATTTAGACGGCCAAATAAGGGATTTTTTTTTTAATTATTATTTCTGCCCATTTCCTTTCTCTTCCCTCGATCCAAATACATATTCCACGTGAATCGAATTTAATTCGTTGAAGACTGTTGACCCCATAAAGACCTAATATTTTTTACCGAGGTTCGACTAGATTCTGATCGAAAGTCAACCTTTGTTAAGATTATGATCAAAGTTCACAATTGGGTCGTGTATTGTAAGAGCTTTCCAATGACACCTAATTTGTCCAAGTCGGACGACTGGATCGCCTGATGTATTGTCGCAAGGGATGCTTGATCCTTCGGATTTTCACTTATTCGATGCCCCCAATATTGTTCTTGAAGGAAATGAGCTGCAACTACCGTTTGAAGTATGCTTCAAGGTTGGAAATTTAGTTATCAGATCCTGTAGGCAATCAAGCCTTCAATGGTTCTGTTTGACATATATGATGACTAACTAAAGAGTATATCATAGTATTTTGCCGGTTTTGTTCTCGCAACAAAATATCTTTGTGAATGATGTTTTCGGCTTTTATTTGAAGGAGACACAGGTTCTATGCTTAATTCTAGATGGAGGATATCAATTGCAATAATATAAAATCTCCAATTACAAACAAACTATATAGCCCTGATGGCTAAATCTTAGATCCTTAAATCGAACTTAAACCATTGTTGGAATTTAATGGACGACACCGTTTAGACATTTACTAGCACAATGCCAAAATTGAATCAATGACAATATTCAATCGACGATGCTAGACAAGTGGTACAACACTGGAATCTAATCGACAATACTACACCAAGATAAAGATACTTGTCGGAATCTAATCAATAACGGGAATCTGGAAGCTACAACCAAAGAAATTAAAATGCGATAATGTAAAAATAAAGTAAAGACATTTGATGTGTTGTTCCGGGGTGCTTTGTTGCTCAACCTAGGTATTTATAGAGAAATTTTGGTAATTGATTAGCAATTGTTCACCTCTTAGTAACCGCTTTTATCTTTAGGCATGTTCCTTCTGTAACCAACTTGCCAATTTCTTGTATAACCACTTTGATCGTGTCTTAATGCTTCTTGGTTTGTCGACATCAATTCCACAATTGGGTATTAACCATTTTCTCAATTGTGCGCTCCCTTGGCGCTTCTTGAAATATTTTAAAGACCTTAATCAAAGATTTACTGTCAACATTATTTGGGCAGACATTTTGATCTTCCCCATTGTATTTTGTCAATTGGACACATGTCAATCCCTTGTTTCACCATTGATCACCAAGTTCTTATTCATAGGCTTGTCAATGACTAAGTCATATATCAATACCCATAAGGTGCAGAATCGCATTGTATTTCTTAGCCATGTGCCCAGTGCACGATGATACGATCCTCAATTTGTCGTTCACACGACTGGCACGTGATAGCACAGCCCACATTGGGTGCCAACTCAGCCTTTCACCCACATGACCGGCAAGTAATAGTATGGTCAACTTTGGGTGTCAACACATGGTACACTTCTTTCTTCCATTTCATTATAATTCTCAATGCTCTTCATGTGAATAATAAAGGCTGAAATGTTACTATTGCCTCCTATATCTCATGATATCTAACGGTCTCCCATAGATGATTAGTGGATGATGGTGATGACATACTTTAAATTTCTTCGTTAACTTGAAATTCTCCAATTTGATGATACCACCCTCTTCATGATACATGTGACAAATTTTACTAGATGAAATCTTTATTTCTTGTAAGATGTTACAATGATAACGTATGACTATAGTATTTTTGTATTGAGGACGATCTTTCACCTATTTCTGTTAATAACACTCATATTATTTTCAGGATATCACATGCTTGTAAGTTAATGAATGCCACTGTATATGTTTTCTTCTTGAATTCTTTCATGCAATTGCTGTCGACCTTGCAATCTTTTGGCTGGTGAAAGTAAACATTGTTCTTTATTCTCTTCGTGGAGAGAAGAACATCATAAGTACTATAACTTTCATACGGTACTTACTTGTCATACCCTTTTTCTTTTTCTTTTTTTATCGTATGAGTGCTATGACTTCCAAAAACAAACACTTAAGTGCCATAACTTTCAATTGTTTACTTGAGTGTTACTATTTTAAAAGAAGTTTATCCCAATGCCAAAAATCCAATGTGACATGGCATTTGTGATGAATATCTTAAAAAAATTATGGCACTCAAATGATCAATTAAAAAGTTATATGACACTCACTTACGATATTTGTGGTGTCCTTTTTCCCTCTTTACGTGCTTGTAATGGTGTGCTTTTGTTTATTGCACAACAAAACCCAAGATTTTTAACCTCGTTTCAAAGTCTTATGTTTTGGTGGGACTAAGAAAATAGGTGGGAATTTATTTTTTCCTTTTTGTTCTCCATGTTGGGCTACTGATGTCTCATCTCTATCAAAGGATGAAAGGAGGAAGAACCGAAGAGCCAACAATATTCAATTTACCTTAATATTGCTCTGGGTTACACTTGGAGAGCACCAAGATGCCTTTGATTCGTGTGGTTTCTATCCAATAAAATTTGGCAAAATCAGATATCTCAAGATCAGTCTACCGGTCCATTATTTATTGAGCTAGAATGACAAGTTCAATCCTCAGCAGTTGGCAAAAATCTTACTAGTTTTACACGTTACTCCTTTCAATAGCACTTTCGTAATACAGAAGAATTATTCTGTAAAGTTAATACATGTGCTAAATTGAATCTAGACTCATAAAAAAATGATGGATCTAATGTAAATCTAAAAAAAAAAACAACTCATGATCAGCATAAGCAGAGCAAGCAAGGGAGAAGAATGCAGATGTTATGAATGTTCCAAGTAAGAAATAGTTTCCACGTATCAATTTGAACTCTTCTCAAGCCCTTGATGAGACTAGCGTTAGGATTACATGTATTGCATACTTACATGTTCACATTCATGGACAGTGACCTATATTGGCTCACTCATTTTGATATAAAGAAAAAATATATATAATTATAAAACCATGGTATGCAATCAAATCCATGTGAGATATTGGGAGTCAATAGACAAATTGAAGAGTATGATGTGCATCCACTTAACATAACATCGTGGCACATCTAAATTTCTTAAAACACAAAAGAGAAACCGTGCAAATTCCAAATTGAGTCCCATAGTAAAATACAAGTTTCGATACAATTATTATATTATGATTAAATTTCTCCATCACATCACCAATAAATTAAGTTTTATACAATGTTTTCAATATAAACAACAGTCTCTCGTCTTGCAACTAGGCACGCAAGTTAGTGGAAGACTTTGACTTGCTTTCAATTGCCCGAGTCCTCCTTTTTTGTGCCATTTTCCTTTGAGTAGGCTTTGTCGGCTTTTGCCTTCTCCTTTTCTCTGCAATTATGCAAGCCACATGGTGGAAGACATTTTGACTTGCTTTCCCTGGCCTGAGTCTTCTTTCTTTCTTTCTTTTCGGTAGGCGTCGTAGGCTTTCGGCTCATCCCCTTCTTCGGTCCGAGGAAAAGCATAGGAAAAGGCAATGAAGCAGTTAAGATAGTGGAAGACTTTGAGTTGGGACTTATGTGCTTTCTAGCTAATTAACCAATTAGGGTTAATTTAAATTTGATAATTTATCACCTACTCTCGTACTCATTGCCTTCTTTTAAAATTTTAATTTTAAAATTTAAAATAAGTGAGTTGCAATTTTGAAATTTGAAATAAAATATATCAAGCTGCTCATAACTAGATCCTAATTAATAAAATAATTCATATGAAGAATTTTGCAAATCAATCCATTTTGTTGATAAAAAAACATATGGCTCGTGGCACTCTTCATTCACTTCATTATTGAATTATTGGAACGCCGTGCTCTTTCCACTCTTACTTTCACTAAAACACTCCTCAGCAGAGTTTTGTGCGTTTTATCTTTTATGAATCGCAATTTTCTAGCATCCTAAATCATAAAGAGATATGATTATTTTGCTTTACTTATTCTAAGAAAATTGTGGTTCACTGAAATATATTAAAATGCGTTTAGGGAAGAATTATATTCTCTATTGCGCTTTTATCATCTCAAAGATGGATTTTTCTCCACCTATTTGTATATCTAAAAACATTTCCCTCTACCATAGATGCCTTAGCTTTGACACAGTCCACTTATTAGACGACTAATTCAATTATTGAACCTACTCTCTCAAAGGCCAAACTTTCTAATGATATACAATTTCATCCCAAAAACCATATGATGAAAAAGTGAATCTCAAACCCATTCACCCACACATCCATCTCCAAATGTCAAAAATGCCCTCAACAACACCAATTTTTAATTTACAACCGCCATCCATACAACAGAAACAAAAGTCGCTCATCGAAGAAAATGGCACTTACGTAAAAAAAAATTGCTAGATGAGACTTTTAACAATGGCATCAAGATCCTTCACTCTCTGGCTCTCTTTCCTCTTCCTTTGTGTCCATTATAAGGTCCTGTACTGCGCTTTCCCTCTCTCCGCGCAGAGTTCTCATTCTTCAATTCTCAAGCATTCACGTAGTCCCTCAGCCTTTTTAAGTCTCTCGCTCTTTGAAACATGGCGGTTTTTGGCAAACACCAACCTCTTGAATGACTATTTTCAGTCTCTTATATTATTTAACTGCGTTTATTGATTACGCCGGCGTTTCATGAAGTGAGGTTAAGATCATAACACATATGATAATTTTAATTTTAACAATTAAATTGATTCCAAATAAGGTTAAGATATTGTTACATTAGTAATTACATCAATTCCAATGACAGATAAGTCCCTTCACTTAAAAGCTAGTGATGTACTTTTCTTAATAGTATGGCGTTTTAAAATAAAATTAGCATTTTATTATTGATTTGGGAAATTCGTTGGCCAAACCGATGCAAAGGAGACAAGATATTCGAAGTGCAGCGCCTTTTGCCCCACCTCCATCACGCCAGAGACAGCGAGGTTATTATATTGAGAGCCCACGCTCAGATCCAAGCAACCTCGAAAAGCAGACATTTCCTCTGAGAGAGAGGGGGGATTTGATACCTGTGGTGTCTAACGATCCTGCAATGGAGATAGGGATGAGTTCATCGGCATCATCCGGACCTTCGTATGAGGTTTTTTTAAGCTTTCGGGGAGCCGACACCCGTCATGGATTCACTGATTGTCTTTACCATGCCATGGTCGGGGTCGGGATCCTTGTCTTTAGGGACGATGAATCCCTTTGCGTCGGTCAAAAAATTGGTGGTGAACTTCTACAAGCAATTGAGAACTCCAAAATCTACCTTCCCATATTCTCCAAAAATTATGCTTCGAGTCACTGGTGCCTCCGAGAGCTCGCATACATGGTCGAGTGCACCTCGAAATTGAATGAGAACAAAGAGATTCTGCCCATTTTCTTGGATGTGGAACCTGAAGATGTCAAGCTCAAAACAGACTTATATAGCCAAGCTCTTGCAAAGCACCAGGAAAAGTTTAGTGCAGAAGTGGAGTCATGGAAAAAGGCTCTCAATGAGGTGGACGAGATAAAGGGATGGAACTTGAAGAAAGATCAAGGGTAAATGTCTTTTAACTTGTCAACTGCCATCTGTAGATTTTGTTTTCCTCCCTGTTCAGTTTAATTGTGGTATTGTCAATGAAAATATAGTTTAGACATGTAGTCGATTTTATATAGTTTAAATGCAGTAGCGGCAATGGCCGCCGCTGCTATCGGCCACCACAGCGGTGAGAAAGGAATGCTCTCTGGTGGCCCCTATCGGTGGTATCGCTGCAATAGCCCCAGTCAATGGCACTATTGCGGTGGTAGCGCACCCTTCTTATCTTGATTCTCTCTCTCCTCATGCTCTCTGTCTATGACACAGTAGCTACGAACAGTAATAGATCTCCAAAGAGCTCCACCAAGCCGTCGGCCAGCCACCGCAACAGCTCGTCCGTCAGTCACCGCCACCACTTTGTCGCCAGCCCGACACCAAGTGGCCAAAAGCTGTCTCTGAGCCATTCGGCCCCCACACTTTCTCTCTCACTCACTGTGGCAAGTTGGATCCGGGATTTGGACGACCATATCCGACGTGGCTGACTTTGGCCCAAGGCCAATGACGCCATCCCCGGCAGTCGCAAGGCCACGACCCATGTGACGTGGAGAATTGAGGCAAGGCCGAGATGGCCAGTCAACGGGCACAAAGGGCGACACACTGAAATGTGATGGTGATGGTGATGGTGCAGAGAGGCGAGCGACGTCAATGGTGCAGTGGCAGGGGCCGACGGTGATGATGACTGAAATTGGGGAGCGGAGATCAGTAAAAATAATAATCGTATCGGTGTCTCGATTTTTTTTTTCCAGGTTTCCACATAACGTGAGAGCAATTTAGTCACTTTGGGAGTAAGTTTTACATATAAAGTTATCCCTGACATGGTTGTTACCTTATGGCAGCCAAGGAGATCTTATATGTTCGGTAATTCGAACGATTTTAGTTAAGCTGAAGGTTGCACATGAAAATGTAACCGAACATCTAGTCGGAGTTGATGATTGCGTAGAAGATATAATCAAAATGTTGGAAGTGGGATCTGATAGTGTACGATTTCTTGGAATCCATGGAATGGGCGGTGTTGGCAAAACAACTCTTGCTAAGGTCGTCTTCAATGTACTATCTTCTGGCTTTGATGGATGTTGTTTCCTTGCAGACGTTGGGGAATCATCAAAAGGCAATAATGGTCTGGTAAATTTGCAAAAACAACTGTTATCCAAGCTCCTTAGTTCTCATTCTATTGACCAAATTTATCACGTAAATGATGGGATCAACATGATGAACAGAGGAGTACTTAAAAATAAAAAAGTTCTCATTATTTTAGATGACGTGGATGAGAAAAAACAACTTAAAAGTCTAGCAGAAAAAGGTAATTGGTTCGGTCCCGGCAGTAGGATTATCATAACTACTAGGGACCAAAGTATCCTAATGATTAAGGGAGAAGCAATAGGTGAAGGCCTTGTAGAAAAGTCTGCAAATGTTTTGACTTACGATGTACAAGAAATGGAATTTCATCATGCTCTTAAGCTTTTTAGTAGGCATGCCTTTAGAAGAAACTCTCCATCAGAAGATCGTATGGTCCTTTCTTATAATATTGTCCATACTTTGGGAAAGCTTCCTTTAGCTCTTGAGATTACAGGTTCATCCCTTAATGGAAAACCCAAAGAATTATGGGTTGACACATGGAAGAAGCTACAAGAAGCTCCTCCTAAGGAAGTCCAGAGAAAATTGATGATAACTTATGATAGGTTAGATCATACACAAAGGGAAGTATTTTTGGATATAGCTTGTTTTTTTGTTAATGAGAAGAAATCATACCCTTTCTACATGTGGGATGCTTGTGGATACCACCCACACGATGCCATTGAAGTCCTCTTTCTCATGTCCTTGATAAAACTCAAAGGCAATATTTTCTGGATGCATGACCAAGTGCGGGACCTCGGAAGGGAAATTGTCCGTCAAGAGAACTTCATCGATCCGTATGAGCGTAGTAGAGTGTGGAACTATGATGAAGCCTGGAGCATTCTGAAGGAGAAAGAGGTAAAAAAAGGGAATAGCAATTTATTTTTCGATGTATTGTTGTAGACTATTCTTGCAAAAGGATAAATTAATCACTATTAGCACTTGTAATTGTTTGCTTTTGACCTTCACATATGGACTTCTTGGTGTTTCCATTGTTAGGGAAGTAGGAAAATAAAAGCAATGTCACTAGAAGGATATCGTGGATTTGATGAAGGCATTTTGACAAGTGATGAAGTTGCTCCGTTACGAAACCTAAGGTTTTTTCAAGGGAATAGGAAGGGCCTCGTTGGAGACTTCAATAACCTTGTCCCTAATTTAATATGGCTTTCTTGGCACTTTAAATCTAGCCAGTTTGAGGCAACAAACTTTCATCCAGCTAACTTAGTTGTTCTTGACCTTTCATGGAGCAATATTTCGGAGGAATGGATTGGCTGGGAACAACTTAGAGTATGATATGAGTCTCACTCCTTGCATAAGCATATCATTTCTTCTATCTTTTTGTTCCCTTACAGGTTGTTTCTTAACATATATCTTATCAAATTGTTTTGTAGGAGGCCAAAAAACTAAAGGTACTAAATCTCAACTCGTGCAAACACTTAAAGAGAACACCTAATTTATCTACGTGGGTGTACCTAGAGAGATTGGTTCTTGATGGTTGTATCAACTTAATTGAAATTGACCCATCCATTGGTAATTTGCGATCATTGTTGACCTTTGATTTACCAAATAGGAAAATTAGCAAATTGCCATACTCGATTGGAGGGTTGGTGAAAATTAGGCAGTTGGATTTATCGAATTGTACGGAGATAAAGGAACTTCCAAACTCAATTGGGGAATTACAATCATTAGTCGAGTTGGATTTGTCATCGACAAGTATTGATCACCTACCTGATTCAATCGTCAATCTAAAGCAACTGAAAGTACTAAGGATGAGCGACATAAGAGGGATAACAAAATTACCAAGTGCGATTGGGCTGGTGGAGAAGCTCGAAGAGTTAGATGCTCAAGGATGTTGCAACTTGACCGGCGAAATCCCTAAAGAAATTGGGAGACTATCCCGTTTGAGGATCCTAAACTTGTTAAACACGCGTATATGCGGATTACCCACCACAATGAGTCACCTCTCTAATCTTCAAAAACTTAAGCTAGAAAACTATTCCGAGTTTAAACAATTGCCGGAGCTTCCCCCAAGTTTAACTTGTCTGAAATGGGGCTGTAAAAATTACTGGGGGTCCTCCGCAAAGGAGCACTATTGGCATGAGGGGGAATATTGGGGGGTGCAAGATTGTGCTCATGAGGAACATGAGCCGGACGAGTATGCTGCTTTGAAAGCATTAATCGGGATAGGCATCCCTCTTCCCGCTAGAATAGGTGCCCCGTCTCAACAGGAAACACCTGTCATTACTCTTCCCACTAACATCGGTAGCTTATCTCAGCTTAAAACACTAAAATTGTGCTGCAAAAATGTGCAATTCCTACCCCAGCTCCCCTCTAGTTTAAGAAAGTTACAACTTCAACATCTGGCGACCACACGATCACCAGATTTTTCCAATTTGAAAGACTTGTCAATCTTGACATTCTTTGGATGTTCGCTAGAATTCTCCAGTATATTTGATGCGGAGTCGAAGGAACTCTATATAATGCTCTGTGAGCTTAAACAACTGGACGCACCGTTGCAGCAGGAAATGAAAAGATTGAGATCATTAGAGATGACTTGTTGTGAGTTCCTTCCAGAAATACTTGATCTGTCCCGCATGAAGAATCTAAAAAGGGTAAGGCTGGGAATGTGCCTTTCATTAGTCGAGATTCGTGGCCTTGAAGAATTGGGATCCCTTTCGTATCTATCAGTGGACTCTTGCCCTTCCTTGGAGAGGATGTTAGACCTATCGAAATTGAAAAAGCTACCGGAGCTAGAAGTAGTAAATTGTAATAAGCTAAATAGGGAGGAAATCTATTGAAATTATTGGAATGGAGAGTTTGGGGGTGACATTTGCAACATTGGTGGCTTCGACTCGTCGTCTGTCTCCGACAAGCTCAGAATTGATGCATTCTTCGGCTTGCCTGTCTACTTTACTAGCCGTAAAGCTGGAGCGTTGTGGGGGTGACACCTCAAACGCTGCCTCCACCTCCGCCATGGTATAATGAGTTCCATCGGTGGCTCCGATTCGTCGTCTGCATCCAGCGAGCTCAGACCTGCTGCATTCTTCGACGTGTTGCCGCTGCCTCCGCCTCCGCCATCACCTCTAAGAGCCCCATCAGCAGCTAGAATATGGCAGCACCACGTTTCGCACCATAACTTGCACTGGTAATTCTAAATTGCGCACCAAGTGTTTGCGCAATTACCTCTTTCCCTGTTCAGACCTAGATATGGAGTGAAGTTTTCTGGTGTTGAGCTAATTGGGAAAACTGTGCAAATAGACATCTTAGTTTTAATTTGATTTGATTTGATTTGGTGTGCAGACAGTGGTAAAAACCCCACATTTCAAGAGAAGTTTTTGTTCACACTTGTTGAAGGGCTTAGAGAGTTGAAACTTGCGGTTTGGAACAACAATATTCTCACTTTTGACGATTTCAACGGCAGTGGAAAGTAATTACTTCCTACATTGAATCCATTTTGCTGACAAAAACTGTTGTTGAGTTGTTTTGGAGTTTGGACATTGATTGGCTAGTGTTCTCATCATAATTGTGTTTTCCATGGTCTCGAGGGTTTGGCTCTGTAAGGTTCTTTCTCAGTGCTTCGGTAATACGACCTAGCCTCTTCAGACTAAAAAAGGGACAGGTACAATTAGCTGAATCTATTCCTCTTTTCTTATGCATGTAAATTATGATCAGGTTCAAAAGCAAAATACAAAAATAACATGTCAGAAGATGGAGTACATAAGATGACCTTTGTGTAAAGATAGTGATGTGATTTCTCTAATTCACTCATTTGCAATAATAACTCGTACTAGGTTCTACTTTACCTTTGAAATTATATGCCAACTGTCGAATTGTTGGTGTTGTCGTCATTATCATCATTATTGGTAAGTAGGTTTGATTGCTCGAACAATTTGCTGGAAACTTGGGTGCTTCATAGGACTCACTGCATTTTCCATATCCATTTTAGTCAGTAATTTGTGTGTTAGGGCCTGGCATGTCATATTTGCCAACTTATATCGTTTTACTGTCTATGGATATCATATATCTTGTTTACTAGTAAAATATGAGCTATTTGCTACTATTGAGTTTATTTATTCCTTCCAGGAAGTAAAAATCTAGCACAATTTAGTTCTGCCAGTAGTGAACATTGCTGGCAATACGCCAATTCTTCTAGTTAGATTATGATATTGTTAATTTTGCAGTGGAATAAGTAGAATACTCGTCTTCGTAGTGAGAACAAGGCCTTGGCTTTTTCCTTCTTCTTTTTTTCTTTCTTTTTTCAAGAATATTGTTAGGCACTTACTAAAATTTGATATCACAGCTTTTGAGATTAAAACACAGTGATATGTCAAACAAATTCTGTAAGAATGATATAGATTACTTCCTGCAGCTGAAGTAACGGAGTTTTTATATATTCCCAAGGGTGTGAGATAGGTGTTGTTCAGAACCTTGATACTGCCAAGTAAACTTCTGTTCCTGAAATCCTTCTGTAGGTCATTGTCAGTTGAGCTAATGTGTGATTTCTAGATTGTCGGAGCACTCATATGATTATCTTAATATACTATGGTATTAGTGAGTGCTGTGATCAAAAGGACGAATTTGATTGTGCTTTGTTTCGTTCTCAAACGGCTTATGTACATAAAAGAGTTTGACATGAGCTATGTGGAATTCATGAGAGATGGAGCAAAATGGTTGTTAGAGAACAAAGACATTAAACTTGTTGATAGGATTCGTCCCTCTTTGCTATTCTGATGCAATGTTAGTGAGAATTTTTTTTATTTTATTTTTTTGTGTATGGTGGTTTGCTTCACTATCATCTTATCTTCACCTTTTTCCCAGACTCACTAATTTGTAGTGTACTTCATGATATTTCTCTATTACCACCCATTTTTACTTGCAGCTTCACTACAACCAAATGTTATTTTTTTTTAGGCATGGCAAGAAATGCATACTTCCTTCTTATTTGATTTTCTCCCCGATGACACGAGAGTCGTAGTATGGTGCTATAATAACTGTCAACATGAACATGTGATATTCGATTGATCTCTAAAGACACGAGTGTGTGAGAAAATGCTCACGCATATGTTGCTATCAGGCTTTTGAGCAATACACAAGTTCAGTTTTTTCTAAACCTCCCTCTTGAGAAAAGGTGAAACTTGATTTAGTTTCTTTCTTGTTCTGCAACTTGTATATTATTACATGTTTGAGATTGAGATGCAATGTTGCATGACGTAGTCTGTGCTATTCAATGCATGAACTGGTTACCTGTCTGTTGCTGTATATGAGATTTGATTCCATCCCATCTTATCTTTCTTGAAAGCAGGGTAAGAAATTGATTTGATGTATGACAAATTTCCCCATCAAAGTCGAGAATGACCATGTTCCATTGCTGAATTGCCATCTTAGACCTAAACTAGTGTTAGTGATTTTGCCTAGATTTCACATCATTGCATTATTATATGAAGTCTAGGCTCAAGAAACTGATGCTACAGTAACTATAGGAAATTATTCTTGATAAGGGCTTGAAACTCGAAGATGTACCGGCAGGTTTGCCTTTAAAATTGCTTGGTGCAGAAGGATCACCTATGAGATGCATCCTTATCAAAAAAACTTCTCCAAGTGAGTTTTGTTCCTTCGGAAGGGAACTAATTTGACAACGATTTTTTAATTTACGATTACCATTGTCATTGTCACATGAGATTGACTTGTCTCTGGTTGGTTACCATGGAGATGCATCCGTATGTTATTTTCATCACTTTGCATTTGATAATGCCAAGTGCTAACAATATTTCTCTTTTGTTCCAGGGGAGTAGAAATTATCAAAAATGCTGAATGAGAAAGGCATTGCATGCATGTTCTTCTCAAGATGCAGACTTACTTTGATGGGACATGTTTTGCGGAGAAAACTTAGCGATCATTTGAATATGTGATATTACTATAGGGAAAGCAGAGGGTAGGGTTATGTTCACATAAATAATGTTACGCTTTCAAAATAAGACTTGTCTGGATTGTTTCTCATGTTTTTTCTTTTCTATTACTAAAGAGTTTCTGGGATTGAGTTCATTTGTTATAGTGACTCATGAATAGAAAGCCTGTCCATGCAAATTCTCTCTTCCATGGTGTTGTAACCATCTTCGCAGTCACCTTTAGCTTCTGCTTAAAAATATAAGATATGACATGCTGATTTAAGAGATCAAACCAGGCAGAAACCGAGGTGGTCAATGCAAATGAACTGCAAAATAGATTTTCATTTACATATGACCTAAAGATTTTCATGGGACTGAAGCTCAGACACGGTTGCAGAGCGGTGCGAGTTTCTCGGAGGCGTGGGCAATGGAGAAGGGAGTTAATTAAGCACCATCTTAGAAATGTTGAAGAACGGACGAAAGACTCTGAGGAGCACCGCAAGGACGTGGAGGCGGAGCCAAATTATTTGTCTTCTGGTGCGGATTAGGCTTACAAAGAATAGACAATCAGCCCCACTAATAAAGAATGAATCAGGGATGGAAGCTTGCAACGTCAGTCTCATACGAACATAACTTGTATTCATTCCTTCCTTGCGTGAACTGTCCCCGAGTGCATGAAAATATGGCAAGAAACCGGTGGCGAAGAGCTTCTAATGTCATCGCAAAATCTGGTGCTGTCTTGTGTTGTTATCCCTTGAAGAGTTTCTTCAGACATGACACCAAAAAATCTAAACAGCATCATGCAGACAACTCAGCCACACTTCAGCGTCATTCAAACAATTCAACCCCTCAAACACCATTTCAGCAACATCAAAGTAAACCTGAGGTTGCTGCCTTTTCCCCTGTTTACTTTGATGCTGCTCGGTTGGTGTTTGAGGGGTTTAATTGTTTGAATGACACTGAGGTGGTCTTGGTGCAGCTGAATTGTTTGCATGATGTTGTGCAGGTTGTCGTAGTCTCTGAAGAAACTCTTTGCTGGAGTACAACATGAGAACATTCAGGTTTCGTGACGACATTAAAAGCTCTTTCTGCGCAGCTATCTCTTCGATCCAATCGATGCAAAGCTCATCGGACTTCCATCTCAAGAGGAAGGCAACGGGAAGAGCACCCAAACCCGAAGTCATACCATTATAACATATGGAACCACAATTAGGAGAGAGAGTGGCAAAAACTAGGATGTGAAAATTAGAGGTCGGACAGATGCAACAAGCTTAAAATGAATATGCATATGGAGTTTAGGATCTTATGGGAATTGAAAGAATGATATGTGAACCTACGTACCAACTCATTCGTATAGGTTCATATAAACTATTAAGTAGGATTAGAAATAGATTTGAAAAGTGTCTGTTACATCCTCATTGTGTTCTAAACTATTATTTCTTCTTACAACCGCCAGCCCTGGAATTCCTGTTAGTTGCTTCCCTGGCAATATTCCCAGGTGTTTCCTGTTGATGGATGACAATAATATAAAATTTGTATGAGTGATATATAAGTATCGTAAAATGTACAATACATGGAAGAAATGGAATCCTTAGGACAGCAAATACGCACACTGTAAAAGGAACACTAATATGCACTCTGCCCGACAAGCAGTACCCCTCTCGTTCTAGCATAGAGGGCCAACTTCATCCTTCCAATAAAAATTTATACAACTCTCTTCCAAAATTGCAGTACCATAAGACATGACCCCTTTTTTTTGGAAAGGAAAGCATCAACTTGCTTCCAACTACGGGCAAAAACAGAAACTACATGTCAGGACTTGCTCAGTGAATAGGGTTCTTACATTCGCCATTATTTAGATCCATGTCGGGACGCAGACAATTCTCAACGGCTGTTTGAAGTTCCTCAAACCCAGCACCATGGTTGGCATTTTAAAGCTGCCAAGGACCCTGGGCTGGGGACTTACAGATACCTGTGTAGAGAATATCTTGGGCTTGAATGCCAGACTGGGGCATTGAAGTGTGCGTTTGCCTCCCTGTCATCCAGTGCAATTACGGGAGCTAATCAGGCCAAAACTCCTATCATATCAGTACAAGCACACTGGTGTTTTTGTTTATCTAATTGATTTCATGAATAGAGTGATGCAACACCATTAGCACATCAGTAAAGTTATATTAGAGTAATCGAGCATAAGCAGCAGGGGCATGGCAACATTCTACCTTTGACTTACAACACTATCACCAGAAGTTTAAAATGATCACAAAGATCTGAAAATTTGTGCACCGCTAGGGCAATCAATGGCTAACAATGTGAGTTAAAGGGATTACTATTCATCCATCAAAAGTAGCCTCTGAAGATGTCTCTTCGCTAGAGCAATGTGTGACATTACACCTCCACATACACTAAACGAAGGAAAATTCCAGGTGCTCAGTCCTTAAAGATATCAACATGACATACCTTCCTCTTAGCAGGTACAGATCAGTTCTTAGCTGGCTTAGAGAAGGAAAATAAATAAAAGGATTCATCGGAAAAAAGAAAGTGCATTTTGGAACTCACTTTCAATTGTTCAAGCTTTAGTTACCGGCCTTGTGATGACTCATCCTTAGCTGCCTTAATCTTCTCTATCGCCTGATACACATGGTAAAACAACATTGAAAACATCTATGCTCTCTCCTTCAGAGGAAAAGAAGCAACTTCCTTGAGTATGCAACTGACCAACACATTACTGAAGATAGAAGCCATACATTCGTCACTCTGTCAATGTTGAACCCATTCTCATTCACGAGAAAGGAAATTAAGCCCTTCAAAGGGAAATAAATCAGTTAGGAAACGAGACAATAATTCAAATAGTGAAACATTGCAAGTAAATCACAGCATGAAATTGGCCCACCTCCTCGTTTGGAGCAGTCCATTTTATCTCAGGTTGTTCTTCTGTAGAAACTATTGGCCCCTTGAAAAGCAGGTGAGCTTCACTATAGGGCGAAATTATCTGGTATCTGATACCCATTCAAAAAACAAGTAAACATTTCCTTGAGAGGGATAACTGAACTGAATAAAGACTTTCAAGTAATGCAAAGAACCTCTACATCTGAAGGATAGAGAAACCATACAATTTTGTTTGAGTGAGAGTGAAAGAACAGAAAAAGCAGACAATAGAATAGATAAAGGTATTATAGTAAATCAACACATGAAGTAGCATGGCTGATGCACTGATTGCCAGCCCATATCTGTTGGTGGCAAATGATCTTTCAGTTTCAAATTGTTGATCAAATATTTCCATGCCAGCTGAGTTTGAGAGATGATTCTTTTAAGTCAAGGAATCCAGCAGCCAAGACTATTACACTGAGAAACTTTGCTGCCTTTTTTCGCTTACAAGTCAGGGGACAAAATCAGAGAATAAGAAGCACCTTTGCTTGTTTATGTTCTCTAGCATGTTTTCTATGGAACCATGTTGACTGATAAGCTTAAGAGCAGTCAGCCCTCCAATACCTAGTGAATTCATTCCAAAGTAAAGCCACTGAAATCATCAAGCCAAAACATACGAGAGGGCAGAATGATATACGATAGTATTAAACAGTTAACAGAGCACTGCGAGAATATCATGTCTACCTTGAATGCTTTTACAATAATCACATCCAGAAAGAATGCACAGGTCAACGAATTGATCCATATCCAGATTCATCTCCTCCAAGATCTAAAAGTCATGAAAGTGAGGAAAAAAAATTTAAGCAATCCCAGTGAATAAACTTTTCTAAGTACCTTGAAAATTTCAAATTCCATAACTGGAACTTTTCTTGAGATGGGATCCATCAAATGGCGATGGAATATAGGAGCTCCAAAAGTAAGGGAATCCATATCTTCAGAAGCAACTGCATAAACCTGAAAAACAAATATTACAGCTAAAGCACCATTCATGATAGATGAATTCTGGTTACCACAAAACAATTAAGCAATGGTAGGTATTCAAAGTCAGTGAAAATTCCCTGGACAAAAATGGCTTAGTAAAGAATATTCCAAATGTAAATGACTATGCATAAGAAGACATTAGACAAGTGAACAAGCATATGTGCGAGTGCAAAAGGAAATTAAATCATGGAAGTAAAATGGTAATTTACATAGATTTCAACGATTAATTATCATGGGAAAACAATGAACGATTCTGAAGACAATAAATGGGAAGATACATGCCTTTCCAGCTTTGCAAAGTGCAGCACATTGTGCTGCTTCTGAAGGAGCCTAACATACAAAAACTGAACCTGGTATCTAAACTTTTTGTTAGAAATAATAACGAATAAACTTTTCAGACAGAATTGTAACCTCAACAACTGGGACATCCATAAGTCTTAATAGTTTTTTGCAGTCTTCATTGCGCTTTTGTGTCACCTACAAGTGTATAAAGGCCATCATCCACAAGCACACACATATCCATATGGCTATGTAGATAGGTTTTTCTGTGAAGCAGAGACCAAAATCAAACTTCATATCAAATAAGACAAAAATATTGCAACATAAGGAAACCAAAACGAGACCAACCTTCCCAGTTCTTTTACTGAATTTCTCTATGTCTTCCTTGTTCTGAGACTGCAGACACAATAAATACAGAGCTCACTGAGCATTTATGTACTCTCTGTTTCTGGGTGCTTATGTATGCGAGAGAGAGAGAGAGAGAGAGAGATGCATATACCGCAATGGCTATTGCCAACTCCTCAGAGGCAGCTGCCCTCTTCGAAAAACTGCTCAGAAACTCATTTAAGGTAACTAAACATATTCATAGATAATTCCAAAAAATAGAAAAGAAAAGGCTACATAATAATGAAGTACCGTTTTGCCAGCTCTTGCTTCTTCAAATCAGGAGGTTGACCATAAATACGTAGCTATCATAACAACAGCAAAACATAATTCAGAGAAGCACGAGCTTAATTCTTCTAGCATTCTATCCCAATGAAAACACAGGAGGTAAAGAAAAAAAGTTTACACTCGCTTTATGCCCGCCTCCAACAGCCTAATCGTCCGGTAAAACATGCCTTGCAGATGACTACATGTGAAAACAAATCGAAAGGCAGCTCAAAGTCAATCTCATATACATAAAACCGAGTCCAAGAGATAACATCTGAAGCATCAAAACAGAAGGCTAGTCAATAATTCAGCCATAAACTATACGAACTCGAGCAAAGTGGATTTTATTTCCATGGAGTATTACAATGCCAGTCAGTACCTGGTGACTTCACCAGCCTCATTGGTGAGCATCTGAGTCCCCTTCCTCCCAACCACAACCTAATCCCCCAATCAAAAGAACCAAAAAACCCCAACACTCAAAATCCAAATCCCCACCGACAACCGAAACGCGCAATCGCAGGCATCAATCCATAAAAAACAACTTAACGAGGAACTGATAGATGCTCATGCTGGCATCGACGGCGATCCTCCGGTCGAAGTAGCTCTCGAGCTTCTGCTCCTTCATGGCGTTCGGGGCATTGTCCGCCAGTAGCTTCGTCAGTCCCTATCGAAATCAGGGGAAGAGACTCGATGAACAAGATATGGAAAATGATGGGATTGAAGGAGACGGAGGTCGAACTGAACTACCTTGATGCCCATATCGGAGAGAGAGAGAGAGAGAATTGTTGCAGTGGAAATTGAGGGATGAAATGGAAGCTGCTCTGGATGAATTGAATTCTAGCTTTTCGAGCTCTTCCGCTTCCCTCCAGGGCTGAAGCGTGGGCGTCACGCGCGGCTGTTGCTAGTTGTTTTTTTTTTTTTTTAAGTACTAGTGATAAACTTTCGGACATAAGCTTAAAAACTAAATTCACAGGCTCGAGGTTGAATGATACTAGTAATAGCTTCTTATTCCTAATAATTGAGTAAATGAAAATGTTGAACAAATTAAACACCAGGGACAACATATATTGAACAAATTAAAATTTATTAATAATATTACGCTGTTCGCCTCCAACAAACACAGATTTTACCACGCACAACCGCCAATCCACCTTCCTACCACCACCCCCATCTTAGCAATAAACAGCAAATGCAGCGTCGGCAGACGATGGAAATCTTGTTTTGTCTAGAAAACCGATTTTCTTGGAAATGTGTAGAGCTGTTCCATTTGATACAGGATCAGGGGCTAACCATGCTACATTAGAGAAGTCTGTGTCCTTTTGAGGGATCTCCGATGTAAACCTCGTTATTTTCTAAAGCATGAATCCATCGGTATATCGAAGTAAATTGGGACAACTTCTTTTATCCCCCAATCCAACTTCAAGGTGTCTATGTCATGATTCTGTTATAAATAAGTGATCTATGTCTAACTGGTGCTATAAAAATTAGTGCTCAGATGTACGATCACAATCCCTTACAATAAGAAGACAATAACTTTTGGAGGCATTTGGATGATGATTTATAGTGTACTTCATGGTCGAAATCAATTATTTTCTTTATGGTAAAAAAAATCAATGAATTGATTAACTGAGATTTGAGCATTCGAAAGGCCTTTATCTACATTTTAATTCGGCTAATGTACACTATTCTACACATATGTTTGTAGGGAAGAGAAAATGTACAATAGTAATTCTTCATCTTTTAGATGAGACATTCAAAGGATCGACCCATGCCGAGTTCGAAATATTCGATCGAAACAACCAATCTTAAATTATCATCAATTGAAAGAATGGCCATGGCGATGTATTCATTAGTGTCACGACCTTTCTCAGGGTGAAGTACCAAGAGAAAGCAAATGGAATACTAAGCGGAGTCAAACACTTAATCATAAAAGAGATGAGTCAATAGTGCCATCACTCAATGCGAACTCTCCGAAAATCATACCAATCACAATTTTTGGATTCTATTTAAATCATTTAGACATGCAAATCAATTCTAGGAGTTGCCACTAATCTATTATGGGTTGATAACCCAAGTAAAATACAGCAAAAAATTTTACTTTTGCAAATCAAATTGTTATGTATATGGGGACTTGATTACTTAAGATGAATCTAGCGCCTTTTTAATATATTTTCTCTTTAGTTCGAAAATGGTGTGCAGGCAGTCTCTGTCAATTTTAACCTTAAGCCATTAACATATGATGAGTGATAATGCGGTTACGCAAATAAGAATTTAACACTAAAAAATTAAAGCAATAAATAAATTACACAATGGAAAGAAAGGACCTTGATGCGATGAGCATCTCTAATATATCATAATAGCGTAACTATATAAATATATTTAATAGAAAATTGAGGTTATGTAATTAATATTATAAATTCACATAAATTAATCTTCGTAGATGTTATTAGCAATGCTTAAGAAATCAATAAATGAATTTTAAGATATGTGCATGCACTAATTGCGAACACAGCAAATCAGGAAATGGTTGTGGTATTACCAGTGAGACAAATGTTATAACTGGAGCAAAATGAACATTTCATCAATTGTCGTAGTATAATAATAATAATATTGAAATGATTTGGTCTTACATATCAAATTATAGTCCTTTCAAATGAATGAATTATGGTGGTGAGAATTGACATTTTCACAATGAACTTCAAGAATAACTATTTAAATTTGCTTTCGAAATTCGCAAACAAAGAAAAGAGTGAGAAGTGGCTTTTTAATAGTGAATAAATTATTAAAATTGATAGAAAAATATGATTTTTTAGTACCTAACAACGCCAACTAACTTTTTTTTTTGGACAGAAAGGAAATAGCTATTGACGGGAAACAATATTACAACCCGCTGCTAAAGCGTCCGAAAGAAGAAGATCAAAGAGAGGGAGGGGAGGGGGGGGGGGGGGGGGGAAGGTCGGCCCAATTAGAAAAAAGAGAGCCCTTACTATGGGCTTTTGCAGCCCAGTCTGCTGCAAAATTAGCTTCTTGTTTGCAAAATCTAATTCGAAGATGAGAGAAGCGACGAAAGAGAGCGGTGGCTTCAGTGATCAGGGTATGAATCTCCCATGGAGGGTCGAGCTAATTGTTGATGGAGTCGACCAATAGAAGACAATCCGAATCAATCTGGAGAGGCGCTTCAGTTTTGCCTTGCTGCAAAAGGTGGTGCAGGGTGATGATCAGCGCCTGGGTTTCGGTTTGCAAGGCCGAAGAAGCAGCAACAGTCTTGGTAAAGCCTTCTCGCATTCTCCCAGAGTGATCTCGGCATATAAATGCCATTGATCCTTCTATGTTATCTATGTTATAAGCCCTACCAATATTGATCTTCAATGTGCCCGAATCAGGGGCCTGCCAAAAGTTGCCATGGTTGGAGGGGTTGCTTCTTGGTCCGTTCGAGAGATGAGCAAGGTTCTGAGTTGTTTTGACTTGAGCAAGAGCAGCATCGACAACGAGGTTTGGATTTGGCCTTTGTCGAAAAAAAAATGGACCTATTCCGAGCCTTCCAGATCTGCAAGAATACCGCAATGACAGTCTCCAGATCAGGTGAGGTCTTTCTTTGAATGATTCGATTTGCTATCCACTCTTCCACTTGATGTACGTCTATTGCGACAATCTGAATGCGAATACTAGGGTGAGACCAGATTCTATAAGTCCATGGGCAGAGTAGGAGAAGATGTTCAATCGTCTCGGGTAGTTGGTTATGGCATAATGTGCACACCGGATCAGTGTTGATCTGTCGACGAAAGAGGTTGTCTTTGGTTGGCAATGCATTGTGGCAAATAGACCAAAGAAGAATTCGAACTTTAGGTGCGAGTTTAAGCTGCCAAATTTTATTCTGAAGGAGTGGGGTTGTTTGATAGGAAGACGAGGCTTGATGATTGGTTGCCCTTGGTGCTGCTTTTCTGATTGAAAGATAACCACTTTTAACTGTGTACTACCCCTGGGTTGTGGCTGTCCAAACTAGACGGTCTGTTGCAAAATTAGCTCTAACTGGAATTCTTAGTATCTCTTGAATTGTTGGTGCATCATAAAATTGATTCAGAATAGGCACATTCAGTTATTTGAATTATTCTCCAATAGGTCAGCCACCAACACAGGTTCCTCTCTTTCTGCTGGGCCGCCGATTCTTCCTCGTGGTAGCCATCAGTCTTCGCGTATCTTGATCTGAGTTCCATCGCCAACCGACCATTGAAGGTTAGGTAAGATCGCCTCCTTCCTGACAATAGGCTTTGCCATCCCCAGGAAGGGCGGGCTCCTATGTCCGCATAAATGAAGTCTTTGGATGGGAAATAAAGAGCCTTAAACAATTTACTCCAAAGGGAGGAAGGCTGTTGTAATAAGCATTATGCTTGTTTCCCAAGCATTGCCTTATCGAAGGCAACTAGATCTCTAAAACCCATTCCTCCCGTAGCCTTTGTACATTTTAAAACATCCCATTGTTTCCAATGAACCCCTAACTTCCGACAATCATTCTGCCACCAGAATCGGGCAACCTTCTTTTCAATAGATTTGCAAATGGATATAGGAATTTTAAAAACGGACATGGTATACTAAGGTATTGCCTGCACAACGGTCTTAACCAGGATTTCATTTTCACCATTGGAAATAAGATTCTCCTTCCATCCTTCCAACTTGTTATTCACTCTACCCAAAAGCCAGGCAAACATATCTCTTTTGGACCATCCCCAGTCAGAAGGAATGCCTAGGTATTTGCCTGTTCTGTCAAGCATAGAGATTCTAATTTCTCTAGCCAGGTTTTCCTTAAGGTACGTAGGGCAGTCCTTACTGAAGAAAATACCTGACTTATTCCTATTAATTTCTTGTCCTGTGGCTAGGCAGTATTGATTCAGTATGTTAGCCAGGTTTTGACATTCCCTGATTGTGCCATCTAAAAAGAAAATTGTATCATCAGCGAAAAACAAGTGGGAAAGAGTAGGGCCCGACCAGTTTAGCTTGATGCCTTGCAGGTTCCCCATATCGATGGCTTGATGGATGAGGGTTGATAGGAGAATTGCTAGCAGGATAAATAGATAAGGGGACAAAGGGTCGCCTTGTCAAAGGCCTCGAGTCAGGTGGAAATACTCCAGTTGCTCGCCGTTGAATTTTATGCTGATAGACACTATTGAGATACATTGCGAAACCCACTGAACCCAGGTAGGATGGAAGCCTAGCTTGAGTAGATAAGCCGTTAGAAAATCCCATTCCATTCTATCGTATGCCTTCTGCATTTGAATTTTTAAGATCGCCGGAAAATTTCTTTGTCATTTCCATATCTTTATCTGATGGAGAATCTCTTGGACCATGAGGATGTTGTCCTGGATTTGTCATCCAGAAACAAAATCGGTTTGTTCTGTAGACATTGGGTAAGGTAGTAAGGGCTTCAGCCGATTGGCGAGGACTTTGGATATGATTTTTTATAGGCGTAATTGCATAGGCTAATGGGACGGTAATGGTCTAGACTTTCGGGTAGTGGCATCTTTGGTATCAGAGTTATAGTAGTCTTATTGAGGTTTGGGGGCAGCACACTTGATTGAAAGAAATTTTGAACTAAAAGGAATATCTCATCCTGAAGTGTGTCCTAGTTAGATTGGTAAGACATACCATTCAAACCATCCTGGCTCGAGGCTTTTGTAGTGCCCAACTGAAATGTTGCAAGGCGAACCTCCTCTTTAGTTACCTTAGTTGTTAGAATGGAATTCATGTCATTGGTAACTATACCTGGGCATTGAGCAAGGATGGGATCGTAGTCGCGGTAGCCCATTGTTTTGTAGAGGTTAGAGTAGAAATCCAGCGTCATCCCCTTCAAAGTCTCCTCGTCTCTCACCCATCTTTGGTTGGTGTCCAGTAGCATTCTTGTTCTATTCTTTTGTCTTCTCTAGATGGTAGTTGCATGGAAGAATCTTGTGTTCTTGTCGCCCCATTTCAGCCAATTAATCCTTGACCTCACAGCCCAATATTGCTCCTCTTGCTGCCAAAGTTTCTATATCTCTGTTTTGATTTTGATTGCTGTCGTTTTATCATATTGAGTATCAATTTGATTTGTAATATGTTGTAGCTAAAGTTGCAAGTATGATATTTTGTTTTTGGCCTTGGAGAACTTTTCGCGACTCCACAACGCAAGTGCCGAACTAACAAACTTTAATATATGTGGCAGATCAGGAACCAAAGCTGGTTGCAATGTGCCATGCATTGGCAATAATCATCCTACAGTCTGAATCTTGGAACCAGATAGCTTCAGAAATAAATGGCCTAGGTCTTTTAACTAGAAGGGCTTCAGTATTTAATAGTAAAAGACTATGGTCTGACCCCACTGCTGGTAAAGCAAACGCCTAAGCTTCCGGGAAGGTGAGTCGCAAATCCAAATTGCAGAGAACCCTATCCAATCGTTCCTTAACAATGTCATCACCCGCACGATTATTCATCTAGGTGAATGCGTATCCCTTACTCTCCATGTCGATTAAGGAACAGTCATGTGGTACCTCTCGAAAGGAGTTCATACGGTAAAAATCTGCTAACCTTTTGCCTATCTTCTCCTAGTGATAGGTTATCTCGTTAAAATCACCTATACAAATCCAAGGTGAAGAATTGGAATTTGCAATTTGTCAGAGGTCGGCCCAAAGCTGTTGTCGAAGCCGAAACAAAGCTAGTGCATGGACGCAAGTCACACTTATAGGTATGTTGTTCCTTGAATCAGTGCATATCAAATCTATGAGGTCCTGTTGTGATTGAACCACGCTGAGAGAGATGTGTGCCTGCCAGAATATGGCCAGACCCCCCGCCGAGCCAATAGGATTAACCAAATAAGAATTTGTGAATTTGAGCCATTGTTGTAGTTTTGTTAGCATCTCTGGTCTATTCTTGGTCTCCACCAAAAACACCAGATCGGGTCTTTCCTTGGCCACGAGGGCCTTAAGGGCTTGAACTGTCAGGGAAGAACCCAGACCCTGACAGTTCCAACTAACGAACTTCATTTTTCTGTTGGTGGCTTTTGAGGGCAAGCCACCTCAGCCCACTGAACTTTATGCTGATAGACACTATTGAGATACATTGCGAAACCCACTAAACCCAGGTAGGATGGGAGCCTAGCTTGAGTAGATAAGCCATTAGAAAATCCCATTCCATTCTATCGTTTGCCTTCTGCATGTCCATTTTTAAGATCGCCGGAAAATTTCTTTGTCGTTTCCATATCTTTATCTGATGGAGAATCTCTTGGACCATGAGGATGTTGTCCTAGATTTGTCATCCAGAAAGATAAGCGGTTTGATCTGTAGATATTGGGTCAGGTAGTAAGGGCTTCAGCCGATTGGCGAGGACTTTGGATATGATTTTTTATAGGCGTAATTGCATAGGCTAATGGGACGGTAATGGTCTAGACTTTCGGGTAGTGGCATATTTGGTATCAGAGTTACAGTAGTCTTATTGAGGTCTGGGGGCAGCAAACCTGATTGAAAGAAATTTTGAACTAAAGGGAATATCTCATCTTGAAGTGTGTCCTAGTTAGATTGGTAAAACAAACCATTCAAACCATCCTGGCCCTAGGCTTTTGTAGTGCCCAACTGAAACGTTGCAAGGCGAACCTCCTCTTTGGTTACCTTAGTTGTTAGAATGGAATTCATGTCATTGGTAACTATACCTGGGCATTGAGCAAGGATGGGATCGTAGTCGCGGTAGCCCACTGTTTTGTAGAGGTTAGAGTAGAAATCCTACGTCATCTCCTTCAAAGTCTCCTCGTCTCTCACCCATATTTGGTTGGTGTCCAGTAGCATTCTTATTCTATTCTTTTGTCTTCTCTGGATGGTAGTTGTGACATCCTGATTTTCCAATTCTGTTTTCAATTGAATAAGTCGGGTATTTCATCTGTGCACCTATAGCTCTCTTCTCTGAGTTGGCCACTCACGAGATAACTAGTCTATCAGGTGAAGCCGTTAAGGAATTTTAATGCATCAGACTTGAGAATTCGACCAGGAAACGACCTCTCGACCGAGCTAATCTGCAAGGGTCATTACGGCACAGTTAAAAATCGATTAGAGATCGGAGATAGGCCGACTCGACAAAGGTATGTGATTAAGTGTGGGTGATTCCACCTAATTGCACAATTCTTGTCGACCGGCACTAGACCGATTCTTCTGTCGTTTTGGTACCCTGTGTCCGTATTTGAAACCTCGAGATTTCCACGACAACCGAGAGTCGCCAATGTGTCGAAGATGCACTTTGTGGCTTGAAAATAATCAACCACAAGTCAATTGCACTGAAAATTCCTAAAAGCTACCCGGTAGATTAGGACGCGCTCATATCGCGCCAGATTGAAATTAACCGAGAAATTGAACTCGATTTCAGAAATTCAAGGTTTTGTCATGTCACAATTCATTTTAGGAACATCGACTCATCCTCAGAGTAATTTTCAGCAAATCGGGATTTTTGGCGGAAAAGCAAAGTAAGGCCGATTTTGTTCGGGATTGTCAGAGGGCCGGTTTTGATCGCATCTTTGGGATGCAAGTTGGATCTTATGACGGGAAAAAGTCATGAGATGGACGAGGACACCTTGGCGGATTTATTTGGACTTCAATTTGAGCTCAATTGGATTTATTTGAGTGAGAATTGATTGGAATGGAAGGGGAATTGAAGGGGAAATGCCACAAATTCGTAGCCCCCATGGTGCACAACCTTTGGACCAATTGAGAAAGCTTCTAAGGGAAGTTTGTGAGCTGCAAGTGGTTTGTGGATAGGGCAGACAAGATGGGGGCAGCCACTTGAGTGAATGGCCAAGTGTTGAAGGCATGGAAGCCACTTTGGGGTCCCCCTCTTGCAGCAGCCTTATTCCTCCTTATTTTGTGGCTTTCTCCATTGTTGAGGAGCCTTGAGACCTTGAGAAAACCAGAGGAGATCAGCCATCAACAGCCCAAGTCGGTCGCATGCCCATCGGACCATTTTTCTCCCCAGTTTTCCTCTCTTCCAGTTTCTGCTCCAGCCGACCTTTCGCCAAAGATCCGAGTAAAAAGTTAACTTCCCTGTTGAATCAGCAAACGAGCGACCCATCTCCGCGAAGAGGACATCCAGACCGTTCCAAAGAGTCTGGCCTCGCCCAAAACGGCGCCGCCTTCCGTCCGGTACGTCGTTGTGAAGTTACCGGCCGCCGGTCCGTCGGTCCGCCTGGCAGTTCGCCCGGTTTCGCCATTTCAGCGTTTTCTTCCGTTTTTCTTCCATTCCGACCATTCCTCCACCCATACCAACCACCAGCAAGATCCCCAAGACCCCCGGGAGCCACCGGTTGCTAACCACCCGCTCGCCGGAGCTCCGAGCGGCCCGTTTTCGCCGTTGAAGTTGCTGGTTTCTTCTCTGCAGTTCAGCCCAGATCAGAAGCAGAAGACAGCAAGGTTTTGGAGACTTCGTGGCCCATTTTCAAGCCCTTCCCGGCCTCCGTTGGTGTCGCCGCTTTGGGGTTTATCGACCGCCTTGGCGTCGTGGTCGTCGTGAACTCACCAGCGTGCAAAACCGGTGAGTTTATCCTCTAAACCTCGCTTAGTAAGTTAATCATGCTTAAGGGATGTTTAGATTAGTCTAACTAGGCTTAGGTGGTTAGATTAGATTATTTTAATGTAAATTAGATTAGTTGTATGATTAGTTTAATGGGTGTTTAATTAGGGCTAATTGTATGATTAAATTAGTGTAATCTTGTTTAAGCCCTAATTAATTATTTTTAATTAATTAATTATTTCGAATTTATAAATATTATTTTATTAAATTATATTATTATAATATAATATTTAATTATTTAATTTTCGGAATTAAATTTAATTATTTAATAATTTCGAAAATTTTGCCGGGATGGCCGGTCGTTAGAATTTCGTGCTGATCGCAGCAGTGCGGTCGGTTTGTGCTAATTGTATGTTTAAATTGAGAAATTGAGTGATTGATGATTATGGTTAATAATTCCAAAAGTGTGGAATTGAGTGATATTGATGAAGTTGTGGTATTTAACTTGAAAATACCCAGTGTTAGCTTCTAACACCGTGATTGGTTTGTATGGCTAGTTTGAATCGTTGGTTGTTATTGGATTGAATATCCAGTTCTATGGTTTATTATTGAATGATCAGCTTTGGCGAGCATTTGTTTATATATATGTATCAGCTTGTGCGAGCTAGTATATTATCTATCAGCTACAGCTTATGGTGAGCTATTATCTATATATATCAGCTTGTGCGAGCTATCATGTATATATCAGCTTGTGCAAGCTATCATCTATGTATATATCAGCTTGTGCGAGCTATCATCTATGTATATATCAGCTTGTGCGAGCTACCATCTATATCAGCTTGTGAGAGCATTGCATCCATTTCAGCTTGTGCGAGCTACCATCTATATCAGCTTGTGAGAGCATTGCATCCATTTCAGCTTGTGCGAGCCGTAATTGTATTGATGGATGAATAGATGATATGGTTTAATAGATGATATGAATTGATAGATGTGTGGATAGTATGATATCAATTGGATTGATTGAATTGATAGACCGATGGGTGTGTCGGTAGTTTCAGCTTGTGCGAGCGTTGTTTGAATATGAATTTTACTGACGTGCAGGAAGGGACCGAGGCAAGGTAAGTCCTCTATCCTATTTGTGTGGCTAGAGCGCCCTGAGGCTTATTTTCTTCCTAATCCAGTTTTAGGGGGTAGGACTCGCTGAGACATTGTCTCATCCCGGTTTGGGGAAATTATTTCATGTACTTAGATGGCAGTCGTGGAGAACTTGAAGCCATGGACATTTGTGGAGGTAGAGATCGAAGAATCAGCGAACGTGTCTGACTAGTGGTCATAGGCCAGTTCCCTTTTTGTTGAGCCTGTTCATTTTGTAGACAATCCAGTGTTGTATATAAACCTATGTGTTTATAAGAAGGCTTGTTTGGTTGTAATTGATTGCCTGCTTTTCTATCCCAAGTTAAATGTTGTCAGGGGATTTGTTTCGCTTCCGCATGTGCAATAAAAATGAATGGGTCGGCGACGTGTCCTGGGAAGTCGCATAATTCCTATCGACCATAGTGGGATGTTCGCGTGCTCGAGGTTCGGGGCGTGACAGTAGTTGCATGGAAGAATCTTGTGTTCTTGTCGCCCCATTTCAGCCAATTAATCCTTGACCTCATAGCCCAATGTTGCTCCTCTTGCTGCCAAAGTTTCTATATCTCTGTTTTGATTTTGGTTGCTGTCGTTTTATCATATTGAGTATCAATTTGATTTGTAATATGTTGTAGCTGAAGTTGCAAGTATGATATTTTGTTTTTGGCCTTGGAGAACTTTTCGCGACTCCACAGGGCAAGTGCTGAACTGACAAACTTTAATATACGTGGCAGATCAAGAACCAAAGCTGGTTACAATGTGCCATGCATTGGCAATAATCATCCTACAGTCCGGATCTTGTAACCGGAACGCTTCAAAGATAAATGGCCTACGTCTTCTGACTAGAAGGGCTTCGGTATTTAATAGTAAAGGACTATGGTCCGACCCCACTGCTGGTAAAGCAAACGCCTAAGCTTCCAGGAAGGTGAGTCGCAAATCCAAATTGCAGAGAACCCTATCCAATCGTTCCTTAACAATGTCATCACCCGCACGATTATTCATCTAGGTGAATGCGTATCCCTTACTCTCCATTTCGATTAAGGAACAGTCATGTGGTACCTCTCGAAAGGAGTTCATACGGTAAAAATCTGCTAACCTTTTGCCTATCTTCTCCTAGTGATAGGTTATCTCGTTAAAATTACCAGTACAAATCCAAGGTGAAGAATTGGAATTTGCAATTTGCCGGAGGTCGGCCCAAAGCTGTTGTCGAAGCCGAAAACAGCTAGTGCATGGACGCAAGTCACACTTATAGGTATGTTGTTCCTTGAATCAGTGCATATCAAATCTATGAGGTCCTGTTGTGATTGAACCACGCTGAGAGAGATGTGTGCCTGCCAGAATATGGCCAGACCCCCCGCCGAGCCAATAGGATTAACCAAATAAGAATTTGTGAATTTGAGCCACTGCTGTAGTTTTGTGAGCATCTCTGGTCTATTCTTGGTCTCCACCACAAACACCAGATCGAGTCTTTCCTTGGCCACGAGGGCCTTAAGGGCTTGAACTGTCAGGGAAGAACCCAGACCCTAACAGTTCCAACTAATGGACTTCATTTTTCTGTTGGTGGCTTTTGAGGGCAAGCCACCTCAGCCCACTGAACTTTATGCTGATAGACACTATTGAGATACATTGCAAAACCCACTGAACCCAGTTAGGATGGAAGCCTAGCTTGAGTAGATAAGCCGGTAGAAAATCACATTCCACTTTATCGTATGCCTTTTGCATGTCCATTTTTAAGATCGTCGGAAAATTTCTTTGTCGTTTCCATATCTTTATCTGATGGAGAATCTCTTGGACCATGAGGATGTTGTCCTGGATTTGTCATCCAGAAACAAAAGCGGTTTGTTCTGTAGATATTGGGTCAGGTAGTAAGGGCTTCAGCCGATTGGCGAGGACTTTGGATATGAATTTATAGGCGTAATTGCATAGGCTAATGGGACGGTAATGGTCTAGACTTTCGGGTAGTGGTATCTTTGGTATCAGGGTTACAGTAGTCTTATTGAGGTCTGGGGGCAGCACACCTGATTGAAAGAAATTTTGAACTAAAAGGAATATCTCATCCTAAAGTGTGTCCTAGTTAGATTGGTAAGACAAACCATTCAAACCATCCTAGCCCGGGGCTTTTGTAGTGCCCAACTGAAATGTTGCAAGGCGAACCTCCTCTTTGGTTACCTTAGTTGTTAGAATGGAATTCATGTCATTGGTAACTATACCCGAGCATTGAGCAAGGATGGGATCGTAGTCGCAATAGCCCACTGTTTTGTAGAGGTTAGAGTAGAAATCCTGTATCATCTCCTTCAAAGTCTCCTCGTCTCTCACCCATCTTTGGTTGGTGTCCAGTTGCATTCTTATTCTATTCTTTTGTCTTCTCTGGATGGTAGTTGTATGGAAGAATCTTGTGTTCTTGTCGCCCCATTTCAGCCAATTAATCCTTGACCTCATAGCCCAATATTGCTCCTCTTGCTGCCAAAGTTTCTATATCTCTGTCTTGATTTTGGTTGTTGTCGTTTTATTATATTGAGTATCAATTTGATTTGTAATATGTTGTAGCTGAAGTTGCAAGTATGATATTTTGTTTTTGGCCTTGGAGAACTTTTCGCGACTCCACAGGGCAAGTGCTGAACTGACAAACTTTAATATACGTGGCAGATTTGTCAGTTCAGGAACCAAAGTTGGTTGCAATGCGCCATGCATTGGCAATAATCATCCTACAGTCCGGATCTTCTAACCATAATGCTTCAAAGATAAATGGCCTACGTCTTCTGACTAGAAGGGCTTCGGTATTTAATAGTAAAGGACTATGGTCCGACCCCACTGCTGGTAAAGCAAACACCTAAGCTTCCGAGAAGGTGAGTCGCCAATCCAAATTGCAGAGAACCCTATCCAATCGTTCCTAACAATGTCATCACCCGCACGATTATTCGTCCAGGTGAACGCGCATCCCTTACTCTCAATGTCGATTAAGGAACAGTCATGTAGTACCTCTCGAAAGGAGTTCATACGGTAAAAATCTGCTAACCTTTTGCCTATCTTCTCCTAGTGATAGGTTATCTCGTTAAAAAATCACCAGTACAAATCCAAGGTGAAGAATTGGAATTTGCAATTTGCCGGAGGTCGGCCCAAAGCTGTTGTCGAAGCCGAAACACAGTTAGTGCATGGACGCAAGTCACACTTATAGGTATGTTGTTCCTTGAATCAGTGCATATCAAATCTATGAGGTCCTGTTGTGATTGAACCACGCTGAGAGAGATGTGTGCCTGCCAGAATATGGCCAGACCCCCCGCCGAGCCAATAGGATTAACCAAATAAGAATTTGTGAATTTGAGCCACTGCCGTAGTTTTGTGAGCATCTCTGGTCTATTCTTGGTCTCCATCAAAAACACTAGATCGGGTCTTTCCTTGGCCACGAGGGCCTTAAGGGCTTGAACTGTCAGGGAAGAACCCAGACCCTGACAGGTCCAACTAACGAACTTCATTTTTCTATTGGTGGCTTTTGAGGGCAAGCCACCTCAGCCCACTGAACTTTATGCTGATATACACTATTGAGATACATTGCGAAACCCACTGAACCCAGGTAGGATGGAAGCCTAGCTTGAGTAGATAAGTCGTTAGAAAATCACATTCCACTCTATCGTATGCCTTCTGCATGTCCATTTTGAAGATCGCCGGAAAATTTCTTTGTCGTTTCCATATCTTTATCTGATGGAGAATCTCTTGGACCATGAGGATGTTGTCCTGGATTTGTCATCCAGAAACAAAAGCGGTTTGTTCTGTAGATATTGGGTCAGGTAGTAAGGGCTTCAGCCGATTGGCGAGCACTTTGGATATGAATTTATAGGCGTAATTGCATAGGCTAATGGGACGGTAATGGTCTAGACTTTCGGGTAGTGGTATCTTTGGTATCAGGGTTACAGTAGTCTTATTGAGGTCTGGGGGCAGCACACCTGATTGAAAGAAATTTTGAACTAAAAGGAATATCTCATCCTAAAGTGTGTCCTAGTTAGATTGGTAAGACAAACCATTCAAACCATCCTAGCCCGGGGCTTTTGTAGTGCCCAACTGAAATGTTGCAAGGCGAACCTCCTCTTTAGTTACCTTAGTTGTTAGAATGGAATTCATGTCATTGGTAACTATACCCGAGCATTGAGCAAGGATGGGATCGTAGTCGCAATAGCCCACTGTTTTGTAGAGGTTAGAGTAGAAATCCTGTATCATCTCCTTCAAAGTCTCCTCGTCTCTCACCCATCTTTGGTTGGTGTCCAGTTGCATTCTTATTCTATTCTTTTGTCTTCTCTGGATGGTAGTTGTATGGAAGAATCTTGTGTTCTTGTCGCCCCATTTCAGCCAATTAATCCTTGACCTCATAGCCCAATATTGCTCCTCTTGCTGCCAAAGTTTCTATATCTCTGTCTTGATTTTGGTTGTTGTCGTTTTATTATATTGAGTATCAATTTGATTTGTAATATGTTGTAGCTGAAGTTGCAAGTATGATATTTTGTTTTTGGCCTTGGAGAACTTTTCGCGACTCCACAGGGCAAGTGCTGAACTGACAAACTTTAATATACGTGGCAGATTTGTCAGTTCAGGAACCAAAGTTGGTTGCAATGCGCCATGCATTGGCAATAATCATCCTACAGTCCGGATCTTCTAACCAGAATGCTTCAAAGATAAATGGCCTACGTCTTCTGACTAGAAGGGCTTCGGTATTTAATAGTAAAGGACTATGGTCCGACCCCACTGCTGGTAAAGAAAACACCTAAGCTTCCGAGAAGGTGAGTCACCAATCCAAATTGCAGAGAACCCTATCCAATCGTTCCTAACAATGTCATCACCCGCACGATTATTCGTCCAGGTGAACGCGCATCCCTTACTCTCAATGTCGATTAAGGAACAGTCATGTAGTACCTCTCGAAAGGAGTTCATACGGTAAAAATCTGCTAACCTTTTGCCTATCTTCTCCTAGTGATAGGTTATCTCGTTAAAATCACCAGTACAAATCCAAGGTGAAGAATTGGAATTTGCAATTTGCCGGAGGTCGGCCCAAAGCTGTTGTCGAAGCCGAAACACTGCTGATGCATGGACGCAAGTCACACTTATAGGTATGTTGTTCCTTGAATCAGTGCATATCAAATCTATGAGGTCCTGTTGTGATTGAACCACGCTGAGAGAGATGTGTGCATGCCAGAATATGGACAGACCCCCTGCCGAGCCAATAGAATTAACCAAATAAGAATTTGTGAATTTGAGCCACTACTGTAGTTTTGTGAGCATCTCTGGTCTATTCTTGGTCTCCATCAAAAACACTAGATCGGGTCTTTCCTTGGCCACTAGGGCCTTAAGGGCTTGAACTGTCAGGGAAGAACCCAGACCCTGACAGGTCCAACTAACGAACTTCATTTTTCTATTGGTGGCTTTTGAGGGCAAGCCACCTCAGCCCACTGAACTTTATGCTGATATACACTATTGAGATACATTGCGAAACCCACTGAACCCAGGTAGGATGGAAGCCTAGCTTGAGTAGATAAGTCGTTAGAAAATCACATTCCACTCTATCGTATGCCTTCTGCATGTCCATTTTGAAGATCGCCGGAAAATTTCTTTGTCGTTTCCATATCTTTATCTGATGGAGAATCTCTTGGACCATGAGGATGTTGTCCTTGATTTGCTACTCTCTTCTATAGTGAGTATCGAAGTGTCCATTAGTTGGGTTTCATCTAAATCCTCTGTAATATGAGCTCTAGACTCATATGGGTGATATCTCTTTAACTTCTTGGAAGTTCCTGCTCTAGTCGGTAGTCTTGATTGCTTCATTTTTTTGGGTGTTGGGATGTCCATGTGCTGATCTTGAATTCCTTGTAACTTTGCAGGTACAGAAATTAGAGCCCCCTTGGAAGATGTTGGAAACATGGAACTCAAGTGAAGTTGTTGCGGACGCTGTTCACCCTTTCGATCTGACTGAGGTATTGCTGATAATTGCATAGTCCCCTCTCGCTGCTCTTTATCAGACATATGAAAATCTTGTATACCCTTCAGTTTTGATATGGCAGGGGTCAATTCACCTGTGGAGGATTGCCCTGCTGTCTTTCCATCGAGGCCATATGGCATGGTGGGATTGTTGATACCTCCCGTAGTATTATCTTCAGTAGGGGGGAGCACTGAGGCCTTAGTTGTCAAGGAAGGAGGGGTTTCTGGTATCACTTCCTCTGTCTCTACGGAGCTGTCCTGCTCACCATAAAAAGTTAGCCAATAAGGATTGTGTTCTTTAACTTCTGCATGTAGCCATTGGCCAAAGGCCATCTTTTCCTTGCCTGCCATTTTTGCTTCGGTAAAGGGAATTTCCTGACAGTACGTGGCAAAATGGCCTAGCCTACCACATGAATAGCAAAAATGTGGGAGATGTTCATATCGGAAGTCTAGCCATATAGTTTTTCCGTCGATGCGAATTAAGTGCCTTGTTTTTAAAGGCTACCTTAGGTTGATTTCCACCTGAGCTCTACCTGCTCTGAAGTTGGAACCTTCCTTTATGTCTAATTTGATTTCAATTACTCTCCCAACATGTTTAACTGCTTTACTCAGCATCTAGTTCGAGCACCATTCTAGTGGTAGACCGAATATTTGAACCCAAAAAGCACATGTGGAGAAATCAAACAATGCAAAGGCATATTAGATAGCGATGGCTTTAAAATAACCAGGTGACTAGAGAATGACCACAGACCTCCCTCTAGGATTCTTTGTTTATCCTCTTCAGATTTAAATTTTGCAACGTATAGGCCAGCGTCGCGTTGTGTGATTTCTACCTGTTCTGTACGCCATGCTCTTTTGAGAGTATTTTAATGCCTGGAAGTTTATCAAGGGGTTTGAGAGAATTTTACCGACTAAGATTAGCTTGCTTTCCTTGATCTTCTCCAGCGGCGGCAGGTCATCCCAAACTTCAATTTCATGAGTAGAGCAAAGTCGGCCCAACCTGTTGAGAGTGCGGCAAGGCGTGAATCTTCCTCCAAGTCCTTCCATGAAATCGAGGCTCAAGACAGGATATGGATTAGGCGAGATTGAAAAAGATGCGGCATGCAATGAAACAGGGGTGGAGAGGGTTTGCGAGGATAAGAGAGATGTGTCGAGGCGGAAATTGGAGCCAGAGAGGTGGAGCAAGGAGAAAAGGAATCGAATGGCTACGAACCCCCAGACCGAAGCTTGTAGATCCCTGAAGAAGAAATCAGTCACGAGCAGATGCAGTTGGAAGTCAAAGGTGTCCACCTAGTGGAGGCTGTATCCATTGTAACTACAAGTGATTTCGAGGGAGTGAAAGGCAGATGAACCAAGGGGGAATGTTGAAGTAAAGGAGGGTATGAGGGAAGGGGTGATGGATTTTGTGGGAACATCTTCAGATTAGGGTTAGTTAGGGCAAATTACCATGACGGTAGACAATGGACTCTGCATGTCGAGAGAGAAGGGCGATCCGGCATCACCGCCAAGTTAACGCCAACTAACTTGATCGAACTAAATTTGCAAGCATGCTACGTCATCATTTTACCATTGACCATCCAATCATTTTAATACATATAGATTCAAGCAAGTAAAAGAAAATTTACTTTCCACTTTTTATACAAAACAAGTTAGGTTGTTCTTGAGATTTATCTTTTTAATGAAATGGATGATCGTTGAAATTTTGTGTAAATACATCCATGTCATACTTAATCGAACAATTGATTTTGTGATTCCTTACCATTCTATTGATTATGTTCCTATAATATTTTAAAATGTTCAATATCATCTTCATTTTAATTATTACAAGGATGGAGTCCGTGTTAACATCACTTTCTTGTCTTTTGCCTATTAAGAACAATTGGTTGTTCTTTACTTTCTTCAAGCTCTAGCTACTATTGTTGATCTTATTCCAGACACCTAAATTTTTGTTCGAAGACTTCTCATTCATTTAATAAGAAAACTAGGCTCAAATTTGATAGAATTTGATCCCAAACCAAAATACCGATCTTGCATAGTCTTGCATTTATAGTTGTTACTGTATTTCTTCGCGTTCAGATAAAGGGAAATTTAAATTTTGGGCATAAAGCATTCGCAATTAACAAAACATGGATCTGGCTATGAGTTTGTTTGGGATTGGCTCAATAGTTCGCCCAATATGCGAAAGAGTCTTAAACTCACTCGAGATTCCAAAATCGAGCCCATGCAAGCCCGGCCCTAAGCTAATCAAACTCGGCCTAATTAAGGGAAAGAAAGTGCGGCCATTCAGATTTCAATCGGCTTACACCCATTTTCGAAGCCAATTCCAGTCTGAACACATGAGATGGAAGGAAGGTCTTGTTCAACTGCACGCGTCGAAATTGGAAGAAAAGGCAAAGGAGAATCAAAGAAGGAAAGGAGCGTGCAGTTTCCATCTTGACAAAGGGAGCGATCTCAGCATTCATGGACCGGTATTCACGGCCAAAACAGAGCAAGAAAATCTGCTTATAAAATAAGCGGAAGATTCTCGGCCAAGTGGGAAGGCGACTTTTCAGCATCTATTCATTCATTGCCAAAGAGACCTCGTAAAAGAAAGGTGTAAGCTTTTCTTCACGGCCAAGAAAGAGGAATACAGAGAGAAAGTTATGGTGGGCAAAAGAAAAGAAAAGAAAAGAAAAGAAAAATCGAGGAGGCAAATTCTCGTGGAGGTGGAAAGAAAAAACGAAAGAGAGAGAGATGCAATTTCACAGTAAGTTCGTTTAATTCACTTCCATATCATTTCACTTTTCCTTTGCACTTTAATTTCCAAGAATTTTATGCCTCACTTAAATTTCTCTATGCTTTCATTTTAAAGCCCGACTTTAATGGACAAGAATTATTTGCTATCTAACTGGCATTTTCAATATTAGCACCTACCTATTGATGGATTTAATAATGGGCCTAAGCTGGCCTGGCCACGATGGGCCTAAAGGCCCGGCCCACGGGAATTAGGCCCGTGGAAAGGGGAACCTATAAAAGGGATGAGAGAGAATGAGAAGACACCTTTTGAGATAATTAACGTACGTTCTCTTCTCTTCCAAAAGTTCTCTCTCCAAGAAGCGACGCCATCTCCACTTCACGGCGAATCTTCGACATCGGATCGAACGGAACTGAAATCTCTTCTTCAATACGGCATCGGTGTCTAATCTGTGGCCAACAAGGTACGCTCGATTCAGTGGCGTGCTTTTGATCGGTGATACGTGACATTCCCGGGCTTATCTTCCGCATATGATTTAGGGGTTCGGTTTAGGTGCCGAATCCGGTTTTTCGGGGATCTGGCGATCCCAACATTGGTATCAGAGCTCGTGTTAGCGTTTTCCCGACTTGTATGATGTTTAATGATGTTGTATGATGTTTTTTGATTGATTTTTTCGCAAATGCATTTCGGCCGTACGGATCGAGGCCATGAATCCCGACACCCGAGAATGTTCGCCCATTTTTTCGATTTTTCGTAAGTCGAAATAAAAATATGAAGGCATAGGGAGGAAGACAACGTCGAGACGAGTCCGGAGACGTGTCGCGCCCCGCCGGAGGCCTCCGGACGCGCCGCCACGCGCGGTCGGAATGCGCGGGGGTCATCGGTACGTGCAACGCACGCGCCGACCCGCGCGAAACGGTACGTCGAACACGCGCGCGAGCGAAACGGTGCGTCGAACGCACCGTTTCGACCCGGGCGCGTGCGACGCACGCGCGAGCGAAACGGCACGCCGTTTCGGACTAGGCGCGTGCGATGCACGCGCGCGCGAAACGGCGCGTCGTTCGGCCCTTGGCGCGTGCCATGCACGTGCCGGATGACGTCATCGTGACGTCATCCTGGCACGTGTCGGCCGGTTCGTCCGACCAGCCCGACCGGGAGACCGGTCCGACCGGACGACCGGTCTGACTGGGCGACCGGCCCGATCGTCTGACCGGCTGGACCGTTGACCGCGACCATTGACCGTTGACCGTTGACCGTACGTTGACCGTTGACTTGACCGTTGACCGCAAAAAAAGAAAAAAAAAAGAAAATAATTTGTTTCTTTTTTTCAATTATGTCTATGTGGATTATATGTAATACATTTTTTGTTCTGTATTTGTTGCAGGAACAATGCCTACCCGTAAACCGCGCGCATCTGTATGCACAATATCAGATGAACAAAAGGAAAGGCTTACAAGGTTGATAGCCGATTTGAATGATTATTGATGGGAGAGTGACGACATAATTGATCATGTCATAGAGGTCAACAACAAAATTCAGGAAGTCATTTGGAACGGTTGTCCCATGCCAGATATTCAGATGATGCGATTCTTTATGAACACTCTTCCATTAGAATGACAAGGAGTGTTGAATCGCCTAGGGGAGGTCAAAGGATTTACTAGCTATAAGGAGCTAGTAATGGCATTCGTAGATGAATATCATCGGGTAGGAGCCATAAAGATTGCGACCCAAGGAATGACTTCGATTGGGCCAGGATTGAATGTGCGTAGGAGAAATCCTGAGGGATATCCGTATGTTTTTCCGTGGCTGTCAAGAATGCCAGAAAATTTTACAGAGAAAAAGCAAAAGAAATTGAACAATGTAGCTGCTTTCCCTATTAGTTGTATGATGCCTCGTTTATAGATGTTATGGCTTGTTTTTTATTTAATGTTCTTGGTGGACATCTTATGTAAAGTTAACTACCTGATTGTTGTTGTTGTAGCAACCTATATGTTAGCCATATTATGTGAAAGCATTTTTTTATTATATTGTATGTCAATTATCATTGCTTTCTGTGATTGCTGGTTGCTGTGGGTAGTTAGCTGTGGGTAGTAATAGAAGTTTTTGTAGCTTCGTAGAATTGATTTTGCATAGGACAATCATATTAATGATAGTTTTTAAGTTAGGATTTTTGGAGGATGATTGGAAACATAGTGACCTTTTGATTCTGAAACCTTACTTAAAATTATTAATTAATATGATGGGTTTGTGCAAAATAGATGCATAAGTGATAGGCATTAATAACTCGTGCATATATGTCTGATGTGTTCAGATCAATGGCTTCAGCCATAAAGAGCATAGTTGTCGAGCTGAACAAAGGTGAAAAGATCATAGGTGACAACTATGAAATTTGGCAAATGAAAATTCAATGTGTGCTGGAAAAGCAAAAAGCACTAAAAGCTCTTGACCATGTTATGGAAGATCTAGAGGATGCTGTGCGCCACCTTGAGCTAGCTGATCATCGCCTCAAGGCATTAGAGCAAGAAACATATATTTTCTGTGTTGCTGTTAGCTCAGAAGGGGCTTCATGCTCTAAGCGCAAGCGCATTGATTCGTTCAATATGTGGAAATGTAAGGGATCAAGTCCTTCTTGCAAGAAACCAAGAATTAACCAACAAAAGAGAGGAAAACGTCCTCAAGTGAAGAATATCTCAAGGGTGAAATGTTACAACTGTGACCAGAAGGGTCATTATGCCCGCGATTGTCGCGAGCCAAAGAAGGTACACGCCCTTTGTACAATTGGGAACTTTGCATATGTGTCAAGTTCTGTATTCTTGACTGAATCTAATCCTCTGTGGACTGTGGATTCAGGAGCGACAGACCATGTAGCGAAGGATAGAGGATCCTTCGTGGAATTCCGACGAGTACCTACTGGAACTAAGTGGATCTATGTGGGAAACAACTCCAAAGCAGAAGTGAAAGGAATTGGCACAAGCCAACTGAATATGCGTGATGGACGCACTTTGTTCCTTCATAATGTGTTGTATGCTCCGGAGATTCGTCGGAATTTAGTGTATGTTTTAGTGTTGGTTAAATTAGGTTTTAATGTGAACTTCCATAATAGAAGTGTAGATTTGTATTTGAATACAAACTACTATGGTCATGGTTACTTTCTGGATGGTTTCATTGTATTAGATATTGACTATGTTAATGCAAATATTTGTTATTCCCTTCTCACATCTCCTAATTCATATGATAATGATGTGAATGTGTGGCATGCTAGACTTGGTCATATTGGCCAACAGCATATGAATAGACTAGCCAAAGAGGGCTTGTTGGGCAATATTGAAAAAGTCGATTTGCCCATCTGTAAGCATTGCCTAGAAGGGAAAACGACAAGGAAACCATTTGGAAAAGGTAAAAGAGCTGAATTTCCTCTGCATTTAATCCATTCTGATGTTTGTGGTCCAATGAATGTGAGAGGAAGGCATGTGGCTGTTTATTTCATCACTTTTATAGATGATTATACTCGATTCGGATATGTCTATTTGATTTCTCACAAATCTGAAGCAATAAGTTGTTTCAAAAGGCTTATGAACATGGTAGAGAATCAATTAGACAAGAAAATAAAAGCATTGAGATCCGATCGAGATCGAGAATATTTATCTGATGAGTTCAGAAAATTAAGTGATGAAAAAGGAATAGAAAGACAATTGTCTATTCCAAATACTCCTCAACAAAATGGTGTTGCAGTGAGAAGAAACAGAACCCTACTGGAAATGGTTAGGTCCATGATGGCACATGCTAACTTACTTATCACATTTTGGAGTGATGCGTTGTTAACTGCTGCCTGTATACTTAACCGAGTGCCTTCCAAATCAGTTACTTCCACTCCATATGAGTTATGGATAGGTAGAAAACCGGACTTAAGTTTTCTTAAGCTATGGGGTTGTGCTGCCTATACACATGAGTCCTCTCACAAGTTTGGGAAATTGGGTCCCAAAGGAAAGAAGAGTATTTTCATAAGATACTCGGAACACTCAAAAGGGTATGTGTTCATAGGTGAGCAAGAAAGTGAGAGTATAACTGAATTTGAATCACGGGATGTCACATTCTTAGAGGATGAATTTTCCTAAGAAGGGCGAAATAGGGGATGACAACACCCTATTTGAAACCTCGGATCAAGATAATGATCTTAGTGGAGTTCGTCTAAGTGGGAGTAATATGAGAAGTGATGAATTGAATTCAACTCATTCTCAATTGCAAGCACATAATGAGACGACATCATCATTATCTAATCCCAGTGGGAGCATAATGGGGAATGATGTGCAAAGTGTACAAACTCCCATACGGCGAACAAGTTGCCAAAGTTTTCCCCATCGACGTTTTGACATTGAAGGGGAAACTTTTATGATTGCTCCACAAGATGAGGATGAGCCTAGAAATTAACGAGGCTCTGAATTGCCCTAGTAAAGGAAAAATGGATTCATGCAATGGAAGAGGAAATGAAGTCAATGAAATCAAACCAAGTTTGGGAACTGGTTGATCTTCCAAAAGGACGCAGAGCTATTGGGAACAAGTGGGTTCTCAAAATAAAGCGAAAGGCTGATGGCTCGATAGAAAGGCATAAGTCTCGCCTTGTGGCGAAGGGGTATAATCAACAGGAAGGAATTGATTATGAAGATACGTTTTCTCCTGTAGTGAGATTTACCTTGATTCGCATTATTCTGGCAATAGTATCTAGTATGGATCTTGAGTTACATCAGATGGATGTAAAGACTGCTTTCCTCATTGGAGAATTAGAGGAAGAAATATACATGGAACAACCAACTGGTTTCATGGTAAAATGCCAAGAAGAAAATGTGTGTCGACTTTTGAGGTCGATATACGGCCTTAAGCAGTCATCGAGACAATGGTATATACGTTTTCATAATGCCATAATGGCATATGATTTTACGATGATTGATGAGGATCATTGTGTATATATCAAAAGATCCAAGGATCAATTTGTGATCATATCATTATATGTTGATGATATACTGATTGCCGGAAGCAATATGGAGTTTGTTCATACTGTCAAGAGTTGGTTGTCTTCCAACTTTGAGATGAAGGATATGGGTGAGGCTGCATACATTCTTGGAGTTAAGATTTCAAGAGATCGTTATCTCTTTCGCAAGAAACATATATAAATAAAGTTTTTGAACGATTTCGTATGCAAGATAATAAACCCATAGACACTCCTATTGCGAAAGGTGAAGGATTGAGCCATAGACTGTGTTCGAGGACTCCACAAGAAAAGGAACAAATGAAACATGTTCCTTATGCTAGTGCAGTTGGGAGCTTGATGTATGCTATGATGTGTACAAGACCCGACATATGTTTTGCAGTTGAAATGGTGAGTAGATACCAATCCAATCCAGGTCCAGCACATTGGAAAGCCGTTAAGAGAATACTGAGGTATCTAAAGGGAACTGCTGATTATACGATGAGTTATCAAGGAAAGGATTTGCGACTCAAAGGCTATCCTGAAACTGTTTAGGGAGGAGGTTTAGACGAAAGGAAATCTACCTCTAGGTTTGTTTCCTTATTGAATAATGGCACCATATGTTGGAGCAGTAAGAAACAAACGTGTATAGCCTTGTCCACGATGGAAGATGAGTTCGTGGCATTATCAGCAGTAATATAAGAAGTAGTTTGGCTTAAGAGATTTTTTGGATCATTTAGGTGTTATTGAGAAAGCTGCAAATCCATTATTAGTTAATTGAGATAGCCAAGCAGCTATAGCGTACACCAAAGATCCAAAATATCATGGCAAGACCAAACATATAGATATCAAGTATAACTTTGTCAAAAGATATGGTTGCACGAAAGGATGTGAACTTGCAGTATATATCTACGCATAGAATGGTAGCAGATCCTATGACAAAGCCAATACCTAGAGATGTGATTTGTGGTCATGTAAAATCTCTAGGATTGCGTAGAGTCTGATGTACTGGATTGTATTTTCCATGAGTTGTTCACATGTATGAACTAGTGTTGTTTCATTATTAATGTATATGAATCTTTTGTTTGATCTTTATGCATCTTAATGCTTAATGCATTATATTATGTTGAGAAAGTATGTCGGACAGATAAGAGATTAGCCCACTCACACGGGTAATCGCCTCTATTTACTATGTGATAGATAGAGATGAGACTGTTTTTAAGCTTATTATCTAGGTGATAATCGAGAGCTCAAGCTTAAAATAAATATGTCGCCTTAACTGAGTGTTAAGATGAGGACATAATACTTACGATGTCCGAAAGTAAAATAACCCACACATTTTACTTTATCTGTCTAAGATGCCAGATGTGAGTTCTGATGAATTTTATGAATGAGTAAATACGTGAACTCAAGTTAGACATTGGGTATGTCTGAACTATCATCTGTACGGTATTGATTGTGTAGACATACGCTCCATGGGAAAGGAGTTAATACCGTAATACGTATTTCATACTACGTATGCATGAGACGACCTAAAAGAGTGACAAAAGTTTGATCTCAACTTTTATGACGTGTGAGACTCTTGAGGAATAAAGTTCCTCAATTTTTTTAGTGCCCTTATGACTCTTACTTATTCTCAAGATTTCTATTTAGTGTTTGCTATCTTAGAATGTTGCCAATGGTCATGAGATGATTCGATCTAATGGGACATTTCTAGAAAAGCAAGTTGAACTGAAATTGAGAGTTTGAAGGAAAGAGGAAGATCGGATTTGTAGAATCACATTGTGGTTTTTGTATTCACAGGTCGACCAATTATGACTGTCTTTGGGATAATCATAATTGTGAATACAATATATATATCATTGTTTAAATGAGATTAAGAGAGATATAAATGTGATTGATCGATCTAGGGTACTGCATACTAAATTTACTCGGAAAATGATGCCCAATATGAGCTGCTATATATTCCTAACAGATGTATAGCAACGAGCTCTCAAAGTATGCTGGTCGCACGGATTATTCACCGGTATGAATGTTGAAAGAGGAAAAGAGGATTTTCAGTTGATGGGCCTAAGTTGGGCCTATCCGCCCATGTTGGTTTATGACCCACCATGTGCGAGTGGGAGATGATGGATTTAATAAGGGGCCTAAGCTGGCCTGGCCACGATGGGCCTAAAGGCCCGGCCCACGGGAATTAGGCCCGTGGAAAGGGGAACCTATAAAAGGGATGAGAGAGAATGAGAAGACACCTTTTGAGATAATTAACGTACGTTCTCTTCTCTTCCAAAAGTTCTCTCTCTCCAAGAAGCGACGCCATCTCCACTTCACGGCGAATCTTCGACATCGGATCGAACGGAACTGAAATCTCTTCCTCAATACAGCATCGGTGTCTAATCTGTGGCCAACAAGGTACGATCGAATCCGTGGTGTGCTTTTGATCGGTGATACGTGACAATCCCGGGCTTATCTTCCGCATATGATTTAGGGGTTCGGTTTAGGTGCCGAATCCGGTTTTTAGGGATCAGGCGATCCCAACACCTATAAACGACCTTTTGCTTTTTGCCGTGTCTTTCAAAGCTAACTTATGGACAAGAATTTCCTGAACAATTTCGTAACCGCATGCCATCGTTTATTCGACTCTTCTTTGTTTCCACATTCAACCATCAAATCCAAATGCCCAACACAGACGAAGACCATATCCTCTCATTTTCACACCCTAATAGTAATGGTGTTTTTAGATAGAATTCATGTCTTGATAATTTAATTTTGGGAAATTCGGTGGCCAAACCGATGCAAAACAAACAAGATATGCATGAACCCAAAACAAATTAATGGAAAGATGAAGGTGCACCAAGGAATGCCGTGCTCTTTTCATTTTTACTAAATAGTATGGATTGACCAATTACACCACGGTGATCATGTGATCAGTGCATAATATAAATTTTCTTAGTAGAGGGATAGTTTAATCTTCTAACTAAAGATTTTATATAGAGATGAACGTTGTTGCAAATGTCAATAATTCAGAATCGTATATGATATTGATACAAAGTTGATTGGATTTTTTAAAAGTTCTCTACTATGGTTAAAATAAAGAAAAGCTCAAAAATCATCTTCATTTTGTACCGCGATTTCACCTTATATCCTCTATTTCTAAAGCTATGATCTCTTATTTAAAATTTGTTATTAAATGAATGGGACATAGAAACTCCTAAGATGATAACCGAATGATCGATCAACGAAATTTCTAGTAAACTTCCGGGATGACTTGTAAACCGCGTTCTACTTTTTGTCATGTCCTTGAAATGTGACTAATGGACAAGAATTTCTTGAACAATTTGTAAACCGTGTATGAGGAAGACTTTTCAACAAGGATCCCTCGTCTGCAATGCAGAATGGAGGAAGACTTTGACTTGCTTCCCCTCACCAATCTTTTTTCTTGAGGAGTTTCGTCGGCTTTTGCCTTATCGCTTTCTTTGCAATTACGTGGTGGAAGACTTTTGACTTCTTTGTTCAGAACAAAAACAAAGGGGGAAAATGCAACGAAGCGGAGCAAATATATTAGAAGACTTTGGCTTGCTTTTCCGTATTACATGCCCAGCAGATTAGCTAACAAAGATGATGATTTGGGACTTGTGTGCTTTCCAGACAAATTAACCAATCAAGATTAATTTAAATTGGATAACCCATTGTCCTTCTCATTACCTTCTTTTAAAGTATAAATTTATAATTTAAGATAAGCAAGTTGCAGCTTTAAAATTTTGACTCATGGTTGGATCATAATCTATAAAATAGTTCGTATTGAAAATTTTTCAAATCAATTCATTTTCTAAATAATAAAAACATATTGTTCGGGCAATATATATTCACTCCATTGCTAAATCTGATTATCTAGGCTATTTCACAGCTTAATTCTCTGAAATCAAGCTGATTTCACTACAATCATCTCATTTTTAATGGGATGCTAGATATGTTTGATTTGGATTTTGTGTGATCTTCATTGATATGATCCATGATTTATCGAATCTCAAAATTTTTTCAAATACTCAGAGTCTTTTATGTAGCCGTCTTTATGTTTAATATGTGGTGTCATATCTTCCCATATTGATTTGGGATCTAAATATATATACTATAAAGATCATTTGAAAAGGTAGGGCATAGTCAAGCAATCAAAATTTGTCACATTATTTTGTACATAAGTAATCACGTGAATAACTCTTTTCAATTTTTTATATTATTTTAACTATTTTTATTGGTAAAACTAGCCATGCAATACTTCATAAAGTGGGTTTAAGATTATGATACATATATAACAATTTTAATTTAAGTAAATAAATTAATTCAAAATAAGGTTAAGATTCTGATACATGTATCATTAGTTTGGTTTAGTTATTACATTAGAATTGCATATAAGTGTCTTCACTTAAAAGCTATTCGTGTGTTTTTCTTAATAGTAATGGTGTTTTTAAATAGAATTCACATCTTAACATTTAATTTGGGAAATTCGGTGGCCAAACCGACGCAAAACAGTAAAGATATAAATGAACACCAAACAAATTAATCAAAAGATGAAGGTGCGTCAAGGGATTAAAAAAAGAAGAAAAATAAAGAAAGGTGTTGACTATATTAATTAATATTCGAAGTCCAGCGCCTTTTTCCCTACCCCCATGACGCCAGAGATTGAGTGCTCATCATATTGACAGCCGTCGCTCAGATCCAAGCACACCTAAAAAGCAAACTTCCCTGAGAGATAGAAAGGATTTGATATCTGTGTTGCTTAGAGCTACTACAATGGAGAAAGGGACGAATTCACAGGCATCATCCGTACCTTCGTATGAGGTTTTTTTGAAGTTTTCGAGAAGGAAACACCCGTTATGAATTCTACTAGTTTTCTTGACCGTGGAACCTGCCGATGTCAAGCTCAAAACAAACTTGTACAGACAGACTCTTTCAAAGCACTAGAAGATGCCGTGCACTGAAGTGGAGTCATGGGAGTAGGCTCTCGTTGAGGTGGGCAAGAGAAATGGATGGAACTGGAAGAAAGAAGAGGGGTAAATGTCTTAAACTCGTTTTCCTCCCTATTTAGTATAATTGTGGTATTGTTGGTGAAGTTATAGTTTATTCATCTAGTCGATTCTATACAGTTCAGATAGCGGCCGCTACTGCTATCGGCCACTATGGCGACGAGAATGGAATTCTCACCGACAGTGGCCCATAGTGGCCGGTATCGCTGCAATAGCTCCGGTCAATGGCACTATTGCGGTGGCAGCGCACGCTACTCATTTTGATTCTCTCTCCTCTCACTCTTAGTCTGACATAGTAGCCACGATCAGTAATGGCTTTCCGAGTAGCTCCACCAAGCTTCTGGCGAGCCAATGCAGCAGCTCGTCCTTCAATTGTCGCCACTTCTTTGTCGCCAGCCTGACAACAAGCCGACATAAGCCACCTCCGAGCCATCCGGCCCCACCCTTTCGCTCTATCACTCACTGAGGCAAGTCAGATCCGGGATCTGGACGTCAGGTCTGAGCCCACCGAGCCCACGTCTGGCGTCGTTGACCTTGGGCGACCCCAAATCTGGCCTCGCCCAAGGCCGATGACGCCCTCCCCGGCAGTCGCAAGGTCATGACCCACGTGATGGCAGTGGCAGGGGTCGACCGTGATGATGATCTAGAAACCACCGACACGAACCTTCATGTCGTGTCGGAGTTCAACATTTTTTCACACTTTCCGACACTTGTCGGAAAATTCAACGCCTAGTCAACTTTCTTGACATTCTCCGACACTCGAGTTAAAATTCTAATATGCAAGTTTTCGACATGTGATTCTGACAAGCAAGATCAATTTTAAATTTTTTTAATAAATGAGGGGTTAAAATGTGTATATGTGAAAAATAAAAAAGTAATAATGAAGATAATAAATGGAAAAAGAAGAAAAACATAATATTTTCTTCTCTTCTTACTCTCACTTTCCCTATTACACAATTCACTTCCTAAGTTTTGTTTTTTTCCATTTTCTTCTTACATGTTTGACATGCAAGTCTAGAATGAGAATTATTTTTTTATCCAGGTTTTATGGATTATTGGAATGGAGTTGAATTTGTCAAATTGAAACAATGATATTAATAAATTGTGAATTAATGTCTTTAGTGTAAATCCATTCTATAATTTTTATTGTTATTTATTTATTGGTGAACTTAAATTAATTTGATTGAAATAATCATAAAAATGATAATTTATTATGTATATATAAAAATATACATTTAATATACAACGCGTCTCAATATGTCAAAATTATCTAATTTTTTAGAAATGACGTGTTGGCACACTAGCGTGCCTTGTCATGTCACGTCCCGGTGTCGGTGCTACTTAGATAGTGATTGATGTTGGGGAGCAGAGAGAGATAGGCAAAAATCTAGATTGTGTCTAGATATTTTTGCGTAATTTCCTCAACAAGTGAGGGCAATTTAGTCACTTTGGGAGTAGTTTTACAATATAGAAGTTACCACTAACATGGTTATTACCTTATGCCAGTCAAGGAGTTTTTATCCGTTCAATAATTTGCATAGTATCGGTTAAGTAAAGGTTGTATATGAAGATTTGACCGAACATCTTGTCGGAGTTGATGATTGTGTAGGAGCTATAATCAAAACGTTGGATGTGGGATCCGATGATGTATGAAATCTCAAAATCCACGAAATGGGCAGTTTTGGCAAAACAACCCTTGCTAAGGTCATCTTCAACAAACTATCTTCTTGCTTTGACCAATGTTGTTTCCTTGTAGATGTTCAGGAATCATCAAAAAGCAATGATGGTCCGGTAAATTTGCAAAAACAATCGTTATCCAAGCTCCCTGGTTCTCATTCTATTAACCAAATATGTCATGTGAATGATGGGATCAAAATGATTAACAGAGGAATACTTAGAAATAAAAATGTACTCATTATTCTTGATGACATGGATAAGGAAGAGCAACCGAAAAGTCTTGCAAAAAAAGGCGATTGGTTCAATTTGGTAGCAGGATTATCATAGCTACTAAGGACAACAATGTCCTAACTAAAGGCCCAAATGTTTTTGACTTATGAAGCTCATGAAATGGAATTTGATCATGCTCTTAAGCATTTCAGCAGGCATGCATTTAGAAGAGATCCACCAAATCATCATGTCTCCCTTTCTAAAAAAATTGTCCATACTTTGGGCAAGCTTCCTTTAGCTCTTCAGATTACAAGTTCATCCCTTATTGGTAAATCCGACGAATTATGGATCGATACATGGGAGAAACTAAAAGAAGCTCCTCCTATGGAAGTCCAAAGAAATTTGATGATATCTTATGAAAGGTTAGATCCAACATAAAGGGAAATATTTCTAGATATAGCTTCTTCTTTTTTTCTTTTTTTTTGTTAATGAGGATAGAATACACCCTTTCTATATGTGGGATGCCTATAAGTACCACCCACACGTTGCCATTGATGTCCTCAAAGATGGCAATACTTTCTAGATGTATGACCAAGTACGGGACCTTGGAAGGGAAATCGTCCATCAAGAGAATTTCAAATATCCCGATAAGCGCAGCAGAGTGCGGAACTATGAGGAAGCGCGTAGCATTTTGAAGCGGAAAAATGTATAAAAAGGGAACAACAATTTATTTTCCTGCAAATTGTTGTTGAGTATTCTTGCAAAAGGATAAATTAACCACTATTCTCGCTTGAAATTGTTTGCTTCTGACCTTCACACGTGGACTTCTCGGTGTCATTGTCAGGGAAGTAGGAAAATGGAAGCACTATCAGGTACGACCTAGATATCATTTCATTTATCAAGATACTCTGGCATCCGATGAATTTGTTGATTTACGAAACCTGAGGTTCTTATGAGGGGAAGTTGGGTCCCTTGTTGGAGAGTTCAAGAATCTTCTCTCCAATTTAAAATGACTTTCTTGGCATTGTAGCTATTCCAAGTTTGAGACAACAAACTTTCATATGGCTAATTTAGTGGTTCTTAACCTTTCACACAGCGGAGAAATTGATTGGCTAGGACCAAATCAAACTACGATACGAGTCCCACTTCTTGAATAAGCATGTCATTTCTTGTCGTTTTTTTTAATTCCCTACAGGCTATTTCTTAATATATTTTTTATGAAATTGTTTTGTACAAGGCCAGAAAAATAAAGTACTAGATCTTAGAACCTGTGAATACTTAAAGAGAACACATGATTTATCTATGTGGGTGTATTGGAGAGATTGGTTCTTGAAGGCTGCAGCAACTTAATTGAAATTGCCCATTCCATTGTCAAATTAAAGCTCCTAACTATTTTGAACTTCAATGGATATAAATCTCTTCGAGAGCAGGCTTTGACAGATTTTGTTCTATCTCCCCCAAAAGAAGAATATCAACGATTAATGATAAGCAAACAATCATCCTTAAAATTGCCATACTCAATTGGAGGGCTGGTGAAACTTAAGTGGTTGAATTTATCTAGGTGTATATACATAGAGGAACTTCCAAATTCAATTGGGAATTACAATCATTAGTCGAGTTGGATTTGTCATCAACAAGTATTGGTCACCTACATGATTCAATTGGCAATTTCAAGCAACTAAAAGTACTAAGGATGAGTGGCATAAGAGGGATGAGAAAATTACAAGTGCAGTTGGGTAAGTGGAGAAGCTCGAAGAGTTAGATGCTTGAGGATGTTGCAACTTGACTGGCGATTTGACAAAATTGGGAGATTGTCCCATTTAAGGATCCTCAATTTGTCAGGCACACATATGTCCAGATTACCCACCACGGTGAGTCACCTCTCTAATCTCCAAACACTTAAGCTAAAAAAATGTCCCGAGCTTAAACAGTTGCCAGAGCTGCCCCCAAGTTTGACTCATCAGAGATGGGGCCCTAAAAATTGCTGTTATTCCTCCAAAGAGGAGATGAAATATGAGCTGGAGGAATTTTGCCAGGAGAGACGAATCGGTACCCTATCTCAAGATGAAACCCTTGTCGTCGTTCTTCTCACTAGCATCGACATCCTATCTCAGTTTAAAACACTAAAATTGTGCTGCAAAAATATGCAATTCCTCCCCAGCTCCCGTCTAGTTTAAGAGAGTTACAACTTCGTTATCTGGTCGCCACGCAATCATTGGATTTTTTCAATTTGAAAAACTTATCAATATTGAATTTCTATGAATGTTTGCTAGAATTCTCTAGTATATTTGACGCGGAATCGGAGGAACTCTGTATGGAGCGCTGTGAGCTCAAACAGCTAGATGTGCAATTGCAGCTGGAAATGAAAAGATTGAGATTATTATAGATGGATGTATGTGAGTTTTTTCCAGAAGCACTTAATCCGCCGAGCATGAAGAATCTACACAGGGTAAGTCTGCGACATTGCCTTTCATTAGTCGAGACTTGTGGCCTTGAAGAATTGGGATTACTCGCTATCAGTCGTCTATTGCCCTTCCGTGGAGAGGATATTGGACCTTTCGAAATTGAAAATGCTATGGGAGCTCAAAGTAAGATATTGTTGTGAGCTAAAAATCGTGCAATGTCTCAACCACTTGGAATCTTTAAAGAAGCGGGAAATCTATGATAATGGAGAGTTTAGGGGGTGACACCTGAAACGCTGCCTCCGCCTCCGCCATCATATCCAGGAGTCCCGTCGGCGGCTTCAATTCGTCGTTCATGTTCGACGAGCTCAGATCTACTACATTCTTGGACGTGTCGCTGCTGCCTCTGTCGTCGCCGTCACCTCTAGGAGCCCCATTGACATTTGGAATATGGCAGCACCTAGTTTCGCGCCAGAACTCACACTGGTAATTCTAAATTGCACGCTATATGATTGCACAATTATTTATTTCCCTGTTCAGATTTGGATATGTAGTTTTATTACTAGGGAGGGTGAAGTTTTTGGTGTTGAGATAATTGGAAAATCGTGTGAATGGACATTTTAGTTTTGATTTGATTTGGTGTGTAGACGATGGTAAAAACCCCACATTTCAAGGGAAGTTTTTGTTCACATTCATTGAAGGGCTCATGGAGTTGAATCTTGTGGTGCGGAACAGCAATGTCCTCACTTTACTTCGATTTCAATGGAAAGTAATTACTTCCTACGTTGAATCCATTTTACTAACAAAACTATTGTTGAGTTGTTCGGAAATTTGGACCTTGAGTGGCTAGTGTTCTCTTCTTAGTCGTGTTTTCCATGGTCTCAGGCTCCGTAAGGTTTCTTAGAGCTTCGGGAATACAACCTGGCCTCTTCAGACTAAAAAATGAGAAGGTACAATCCATTGAATCCATTCCTCTTTTGTTCATTAAAACTCCAAAATCTAGAATTAGATTGAAGAGAAAGCTTTCAAATTTAAGATTAGGAGAGCAAATCTCCTAAATCTAAAACTAGATCGAGAGAGTAAGGAAAGAATCAAAAGGAAATAAATGGAAAAACAACTATGAAGGGAGGGAGAGATCTAGGTCAAATCACTCCCCTCTAGAAGTGGAAGAGATGAAGAAAGTTTCAAAATAGGAGAGGGGTTGGGAGAGAAAAGGTCTTGGCGCGACAAAGGAAACTTGAAGACGAATGTTAATTTCATGGTTTTACATATTATCTGAGGAAAATTACCAAAAAAAATCTTAAATTTATTGTACGGATGCCAATTCATACCTTAAACATTTCAATTTAGCTAATTTTATAACAAAGTCTTTGATAATTTATCAATTTAGTGCTCCTAGCTTTTTTTTGGTTGGGAATTTTTGGTGTGGACCCTGGACTTCTTATGTGACATGGCAGGCACTTACATGGACTTTTTTTTCACAATTTTTCATTAAAAATAATTTTTTTTTTGTAATTTTTTTTTCTTGTTCTTTTTGTTTTTTTTTTCAATCATGACCAACGACACTAGGATAGGGCCTGCAAGCCCTTGTCTTGATTGTAGCCATAGGCAAAGCTTTCATGGTTGAGGAGGGCCTTCACACCCTCCTTCGCCTATGACTAGCATGGGCCTCGGCGAGGGTCACAACCCTCACTAGCTACCACAAAGGGTTGCGAGCCCTTGCCCAGTGGTTGACGATCCTCTTCGTCCACAATAAAAAAGAAAAAAAATGATGATACGCATCATTGTAGCTTTGAGCAAGATGCCTCTAATTTCGAGTTAGGCCAGGGCAAAGAAGAGAGAGATGCAGACAAAGGTGGGGCTAAGTGTGGAGGGCGTCGTCGGTTTTGATTGAGCAATGACAGCGTCTACTGGGAACAAGGATGGTGACATTGACTGGCAGTATGGTTGGGGGAGAGAGAAAGAGAGAGAAATGATATGGCAAAACAAAAGGTATTTCATGTGACAGTTATATCATGTGGTGTGATAAACCAATGCAAAGTGAATATCTTAACGTTTTAGTGCCTTAGACCAAAAAAAAAAAAAAAAACATTTTAACGCCCATTCGAATGACTTGTATATTGCATGGGCAATATGGAATGATCGATTACACCATGTCAATCATGGTAATCGACGCATAATATCAAATTCCTTAGTAGAGGGATAGTTTAATCTTCTAATTAAAGATTTTTGTCTGAAAATGAACATTGCTACAAATGTCAAGAACTCAAGAGTCGTACATGATATAGATACAAAGTTGATCGGGTTTTTTAAAAACCTCAAAAATCATCTTCGCTTTGTATTTCGATTTCACTTTATATTCTCTATTTTTAGAGCTATGAATCTTTGACTTAAAATTTATAATTAAATGAATGTGACATGGAAGCTCCTAGTACGATAACCCATTGATTGATAAATGAAACTTCTAGGAAAATTTCGGGACGACTTGTAAACCGTGTTCAACATTTCGGCATGTCCTTTAAACGTGACTAATGGACAAGAATTTATTGAACAATTTTGTAAACCACGTCTAAGGAAGACTCTTTGATAAGAGTCCCTCATCTCACAATGCAAGATGGAGGAAGACTTTGACTTGCTTCCCTCACCAGTCTTTTCTTTTGAGTGGGTTTTGTTGGCTTTTGCCTTGTTGATTTCTCTGCAACTAAGCAAGTGAGATGGTGCAAGACTTTTGACTTCTTAAGTCAGAAGAAAAGAAGAGAAAAATGCAACGAAGCGAGCAAAGAGAGTAGAACCCGTGTTACACACTGTGAACTAGATTAGCTAACAAATATGATTTGGGACTTGTGTGCTTTCCAGAAAAATTAACCAATCAGTATTAATTTAAATTTGATAATTCATTGCCTCTCTTTTTTTTTTTTTTTTTGGGTAGGAATAAGTAGTATATTTGGGAATGACCAAAATGTACAAAAGATTAGGGCACCAAAACTTACACTCAAGATGAGTAAAATCAATATGAGTGGAAGGATGCTAAGATGTAAAAGAGCTAAGCGGCTAGGAAGCTACATGCCTAGAAAGGACTAAACAACACTAACATGACATGAACAACCGTCAACCAGATACAACCAAAACACAACAACCCGGGCAGGAGATATGAAAACAAACGTCTCCCGCAGCAAGCCGCAGCAGCCTTGGACTGAGAGGTACGAAACCGAGAGCCACCGGCACCAAGTGAGCCTCAGATAGGTGGATCAAGATCTCTAGAAGAGAAGATAATCAGGTCAATACCCTAGCTATGCTGCAACCTCTTGTTCCGTGTAGAATCCTCCACATTCCTGAAGGTGACAGACAACCTTGTCCTTAACAACTTTAAAGAGATGGTTATTTATGGCAGGGATGGTAAGAGGCTCATCTCTAAAGAGTATGTCATTCATGTTTTTCCAAATAATATCACAAAGCACCCCAAAAGAACAGCGGGCAATTCATTGCCTCTTCTCATTACCTTCTTTTAAATTTTTAATTTAAAATTTAAGATAAGCGAATTGTAATTTTGAAATTTAGAATAAAATATATAAAGTTGCTTACTGTTGCATCATAATTCATAAATAGTTTGTATTGAGAATTTTGCAAGTAAATCCATTTTATAAATAAATAACGCATTGGTGTTCACGGCAGTCTACATTCACTCAATTGCTAAATCTAATTGTCTAGGTTGTTTCACAGTTCAATTTCCAAAATCAAGTTGTTTTCACCTTAATCATCTTATTTTGAGTGGGATGCTGGACTATTTGACTTCATTTTGTGTAATCATCACTAATATGATCCATCATTTATCGAATCTCACAATATTCAGAATATTGTTCGCACCGTTTATAGAGTTGTCTTTATGTTTAATGTGTGGTATCACATACTTACTATATTTGTTTGGGATCTAGATCTACATACTATGAATGATCATTTGAAAAAGGTCAGGCATTGAAAAATTTGTCACATTAGTTTGTAACTAAGTAATAATGTGAATAACTATTTTCAATCTCTTATAATATTTTGACTGTTTTTGTGGGTAACACCGGCCTCGTAATCCTTCATATTGTGAGGTTAAGATTATAATACATATATAATAATTTTAATTTAAGTAAATAAATTTAATTCCAAGTAAGGTTAAGTTTCTGATGCTTAAACAATATTTTTGATTTAGCAATTACATTAATTCCAATGATGGATAAGTGTCTTCACTTAAAAGCTATCTCTGTGTCTTTCTTAATAGTAACGGTGTTTTAAATAGAATTCGCATCTTAGCCATTGCAGCTCATAGTTATTTAGAGCCAATAGACAAATTGAAGAGTTTGACATAAATTGAGTTTACATTGTGTTGTCAGGCATCTAGATTTCTTAGAACACCTAAGAAAAATTATGAAAACCTCATACCGTGTGTCACAAAAATAAAGTTCCATACTATCGTTATTTTATGACCAATTTTATCCATTACATCATCATAAATGCTGGTCTCTCATCTCCTAATGCAACCTAGCCGGCAAGATTGACGGAAGACTCGACTTGCTTTCTCTGGTCGTTGAGGGGTCCTCAAGGTGAGACACTCATTTCTCATCTCCAAATGCAAATTGAAGAGTTTGATATAAATTGAATTTACATTGTGTTGTCAGACATTTAGATTTCTTAGGACACCGAAGAAAAATTATGAAAACCATACTGTGTGTCAAAAAAAAAAAAAGTTGCATATTTTCGTCATGTCATGACTAGTTTTATCCATTACATCATCATAAATGTTGGTCTCTTGTCTCCTAATGCAACTAAGCCGGCAAGATCGGTGGAAGACTCTTGACTTGCTTTCTCCGGTCGTTGAGGGGTCCTTGATAGTGACACACTCTTTTTTTTATTTTTTTATTTTTGTTGAAGTGACACTCGTTTCATTATGCCTTTTCTGGGCCCCGTTAATGGTGCGACGAGGTTTGACTTGGAAGCAGGTATTCGGATCGGACGGCTGAGGATGATTCCCTCAGGAGAGTGGGCCATGGGGGAAGATGAAGGCCCGAATCGACGCATGGTTAGATGCTAACACATGTACCAATTAATTGGGAAGAGGTACTTCAATTTTTTTCCGTCAAAACGACATGCATATTACACGGACAATTCAAATTGACTGATTACACCATGCCAATTATGTGATCGCCGCATAAAATACATTTTAGTAATAAAAGGGTAATTTAGCATCTACTTAAGGGTTTTTGTCTCTAGATGAACAACGCCGCAAATCTGGAGAATTCAAAGTAGTATTTGATGTAGATACAAAGTTTTATTGAATTTTTAAAAAATTTCTAATATAATTAAAATAAAGAAAAATTTTAAAAGTAATTTTCATTTTGTATCCCAATTTCACTTTATGTCCTCTATTTTCAAGACTGTTTATCTCTGATCTTGAATTTGTTATCAAACTTGTAAGGGACATGGAAACTCCTAGGATTACAACCCATTGATTGGCTAATGGAAACTTCTATAAATCTTCTGGGATGACTCGTCAAATGTGTTCTATTTTTTTACACATCTTATAAATGACACTTATGGACAAGAATTTCCTAAACAATGTTGCATGCCACATGCCATTTCTTTATTCAAACCTTCATTTTCACTCGTACAAATGCCAAAAATATAGACAATTAATTCTTCTTGCCATAAACCAAATTTTTCTTTCTATATAAGAAATGGCACCACTATGATATCATGACATTTTAAAACCAAATAGAGCCATATACTAAATATTTTTTGATAATCCATAGTTAAGATCTTCGATCTGCTATATCAGCTAATTAAGTTAATCTTATATAGTACTATGACAATACTTACTTCTATCTTGTTTGTCTATATATTAAGAACCAAAATAAGAGCATAGCTACGATTCTATGATTGCACAGTCGACAGTCAACTTGTGCATGAACCGGTTAATACTTAGTAGGCCTTTCACATTACTAGGGGTTTATCCAATATATGTATGTGTGTGTGTATATATATAAGGCCTTTCACATTATTTGGGGTTTATATGTACACACGTATATATAATACTAGTTGCGTTTTTATTATTGAATGGATGAGTTTGAAATCTAATGGGTTCCTTAATTAATTTAAGAATGGGTGTCGGCATGATTTAGAATAAATAAGGTAAAGCAATATCTTTCTCTCCAAAATATTTCCATGGTTTAAAATCTCACAATTGCACGGTTCATCTCTCAAAGAAAAATGAAGCAAAATATATTTCATAAAGAATTATGATTGTTTTGCTATACATGTTCTAAAAAAATTGTGGTTGGTTGATATTTATTAAAATGCGTTTAGGGAATATTTATATTCTCTATTGTGCTTTTATCATCTCAAAAATGGATTTGTTTTCTTCCTATTTTTATTTCAAAAAAAAAAAAATCCCTCTACCATAGCTTCCTTAACTTTGACACAATCCACTTATTAATCGACCAATTCAATTAACGAATCTACTCTGTCAAAGACCAAACTTTCTGATGATATACAATCTCATCCCAAAAACCATATAATACAATGTGAATCTCACCTTCTCCTTGTCTCCTCAGTCAATTAAGGTTCAAACAAGCAGACTCCTCCCCATTCGCCCGCACGGCTATCTCGAAATGTCAAAAATGCCATCAACGACACCAATTATCAACTTATCACCACCATCCATACAACAAAAACAAAAGTCGCTCATCCAACACAATGGCACTTTCGTAATAAAATTGTTAGATGAGACTTTTAATAATGACATGGCAGATTTTTCATCCTCTCTCTTTCCTTTTCCTTTGTATCCATTATAAGGTCCTGTACTGCTCTCTCTGTCTCTCTCTGCGCAGAGCTCTCATTCTTCAATTCTCACGCATTCACGTACTCCCTTAGCCTTTTCCACTCTCGCGCTCCTCTGCTAGAAACATGGCAGTTTATGGCGAACATCGATCTCTTGACGGCTCCCTCCCTCATGAGCTCACCTCCAAGACTCCCTTCCTCACCCTCAAGTTCTACGTCCTCATCGGAATCCTCAGCTTCTTTGCGCTCTCCATTGGTCTCGTCATATACCTCTGCATCCGTGCCAGTGGGACCTTAGAGAAGCGCGAAATGCTAACAAAAGAGACGAACTCACAGGCATCATCAGGGCCTTCCCCTGAGGTTTTCCTAAGTTTTCGAGGAGCAGACACCCGTTATGGATTCACCGATTTTCTTTACTATGGCATGGTTGAGGCCGGGATCCTTGTCTTTAGGGACAATGAATCCCTCCATGTCGGTAAAAGAATTGGCCATGAACTTCTACAAGCAATCGAGAACTCCAAGATTTACATTCCCATTTTTTCCAAGAATTATGCTTCGAGTCACTGGTGCCTCCGAGAGCTCGCGTATATGGTCAAGTGTACCTCCAAATCGAATGAGAATAAAGAGATTTTACCCATTTTCCTGGATGTGGAGCCTGACGATGTCATGCTCAAAACAAACTTATACCGCAAAGCTCTATCGAAGTATCAAAAAAAGTTTTGCACTGAAGTTGAATCATGGAAAAAGGCTCTTATTGAGGTGGACGAGATAAAGGGATGGAACTTGAAGAAAGATGGAAGGTAAAATATCTTAAACATTTCAACTATCATCTATAGATTTGCTTTTCCTCCCTAGTCATTTTAATTGCGTTATAATTGGTAAAATTATTCATCTTGCCGATCCTCGATAGTGTAAATTGTGGTTGTGGCCATTACCGTTATTACCATCGACCATAGTGGCTGATCGACTCTATTGCCGTGATAGCTTTGATTGATGGCGCTACTACACTGGTAGTGCACCTACTCATCCTGATTTTGTTTCTCCTATCACACTATCTCTGACACAGTAGCCACAAATATTGAGGGCCTGTTTGGTAATCATTATGTTCTTGGTAATAATTTATGCTAAAAAATTATTATTTTTTTACCTAAACGAGTATTTGAGTATTTGAAGACATTTGATAACTATCCAAAATTTATATTCCCGGAATAGAAATCATTTTGGTACAACCTTCAAATTCTTTTGCGACTTAGAATTTCTTTTAATGTTTTAATAATTTTATTACATTTTTTTTTTCTTTTTTTGCTTCTTCTTCCTTTAGTCGGTCATCTGCCTCGGCCATAGCTGACAACCGGCCAGACGAGGGCTAATGACCTTGTTGAAGTGCCACTGGCCCCCAACGAGGTTGGCCTCGTAATGGCCAGGCGACATTGACCTCATGGTGGCCCAGTTAGACCGAGCCTCGCCTAGATTTGCAAAGCCAAGTTCACTTAGCCACAGGAAACGCCGGGCCACCACAAGATCAGCCTCGCCTTGGGCGAGTGACACCGGCCTCGTAGTGGTCCAACTAGGTTGAGCCTCGTTGGTGGCTGGGTGAGCTCAGCTTCGCTAGATTTGGGCGAGGCTGACCTCGCCTAGCTAAGCAACCAAAAGCCACGGTTGAGCCATTTGGCACCCACCATTTCTCCCTTCCACTCACTGTCTTGAGTCGGATATGGACTCGGGACGCCAATTCTGACGTGATCAAGCCAATATCTGGCATCGCCGACCTTGGGTAACCCCAAATCTAGAGTTGCCCAAGGCCGGTGATACCATCCCTGGCAATTACAAGGCCAGGACCCACATGATGTGGAGGATCGAGACAAGGCCGAGATGGGTGGGTCAATGGGGCGTGACGGGCGACGACAATAGAACGCCACGGTGACGGCTTGGGTTGGGGAGGTGAGTGATGTTAATGGCGGCATGCCAGGGGTGGGGGCCAATGGTGTGGTAACTAATATTGGGGGAGCGTAGATAGATTGGGAAAAATCTGGATTGTTTTGGCGTCTGAATTATTTTGCGTAATTTCTGCAAATTGTAAGGGGAATTGAGTCACTTAGGGAGTAGTTTGCAATATCAAATTTATCCCTAACATGGTTGTTATGTTGTGGCAGCCAAGTAGATTTGATACAATCTGTAATTCAAATTGTGTTGACTAAGCTGAACATCGGACATAAAAAAAATGTGACCGAACATCTAATTGGAGTTGAAGATCGTGTGGAAGCCATGATCAAAATGTTGCATGTGGAAACTGATAGCGTACAATTCCTTGGAATCCACGGAATGGGCGGGATTGGTAAAACAACACTTGCCAAGATCATCTTCAACCAACTGTCTTCTCACTTCCGAGGCTGCAATTTCCTTTCGGATGTCGGAGAGTCATCACGACGCCATGGTCTGGTACATTTGCAAAAACAATTATTATCCAAGTTCCTCGATTCTCGTTCTATCCTCGACCAAATTAATGACGTGGATGATGGGGTCAACATGATAAAGAGAGTACTTTGCAATAAAAAAGTTCTCATTATATTTGATGACGTTGATGAGAAAGAGCAACTTAGAAGTCTAGCGGAAAAAGGTAATTGGTTTGGTTCCGGTAGTAGGATTATCATAACTACTAGGGACCAGAGTGTCCTAATGATTGATGGAGAAGTGACAGGTGAAGGCCCTATAAAAAAGTCTACAAATGCTTCAACTTACGAAGTATGTGCAATGGAATTTGATCATGCTCTTAAGCTTTTTAGCAAGCATGCCTTTAGAAGAGACTCTCCACCGGATCATTATATCTCCCTTTCAAAAAAAGTAGTCTCTACTTTGGGAAAGCTTCCTTTAGCTCTTGAGATTACAGGTTCATCTCTTAATGGTAAATCCAAAGCAATATGGGAAGACACATTGAAGAAGCTAAAAGAAGCCCCTTCCATGGGAGTCCAAAGAAAATTGATGATATCTTATGAAAGGTTAGATCATGCACAAAAGCAAGTATTTCTGGATATAGCTTGTTTTTTTGTTGATCGGGACAAAACATACCCTTTGTACATGTGGGATGACTGTGGATACCACCCACACGATGCCCTTGAAGTCCTCTTTCTCATGTCCTTGATAAACCAAGGACAACAATACTTTCTGGATGCATGATCAAGTGCGGGACCTTGGAAGGGAAATCGTCCGTCAAGAGAATTTCAAACATCCCAGCGAACGTAGCAGAGTGTGGAACCGTGAGGAAGCGCTGGACATTCTGAAGTTGAAAGAGGTAAAAAAGGGAACGACAATTTACTTTACTGTAAATTGTGGTGGACTATTCTTATAAAAGGAAAAAAAATCGTTTGGCGCTTGAAATTGTTTGCTTTTTACTTACACGTGTGGACTTTTTGGTCTTACCATTGTCAGGAAAGTAGGAAAATAGAAGCACTGTCAACGGGACCTCAATATCCTTTCTTGCATCAAGACATTCTGACGCATGATGGATTTGCTGATTTACGATACCTGAGGTTCTTTCAAGGGGAAGAGGTGTCCCTTGTTGGAGACTTCAATAATCTTCTCTCCAATTTAAGATGGCTTTCTTTACATCACGGCAATTCCAAGTTTGAGACAACGAACTTTCATCCGGCTAATTTAATTGTTCTTAACCTTTCACTCAACTGTATTTCAGAGGAATGGATTGGTTGGGACCAAATCAAAGTATGATACGAGTCCTGCTCCTAGCATAAGCATATCATTTCTTTTGTCTTGTTTTTTCCCCCTACAGGTTGTTTATTAATATATATTTTATCAAATTGTTTTGCAGGAGGCCAGGAAACTAAAAGTACTAGATCTCAGCTACTGTGCATACTTGAAGAGAACACCTGATTTATCTACATGGGTGTACCTAGAGAGATTGGTTCTTAAAGGTTGTAGCAATTTAATTGAAATTGACCATTCCATTGTTAAATTAAAGGTCCTAACTATTTTGAACTTGGATGGATGTGAATCTCTTCGAGAGTTGCCTGAAGAAATAGGATGTCTACAAGCTTTGACAGATTTTATTATATCTCCCCTAAAAGAAAATTTCAAAAGGTCAGTGATCAGCAAACAACCATCCTTAAAATTGCCATACTCGATTGGAGGGCTGGCAAAACTTATGCGGTTGAATTTATCTAGGTGTATATACATAGAGGAACTTCCACATTCGGTTGGCAAATTACAATCTTTAGTCGAGTTGGATTTGTCATTGACAAGTATTGGTCACCTACCTAATTCAATCGGCAATCTCAAGCAATTGAAAATACTAAGGATAAGCGGCATAAGAGAGATAACAAGATTACCAAGTGCGATTGGGCTGGTGGAGAAACTTGAAGAGTTAGATGCTCGAGGATGTTGCAACTTGACTGGTGAAATTCTTGAAGAAATTGGGAGACTGTCCCGTTTGAGGATCCTAGATTTATCGAACACATGTATATCTGGATCACCCGCCACAATGAGTCACCTCTCTAATCTCCAAACACTTAAGCTAGAAAAAATTCCCAAACTTAAACAATTGCCGGAACTTCCCCCAAATTTGACTTGTCTGAGATGGGGCCCTAAAAATTGTTGGTGTTCCTCTGCGGAGGAGCATAGATATGAGCCGGAGGAATATTGGCAGGAGCAAAACCGTGCTCGTGAGGAATATGAGCAAGAAATAGAGCGTCATGCTCTTAAAGAATACGGGATAGCTCTCCCTCTTCCCACTAGAATTGGTGCCCTATCTCAACAGGCAACACCCGTCACCACTCTACCCACTAGCATCGGTACTCTATCTCAGCTTAAAACACTAAAATTGTGCTGCAAAAATGTGCAATGCCTCCCCCAGCTCCCATCTAGTTTAAGAGAGTTACAACTTCGAGATCTGGCGACCACGCGATCACCGGATTTTTCCAATTTGAAAAACTTATCAATCTTGACATTTTATGGATGTTCGCTAGAATTCTCTAGTCTATTTAATGCGGAGTCGGAGGAACTCTGTATGGAGCTCTGTGACCTTAGAAAACTGGACACACCGTTGCAGCTAGCAATGAAAAGATTGAGATTATTAGAGATGGCTTATTGTGAGTTCCTTCCGAAAGTACTTGATCTATCGCGCATGAAGAATCTATGCAAGGTAAGCCTGGGATTTTGCCTTTCATTAGTCGAGATTCGTGGCTTTGAAGAATTGGGATCACTTTTCTCCTTATCAGTCGACTATTGCCCTTCCTTGGAGAGGATGTCAGACCTATCAAAATTGAAAAAGCTATGGGAGCTCGAAGTAAAGTATTGTCGTAAGCTAAAAAGCATGCAAGGTCTCAACCACTTGGAATCTTTAAAGAAGCAAGAAATTTTTGGTAATGGAGAGTTTTGGGGTGACACCTCAAATGCTGCCTCCCCTCCACCGTAGTATCTAGGAGTCTCGTTGGCGGCTCTAAATCTTCATCCATCTGGCGAGCTTAGATCCGTTGCATTATTCGGTGTGTTGCCGCTACCTCCACCTTTGCCATCGCCTTTAGAGCCCCATCGGTGGCTGGAATATGGCAGCACCAAGTTCCGCACCAAAACACTTACTGGTAATTCTAAATTACACACCATATGTTTGCACAATTACCTCTCCCTGTTAAGATCTGGATATAGAGTTTTGTTACAGGGGTTTGATAGGGGAAGTTTCTACTATTGAGGTACTTAGGAAAACTATGCAGATAGACATCTTATTTTTTATTTGATTTGGTGTGCAGACGGTGGTAAAAACCTCCCAACATTTCAAGAGAATTTCGTGTTCACACTCGTTGGAGGGCTTGGGGAATCTTGCGGTTTCGAACAATAATATCCTCATTTTCGACAACTTCATCTACAGTGGAAAGTAATTACTTCCTACCTTAAATCCATTTTGCTAACAAAACTGTTGTTGAGTTGTCTTGGATTTTGGTCCTTGAGTGGCAAGTGTTCTTATCTTGTCCTTTATAGTCTCAACCTACATTTGATGGTTAGGATAAAATTTAAGATAAGATAAAATATATCCCATCCTACATTTGTTGCCTACTTATGGTAGGATAAAATTGGATATAAAAGAAATATAGATTGAATAAAATTATTCTAAGGGGGAGGTAGAATAAAGGCGGATAGGATTTCTAATATCCATAATAGAATTTTTTTTCTCCAATAACATTAATTAAAAAATTAAAATTATATTTCAATATAAATAATATTTGGATTCTAATATAAGAAATTCAAAATAACAAAAAACAAAATTTTAGTTTTTCTGGAAATTATACCAAGATAGTCGGTGACCGGAATTTCATGTTGATTGCAATGATAGGTTTGGTTTATTTAATTGAGTGCTAATTTGTGCAAATTGAGTGGAAAGTGTAGTTTTTGGTATTTATCCCAAATTGTGTGATTTTGGTATTTTAATTAGAAAATATCAGACATCGGTTTACAACACCAAAAATGTGTTTATGGACTCTATTAAATAATGAGATTTTTGAAAAGAAAGATATTGCGTTTTTGGCTCAGGCTGACCATGTACCAACACACGATTATTTTTATTGGGTATTTTTAACACGGTGAATTATCAGCTTGTGAGAGCATATATTATCAGCTTGTGCGAGCATATTTATCGTCAGCTTGTGAGAGCCCCTTTACACGTCAGCTTGTGAGAGCAGTATACTATATCAGCCTATGAGCTTAATATGTCAGCTTGTAAGAACAGTATACATTATCAGCTTGTGTGAGCTATGATCGTTTTATTAGCTTGTGGGAGCACAATCTATATATACATATATTAGCTTGTGTGAGCTATGATCGTTTTATCAGCTTGTGAGAGCACGATCTATATATATATATATAAGCTTGGGTGAGCTATTATCTATCTATATCAGCTTGTGAGAGCTATGACCATATATTGCAACTTGTGAGAGCAAAGACTATCTATGTCAGTTGATGTGAGCAGTGGTCATATCGAATTGATAGATAGTATTAATGGTATTGATTTGAGTGGATCGATTGATCGATGGGTTGGTTTGAATTGAATTGAGTTGATTGGTTGAGTATATGAATTGTACTGACTTATATGAATAAACTGAAGCAAGGTAAGTCCTCTATCTTGTATGTGCATAGACGGCCTTTAGACGTATTTCCTTCCTAGTCGGGGTTTAGGAGGTGAACTTGCTGAGACATTGTCTCACCCCGTCGTGGGCTTTACTTTTTAGGTCTCTAGTGTAAAGAACCCGGAGCTTGAGGCAGAAGGGTCAGAAGCATGGGTGACTTAAAAGTTCTTTTTAGAGATAGACCAAATGTACTTAGACCCTAGAGTTAGCCTCTGTTTGTAAACCAGATTGTTTATAAAAGCTGTGTTGATTGATTTAAAATTTGTTGTCCTACTTTTCTATCCCGTATTAGTTGTTGTCAGGGGTAATAGTTCGCTTCCACATGCATATAAAAATGAATGGGTCAATGACGCGTCCTGGGATGTCGCAATTTAATCGACTACCAAGAAATAGGCACGCGCTCGAGGATCTAGGCGTGACACTACCAGGCATTTGAGCACTACACAGGTTCATTTTTTTTTTCTAAACCTACCCTTGAGAAATAGTGCAACTTGATCATCTAATTTCTTTCTTGTTCTACAACTTGTAGATTGAGATGCAATCTTGCATGACACAGTCTGTGCTATTCAATGCATAAATTGATTACTTGTACGTTGCTGCATATGATGATTTGATGCCATCCGACCTTATCCTCCTTGCTAGCTAAGTAAGAAACTGATTTGATGAATGACAAATTTCCTCATCAAAGTTAAGAATAAACATGTTTCATTGTTGAATTGTCATCTCAGACTTAACTAGTGTCGGTGATTTTTCCCAAATTTCAAATCGTTGCATTCTCATAGGAAGTCTAGGCTCAAGGAACCGACACTATAGTAAAGCTATAGGAAATTATTATTGTTGAGGGCCTGAAACTCGAAGATGTACCTATAAGATTGTATAAAGTCTATGTCTGCCTTTGAGATTGCCTGGTGCAGAAGGATCACCTATAAGATGCATGTTTATCAAATAACTTCTCCAAGTGAGTTTTGTTCTTTTTTTTTAGGGGAATTGATTTGATGACGATTGTTTTATCTACAATCATCATTATCATTGTCATTGGAGATCGACTTGTCCCTAATTAATTACCATAGAGATGTCAATTGAAGATTCATTTGTCATTTTCGTGATTTTGCATATGATAATGCCTGGTGCTAACAATATTTCCTTTTTGTTCCAGGGGAGTAGAAGTTATCACAAGGTCCGAGTGAGAAAGGCATTTGCATGCACATTCTCCTTAGAATTCAAATTTACTTTGATGGGACACGTCTTGCGGAGAATTGGGAACTTTAGCAATCATTTGAATATGTAATATTACTATAGGAAAAGCAGAGGCTATGGTTATGTTTACATAAATAATATTACGCTTTCAAAATAAGACTCATCTATATTGTTTCTCACGTTTCTTCTTTTCTCTTATTAAAGAGCTGCTGGGGATTGAGTTCATTCCTTCCTCTTAGGAGGTATAGATATTCTTAGCTGGCTTAAAGAAGGATTCTATTCTGTACAGAGTAAACGAAAGGAATCATCGGATAAGAAAAAGTGCATTTTGGAAGTCACTTTCATTTGTTCAAGCTTAAGTTACCGGCCTTGTGATGACTCATCTTTAGCTTCCTTAATCTTCTCTATTGCCCGATACACATGGTAAAACAACATTGAAAACATGTATGCTCTCTCCTTCAGAGGAAAAGAAGCAACTTCCTCCAGTAGACAACTGGCCAACACATTACTGAATATATGATATAGATACAAAGTTGATTGTGTTAGGGAAATCCCTTATGATGTTTTGAAGATGACAAAATAAATCAAAGACTACTAACATGTTTGATGGTTGAGTAATAGACTATGCAAATGATTGAACATGTAAAGGATATTGTCAAAGTCTGAAGACGGCCAGAAGACTGAACGGAACACATGTCCAAAGTATATTCTGAAGATTTCCAGATTTCTGTGTCAAAGTCTGAAGACTGCTAGACTTTAGTGTCAAAGTCTGTTCTACATCAGAAGTCTATCAACTCTGACAAATTCCAGACAAAACGTGAATGAAGAACCAGAAGACAGACTCTATGCTGAAGCAGAACATAACAGACTGTGTTAAGACCTTAAAGCTAAATCTGTTCAGACTCAGATTGTAAAGTCTATTGCTCTCAAACTTTACATCCAAATTCGACAGAAGGTAACACAAGCCCCGAAGATATAACGGCTAGTGATCTGGTTTGAATTCTACATCAAGATTGATTTGATTGACTCAATTTAATTGATTGACAATTGGATCTTGAAGACAAGAACTTTCTATACGAAGAAGCTTTACTTATGGAAACCAAGATTTCGTTTGTATGGGCGATCGGAATCAATTTGGGATTCTACCTTTGTCACTCAACGGCTACCAAATCTTCTTGATACAGAGTTGTCCAATGGTTATATTGGAAGACGATCCTCAAGATACTGTCAAATGGTTAGTTTGGAAGTGGAGGAGTATTTAAGGAGATGAAGGACCGATGAGCAAGTAAGAGATAGAGTGTAGAATTTATAATTCCAAAGTCTGAGCGATATTCTATCATACACCTGTCTCTCGTGAGCTTAAACATTTGTGATCTTGAGAGAAATACCAAAAGAGTGACTTAGTGAGATAGTGTGATCTAATACTAAGTGTTTGCACTCAAAGTTGTAATCTCTTGTTGATTGCATAGTGGAATCCAGCCAAGAAGGTTGTTAGCGTGGGAGAGTGGACGTAGGCTTGGTCTAAGCCGAACCACTATAAATCTGGAGTCTTGATTCTCTATCCTTAATCATTTTATCTTTCATTACTTTCATTTGCTGCGATTGTTGGTTTTAATTCTTTAATCTCTCATTCAGATTAAATTGTTGAAATTGCTTTAATCACCTATTCACCCCCCTCTAGGTGCTAATTCTAGTCCTAACAGATTGGATTTTTTAAATGTTCACTACTATGATTAAATAAAGAAAAGCTCAAAAATCACCTTCACTTTATATCCTCTATTTCTAAAGCTATGATCTCTGATTTAAAAATTGTTATTAAATGAATGGGACATAGAAACTCCTAGCACGATAACCCAATGATTGACCAATGAAATTTCTAGGAAACTTCTGGGATGACTTGTAAACCGCATTCTACTTTTTGGCATGTCCTTGAAATGTGACTAACGGGACAAGAATTTCTCGAACAATTTTGTAAACCGCGTCTGAGGGAGACTTTTCAACGAGGGTCCCTCGTCTGGCAATGCAGGATGGAGGAAGACTTTGACTTGCCTACCCTCACCAATCTTTTCTCTTGAGTAGGTTTCGTGGTCTTTTGCCTTGTCGCTTTCTTTGCAATTAAGGAAGCAAGGCGGTGGAAGAATTTTGAATTCTTCGGTCGGAAGAAAAGAAGAGGAAAATGCAACGAAGTGAGCAAAGATATTAGAAGACTTTGGCTTGCTTTTCCGTGTTACATGCCGAGGAGATTAGCTAACAACGATGATGATTTGGGACTTGTGTGCTTTCCATACAAATAAACCAATTAGAATTAATTTAAATTTGATAATTCATCGTCCTTCTCATTACCTTCTTTTAAAGTATAAATTCAAAATTTAAGAAAAGCAAATTGCAAATTTAAAATTTTGAATAAAATATATCAAGCTACTCATGATTGGATCATAATATATAAAATAGTTCGAATTGAGAATTTTGCAAATCGATTCATTTTATAAATAAAAAAGATATTGTTCAGGGCACTCTATATTTACCTCACCCCACGCCAAACCAACCCCCCTCCGATTTCTTCCCCAGATCCCACCCCCCAGAAAAACCAAAGCACCTGTCAATCACCCCACCCCACCCCACCCCACCCCACTTCCATTGCTCCCTGGGTTTCTTCCCCCACCAAAAGCACCAATCATTTCCCTGGTTTCTCTCTCTCCCCACCCCCACGCCACCCCATCGACCCCCCCTCTCCGCCACTAGTTTCTTTCCGTTGTCCCCCACCACCCTCCTTCTCTTCTTGCTAAAACCCTAACCACAGCCTCTTCCTCCTCCTCGTCGCACAACCCTCTGAGCTCTCTCTCTGTCGCCTCATTGCAATTGCTTGCTACCTCACCTCCGGCCATTCCTCCTTCGCAACTGCAGCCTCATCGTGGACCCTCCATGGTAGTGTCGCAGTCGCGGCCCTCTGGATTGCCTTGGTCTATGCTCTTCCTCTGACCCTCTCTACCGGTCGCAGCCTTGCCTCCACTCCCTCAGCCTTGCCTCCACCCTCGGCTTCCTCAGCCTCACCTCCACCCTCCATCGTCTCTTTCAATGATCCTCTCTCTCGGACACACATGTCGGAATGTGTCGAGAAAAGTTGACCACGTGTTGACCGCTTGTCTGATCCAGCGTGTCAGACACATCAACAGGTGTAGGACACGACACGGAAGCTCCGACAACATGTTCATGCTTCATTGCTTTGAGATATAGCAAGGATTTGATATTTGTGGTGTTTAGAGATCCCACAATGGAGAAAGGAATGATGAGCTCACAGGCATCCTCTGGACCTTTGTATGAGGTTTTTCTAAGTTTTCGAGGACCAGATACCTGTTATGAGTTCACGGATTGTCTTTACCGTAACATGGTTGAGGCTGGGATCAATGTCTTTAGGGACAATGAATCCCTCCATGTCGGTATGGAAATATGTGGTGAGCTTCTACGAGCAATTGAGAACTCTAAAATCTACATTCCCATATTCTCCAAGAATTATGCTTCGAGTAAGTGGTGCCTTCGAGAGCTCTCATACATGGTTGAGTGCACCTCAAAATCAAATGGGAACAAAGAGATTCTACCAATTTTTTTGAATGTGGAACCTGTAGATGTCAAGCTCCAAAAAAACTTGTATACACAAACTCTTTCAAAGCGCCAGAAGACGTCGTGCACTGAAGTGGAGTCATGGGAAAGGGCTCTCATTGAGGTGAGCAAGATAAAGGGATGGAACTGGAAGAAAAATGAGGGGTAAATGTCTTAAACTTTTCAACTTACATCTGTAGATATCGTTTTACTCGTGATAATATGGTTTATCATCTAGTTGATTCTATAAAGTTTAAATAGCGGTCAGCGGCCACTGTGCTACTGCGATCGGCCATTATCGCGGCAAGAACGGAATTCTCACCAGCAGTGGCCAATAACGGCCGCGGCCGTTTCGCTGCAATAGCTCTAGTCAATGGCAGTATTGCGATGGTGGCCCACCCTACTCATCTTGATTCTCTCTCTCCTCTCACTCTTCGTCTCTGACACAGTAGCCACGAATAGTAATAGATCTCCGAGCAAATCCACCAAGCTGCTGGCTAGCCACCGCAGCAGCTCGTCCATCAGTCGCTGCCACTTCTTCGTTGCCAGCCCGACACCAAGCCACCAGAAGCCTCCAAGCCATCCAGCCCCTACACTTTCTCTGTCTCACTCACTGTCGCGAGTGGGATGCGGGATCCGGACGTCCGCTGTGATGCCACCGAGCCCATATCTGGCGTCGTTGACTGTGGACGAACCCAAATCTGGTGTCGGCCAAGGCCGATGACGCCATCCCTGGTGGTCACAAGGCCATGATCCATGTGACGTGGATACGAGGCAATGCCAAGCTGGTGGGTCTACGAGGCGCAACGGGTGGCGGCGTCAGAACGCTATGGTGACAGTGCAGGGTGGCAAGTGATGTAACGGCAGCGTGGTAGTGGCAGGGGCCAACGGTGATGGTGACTGAAGTTGGGGAGCGGAGAGAGACTGGCAAAAATCATAATCGTATTGGTGTCTAGAATTTTTTGCATAATTTCCTAACATGGTTGTTACCTCATGGCAGGCAAGGAGATCTGATACATTCTGTAATTCAAACGCTTTGCTCTAAGCTGAAGGTTGCACATGAAAATGTGACTGAACATCTAGTTGGAGTTGATGATCGTGTGGAAGCTATAATCAAGATGTTGGATGTGGGATCTGATGGTGTACAATTTCTTGGAATCCACGGAATGGGTGGTGTTGGCAAAACAACCCTTGCTAAGGTCGTCTTCAACACGCTATCTTCTAGCTTTGGCCAATGTTGTTTCCTTGCAGACGTTCGAGAATCATCAAAAGGCAATAATGGTATGCTAAATTTGCAAAAACAATTGTTATCCAAGCTCCTCGGTTCTCATTCTATAGATCGCATGTATCACGTGGATGATGGGATCGTATTGATGAATGAAGGAGTACTTAAAAATAAAAAAGTTATCATTGTTCTTGATGATGTGGATGAGAAAGATCAATTGAAATGTCTAGCAGAGAAAGGAGATTGGTTCGGTTATGGTAGTAGGATTATCATAACTACTAGGGACCGAGATGTTCTAATGAATGAGGGAGAAGCAATTGGTAATGGCCTTGTAAAAAAGTCTGCAAACGTTTTGACTTATGATGTACAGGAAATGGAATTTGGTCATGCTCTTAAGCTTTTTAGTAGGCATGCCTTTAGAAGAGACTCTCCACCAGAACATCGTGTCTCCCTTTCCAAAAAAATTGTCCGAATTTTGGGAAAGCTTCCTTTAGCTCTTGAGATTACAGGTTCATCTCTTAGCGGTAAATCTGAAGAATTATGGGAAGACATGTTGAAGAAGCTAGAAGAAGCTCCTTCCAGGGGAGTCCAAAGAAAATTGCTGATAACTTATGAAAAGTTAGATCATGCACAAAGGCAAGTATTTCTCGATATAGCTTGCTTTTTTGTTAATCGGGACAAAACTTACCCTTTCTACACGTGGAGTGCTTGTGGATACCACCCACACAATGCCATTGAAGTTCTCACTAATATGTCCTTGATAAAAATCAAAGATGACAATACTTTCTGGATGCATGACCAAGTACGGGATCTTGGAAGGGACATTGTCCGTCAAGAGAATTGCAACGATCCTTGCGAGCGTAGTAGAGTGTGGAATCATGAGGAAACGCTAAGCATTTTGAAGCAGAAAGAGGTATAAAAGGTTTCCTGTAAATTGTTGTAGACTATTCTTGCAAAAGGAAAAGTTAATCGCTATTAGAACTTGCAATTGTTTGATTCTGTCTTCACATCTTGACTTCTTTGTGTTTCTATTGTCAGGGAAGTAAGAAAATAGAAGCATTGTCACTAGGATTTCGTGGATTCCTTCCTGAACTCATGGTTCTAAAGCATGATGTATTTGCTCATTTACGAAACTTGAGGTTCTTTCAAGGGAAGATGGTGTCTTTTGTTGGAGACTTCAATAATCTTCTCTATAATTTAAGATGGCTTTCTTGGCAATGGTGGCATTCCAATTTTGAGGCAATAAACTTTCATACACCTAACTTAGTTGTTCTTGACCTTTCACAGAGCAATATTTCGGAGGAATGGGCTGGTTGGAACCAAATCAAAGTATGATAAGTCCCACTCCTTGCATACGCATATTGTTTCTTTTGTCATTTTTTTTCCTACACGTCGTTTCTTAATATATATTTTATCAAATTGTTTTGTAGGCTAGTAAACTAAAAGTATTGGATCTTAGCTATTGCCACTCATTAAGGAGAACACCTGATTTATCTACGTGGGTGTCCTTGGAGAGATTGGTTGTTAAATGCTGTCGCGAATTAATTGAAATTGACCCATCTATTGGTAAATTAAAGCTCCTAACTGCTTTGAATTTGGAGGGATGTCAGTATGTTCAAGTGTTGCCCGAAGAAATAGGATGTTTACAAGCTTTGAGAGAGATTGTCATACCTGATAAGCTACATGAACTTCCGGAGGCATTCGGTAATTTGAAGTCATTGTTGACCTTTGATTTCTCATATCGGCGGATTAGGAAGCTGCCACACTCGATTGGAGGGATGGTGAAACTTACGGTGTTGAGATTATGTAATTGTAAGGAGATAAAGGAACTTCCAAACTCGATTGGGAAATTACAATCACTAAATGAGTTGGATTTGTCATGGACAGCTATTGACCACCTACCTGATTCAATTGGCAATCTAAAGCAACTAAAAGTACTTAGGATGAGGAACGTAAGTGGGATAACAAAATTACCAAGAGCAATCGGGCTATTGGAGAAGCTTGAAGAGTTAGACGCTCATCAATGTTTCAACTTGACCGGCAAAATCCCTGGAGAAATTGTTGGACTGTCCTGTTTGAAGATCCTAGACTTGTCATTCACAGGTATATCCAGATTGCCCACCATGGTGAGTTGCCTTTCTAATCTCCAAATACTTAATCTAGAGCCATGTCCTGCACTTAAACAGTTGCCGGAGCTTCCCCAAAGTTTGACTTGCCTGAGATGGGCCCCCAATTGTGGATGGGAATCCTTCGGAGGCTTGACGCGAGGTGAGCTGACAAGACCTCCTGCTCTTCCCATTAGAGTTGGTATAATATCTCAGCTAGAAGCACTTGCCATTGCTCTTCCCACTAGCATCAGTACCCTATCTCAGCTGGAAACACTAACATTGTCCTGCAAAAATGTGCAATGCCTTCCCCTGCTTCCCTCTAGTTTAAGAAAGTTACACCTTCGGTATCTGACGATCACACAATCCCCTGATTTTTCCAATTTGAAAAACTTGTCAATCTTGTCATTCTATGATTGTTCAATGCCAGAATTTTCTGGTATATTTGATGCGGAGCTAGAGGTCTTCCATATTGACAACTGCACATTCGGAAAAATGGATGCACTGATTCAGTTGGAAATGGAAAGATTGATATCTTTGACCATGTTTTGGTCTGAGTTCCTCCCAAAATTACTTGATTTATCGCACATGAAAAATCTGCAAGACGTAATTCTGTTCGATTGCAAATTGTTAGTTGAGATTCGTGGCCTTGAAGAGCTGGGATCCCTTTGCTCCCTATGGGTTGAAGATTGCAGTTCCCTGGAGAGGATGTCAGACCTGTCGAAATTGAAAAAGCTAACGAAGCTTAGAGTAGGAAACTGTCCAAAGTTAAGAAGCGTGGAAGGTCTTGATCACTTGGAATCTTTAAAGAGGTTGACTATTATCAATGCTGGAGAGTTTGGGGGTGACACCTCAAATTTGAATTTAGAATATTCTTGTATTAGGTGACACCTCTCAGCCTTTGTTGAAGTCATGATGGCACGTTTTACAAGTTCGGCGGATCCGCACCTTCTCAGCTTGTCCGGCAATTATGATGTTGTGTCTGCGAGGAATTCTGGACAGGAATTGATTGTTGGGTTTATTGTGCTCCTTTCTTTTTATATAAGAAGGATTTCCAACGGCCCCATTAAGATTGAGAGTTCCTTTGAAGATGAGGCATATAGGGACTAGAACGTTGAAAAGCTCGGCATATGAACTCGACCAAGAATGACATCGTCCCGGAGACTTAATTCGCCCCTGGAACTCGAGCACAGAAACGGTGCGAGTTCCTCAGAGACGTGAGCAATGGAGAAAGAATTAATTAAGCACGATCTTGGAAATGTTGAAGAACGGACCAGAGACTGAGAGGAGCACTGCAAGGACGTAGAGGCGTAGCCAAATTGTTTGTCTTCTGCTGCGGATTACGCTTACAAAGACATAAAGTGGAGTCCAAGGCACGCTCAAATAATGCTAAAACTTGTGGTGCGTAACAGCAATATCCTCACTTTCTACGACTTCATCTACAACTTTATCAGCAGTGGAAAGTAATTATTTCCTACCTTGAATCCATTTTGCTAAAAAAAACTGCTGTTGCGTCGTTTTGGATTTTGGTCCTTGAATGGCTAGTGCTCTTATCTTAGTTGTGTTTTCCATGGTCTCAAGGGTTCCACTCCATAAGGTTCTTTCTCAGAGCTTTGATGGTCAGGCCTCTTCAGAATAAAGAACGGGTAGGTACGCCGGTTGAATCTATTCCTTTTTTTTAGGCATGTAGAATTATGTATCAAGTTCAAAAGCAAAATCCAAAATATACATATATATGTGTGTGTGTGTATTTTGTTAGAAGATGGAGTACGTAAGATGGCATTTGTGAAAGAATAGTGGTATGCTTTCTCTAATTCACTCATTTTCAATTAAAATGCGTACTAGGTTCTAACTCTGCTTTCGAAATTTCATGCCGACTGCTGAATTATTGGTGTTGTCGTCATCATCATCATTATTCATCATTATTGTAAGTATGTTTGCTTGAACAATTTGCTAAAAACTGGGGTGCTTCATAGTGGTGGCTGCATTTTCCATATCCATTTTAGTTAGTCATTTGTGTGTTAGGGCTTGGCATGTCATAGTTGCCAACTTATATTGTTTTATAGTCTATGGATATCATATATCTTGCTTACTAGTGAAATATGAGCCATTTGCTACTATTAAGTGTATATACTCCTTCCGGGAAGTAAAAATCTTGCACAATTTAGTACTTCCAGTAGTGAGCATTGCTGGCAATGCGCTAGTTCTTCAAGCTAGATTCTAATATTGTTAATTTCGTAATGGAACAAGTAGAATATTCATCTTGGTAGTGAGAGCAAGGCCTTGTCTTTTTCCTTTATTTTTCAAGAATATCGTTAGGCAATTACTAACATTTGATATAACAATTTTTGAGATTAAAACATAGTGATATGTTGAACCAATTCTATAAGAATGTTCTAGACTACTTCCTGCAGCTAAAGTAATAGAGTTTTTACATATTCCCAAGGGTGTGAGACGGGTGCTATTTTGAACCCTTGATACTGCTAGGTAAATTTCTGTTCCTAAATTCCTTTTGTGGGTCATCGTTAGCTGAGCCAACGTGGGATTTTCAGATTGTTAAAGCACTCATATGAGTATCTTAATATATTGTGGTATTAGTAAGTGCTATGATTAGAAGGACAAATTAGTGCTCTATTTCGTTCAAAGATGACTTATGTACAAAAAAGAGTTCGACACAAGCTACATGGGATTCATGATAGAGGGAGCAAAATGGTTGGTAGAAAACAGACATTAAACTTGTTGGTAGAATTCGTCCCTCTTTACTGCTCCGATGCAATCTTAGTGAGATAATTTTTCTTTTTCTTTTTGTTGGTGCATGATGGTTTGCTTCACTGTCATCTTATCTTCACCTTTTACCCAAACTCACTGATTTGTAGTATACTTGATGATGTTTCTCCATTGTTACCAAGAAACCATGTTAGGATATATTTTTCTATTAGGTAGCTACCTTTTCTATTACCACCAATTTTTACTTGCAACTTCACTACAAGCAAATGTTATTTTTGTTGGGCATGGCAAGAAATGCATACTTTCTGTTGGATGAAATCCCTTAAGGTATTTTGAAGTTGACAAAACAGGTTTATCAGTCTAGTCTGAAGACTTACAGACTCTTTTGACAAAGTCTGAAGAACAAAGTCTGAAGATCAAAGTCTGAAGATTAAAGTCTGAAGCTAGCAAGACTCAAGACTTATATTTCAAAGTCTACTCACATGGACAGTTTCCAGGACGACGTTTATTCTGATCTTATACGATCTTTATTCTAACGACTAATGGATATCTTTCTACTGGATTCAGCTCTAAACGATCTAAGTTTTATATGGAATATGTTTAGATTCTTTGACGACTTCGCAACTTATATTTGGAAGGATCTACTTATGGAAACCGAGATCCTGATTGTATGGGCGAGCAGGATTGATGGGCTATCAACACTTACCTTAAAGAGCTCGAGATCTCTCTAATTGATTCTGTCCAACGGGTTGATTGGAAGAACTTCTTTGGAAGGTGCCAACGGTATTGAAGGCATGAAGAAGTATATAAGAGAGATGCTCTAGTTGTTGAAGGGTGCGGATAGAAGAATTCCAAAGTTTGAAATCTCCTTTACTATTTTGCGATATCATTCTTTGAGCGTTACATGTAATCAAAAGAGAGATCATATTGTAGACCTTGAGGAAGTGTAGTAGAGTAATCTACACTGTGGACTCAAGAGCGTGAGACTGTAATCAGTCTTATTGATTCTTAGTGAAATACAGCCAGAAGGGCTGTCCGTGCGGGAGAGTGGACGTAGGCTTGATCTAAGCCGAACCACTATAAATCTGGAGTCTTGGTTTTCTATCCCTAATCCTTTATATTGTTAACTGCTTTCATTTGCTGCAATCGTTGATTTTAAATTATTTATATCTCAATTGATTTGAATTGTTAAAATCGCATTAAATACCTATTCACCCCCCTCTAGGTGCTAATACTAGTTCTAACACTTTCATCTTGTTTGAATTTCTCCCTAATGACACAAGAGTTGCGGTATAGTGCTGTTATAACTGTCAACATGAATACATGATATTCTGTTGGTCTCTAAAGACATGCGTGTGTAAGACAATGCTCTAGCATATGTTGCTATTAGGCTTTTGAGCACTACGCAAGTTCATTTCTTTTTCTTCTAAACCTAACCTTGAGAAATAGTGCAACTTGATCATCTAATTTCTTTCTTGTTCTACAACTTTTAGATTGAGATGCAATCTTGCATGACGCTATCTGTACTATTCAATGCCTAAATTGATTACCCGTCTATTGCTGCATATGATGATTTGATTCCATGCCATCTTGTCTTCCTTGAAAGCCGAGTAAGAAATTGATTTGATGTATGACAAATTTCCTCATCAAAGTTAAGAAGGAACATGTTTCATTGTCGAATTGCCATCTCATACTTAACTAGCGTTGGTGATTTTGTCCGGATTTCACATCGTTGCATTCTCTCATGAAGTCTAGGCTCAAGCAAAGGCTATGGTTATGTTTACATAAATAATATTACGCTTTCAAAATAACACTCAACTAGATTGTTTCTCATGTTTCTTCGTTTCCCTTACTAAAGAGTTGCTGGGGATTGAATTCATTCGAATATATACTTTACGAGGCCCACCAAAATTGGTTAAAGGGACTCATGAATAGAAAGCCTGTCATGCAAATTCTCTCTTCCATGGTGTTGTAACTATCTTGGTAGTTATCTTTGGCTTCTGCTTAAAAATGTAAGATATGAACGTAATTTGAGAGATCAATTCCAGCAGAAACCAAGGTGATCAAAGCAAATGAACTGCAAAATCTATTTTGATTTACATATGACTTAAAGATTTAGTAGTTTGCACTTGATCACTTGCAAAATATGCACAATGTAATTGCGCACCTATGGCTTATTGTTAAAGTGTGAGAGGGTTATTATGGTCATTAACACTGAGAGGGTTATTATGGTCATTAAGTATTATTTGATTTATAATAAAAGTGTGAGAAGGGACAAATCCTAATAATTTTTTATGCTCTCCTCTTTTGTTCCATACACTCTCCTCTTCTCTTATGTATCAATTTCTACATGGTACCAGAGCCACCAAAAAAAAAAAAAAAAATTCTAGTTGTTGTGAGTTTTGATCCCACATTGTCGAGTGTCATCCAACCCAATCCGATGTTGCCTAGCCCTATTGAGTTTAGATATGATGCCAATGAGCATCGTCAGCTTAGAACCGATGACAGACAATCTCATGTGGTCTCGTTCATCCATCCAAGATCTGACGTTGGTCAAAGTTGCATTCCTTCGTGCGAGCCTCTATGGTTCATTTGTGTGTGTGTGTGTGTGTGTTTTTTTTTTTTTTGGAGACAGGAGGAACCAGCTTGTAGCTGACAGCCGCGCCGTAAACCCCCTGGTGACGCTAGCGCAGGACCCACCACCACGGTGTCACGCTTAATACCACTAGCGACCACGCTGGGATTTGAACCCATCCCCTTCGTGAGGGAGATGAAAGCCCAAGCCAACGCGGCCACCACATGGGGTGGTTCATTTGTGTGTTGTTCTCTATGTTATTAAAAAAAAAAAAATCGCAGCAATTTGCTTGATGGGGCTACCGATCCTATTCACCTCGAAATTGATGTTGGATGAGGTGGTTTCTATTTGGGCATAATCTATGATTTCGGCGTATGTTTTAATGAAATCGATGAATTTGATTGAAGTGTTGTGGAGATTTGGACTAGTTGAAACAAATCATGGTAATTTGTTGAATTTAATTTTGATTGGTGGGATTTGAATTTGATTATTGTGCTATCTCGTGTTATATTGGTACGCATCTCATAATGGCGGAGAATAAAAGTTTAGTAGCTAAGGTTGTGTCTACATCCTCTAATCGTTTGACAGAGAAGAATTTATAAGTTATCACCAATTTCCAGCAATTGAGGAAAATTGTATTGTAAGTGTTAACTAGGAGAAAGCAACAGAATCATCCAACAAGTAACAAATCTGCATCTGATACAAATTAGGATACTGTGGATGCCAGAATTCTTGGTCTAATGATGAACTCCATGGAATCCCAAATTGCAGATTTGGTTACACATATTAATATAGTGAAGGAGTTGTGTGACTACTTGAATGCCCTTTATTCTAGACAAAATATTCAAGGTTTTATGAAGTATCCTAAGAATTTTCTAAGGCTGATAGAAAGGGTCGGCTACTTACCTAGTATTTGCTGGTTTTAAACGAATGCATGAGGAGCTTAATTCTCTATTACCCATTACCTCTAATGTTAGGGAAACACAAGAGCGACAAGAGCAATTAGCTGTTATGGGTTTTTTGGGAGGACTACGAGGAGTAGGGTGACTTCACTCACTAAGATGTTTGCACATGTCCTAAGGGTCTCATGTAAAGCACCTAAGGATGTATTTTCTACGGGTGATAGCTCAACCTTGGCAACCAAAAGAAATCACGGTGGTGGTCGAGGTCGTAATGGTGGGTGAAGTGGTGATGGCGACCGTGGTTTTGGTAGAGGGAAACCACCCTCATCTAGTAACACTTTTAGTGGCATATAGGGCAATATTGAATTTGTTCGGACTTATCATTATTGTGATTCACTTGGACACATTTAGAGATTATATTATAAGCTTCATGGAAGTCCCCCTTAATAGGCTACAACTAATGTAGCCAATGTAGTAGAGTCTAGTACATCTTCACAGTCCTTGAAGGAGGAAAGTTGAGCAGAATGGCGTAGGAGCAATATGCTAGATACAATCAATTTCAAATTTCCCATGCAATTTCACAATCATCTTCCATAGCTACTTTTGTCCAGAAATGTTATGTGACGTGTCTTTCTTCTACCTCTCACCCCTAGGTCATTGATTTAGGTGCTACTAATCATATGTTTGGAGTTTTAGATATTTTTTCTGACTTTCATGAGTCAATGTCCGATGTTACATTAGCTTATGGTTCTCTATCCATAAGCTAAAGGATATAGGCACAGTTCCCTGACATCTTCCGTATCTTTATCTTTAGTGGTGTATTTCCCAAATTTTCTGTTCAACCTTATGTCTATTTGTCACGTTACCAAAATATATAATTGTTTTGTAACTTTCTATCCCTGTTCTTGTGTTTTTAAGGACTTGAAGATGAGGAAGATGATTGGTAAAGGACATGTTTTAGGGGGACTATACTTGTTTGATGATACTACTAGTGTTGCTTTTTCAGCGACTTCCCCACATCAAATTCATTGTCATTTGGGTCACCCCTCCTTGGAAAGTTTAAAGAAGTTAGATCCCATTTTCATTCTTTATATAGTCTTGAGTGTGAGTCGTGTCAATTTGGGAAATTGTACCGTACTAGTTAGATCCTAGTTTCATTCTTTATCTAGTCTTGAGTGTGAGTCATCTTCTAGGTTTTCCTGCTCCGGATCTTCTTGTTGTGATGGAGTTGGTATATGAACATCGGTACCCTCTAAAGCCCTAATTCGGAGTGCTATGATACAATTGGAGGATCAAGTTTGAAAGGATATTCCAGCATTGCTTTGTCTTTTCTTAGTCGCTTCACCCAACTTGGGACGATATTGCTTTATTTGATAAAAAATAGTCTTGATGGCTTCCTCATATGAACTTTCAAATGTGAAAGAAACCTACCAACTAGTATACTCCATTATAACTCCCGGAGAAACAGGAAAAACTTCAAAGTTCGGAGAGAATCAACCCCGCATTGTCGCAATTATTTGAGAGCAACACACAAAAGGTTCATTTTTTGGGGAGTTGTACTCCCATTTGTTTATCAAGGGATACTCCATGGAGTAAACGATAAGCATTGGTATACCTTGATAAAGACCCAATTGCCTAGCATAGTATCGCAGAGAATAGGCTTCAAATCGATGGTAGAATCATCCTTTCTTACAAAGTCGTATCGGAAGGTCAATTGTGGTAAGTACACAACCAAAATGCATCAAAATCATTCATATACTAAGTATTCGCATAGAAAAGGTAATAGAACTCGGGAGCTTCTTAAGGGAAGAGTTCGACATGTGCACAGTCGAAATTTAAAATCTCCTGGAGATGGTAAACAAACAGAGGAGTGTCATCAGGAATCTTCATGAGAGATAAGATGAGTAATCGACAACCTAGGCTTTGATGTTTTGGCTGTTTGGATTTCGACGATAGATTGAACGGAAGAGCACGAGGAATTTTGCTGAATAAGAAGGGAAAATAAAGGGCCATCCATGCTTGTAAAATCTAGAGTTGACCAGATAGAACTCTGTTTTCGTTAGAAATCATCGAAAGGGCAGCATGGGTGAGATTCCTCTACAAGACAGCTAAAACAAGTGGACCAAGAGATACTTTCTTTCCCCTTGTAAGATCGGCAGCAAGTCTAAAGAAGTCCTTTGAGACTTTAAGAGCTGGATTAAAGAATACATATTTTAATAGCCAATAAAACTTTGAAATGAACAGGACATGAGGTTTTGTAGTATTCATCAAGAAAAATCCCATAAGCGAGGACATCATTAAGAATGGAAAAATCCTCACGGGCTTTGATTTCCTGGAACAAACCCAAAGATAATAAAAACATCCAAAAAGGTCACGGACATGGGTCCTTAAGGGAAAAAAAAACAAATAGTAGATGGGGACGAGAAGCAGACAACAAACCCCACTAAATCTCTACTTAGGTCATGGGACAACATGCTAACCTCCAATGCCATCTCTATGCCCTCATTCATCCACGTCAACCGAGTTGGCAAATCATCTTGCAATCGTAAGTACCAAGCATGCAAGTTTTCTTCGAATAAAGGGAAGCTCCAAAACTTGGTAGAAGCAAACGTCAAAATATCCTTGATTGAAGAATACCATATCGGGAGTTTCTCGTTCCTCCTGGTCAGAAAGCAAGGCTTGAGAGGTGGTGGTGGAACATGGTTATGATCTAGAAGGGTAGGCCCAAGGAGCAATGATTCCGTATGCTCTTCTACAATGCTTAACAATTGAAATAGACAATAGTTGGCTTCCTTGGTGTGAAGAAGGCGGTTGAAGTTCGAGATATAAGATTTAGGTTCCAATTTGGGAGCTTCGGTAGTCATGAAAAACTTATGAGCTGAGTATGGAGGGTTTAGGGTTTAAGGAAGAAGATAAAAGTACAAAAGGAGACGATGAGACGTATTCTTCTATTTGGAGTAGGAGACGACGATTAAAAAATTAAGGATATTTGCCAAAAACTGAAACAATGTGTCAAGATGCAATAGGAGCCATTGATTCAAAAATTAAGGATATGTCAGAGAATAGAAAGGTATAATGATCATCTGTAGCAAACTGTGCGCAAAACAAGGTATTTCCTTTAAAAGAAATAAATTTCTAATTTGCATTTTTTAAAATGGGGCATATGTTGACACCCAAAAATACCCCTGCAAGCACATGTTGGTCATGAGGGGCAGAAAATTCTAAAATCGTCCTCGTTACTATATGTGGGCTATAATTTACATCGGCCTAGTTCATAAATAGTTATGAAAACAAAGGATTATCAAGGATTTTGAGAATTCTTTGGTTGAATTTTGATGGACATACAAGCGAGGACACATAATTATGTGATGAAGCAATTGGTTGTCACGTGTCAAAGCCAAGAGACACTGTTGAACATGCAACATTGACGATGAATTTAGGTTTGAATAGTTAAAAGGGTGCCAAATTCAAGAGGAGTAGTTAATCTTTACTAGACAAGCCATGAGAATATTTTTGAACAAGTCAGAAACCAAATATGGTTAAGGCAGTTCAACATAGAACATGGAATGACTCTTGAAGAGGGAGTGTGTGACATCCTGAAATTTGACCCCGTCTTGAATATATGAAATGGGCATTTTGTCGACACGCCTATGGTCATTTTTACTCTGAGCTGGCCTCTCACAAGTTGACTAATCTATTAGGTGAAGCCGTTAAGGGATATAAACGCGATAGACTAGAGAATTCGATTGGAAATTGATCATTCGACTGTAATAATCGGCAAGGGTCAATACGTCATCGTTATAATCTAGTGGAGATCGAATATAGGTGATTTGACTGAATCACGTAATTGAATTGCAGGTGATTCCACATGATTGCGAAGTTCGTGTCGAACGGTACTAAACCGATTTTCTATCGATTTTGTACTCGGGACACATAATTGAAACCTTGTGATTTTTACGACAACTGAAAGTCGTTTATGAGTTAGAGATGCACAAACGTGGATCGAGAATTATCGACCACGGGTCGAACACGCTCACTAAAATCCCTAAAAGCTACCCGATAGGTTAGGTTATACTAAAATTGCGTTCGGTTGATTTTAACCACGAAATTGAATTCGGTTTCGGGAATCGGACGTTTGAGCGTGTCACGATTCATTTTTAGGACGTCATCTCATCTTTTGGAGAAATTTCGTCGAGCCCGAAATGTTACGGAAAAATTTGTTTTTGGCAAAATAAATAAAGGAAATTCGGATGGCTAAAGAAGGGCAGATTTTTCTTCATCAAAATGATTTATTTTGTGAGGAAATGGAAGGAAAATGGCCATTGGAGGGCCTCTTGACTTTGTTGGCTGAAGACTTTGGGGCAAAACACTTGAGAAATATTTCTCAAGTTTCCCCATTGGCCAAGCATTTGACTTCCATTTCCCTCCTCTCTCTCTCTTTCACTCTCTCCTCCCCTTATGTGCACCCCCCTGCTCAGCTGAACCCCTTCTGCTTTTTCTTTCTTCTTCTTCTTCTTCTTCTTCTTCATGTGTCTTTCTCTTTTTCCCCTCCTGGTTCTACCCCTCTCATTTCCTTGGTGCCACAAGCCACCAACTCCCGCCAACCACAGCCAACAACCACCTTTCCTCAGTCCCATGGTCACCTTGCCACCAGCATCACCACCGTCGCTCCTTAACGCATCTAACATGGTTGTCTTCACGCCAGATCGCCAACAGATGTTCCCGTCCGCACCCACAGCCATCCGTCCACTAGCCACTTGCTTAGCTCCTCAGCCCGTCGTTGCCAGCTTTGCCAGCCCAGCAAGCACCACCAACCCACCAAGCCAAGACCACCCTAGCAGAACCAACCAGCCCCTTGGCTGTGAGTCTCCTTGCCGTTTTCAGCCTCGATTGGGCCTCCATTGGAGACGCGGTAGCCTTGAGTCTTAGTCACCATTGCGCCGCCGTCGCCGGGAACTCGTCGCCATCTTAATCCGGTGAGTTAACTCCTTAATCCTTGATTAGTTAGTTAATTGCGCTTAGGGGGTTAGATTAGTGGTTAATCCTAGTTAGTGTAACTAACTAGTAAGGTTAGTTTAGTTAAATGAACTAGTTAGTTAAGTGGTTAGTTTAGTTAGCCTACCCTAGGTTAGATTAGTTAACTTGGGTTAGATTAGTTAACCATGCTTAGTTTAATTAATTATGATTAGGTTAATTAGATTAAATTAATTAAATTAATCGTAATTTATTTAATTAATTGTAATTAGCGTAAATTGTGACGGATTAGCCGTTTAGTGAACTTTTACGCTGATTCTTGTGGTTGAATTTTTATGTGAATCTGATTGCTTATTTATGCAATTGAGTATTTGGTGGTAATTATTGACTATCATTACAAAATTTGATTTTATGGGTATTTAATTAGAAAAATACCAGGTGTCGGTTTTTTTTTTTAGTGAACGGTAATTGTATTAAAGCTTAGCCAAAATGTATAAGTAAGCGGCACCAGAGCTTACACTCAAAACGAACAAGGCATAATGAGTGAAAGGGTGCCGAAATAAAGGAAAAGCCAACAAGGAAAAAGCTAGAAGGCATAATCAACACAACGACAGCCACATCCTAAGGATTGATCAAAACAAAAGAAGGAGACTAGCCAACCAAACAATGGCAACCCAAGCCTAAAACCCAACACAAAAATGATAGAGCTCAGCATGGCAACCAAGAACAAGGTAGGACATAGCCAGAAAAGAGAAGAATCCCATGCAGCAGACACTCCGCAGTAGGACTCCTAAGGAACCACCAAGGATGAATGAAAGATGCAAGGGTCAATCCCCCAGCTACGTTGAAGTCTTCTATTTCTTGGATTGTCCTCCACATTTGTAAAAGTCAAAGCCTTATCCTTGACCACCTTAATGAGGTGATTCTTCACGATCGGGACCGTGAAGGTAAGGTTCCTGAAAAGGATCTCATTCCTATATTTCCAAATGAGTTGTCATAGCTCCAAAGGAAAATTGGGCAATGGAGTGGTAGAAATCCTTACCTGGTAAAAAATTCAAAGCCCAGCTAAGGTTATCGGCCCAACTGCTATAATGCCAAGGAAGGTTGCATCGAGCTACCCAAAGAAAAGCACAACTGGCTGTAATGCTACAACCGAAAAACAGATGATCAACTGAATCCAGCGTCAATTTGCAAAAAGCACAAACCGCATCCCTAATCCTACCATATGATAAAAGAAGGGCTTGGGTGGGTAGTCGATTCTTAGTGATAAGCCAGAGATTGAACTGATATCTTGGGGTAATAGCATTATTCCAAATCAAAGAAGCCCATTTGACCCGAGGCTTCTTCGTCCTAATAAGGTGCCATGCCGACGCCACCGAAAATAAATTGGAAGTACTTCCTACCCAAGTAAAGCGATCCGGTACCTGTGATAACAAAGGGAGAGGCTGCTCCCAAGACTCTAGTACTGCTCGAATGGACTGACCAGCCAGCGAGAAGAGATCCTCCACCGTAGCGAGCTTGGGTAAACCAGAACTGTAGATCAACGAGTTCGAAAATAAAAGGTTGAGGGGGCCTCTCGGGTGCCAATTGTTGAACCAGAAGGACATGAAGTGGCCATCCCCTATGCTCCAGCGAAAAGAACGCCGAAACTCCGTCCTAAGATGGAGGATTCTCTTCCACGCCCAAGCGCAAAAGGTGGGTTGTTTAACCATCCAGAAACTCTTCCTTTTCAAAAATGTCGAATGGATCCATCTACACCACAATGATTCATTGTCTGTAAATAGAATCCAAATGTGTTTCAGCATAGCCGCTTTATTGTAATCCCTTAGCCAACGAATCCCTAATCCACCTTCCTCCTTCGGAAGGCAAACGTCATCCCAGGAGACATTGGCACCACCCTTCCCTAGTCCGGGGTCTTTCTAGAAAAACTATCTCAAAATCTGCTCAATGCGATCCAACACAGCAACAGGGATAGTAAAAACACTCGCCCAGTAGGCTTGGACTGCATGCAGAACTGAAATGATAAGCTAAAGACAACCAACAAAGGAGAGGAAGCACTGAGTCCACGATTGAACCCTGTTGGTTATACGATCAACCAGGGAGACACAATCCGCCTTTCCGAGCCGGGAGGAGATAATAAGAACTCCTAAATACTACACTGGAAGAGACCTTTCAATGAAACCAAGAGCAAGGAGGATCTCACTATGCAGAGTTGCTGTTCCTCCAGCAAGAAAGAACTCACTCTTATTTGAATTGGGTCTGAGACCGCTCCATGCAGAGAAGGTATCCAAACCATCCTTCAAGAGAGATATGGAAGGCATGTCGACACTGCAAAATAGGAAAACATCATCCACAAAGAAGAGGTGGGAGAGACCCAAAGTCTTGCATCTTCAGAAGAATTTGAACCCCGGTTCCCTGGCCCGCGCACTTAAGATCCCAGAAAATACTTCCATAACCATGGTGAATAGGTAAGGGGACATCAAATCTCCTTGGCGAAGGCCCCTGCCATTAGGAAAGAACCCATGAAGTTCTCATTTAAGGAGATTGAAAACCTGGGAGTGCGAACAAGGACCATGATAATCCGAATAAAATGATCCGGGAAACCAAAAGCACGGAGGACTATCTTAAGAAAGTCCCAGTCCACCGTGTCATAAGCTTTTCGAAAGTCCACCTTCACTGCACACTTGGGCTCGTATGGATCAAGATGGAAGCCAGCAAATAACTCCCGGGCAAAAAGTATATTGTCTTTAATACACCTACCTTTAACGAAAGCATTTTGATACAAACTAATAATATCATTAAGGACTGTGGCAATCCGGTTAGCTAAGACCTTGGTAATGCACTTGTATAAGGTGTTGCAACAGGCAATAGGCCTATAATCATTGATTGATATCGCATTAGGAACTTTCGGGATCAACACCAGAGTAGTATTATTAATTTCCCAGAGAAGTCTCCCCGTGGTAAGGAAATCCTTGACCGCTCAGTGACCAAAGGTCCTACCAACTCCCAATTGTGCTTAAAGAACTCGACACCAAAACCATCCGGCCCTGGAGCCTTCCCGCGAGGCAAGGAGAACAAAGTATCATGAATCTCCACATCAGTAAACGAATGGGAGAGGAAGTTGATCTGATCATCCCTGAGAGGGCATCGTATAACCTCCTGAATATCCCGCAAGGAGGGGCTAGAAGACAGGGTTTCCGGTCCTAAAAGCTCCTGAAAATGAGAGACAAAAGTCTGCTGCACCAAACTCGGCTCGGAGATAATATTCCCAGAAGTGTCCATAACAGAAAGAATCTTATTTGTTAGTTGTCTCCTATTAACAGAATGGTGAAAGAATTTGGTATTTCGATCGCCTTCCCTGAGCCACCTTATCCTAGACTTCTGCCTAAAGAAGAACTCTTCCTGACTCCTTAATTCCAAAAAGGTCCTCCGATGAGTCTTCTCCAAGTCAGCAAGAAGTTTGCTAGTCGGATCATGTTGTAGGCCAACCTGGGCTAGCCTAAGAGCACTTCTCGCTGTAGTAACCCTCTTAGAGATATTAGAGAAAGACTCTCTGTTGAGTTGTTTCAAACAACCTTTAAGAACCTTCATTTTACTCACCAGCCTAAACATAGGTACACCAACACACGAGGTCTCCCAAACTTGTGAGACAATGCTATGGTAAGACGGGTGCTTGGTCAAGAAGTCAAAGAACTTGAAAGGTCTTCTAGAAAACACTGGTTGCATCACTCTAACCACCATAGGCGTGTGCTCAGAAATACCAGGTGCAAGAAAAGAAGCTTCTGAATAAGAGAAATCCTGCCTCCATTTGGTATTTACAAGCACTCGATCGATTTTCCTAGTCTTACGGTTAGCCCCGAAGGAAGTAGACCAAGTAAATTGAAAGCTAATATACCGAAGATCTTCTAGCTCAGACTAAAACAAGCATTGATTGAAGTCATCAAAACTAGGAATCCAGGTATCAGTACCCCCAATCCGATTGGAAGGATCTTTGATAGCATTGAAATCTCCTGCCACTAGCCAAACAGATCCCTGGAACACAGAATTCCACTGTACTAAGTCTGCCCACGGAGGCCTATGGGCTACAAAAGTATGCTCAGCATATACCATAGAGACACAGTAGCAAATGCCGGTCATAAGAAATCTCAACCAGCCATGTATCACTTGACTATTGGAAGAAATCACTTCAAAGGTCACCAAAGAAGGGTTCCAACCAATCCAAATTCTACCCCTATGAGAAAATTCATAATTGGCCACCTAGCTCCATTCAGAGATCAGCCTATTAGAAATGGAACCAAAGAGAGCATCGGGAACTTTGGTCTCCAACAAACCAACCAGACAAAGCCTTTTAGTAGTACAAGGTTTCTAACCTCAGCTTGCCTAAGAGGGTCCATAAGACCCCTCACATTCCAAAAACTGAAGAACATATGTTTATAAGTAGCCCAACTGAAAGATGAGTGGAGGCCTACCTCCGCTTATTTGGCTTCTTCGGCCGGTTGGCCATCAAAATCGCTGAAGCTTCAAATGAAGGGGGAGTTGGAACAAGAGCAACAAGCTTCTCATGGATAGTCTCCACCTTCCTTGAAGAGGGAGGGGCTCTCGAGGAAGGCAGAAGCAAGAGCAAATCATCCTCGGAGTAGCTATCCGAGACTTCCAATTCCCTAGTAGCCCCAAGCAAACCGAAGTTAGAGGCTTCAGTTGGATCCAACACCTCCTCAAGAGGGCGCGGGAGTCTCCAGAACCGAGTTGGGGTCCTCCTCAATAGGGCTAGGAGGGTGGGATACCAACTTCGACTCCCTGACACTCCTCAATGCCTTGCGTGCTGTGGTAGGGGGCATATCCTTCTCCGAGGTGGACTCCTTGAGGAAAGGCAAGCTTCCCCTTTCAGAGGAGGAGGGCAAACAGGAAGAGGAGCCTTCCTTCAGTGCCTTTTTCTTCTTTCCCTTGACCTCATACTAGTGAAGTTGCGGCTCCTCAGGGTTGTCAACAACAATCGGGGCAGGTTCGGAGGAGGGCTGAAGGGTAGGTTCGGACGCCTGACCAGGGGCAGCAGGTTCGGTGGAGGGCCGAGGCGGTCTCCCCGCTTCTTCTTCGACCGCCACAGCAGCTAGAGTCTCACATCTATGCCCAAATGTACCACATGAGGGGCATTTAGCAAGTTTCCATTCAAAATCAATCGTAATCGAGCGCGTAATCCTATTCAAAACAACATCCACGGAGGAACACCTCGGTTGATTTGCATAGATCTCAACACAAACCCTCGCAAAGGAGATCATCTTCCCTTGCTCCGTGCGTTGGTCAATATAGAGAGGTTTACCAACGGCACTAGCAATTCCCCCAATAGTTGAAGCCAACCATAGATCAAGCAGAAGGTTTTTCAACCTAATCCACACCGGAACGGCGGTTTGCTTATCCTTCTTCAAGTCCAAGAGGGGTTGCCATTGCTGCAAAATGAGGGGAACCCTCGCAACCATGAGAGGTCCATCTTCAAGGATCTTTATTTGGAACTCCGGGTCCGGGATGTGGAAGAAAAAGAAGCCTTGATTATCCGCCATAACCTCCACTAGCTTTGAGCCCCATATTCGCATCAACAACAAAGACAAAATCAAATTTCATATCGATAAGACAAAAATATCGCGCCGTAAGGAAACCAAAACGAGACCAACCTTCACAGTAATTTTACTGAATTTCTCAATGTCTTCCTTATTCTGAGACTGCAGGTAATAAATACAGAGCTCACTAAGCATTTTTGTACTATGTGTTTCTGGGTGCTTATGTGTGCAAGAGAGAAAGAGAGAGAGAGAGATGCATATACCGCAATGGCTACTGCCAACTCCTCAGAGGCATCTGCCCTCTTCGAAAAACTGCTTAGAGACTCATCTAAGCTAACTAAACGTATCCATAGGTAATTCCATAAACGAGAAAAGAGAAGGCTCATAATAAGAAAGTACCGTTTTGCAAGCTCTTGCTTCTTCAAATCAGGAGGTTTACCGTCAAATACATAGCTATCGTAACAAAAGTAAAGCATAATTCAAAGAAGGATGAGCATCATTCTTCCAGTATTCTATCCCAGTGAAAACAAAGGAGGTAAAGAAAAAAGTTTACACTGGCTTTATCCCCGCCTCCAACAGCCTAATCGTCCGGTAAAGCATGCCTTGCAGATGACTGCACGGGAATGCAGCTCAAACTCAAACACTTTCCAAGCACCAAGATCACATCGAAAGTGGATTTTCATTTTTATGGAGTATTACAATGCCAGTGTACCTGGTGACTACCAGCCTCATTGGTGAGCATCTGAGTCCCCTTCCTCCCAACCACGACCTAATCCACCAATCAAAAGAACCAAAACAACCCCAACACTCAAAATCCAAATCCCCACCGACAAACCGAAACGCGCAATCGCAGGCATCAATCCATAAAGAAGCAACTTAACGAGGAACTGATAGATGCTCATGCTGGCATCGACGGTGATCCTCCGGCCGAAGTAGCTCTCGAGCTTCTGCTCCTTCATCGCGGTCGGGGCATTGTCCGCCAGTAGCTTCGTCAGTCCCTATCGAAATCAGGGGACGAGACTCGATGAACAACATATGGAAAATGATCGGATTGGAGGAGACGGAGGTCGAACTGAACTACCTTGATGCCCATATCCGAGAGAGAGAGAGAGAGAGAGAATTGTTGCAGTGGAAATTGAAGGATGAAATGGAAGCTGCTTGGGATGAATTGAATTCTAGGGTTTCGAGCTCTTCCGCTTCCCGCCTAATTTCGGAGACTATCGCGTTTGAGAGGTGAGAGAGAATGCCAAAGCTTGGCTTGAACCAATAGATTCAAGCAAGTAAAAGGAAATTTACTTTCCACATTTCATATGAAAACAAGTAAAATTGTTCTCAAGATTTATATTGCAATGAAACCGCCGATCCTTGAACTTTTGTGTAAATACATCTACGTCATATCTAACAAACAATAATTAAATCCCCAGATGTATCTAATCTACACTGTAATTCCTTATCATTTAATTGATTATGCTCCTAAACTATTTTAAAATGTTCAATATCATCTCCATTTTAGTTATTACAAGGATGGAATCCATGTAATGTCACTTTCTCATCTTTTGCTCATTAGGAAAAATCCATTGTTCTTTACTTTCTCTTAGCTTTAGCTACTAATGCGGATCCGATTCCCAACGTCTAGATTTTCATTAGGAATACTTCTCATTCCTTTAATAAGAAAACTATCTTAGCCTTAGCCACTAATGATTCCCAACACCTAGATTTTCATTAGGAAGACTTCTCTTTCATTTAATAAGGAAACTAGGATCGAACTCAATAGAGTTTGACCCTAAACAAAAACATTGATCTTTTGCATTTGCAGTTGTTGCTATATTACTTTGCATTTAGATACTAGGGACATTTAAATTTTGGGCATAGAGCATTCGCATTGAGCAAAGCTTGGATCGGGCTATGATTTTCTTTGGGATTGGCTCAATAGATGGCCCAATTTGCGAAATGAGTACTGAACTCACTTGAGGTTCCAAAACGGAGCGCGTGCGAGCCCGGCCCTAAGCTAATCATACTCGGCATAATGAAGGGAAAGAAAGTGCGGCCATTCAAGGGCAATGAGAATAGGCAAAGGAGAACCAAAGAAGGAAAGGGGCGTGCAGTTTCCATCTTGACGGCGGCAATCTCGGCATTCGGGTAACCGGAATTCACGGCCAAAAGAGAGCGAGAAAATCTGGGCATAGAAAAGCGGAGGATTCTGGGCCAAGTGGGGAGGCGATTTTTCCATCATCGCCAAAGTGAGCCCGAAAAAGAAAAGGTGTAAACTTTTCTTCGTGGCCAAGAAAGAGGAATACAGAGGGAAAGTTATTGTCGGCAAAAGAAAAGAAAATAAAAGAAAGAGAGAGAAAAACAGAGGAGGCAGATTCTCGTGACCGAGGTAGAAAGAGAAAAAAAAAGAAAAAAAGGAAGAGAGAGGGAGATGCAATTTCACAGGAAGTTCGTTTAATTCACTTCCGTAGCATCTTTCTCAGAGTTCACTTTTCCTTTGCACCTTAATTTCCGCAAATTTTATACCCCACACTTAAATTTCTCCATTTCATTTTAAAGCCCGGCTTTAATGGAGAGGAATCACTTGCCGTCTAATTGGCATTTTCAGAATTAGCACCTACTTATAAGCACCTTTTGCTTTTTGCCATGTCTTTCAAAGCTGACTTACAGACAAGAATTTCCTGAACGATTTCGTAACCGCGTACCATTGTTTATTCGACTCTTTATTGTTTCTACATTTAACCATCAAATCCAAGTACCTAACACCTGCAAAAGACGAAGACCATGTCCTCTCATTTTCACACACAACAACCTCAGATATTTACATCAGTTTTTCTTGCTTCAAACCAAATTAAAATGCCATCTTTGAATTTCCCTATTCTAATTTTGAAAATTTGAGACATTTGACGTTAATCAAGTTCTGATTTTGAACTTTGAAAGGTCGAAAATGAGAAAAACGCCTAAATTTAAAGTAAAGAGAAATCCAGATATGTGACAAAATTACGAGCTAAAAACCTCCCTTCAAATTTACACCTAATGTCTGTTTTATGTCCTTTGGATTATGACCCTTTAACAGTAATATCAGATCAAAATCATTAATTTATGAAACAATGTTACAACTTGTTAAATATATATTTCATGCACATCATCCACAAATACTAAATCTTTCACACATGCAAAATATAACGTGTCGGTTGTCTATGGTCTGATTATGTCTAAAATCATAATATCGTGTATCTCCACTATATTAGTTTAGGTTATATATAAATGATCGCAATTATTTGTATAATGCATTCCGGTGATATACAAAATACCTTTAATTTATCTGTCTCTTGCTAATATAACCCTTCAATCAAAACTCATCGCCACCTACTTAGATAGTTTTCGCTACAATTCACTATGAAAAAATTTTGAATCCTAGAATCACGTTGTTGAATCGACGCCAAATGCGACTCGACTCTACCATGGACGGAAACCTCACGTGCCGAGACGACGCAACTCGTCCAAATCTTTGCGTTCATAGCCCGTTGCCCTTCGGTGTTTGTTCCTCAACGAACCATCCATCGGACAAGTAATTGTCCTCCGAATTGAACCCTGGAAACAGAGACTCGGGTCGCTGGCACGTGCGGCTGAAAGATGACGTCAGTATCAAGTGACCACCATATCATTTGTGCCACTTACAGCTCCACGTCATCACAAAATCATTGTTATTAGAGCTGGCAATTTATGGCCACGTATCATCATCGGGTTTTATAAACGTGTTAAACAATTTTTCCAAACGTGGATCTGTCGAAGAAATGGTTTGATTTTTTATTTGTGAGTCAACCGGTTGAACCACCCATTGAACCACTGGATCGATAAAGTGGGTAAATCTACGTAGAAATTCATGATATACATGCCGATTAGCACCAAAAAGAGCGCTCATGTGTGTAGATGCATTTTCAGTGTTAATGATATGTAGGGAACCTTCGTGAGTAGACTTGATTTTCTCTTGTTTAATTGACACTTAAAAAAGAAACCAAGGGCAATCTTGGCATTTCCTTCTATTTCTTCACTCTTGGAAGGAAACAAAAATGTGCCTGCTTAAGGGAAGTATGTCTCCCTCTGTTTAAAATCATTTCCATGCACTCCCTCTCTAATTTAGACGGCCAAATAAGGGATTTTTTTTAAATTATTATTTCTGCCCATTTCCTTTCTCTTCCCTCGATCCAAATACATATTCCACGTGAATCGAATTTAATTCGTTGAAGATTGTTGACCCCGTAAAGACCTAATATTTTTTACCGAGGTTCGACTAGATTCTGATCGAAAGTCAACCTTTGTTAAGATAATGATCAAAGTTCACAACTGGGTCGTGTATTGTAAGAGCTTTCCAATGACACCTAATTTGTCCAAGTCGGACGACTGGATCGCCTGATGTATTGTCGCAAGGGATGCTTGATCCTTCGGATTTTCACTTATTCGATGCCCCCAATGTTGTTCTTGAAGGAAATGAGCCGCAACTACCGTTTGAAGTATGCTTGAAGGTTGGAAATTTAGTTATCTGATCTTGTAGGCAATAAATAAAGCCTTCAATGGTTCTGTTTGACATATATGATGACCAACTAAAGAGTATATCATGGTATTTCGCCAGTTTTGCTCTCACAACGAAATATCTTTTGCTGAATGATATTTTTGGCTTTTATTTGAAGGAGACACAGGTTCTGTGCTTAATTCCAGACAGAGGATATCAATTGCAATAATATAAAATCTCCAATTACAAACAAATTGTGTAGTCCTTATGGCTAAATCTCATATCCTTAAATCAAACATAAATCGTGTCGAAATTTAATGAACGATACCGTTTAGACATGTGCTACCACAATGCCAGAATCTAATCAATGACAATATTCTTGGGTAAAGGACACAATGCCAAAATTCAATCGATAATGCTGGACAAGTGGTACAACACTAGAATCTAATCGACAATACTACACCAAGATAAAGATACTTGTCGGAATCTAATCAACGATGGGAATCTAGAAGCTACAACCAGAGAATCTAAAATGCGATAATGTAAAGATAAAGTATAGACATTTGATGTGTTGTTCCGGGGTGCTTTGTTGCTCAACCAAGGTATTTATAGAGAAATTTTGTTAATTGATTAGCAATTGTTCACCTCTTAGTAACCGCTTTTATCTTTAGGCATGTTCCTTCTGTAACCAACTTGCCCATTTCTTGTATAACCACTTTGATCGTGTCTTAATGCTTCTTGGTTTGTCGACATCAATTCCACGATTGGGTATTAACCATTTTCTCAATTGTGCGCTCCCTTGGCGCTTCTTGAAATATTTTAAAGACCTTAATCAAAGATTTACTGTCAACATTATTTGGGCAGACATTTTGATCTTCTCCATTGTATTTTGTCAATTGGACACATGGCAATCCCTTGTTTCACCATTGATCACTGAGTTCTTATTCATAGGCTTGTCAATGACTAAGTCATATATCAATACCCATAAGGTGTAGAATTGCATTGTATTTCTTAGCCATGTGCCCAGTGCATGATGATACGATCCTCAATTTGTCGTTCACACGACTGGCACGTGATAGCACAGCCCACATTGGGTGCCAACTCAGCCTTTCACCCACATGACCGGCAAGTAATAGTATGGTCAACTTTGGGTGTCAACACATGGTACACTTCTTTCTTCCATTTCATTATAATTCTTAATGCTCTTCATGTGAATAATAAAGGCCGAAATGTTACTATTGCCTCCTATATCTCATAATATCTAACAGTCTCCCATAGATGATTAGTGAATGAAGGTGATGTCATACTTTAAATTTCTTCGTTAACTTGAAATTCTCCAATTTGATGATACCACCCTCTTCATGATACATGTGACAAATTTTACTAGATGAAATCTTTATTTCTTGTAAGATGTTACAATGATGACGTATGACTATAGTATTTTTGTATTGAGGACAATCTTTCACCTATTTCTGTTAATAACACTCATATTGTTTTCAGGATGTTACATGCTTGTAGTTAATGAACGCCACTGTATATGTTTTCTTCTTGAATTCTTTCATGCAATTGCTGTCGACCTTGCAATCTTTTGGCCGGTGAAAGTAAACAATGTTCTTTATTCTCTTTGTGGAGATAAGGACATCGTAAGAGCTATAACTTTCGTACGGTACTTACTTATCATAACCTTTTTCTTTTTCTTTTTTTATCGTATGAGTGTTATGACTTCCAAAAACAAACACTTAAGTGCCATAACTTTCAATCGATTACTTGAGTGTTACTATTTTAAAAGAAGGTTTATCCAAATGCCAAAAATTCAATGTGACATGGCATTTGTGATTAACATCTTAAAAATATTATGACACTCAAATGATCAATTAAAAAGTTATATGACACTTACTTACTATATTTGTGGTGTCCTTTTTCCCTCTTTACGTGCTTGTGATGGTGTGCTTTTATCTATTGCACAACAAAACCCAAGATTTTTAACCTCGTTTCGAAGTCTTATGTTTTGGTGGGACTAAGAAAATAGGTGGGAATTTATTTTTTTCCTTTTTGTTCTCCATGTTGGGCTACTGATGTCTCTTCTCTATCAACGGATGAAAGGAGGAAGAACCGAAGAGCTAACAATATTCTATTTACCTTAATATTGCTCTGGGTTACACTTGGAGAGCACCAAGATGCCTTTGATTCGTGTGGTTTCTATCCAATAAAATTTGGCAAAATCAGATATCTCAAGATCAGTCTACTTGTCCATTATTTATTGAGCTAGAATGACAAGTTCGATCCTCAGCAGTTGGCAAATATCTTACTAGTTTTACATGTTCCTCCTTTCAATAGCATTTTCATAATACAGAAGAATTGTTCTGTAAATTTAATGCATGTGCTAAATTGAATCTAGACTCATAAAAAAATGATGGATCTAATGTAAATCTGTGAAAAAAAAGCAACTCATGATCAGCATAAGCAGAGCAAGCAAGGGAGAAGAATACAGATTTTATGAATGTTCCAAGTAACAAATAGCTTCCACGTATCAATTTGAACTCTCCTCAAGCCCTTGATGAGACTAGCATTAGGATTACATGTATCGTATACTTACATGATCACATTCATGAACAGTGACCTGTATTGACTCACTCGTTTTGATTTAAAGAAAAAAATAATAATTATAAAACCAAGGTATGCTGTCAAATCCATGTAAGATATTAGGAGTCAATAGACAAATTGAAGAGTATAATGTGCACCCACTTAACATCGTGGCACATCTAAATTTCTTAAAACACAAATGAGAAACCGTGCAAATTCCACATTGAGTCCCACCGTAAAATACAGGTTTAGGTATAATTATTATATTATGATTAAATTTCTCCATCACATCACCAATAAATTAAGTTTTATACAATGTTTTCAATATAAACAACAATCTCTCGTCTTGCGACGCAACTAGGCACCCAAGTTAGTGGAAGACTTTGACTTGCTTTTAATTGCGAGAGTCCTCTTTTTTGTTCCCTTTCATTCTGAGTATTTTCTCTGCAATTATGGAAGCCACAAGGTGGAAAACCTTTTGACTTGCTTTCCCTGGCCTTGAGTCTTCTTTCTTTCCATCTTTCTTTTCGGTAGGCTTTGTAGGCTTTTGGCTCATCCCCTTCTTTGGTCGGAGGAAAAGCATTGGAAAATGCGACGAAGCAAGTAAGATAATGGAAGACTTTGACTTGGGACTTGTGTGCTTTCTAGCTAATTAACCAATTAGGGTTAATTTAAATTTGATAATTTATCGCCTACTCCCATACTCATTGCCTTCTTTTAAAATTTAAAATAAGTGAGTTGCAATTTTAAAATTTGAAATAAAATATATCAAGCTGCTCATGACTAGATCCTAATTAATAAAACAATTCATATGAAGAATTTTGCAAATCAATCCATTTTGTTAATCAAAAACATACTGCTTGTGGCACTCTTCATTCACTTCATTATTGAATTATTGGAACGATGTGCTCTTTCACTCTTACTTTGACTAAAAGACTCCTCAACAGAGTTTTGTGCGTATTATCTTTTATGAATCGCACTTTTCTAGCATCCTTCCCTTACTGTACGCGAAAGTCTTCTTTTAGTGCACCCCTCCTTTTGTTTGGTTTCTTCTTTTCCTTATCACATGGTCAACACAATTTTTTGACCATATAATAAATATGTATTATAAGTGCAATCATTTTGCGTTTGCATAAATCACCAACCTGATCGTGTCATCTACCCAACATTTTTCTCCCAAGAAATCATCTGACATATTTTCAAGAATTTGTTGATAAAGACGGTAAATCAATGGCTAGCTACCTCGATTGAATTATGGATCTCAACCTTAAGACTGGAGAATCTCACATCACACTGAAAATAACAACAGGGTAATCAACTTAACAGAATTTTGAAATGAAATTTGCTCAGCTAATCAACTTGATTTACTTAATTGAAAGCCGGGATGCTCCATTATCTTTTTTTTTTCCTTTTCATATCATGGCCAATGACACTGGGCAAGGCCCTTGCCCATATTGCAGCTGTGGGCGAGGGCCTCACCTACGTCTAGTGAGGGCTTTTGTGCCCTCGTCAGCAATTGGTGAGGACTTAGGCGAGGGCTGCGACCATTGCCAATTGTCAGCAAGGTCTTATAAGGGCTTGTTGGCGACCTCTCCGGCTACAATGAAAAAGAAAATAAAAGTGAAAAAAGATGCAGACAAACATCATAGCACCTTTTAAGCGAAACGCCTCGAATTTCAAGTTAGGCCATGGTAGAGAAGAGAGACAGAGAGGGAGTGCGAGATGCAGACAAAGGTGGGGCTAAGTTGTGGAGGGCGTTGTTGGTTTTGATTGGGGAGTGGCAGTGTCCGAGGATGGTAACGCTAATCGGCAGTACGGTCTTTTTTTTTTTTTATCTTTTTATCTTTTTTTTTGGTTTTGGCGAGAAGAGAGAGAAATGGTATGGTAGAGCAAAAGATATTTCATGTGACAATCATATTATATGATATGATAAATCAATGTAAAATGAGTATTTTTAATATTTTAGCACTTAATAAAATGACTCGTACTTTGCAAGGATAACATGAATTGACTGATTATACCATATCAATCATGTGATCACCAAATAATATAAATTTTATTAATAGAGGGATAGTTTAATTTTCTAATCAAGCATTTCTGTTTGAAGATGAATCTTGTCGCAAATGTCAATAACTCAGAGTTGTATATGACATAAATACAAAGTTTGCTTGGATTTTTAATTTTCTCTAATGTGGTTAATATAAAGAAAAGCTCAAAAATCATATTCACCAGGTTTCACTCTGTATCCTCAATTTATAAATTTGTTGTTAAATGAACGCAACATGAAAACTCCTAGTACGATACCCATCGATTGATCAATGAAACTTCTAGGAAATTTCCAGGATGACTTGTAAACCGCATTCTACTTTTTGGCATGTCCTTTAAATGTGACTAATGGACAATAATTTATTAAACAATTTTGTAAACTGCGTCTGAGGAAGACTCTTCAATAAGGGTCCCACCTCTGGTGCTAGGTGGAGGAAGACTTTAACTTGCTTCCCCTCGCCAGTCTTTTCCTTTGAGTAGATTTAGTCAACTTTTGGTTTATCACTTTCTCTGCAACTAAGCAAGGGAGATGGTGGAGGACTTTTGACTTCTTTGGCCGACAAGAGAAAAATGGAACGAAGCGAGCAAAAATACTATTAGAAAACTTTGGCTTGCTTTCCCGTGTTGCACGCTGTGAAGTAGATTATCCAACACCAATGATTTGGAACTTGTGTGACTTCTAGACAAATTAACCAATCGGGATTAATCTAAATTTTATAATTCATCGTCCCACTATTTACCTTCTTTTAAAGTATAAATTTGAAATTTAAGATATGCAGGTTGAACTTTAAAATTTGGAATAAAATCTATCAAGCTATTCTTGGATCATAATTTATAAAATAGTTCAAATTGTGAATTTTGCAAATCAATCCAGTTTATAAATAAAGAAACATATTGCTCGTGACACTCTACATTTACTTCATTGCTAAATTTGATTATCTAGGCTATTTCACAGCTCAATTTCCAAAATCAAGCTGATTTCACTGCAATCATCTTATTTTTAATGGGACCATAAATATATTTGAGTTTGGTTTTGTGTAATCTTCATTGATATGATCCGCAATTTGTAGCCGTCTTTATGTTTAATTTGTGGTACCATATATCTTTTCATATTGGTTCGGGATCTAAATCTATATACTATAAATGATCTTTTGAAAAGGTAGGGCATAGTCTAGCATTCAAAATTTGTCATATTATAATAATTTTGGATTCTATTACATATAATATTTTTAATTTAAGTAATTGAATTAATTCCAAGGAAGGTTAAGATTTTGATACATATACAATAATTTTGGTTTAGTAATTACGTTAATTCCAACGACGGATAAATTTTTTCAGTTAAAACATGTATTTTTCTTAATAGAAATGGTGTGTTAAATAGAATTTGCATCTTAACCATTGTAGCTTTACTATTGGATCAATAAGAGTTATTTAAAGCCGGCAGACGAATTGAAGAGTTTGATGTACATTGTGTTTATATTGCATTATGGGGCATCTAGATTTTTTATAACACCTAAGAAAATTATAAAAATTCCATTTCGTGTGTCAAAAAAAAAAATACAAAGTTCCATATTGTCATTATGACTGGTTTTATCCATTACGTCACTACTAAATTAAGTCTATTTAATATTGTCACGATAAATGCTGGTCTCTTGTCTCCGAATGCAACGAAGCAAGCCAGCAAGATGGTGGAAGACTCTCGACGCGCGCTTTCTCTCGTCGTTGAGGGGTCCTCAATGATGGTGAAGCACTCGTTTCACATGCCTTTTCCTCCCGTTTTCCTTTTCTGGTAGGTGTTTGGATCAGACGGCTGAGCATGATTCCATCAGGAGCGGGAGCAATAGGAGTGGGCCATCGGGGAATTAAGGCCCAGATCGACGCATGCTTAGATGCTAACACGTGTAATAATTAATCAGACGAACGTACCTCGGACTTTTTCCGTTAAAACGACATGCGCATTGCATGAACTGACGGATCACACCACACCAATCATGTAATTGCCCCATACAACAAATTTCGATTATAGAAGGATAATTTAGCATTTAGCTAAGGATTTTTGTCTATAGATGAACAATGCCGCAAATTTCAAGAACTCAAAGTAGTATTTGATGTAGGTACAAAGTCTGATTGGATTTTTCAACTTTTTTCTAATATAATTACATTAAAGAAAAGCACAAAAATCATCTTCATTTTGCATCCCGATCTCACTTTATATACTCTATTTTAAGGCTACGAATCTCTAACTTTATTAAACAAATGGGATATGGGAACTCCTAAGATGACAACCCATTGATTGACCGGTAGAAACTTCTATGCATATTGTAGGATGATTCGTAAAACCTATTCTATTTTTCGACACATCTTTAAAATGAAACTTATGGACAAAAATTTCTTGAATAATGTCGTACACCGCCTGCCATTTCTTTATTCAAACCTTTATTTTCACTCGTACAAAAACCAAAGATATTGACAAGCAATTCTTCTTGCTTTACAAATTTTTCTTGCAATATAACAAATGGCACCACTATGATATCATGACATTTTACATCCAAGCAAAGTCATATACTAAATATTTCCTGATAATTTATAGTTAGGATCTCCAATCTACCTTATCAACTAATTAAGTTAATCTTGCATAGTATTATGACAATACTCACTTCTATCTTGTTTGCATATGTATTAACAAAATTAAAATAGGAGCATAGCTAGGATTCTAAGATTGCACTGTTGACTCATGCATAAACCAGTTAATACTTAGTAGGCCTTCCACATTATTAGGTTCTAGGGTGTATCCAATAATATAATGCTAGTTGCATTTTTTATTGTTGAATCGATGGGGTTGAAATATAATGGGTTCCTTAATTAATACTAGAACAATATGTGAGGCAACGTAACTTTTTTTCCGATGATTTAAAATCTTATAATTTCATGATCCATCTCTTAGTGAAAAATGAAGCAAAATAAATTTCATAAAGAAATATGATTATTTTACTTTACTTATTCTAAGAAAATTGTGGTTCACTGAAATATATAAAATGCTTTTAGGGACGGATTATATTTTCTATTGCGTTTTTATCATCTCAAAGATGGATTTTCCACCACCTATTTTTATATCTAAAAAAATTTCCCTCTACCATAGATTCCTTAGCTTTAACACAGTCCACTTATTATTAGCCGACCAATTCAATTATCGAACCTACTCTCTCAAAGGCCAAACTTTATGATGATATACAATTTCATCCCAAAAACCATATAATAGAAAAGTGAATCTCAAACCCATTCACCCACACATCCATCTCCAAATGTCAAAAATGCCCTCAACAACACCGATTATCAATTTACAACCGCCATCGATACAACAGATTCAAAACTCACTCATCCAAGAAAATGGCACTTTCGTAAAAAAATTGCTAGACGAGACTTTTAACAATAGCATCAAGATCCTTCACTCTCTCGCTCTCTTTCCTCTTCCTTTGTATCCATTATAAGGTCCTGTATTGCGCTTTCCCTCTCTCTGCGCAGAGTTCTCATTCTTCAATTCTCAAGCATTCACGTAGTCCCTCAGCCTTTTCAAGTCTCTCGCTCTTCGCTTTGCTGGAAACATGGCGGTTCCTGGCAAACGCGGACCTCTTGACGGCTCTTTCCCTCATGAGCTCACCTCCAATACTCCCTTTTCCAGCCAGACCCCGAAGAAGCCCAAAATGCTACTAAATGAGACGAATTCGCAGGCATCATCCGGACCTTCATATGAGGTTTTCCTAAGTTTTCCTAAGTTTTTGGGGTCGGGATCCTTGTCTTTAGGGACGATGAATCCCTTCGCATCGGTCAAAAAATTGGTGGTGAACTTCTACAAGCAATTGAGAACTCCAAAATCTACATTCCCATATTCTCCAAAAATTATGCTTCGAGTCACTGGTGCCTCCGAGAGCTCGCATACATGGTTGAGTGCACCTCGAAATTGAATGAGAACAAAGAGATTCTGCCCATTTTCTTGGATGTGGAACCTGAAGATGTCAAGCTCAAAACAGACTTATATAGCCAAGCTCTTGCAAAGCACCAGGAAAAGTTTAGTGCAGAAGTGGAGTCATGGAAAAAGGCTCTCAATGAGGTGGACGAGATAAAGGGATGGAACTTGAAGAAAGATCAAGGGTAAATGTCTATAACTTGTCAACTGCCATCTATAGATTTCGTTTTTTCTCCCTGTTTAGTTTAATTGTGGTATTGTCAGTGAAAATATAGTTTACACATGTAGTCGATTTTATATAGTTTAAATGTAGTCACGGCAATGGCCCCTGCTGCTATCGGCCACCACAGCGGTGAGAAAGGAATGCTCTCTGGTGGCCTCTATCGGTGTTATCGCTGCAATAGCTCCAGTCAATGGCACTATTGCGCTGGTAGAGCACCCTTCTTATCCTGATTCTCTCTCTCCTCATGCTCCCTGTCTATGACATAATAGCTACGAACAGTAATAGATCTCCAAAGAGCTCCACCAAGCCGTCGGCCAGCCACTGCAGCAGCTCGTCCGTCAGTCACTTCTTCGTCGCCAGCCCAACACCAAGTGGCCAGAAGCTACCTCTGAGCCATTCGGCCCCCACACTTTCTCTCTCACTCACTATGGCGAGTTGGATCCGGAATCTGGACGACCATATCCAACGTGGCTGACTTTGGCCCAAGGCCAATGACGCCATCCCCGACAGTCGCAAGGCCGCG